>CM053590.1:152823166-152858818 GCA_028646515.1 Pseudochirops corinnae | reverse complement strand
CATAATGCATTTTCCCTATGATTTCAACAGTGTTTATCAAAATAAAAATATATTAACATGTATATAAAAATAAAAAAGAAAACTCTTAACCAAAGTACAGATTATTAAAAGAAATAAATATCAACCCACAAAGTAGATGAAGATGTGATCTTTTTATATGCTGTCTTTATTATCTAACAAAATGGTAACCTGATAGGGAATGAAAATAAAATTAGTTGATCTAATGTCAAGTTACAGAATTTGAAACAGATGCCCAAGTCATTTTAAAGGGGCAATGTTAGCAGGTCTAATAAACTTTTGTGTATCAAAATTATCTAAATATCTTCATTTATAAAATGGTAATCATGATATTGTGGTGTAGTGCAGAGATGGCAAACACATAGGATGCAAGCAGTAGAACCGGATGAAAATGTAATTGGAAAATACATTTTTTTAAAAAACAAAAATACAATAGATCATCAATAGTTGTAATGTGTGGTTTTCTAGGCCAATATGCAGCCCTCAGGGATTCTTATGTATGATTTTGTGGCCCCTATTTCTATTTCAGTTTGATGGTACTGGTAGAATTGAAAGAAAATAGATTTAAAGTCAGGGAATCTGGATTCAAAACCCATTTTTGACATATACTACTAGCAGTTTGGGGGTATGCAGTTTCACCTTTCTGTGGTTCAGTTTCCTCATCTTTAAAATAAGGGTATTGAACTAAATGTTATGTAAATGTGTTATTTTTTTAAACTCCAATCTATATTACTATAATAATTAACAATAGTTCTAATTTACACGATGTGGCAGATGGATGCTCTCCCTGTGAGAAAGAAGTATTGAGCATTTACAGCTTACATGACCTTTACCCCTAAGCCTGCTACTTGATCATCACTATATTCATTCATACCATCCCATATTCTAAAATAATCAGGTATACTTGGGCATTCTCTTATTAATTGCAAAAAAGTTCACCATCATTCTCATTAATTAAACAATTAGCTTGGAACTCTCATGCTAAATAATGTTAAATAAACATTATTTGTTTAATAAACTGGAGAAACTTCTTTTTCTCTCTTTCTGTATATGTGTATGTGTATGTGTATACACACATACACCCCCATTCTCTTAGGCTTAAATAAACATTTAAGCTTCTGTCTATCCTATTTATTACCGGTTTAACCACCAACAATAAAACAAAAACATAATTAATGATTTATATTATACCAACATCATCTTTATCCATCACTAAAACTGCTAATGAGGCAGCTAGTGGCTCAGTGAATATAGAAGTCAGGAAAACCTGAGTTCAAATCTAGTTTCTGACACTTCCTAGCTGTATGACCCTGGGCAAGTCACTTAAACTCTTGATTGCCTGACAAAAGGAACCATTGGAGAAGGAAATGGCAAACCGCTTCAGTGTGTTTACCAAGAAAACTCCATGGACAACTTGGAGTCGTGAAGAGACAGACACAACTGAACAACAACCACAATAAAAATGCTGAACTCAATTTTGAGAACACAGTCCCACCATTCAGTTCTCAGGATAACAACCAGAATATCACAAGATCTTCTCATAAGGATTATAAATGATATATAAGAATTTTCTTATGTGTTTTAAATATAAAGATTAAACTCAGTAACTTCTGAGAATAAGTTCTTTCTGTCCTTTCAAAGTCCCCCCCAGCCTTGACAGGTAACTTTCATAATAATAATTAAGTCCTTAGAATCTTCACAGATTAAATCTAAAACTCAGTCTCCTTAGAGATAACACTTAAAACCCTCTCTCCTCACAGATTCCTCCAAGAATGGCCATTAAATTGTCACTTTTTAGGACTCCGCAGAGTCTTTAAAAAGACAGTAACAGCATCTATAGTCTGCAGAAAACATCACTGAATCTGGTGTCACCTAAAAAAGAAAACATCCTATGGGAGAAAATGCATCTGGGTTTACTATCATTTCTGCACAGCTTTCAATAAGGCTCAAATGGTAGAGGTTTCCCGGGAGCCAACTCCTAGCAGGGGAACAAGTCAAACATTGACTTGCAGGGAAAAATTAATTAATCACTTCATTGGATCCACTATCTCAATATGAATACTCCTTCCATTAGTGAACTCATTCATGCCCTGTCTTCTTGTGCAATTCTCATCCACATTCTCCCACAAAACTTCCATAGAGGATTTGTACCACACACTGTTGTAAACCTTCCTCTTCATCTCTCATACCAGAGCAGCACTTGGACTGTCTATCTATTTAAACTGACTGTGAAATCCACTTGAATATCCCCCTGAAATCTCAAATTCAAAATTTTAAAACAAAATGCATTATTTTCCTGCTAAAACCATCCTTTCTTCTAATTTCCTCTTTCTCTTGTGGGAACAGTCCTTCCAAACATGCAGGTTTACAGCTTCAGACTTCCTTGACCCACTTTCCCTCAGTGCCCAAATCC
Source organism: Pseudochirops corinnae (assembly GCA_028646515.1). Taxonomy (NCBI): domain Eukaryota; kingdom Metazoa; phylum Chordata; class Mammalia; order Diprotodontia; family Pseudocheiridae; genus Pseudochirops; species Pseudochirops corinnae. The sequence continues at coordinate 152,856,387 of CM053590.1, read as the reverse complement.
AGTCAGTAATTATCAAAACAGTTTGGTACTGGCTAAGAAATAGAAAGATAGATCAATGGAATGGAGTACAGTCAGTAGATACACAATTTACAGTACAAAGAAATATAATAACCTTGTATTCAACAAGTATAACGACTTAAGATTTTTGGGATAAGAATTTAGTATTTGGTAAAAATTTGGCGGAAAACTGGAAAGCAGTAGTCCCAATACCTTCTAAATCCTCTATCCATAACAGCATTTGTATATGTCTCTTTCTCTTTACTCACAATCATTTCTCTCCTAGACTATTACAATTCCCTCCAATTTGGGATCCTTATTTCCAGGCTTTCTACTCCCTGCTTTCCAATCTATTCTCTGCTAAAGTGCCAAATTAATATTTCTAAAATTAGGTCTAAGCATGTAATTCACAAGTGCCCAAAGTTTCCATTTCTTTCTCTCTAGGATAAAACATAGTCTTCAGACTGAAATATAAAGCATTCTGTAATCTGGTTCTCATTTATCCCTCCAGATTTATTTCATGTTTCTTCCCATCACGCACTCAAAGTTCCTGGCAAACAGGTCTACTAGCAATTCCCCAAACTCATCCTTTTTTCTTTCCTTTCCAAGCCTCTGCACAGGACTGCCCCCATACAGGAAATGACCTACTGATCTTAAAATTCTTAGCTTCCTGCAAAATTCAGTACAGGTGCTGTCATTTTCACTAAGTCTTTTCTTGATCGCCCAATTATTTTTGTGCTCTTTATCTACTCAGATTTGGTTCATAAGCTTGCTAGTTCCCATTAAAATAATAACTCTTTAAAGGCCATGAAATGTGCTTTTGTTTTGGGATTTCTATGACTTTGTATAGTGCCTAGCACCGAGTAGGTGCCCCCTAAATGCAGAACTGAATTGAATTCTCACTTCCTAGACAAATCCAGGTATTTGTTTTGCCCTCCACTTAGACCATCATCTCTATTCCCTCCCCACATCATCATCATCATCATCATAACAGCAATTAGTATTCATATAGGACTACTATGTGCCAAGCGCTGTGCTAAGTGCTTTAAAAATATCTAATTTTATCCTCATAACAATCCTTCAATATAGATGTTATTTTTATCCTCCTTACAGTTGAGGAAACTAGACAAATAGAGTTTAAGTGACTTGCTCAAGGTCACATATCAAGTAAGCATCTGAGACTGAATTAAACTCAGGTCTTCCTGATTCCATGCCTAGTACTCTATCCACTACACCAACTATGTCCCCCCAGGTACCCACCACCTAAGAATATTTTTTTCACCCTAGAGCCACTTTATGTTTTGATAGGTCTGCTTTGACCTTATCTTGCCCAGTTTTAGGTTTTCACCCCCTACCTCTTGAATATTTCCAGTCATACCACTCAGCATATATGTCTCTTTCCACTGCAACCAACTTTCCAGATTCACTTTTCGGTTGCTTTCTCCATTAGTATATAAGCTCCCTGAGGTCAGGGATTATCTTGTTTGCTTTTATTTGTGTCCTTAGTGTTTAGTATAAAATCTGGCAAGTAATATCTACCTACTGATTTATTGTTCTCTCCATTTTTCTGTCTCATCCCAGCAAGGTAGCTAAAATGGGTATTCTTATTCCCATTTTAAGTCAACATTTATTAAACTCCTACTATGTGGCAAGTACTCTGCTAAGTACTAGGGATACAAAGAGAGGCAAAAACACTCCCTGCTGTCAAGTAGTTCACAGTCTGATGGGGAGACAACATTTAAACAAATATGTGCAAATTGTATATGCACATACATATATACACATACATACATGCATGCAAGAAAGAAATGAAGAGAGTTTCAGGTCTGGGGAAGACAATCAGTGAAAATGCACAATCAGGAGACGGAATGTTTTAGGTGAGCAACCTCAAGAAGTCTATTGTGACTAGAAGTAGAGTATGTGGAGGAGGATTGGAAGGGCTGCTGATGAAGAAAGTGAGGCTCAGAGAGGTCAAATTAATTGAACCAGATCACTCACTAGCAGAGATACAACTCTATCTCAGGTCTCCTAACTCCAAATCCAGTATTTTGTCCAATATGCTTTTGATATGGATTTCTGTCCCATTGTGTGTCATGATTAAACAAAACCAGAGTAATTTCTTCTCCCTCTGTACCCGTTTCCCCATCAAAGAGACCTTGCCTTTGAGAGCTGACTGATCTTTTACATATTAATACCCATTAGTATCATTACCCATTTTATACCCTCCAGGAAACTGGAAGTACATCTTTTGTACAGTGTTTTACAGATCTGAAAGCCCATCAAACATTGGAAGCAAACTACCCTTTAATTAATAATGTCAAATTTAAAGAGATATGCTTCAAAACTGGACAAAGAACACATCTCTAGAATGCTGAAATAGATTAGATATAATCCAATAAGTATATAGGTCCAAACATTGTCACCTAACCCAAAAGGATGCAGAGCAGTTGGAGCTGAACTAGTCATTTGCATTTCAAAGGGATCAGAATAAACAAGAGAATAGAAATCTCTCCAGTGTTTCAGCAAAGATTAAAAAGAACTATTAATTAATGATTTAGGACAAGATTTGCTAATTGTCCATCAGTTGGTTAGACCAGTTAAACCTGATCCAGAACCCTGGGAAGAGATTCCAGAGAATAACCTAAAAAGAAGATCCTGAAGATTGAGTACTTTTCTTATTTTAAAAAGGAAATTTTGCTGTAAAAAAAAAAAACTCTAAGCATTTTTTTTTAATGATAGCCTTTAGTGATACATATAATCACAAGTAGACAATTATAGCTACTACCTGTAAATGAAGTCTGTAACGTGGTATTTCAAGATTCAGAGATGAATTAAGTCACCAATTATTGGTGCAAATAAGGGAAAGCAGTTGTGTGGAAAATCTAAAACACAATTTGCAGAAATACTATATGCCAGGTAATATGGAAACATATAGAATATATATCCATGTAACAACATACAATGTGATATATTTAAAATAAGGGAGTTGAACTAAATTATTTCTAATTTCCCTGCCAGCAAGCTAACTCATACAATTTTTGATAAATGTTCTATGACATTTATCCAGTTGACTGAATGCATGAAGATGTGGATAGCCTGCCCCCAAAGTATTTATCCCAGACTGCTTGCCTCTGCCATCAGCTGGTCTGAGAGAAAAAAATACACATATCTCTTAATCTTAAGTTAAAATATAATTACTTTCACATATTTACATAAAGCTACATATATGTAAACATAGCATATATATGGGGCAACTAGGTGGCACTATGTGTAGGTCTCCAGGCCTAGATTCAGAAAGACCTGAATTCAGATCCAACTTTGGACACTTATTAGCCGTGTGACCTGGACAGTTCACTTCACCCTGTTTGCCTCACTTTCCTCCTCTGTAAAATGAGCTAGAGAAGGAAATGGCAAGCCACTCTAAGAAAACCCAACATGAGGTTATGAAGTGTCTAAATCAACTAACAATAATCATATAAACACATGGAATATGTATATATATATATATATATATACACATATGTATATGTACACATATATACATAAGTGATTTCCTCAGATAAATTCTTTCTGCTAACACGGATCACAACCTGTCTATTTCTTACTACATAAGTCCTAAGGAATTGCCTAAAGTACATAAAGAAGAGCTTAATGATTTGCCTGGGTCTAGATTAGCACACCCCCCCAAAATAATGTAGATGGTATCCAAAAGTCTTAGTGCAATTTTAAGTTTTAACAGCCTTTTGGAATACATATATGCTGTGATAGTGAATGATGTAATGGGTATTGGAGCATGAGCAAGAGGTTTTCTCATCTAAAAGAGGAGAAATTCAGGAGATTAGATTCCATGACCTGTAGGTTTCCTTCCAGTCCTAAATCTATGATTGTGTGATTATATATGCATACGCATGTCTATATTCAATATGTAGATATACACATATAGACCTGTTTGCATATATAATTAGCAACAAAATTCATATAATTGTATATGTACATATTGGGGTTTGTTAAAGCCACCTCAAACCAGTTCATGACTATGTCCACCTTGGAAATGGGCGAATGCTACAAATTAGGTTTGCTTTACTATTTTGCAGATTATCTAAACTTGAGAAAGTGACGGAGAAAATTTGAATAATTCAGATTGAACTTCAAAGTATGTTGTGCATATTTTTTTTGGAGAGCTGATTGTTAAATATTTACTAGTACACCCGTATTAGACATGCAAGTACACAGAGATATTGTGTGTATGTATAGATACACATACATATGTATACACAAACATCCATGTAAGGCACAGTGTGAAAAACATGTGTATATGGATGTATGTATATCTACATACACATATACACATACACATATACATACACACATATATAATATATGTATATGTAGTGTGTGTGTGTGTGTGTGTGTGTGTGTGTGTGTGTAATTTCATACCCTGCTTTAGAGGACTAGCTTTGGAGTTAAGAATGTCTTAAATCAAATTATAATCTGACATTAGTTATGTGACCCTCTGTATGTGCCTCAGGAAAATTCCTAGGAAGTCTCACCTAAGCATGTGAGTTATGAACTGTGTTGGCAGAGGGAATTCTTTACTGGATATAATAGAAAATCCTTCCATATGAATATATGACACATTTGTGTCTATGTGTATATTTATTTTATTAATTGTATTTAATAAATACAATTAATTGTATTTAAGCTAATATTAAGAATATGTTTATTTCCTTAGCTCACAATAATTCATGACTAGCCAAAGAGTTGTGGATAGGTGATCTACAACTACATATATAACTACACAGTAAATTATGTGATATTATAGCTTATTATAAATACTATGATTTTAACTGGAAGAAACTTTAGAAATTATTTAATTCAACTTGGAATTTTATACACCAGAGGCTCAACCAAGTGTACAACATCCCCCCACCACCCACTACCACCACAGGTGTCTGTGCATAGATTTTAGACAGTCCTTGAGGTTGAATGCAGGGGAAAATGACATTTTTTCCCACTAAAAACTAAAAATGAAATTCAGATTTTCCTTCAATTATTTAAAAGCATTATTCTGTGAAGGCTTAGCAAAGGGATATATGACAAAATAGAAAGAGAGAAAGAAGGCAAGAAAGAAAGACAGGAAAAAGGGGGAGGGTTAAGGACCTCTTATGGGTGGACCAAGTCCAAGAGGTAGAGTGACTTGCCCAGTTATTTACCCCTTCTTCACCTCTTGAAATCCTTCATTTTAAGACAGAACTCAGTTGTCACATCCTGTATGAGCTCTTTCCTGATGTGCTCATACCCAGTCCAAAATTACTTTTTAATTACTTTTTCTACACTTTTATTTATCCCCTGTTTATAAAACTATTTATCCCATAGAATAGAATCTTCTTGAGGGAAAAGAGTATTTCTTTTTACTTGGCATAATGCCTGGCACATACTACACTTAGCAAACCCTTGTTGAATTGCATTGAACTGTAATAACATAACCAGGATTCAAACTCTAGTCTTCAGGATCCAAAGCTAATATTCTTCCTACTCATCTTAAAATAAGTATCAATTGTGTCAGTAAACTGTGTATCTATGACCTCAAGAGTCATTTTTATGAGATATCACCCTTGAGGAAATGATATATTTCATAAAATTTGCAACACAATTTAATGTTTTCCTTTATTAATAATGATGATGGTGATGATGATGATAAATTGTATTTACATATGGTACTTGGCTTAAAACAATGCAGACAACTCTTGTTACAGGCAATTGTTGTTACCCCTATTTTTATAGATGGGGATATGAAGGCTCAGATAGCTTTTAAACTTACAAAAAGATGAGTTGAGATAAGAGGGTCAAATCTTAAATTTAGAAACTTAGATTAATGATGAAGGAAAAATCCTCTTGTTGTATAACATGTTCCAAATAAATTCTACTTAGCCAGGTGTTGAAGCTTTGGGTTGATTCCAAGCTTCCCTTAGGTTCATAATGAGCTTGATGATCCAAGGTAAGGTTCAAGGTCACAGTCGAATCTGAAGTCATATAAACTCCCAGCTAGATTATAACAATTCTTCTGGAAGTAACTCCAGTGGAGATTTCACAAGATCATAGGATTTAGATCTGTAAGGACCCTTAGAGATCATCTTGTTGTTAACCCCTTCATTGTGAAGATGAGAAAACTGAGGTACAGAAGTGGCTTGCCCAAAATCACACAGGTAGCAAGTGGCAAAGCCAGGAATCAAACCTCAGGCCTTTTGACTCTGAATTCTCTTTCAACTGTACAAAGTTGTTTCCTTGAGTTAACTCTCTTTTCTAGACTTAGAAGTTATTCAAATACTGCACTTTGGGTACTTTAATTCTATGTTTACTATGAATTTTTTTCCTATTTGGAGGAAAAACCCAATTCACATACTCTTGTAATGCTTATCATTGTAAGAGTGAGGGTTTAAATAGTTTTCTGCACCAGTCATTTATTGTCTTAGACCTTTGTTCAGTTGCCAGTCAGTGAATTAAATTAATCAAAGAATCCCATGGCTGAGCACATTTATTATTACTGTGTCATTCATCACGGCTGCTGTCTCCTTTCCCTCATTCTTTCTTCTTAAATACACACACACACACACACACACACACACACCCTTTCTTCCTACTTCATTTTCAAAAAAAGTAAAAACTACTTGAAACTTTCTTAAATCAACAAAATAAAACAAGCTTCTCTTTTTTCCTTTTTTTCATCTGGTCAATGTGATGAAAACCCTTCTCCAGTTTCTTCTCCCTCTGTCTTGAGAGGAAATTAGTGGGACTCTTTGGCATGGATTCCAAACCTGGAGTACTTCACTCCTTAACAAACCAAATCAGTTCTCCAGGGCAGTCTTCTTGCTGAATCTGTTTGTTTCATGACTCCACCATCAGCAGAATAAGTTAGAAAATGAATATCCAGAACACCAGAAATATCAGTATGAAAATAGCCTGCCTCACAGACTGAGTTCAAAAAGGTAATAATCAGAGGAACTGAAAGGGACCTTTGATAAGAATTCAATGAAAGGACTGAAGTCAGCTCCCTAAAGATTTTCAGTTCCAACTTCACTCCTAATGAAACAGAGTTTATCTTGTCAAACCTTGGTCACAGTTGGACATAACAGGCAATCTTTGTTTGCAAGGCTTCTGCTGATGATGGAAGCTAAATGAATCTCAGCATTTTGTCCTTCCAGACTAGAACTGAAACATACTTTGTGATAGGAATAACAAAAGCATATTCTTCATCCACATTACCCAGGCAGCATCACAAAACTGTGATATGCTTTGGTACAAAATTACTTTTGTCTGCCTGGGAGAAGCCCAGCAGCAGAATAGGAGAGGCGTTCCAGAAAAGAAATTAGAGTAGCAAGTTCACTACAGCAACAAAATCCATATGGATCTCTGTTATAATTCCCAGGAGCTTAAAGAACCAATAAATAATTTTACTTTAAGAAAAAAAATACTGTATACATTAGTTAGCTAAACAGTATGCTAAGTAGATAATTGGATTCAGAGTCAAGAAGACCTAGATTGAAATCTAGCCTCAGACACCCGCTAGCTGTTACTTTTAGAAGGCCATTTAAACTCTTACTCAGTTGTTTTTATCTGTAAAATGGAGATAATAAACTGGGCATGGTGGAAAACACCTATAATCCCAAACTGCCAGAAAGGCTGTTGGATCTCTTGAATTTAGGAGATCTGAGTTGCAGTGGGTTATGTTGATCGAGTGTTTACATTAACTTAAGCATTAAAATCGTGAGGATATTAGATTGCTTACCGAAGGGCAAAATGATCTAGATCAGAAATGGTCAAAGTTCCTGTGCCAACCAGTAGTAGGATTGGGCCCATGGGTAACATCTGCTTTTTCCAGCCTGGGTGAAATGAGGAGATTGAGTCTTTAAAAAGAAAAATGAGGGAGAATCACAGAGAGAAGGGGAGAGACAGAAAATGAAAGAGACAGAGACAGACAGAGACAGAGACACAGAGAGAGAGAGAGACACACACACAGAGAGAGTGGCAGAGAGAGATAATAATAGAATCTACCTCAGAATAGTTATGAGGTTCAAATGAAATAATACGGGGAAAATGTTTTTTAAACCTCAAAATGCTATATGTGGTAATGATTATCCTTATTAAGAATCTACTCTTGATTTTGATGACCTGATTGCTACTATTACGATAATATATGAGAATTTTTAAGAAAATGTTAACAAAGAGACTTTGGGGAAGATGACTTTGCACAGTCTATCACATATAACTGGAACGTTCTCTTTCTCATCTCTGCCTCTTACAACGCTTAGGTTTCTTAAAGGCACATATGCCATTTTCTATAGTATGCAAAGCATTTCTTATTCCCCATAATTAGTAATATTTGCTCCTGCTTCCTCAAATTATCATGTGCATTATTTATATACTTGTTTGTTTACATGTCTTATTTCCCACCCCCAAGGAGAATGGAAGCTACCTGAGGTCAGAGACAGGTTCTCATTTAGCCTCTATATTGCCAACCCTAGAAATGCTTTGCATGTTTTAGGTACTTAGTAAATGCTGCCTCCATTAGACAATGTTGGATTAGTTTGGAAGGTATTTTTGATTCCTCATTCCCATTACTCATGTACTTTCTCACTGCTATCAATGATTAATCTACAAGATACATCACAAACACTATCTCTGTCTCCCCTCCTTAATCCTCCCCTACCTACTAAATACTCTGAAAAGATACATGGTTGTCTTCTCATTTGCCTCTGGGAATAAAACACCTTACATAAAGGAAGAAACATTTTTATAAGTATACCTTTATTCTTAATTGAATTTCTAATGAGGTAGAATCATCACATTAAGGGTACATGTAGTAGAAACCTGTGTGTGTATAAATAATGGTAATTAGCATATGAAAAAGAACTCCTAAACATGAATTTTCTTCTGCTTTAACTACAGCGTTAGAAGCCTGGGAGCCTGAAAGGAAACAAAGCAGTTTGGTCTTACCATATAGAATCCTAGAGGGGAATGAATGCCCCAGAAGGATTCATAAACCAGGAAATTGATTCAAACTGAAAATCTATTTCCCCCCAAAGGAAAATTTTTTTCATTTTGTATTGTGAATAGAGGCCATTGGGAAATAGACTAAGCCCCACCAAGGGATTTCCTTTGCTTATAAAATAACCTTTTACCTACCTTCTTGTTTCCTTTTCTTCTGCAGGCCCCTGACCAAGGTGTAGACCATACAGGTGGAGTCATGCTTCACACGGCCATATCATGTTGGCAGCCATTCCTAGGTTTGGCTGTTGTGTTAATCTTCATGGGCTCTACAATAGGCTGCCCAGCCCGCTGTGACTGTTTACCTCACAACAAGTCTGTCTCTTGTCATCGAAAGAGGTTGATTGCAATCCCAGAGGGCATTCCCATTGAGACCAAAATCCTAGACCTCAGCAAAAATCGGTTAAAAAGTGTCAACCCTGAGGAATTTATGTCTTATCCTCTGTTGGAGGAAATAGACCTGAGTGACAACATCATCGCCAATGTAGAGCCAGGAGCATTTAACAATCTTTTCAATCTGCGATCCCTGCGCTTGAAAGGAAATCGCCTGAAACTGGTCCCCCTTGGGGTATTTACAGGACTGTCCAACCTCACCAAACTTGACATTAGTGAAAACAAAATTGTCATTTTGCTGGACTATATGTTCCAGGACTTGCATAACCTGAAATCCCTCGAAGTAGGGGACAATGATTTGGTTTATATATCACACAGGGCCTTCAGTGGGCTGCTTAGTCTGGAACAACTCACATTGGAGAAATGCAATTTAACAGCCGTACCAACAGAAGCCCTCTCCCACCTTCGCAACCTCATCAGCCTGCATCTAAGATATCTCAACATCAATGTTATGCCTGTTTATGCCTTTAAAAGACTGTTCCACCTGAAGCATCTAGAGATCGACTATTGGCCTCTGTTGGACATGATGCCTGCCAATAGCCTGTATGGTCTTAACCTCACATCCCTCTCCATCACCAACACCAATCTATCTACTATACCCTACCCTGCCTTTAAACACTTGGTTTACCTGACTCACCTCAACCTTTCTTACAATCCCATCAGCACCATTGAAGCTGGAATGTTTGCTGATTTAATCCGGCTTCAGGAGCTGCACATAGTGGGGGCTCAGCTCCGCACCATTGAACCACATGCTTTCCAAGGGCTCCGGTTCCTTCGAGTGCTTAATGTTTCCCAGAACCTGTTGGAAACACTGGAAGAAAATGTGTTCTATTCACCCAAAGCCCTAGATGTACTAAGCATTAGCAACAATCCCCTGGCTTGTGACTGCCGCCTCCTTTGGATTCTACAGAGGCAGCCCCTCTTGCAGTTTGGGGGCCAGCAGCCTATGTGTGCTGGCCCGGACAGCATCCGAGAAAGACCGTTCAAGGATTTCCACAGTACTGCCCTTTCCTTTTACTTTACCTGCAAAAAACCCAAAATCCGTGACAAAAAGATGCAGTACCTGCTGGTGGATGAAGGGCAGACAGTTCAGCTATTCTGCAATGCTGATGGTGACCCACAGCCAGTAATTTCCTGGGCAACTCCTCGAAGGCGTCTGATCACGACTAAATCCAATGGAAGAGTTACAGTGCTAGGGGATGGCACCCTAGAAATACGTTTTGCCCAGGACCAAGACACAGGAATCTATGTTTGCATTGCTAGCAATGCTGCAGGGAATGACACTTTCACAGCCTCCCTTACAGTGAAAGGATTTGCTTCTGATCGTTTCCTTTATGCTAACAGGACCCCTATGTATATGACCGACTCTAATGACACTAGTTCTAATGGCACCAATGCAAATACTTTCTCTCTGGACCTTAAGACCATACTGGTGTCCACAGCCATGGGCTGTTTCACATTCCTTGGAGTGGTTCTGTTCTGCTTCCTCCTCCTCTTTGTATGGAGTCGAGGAAAAGGCAAGCACAAAAACAGCATTGACCTTGAGTACGTCCCCCGCAAAAACAATGGTGTTGTGGTGGAGGGAGAGGTGGCCGGACCTAGGAGGTTCAACATGAAAATGATCTGAGGTTCTACCACTAGCAGAGATTTTTCTTTTCTGTGGCATTGTTTGTATCCAATAAACCAGCCTGGCAAATCAAATTGCTGGGTATAAGGGCAGCTTGATATAGCTGCCCCTTTGTTCAAATGGGGTATATGGGGAACAGGAAGACTTGTTTGTGGTTGTGCGACTGGGCCTCTCCACCAAGAGGCAGGTGTGTTTCAGGGCCTTTCACAGAGTTGGTTTTACTAATTGTTTGCATTGCAAATATTGGCATTCTGGGGATCTCAGTAATGAACCTGTTGGCTCATGTTCATGGACAATTGTTCAACATTTTCTACCACTACAAAAAGAAAAAGAAAAAAAAAAGAACAACCTACAGTGTAGGATTTACATATTAAAGACACATTTGTCTAAAACATACTCTACAGTTAAAAAGAGAGAATTTGTATCTATGACTATCATTTGTTAAAGCCTTGCACCACAACCTCAGCACCACAAAGAAATCGATACATTCTTTTCTTTTCCTTTTCTTTTCTTGATTAAAACAACATATAAAGTGTCCATTTTAAAGCAATATGAATGAGAGGTTGTGCTTTTAGTTACCACTACTGACCCAAGTGTGATGTCACCATCTTTTAAATGCAAATAGCAAACATCGCAAAATAGATCCCTATAGTTACCTAAGGAAAGATACATGGAGGGATAGATGAATTTGTCTGATTATAGGAATTCAGGTTACACTACCCACGGCAAAATTGTTTTAACTCTGTTATCTTCTGTTAATATAAATAAAGGCATGTGCCTAGTTTTGATACAGAATGGAATATTTTTTATACTTGTGATATCACACTGGACCAGTTTACTGTAACAAGCCCTTGGATTCACCCAAAATAGAGGGTGAGCCACAAGTTGTGGTTAAAACTATGAAAAAAAAAAAAGGCAAGGTAGATGTTAATCATGAAAATGAACCATTTTATCATAGCCTGGTTTAAATTTCACAAACCACTGTTAATGTATTAATAGACAATGGAAAAGGAAAGAAAAGGAGATAATGATTTTTATGTATTCATAAGAAAACTGTCACCTTTATGGTAGTTAAGATTGAAAAGTCAGTCCAAAGCCCTTTGGAAAGGAGTGAGCTATTCTCAGATGCCAATAAACCAGGTTCAACCATGCATAATAGGAAGATTATGCAACTAAGGACATGCTTAAAATGTGATGGTCTTCTTAAGGTCCAACTGCTGCTAATTAAAAGGACTTGCTCTCCACTATCACTATTTAATATTGCATCTTCCAAGAAATATTTATAGATCTCAAAGTTAATTTCCTTGAGTGGATGACTTCAGCTTTTCTCCTTCCTACCTTACAAATTATATAATGCTTGCTTCTCCTCCATAATAATCAATGATAGACAAGAGAAATCTTATTGTGATTCTTAAAGGGGTGAGCCAGGTTGTACTGAATATAACTTAGTTACTGTTGATCAGGGGGAAAAAAAAAAAAGCTAAATCCTGCAAGTATGGAAAGCTGTACTGATCCCCCTTCTCCTTTTGCCAATCATAGCTAATACTAAATGTTCCAAGATGATGGCATCATCAAATGTTGCCTAAAGATTTAAATTATAAGTATTTTCCATTCTGAGAAAGAATTGACATCACTACAAATGATTTAATCCAGATGAGGCTTAAACCTTTCCCTAAATGTTTAGTTAATGGCTCTTCAAACAGACTGAATATTAGTAGTAATCGATGAATAGAAATAATATTTGATGAATGATTATCTATTTAGTTAGAATGGAAGAAGCATGAAAATGTTATGTAGTTCACATTTTGAGATGGAGCCAAAATGATGTCCCATGATATGATAAATTATAAAAGAATTGAGATCTGTGTCGTGAAATGCTAGAATGAGAATCTTCCTTTCAAGGGACTTCCTTTTTTATTTATTTTTTTATTTGTTTTTGGTCTTTGAATTTTGTGAAACTTAAATAAAATGGCCCTTAACAAAAAAGAAAAAAAGAGAGAGAGAGAGAATTAATGACAAATGGAGATTATTCCTGCCAGCTGAACTGCAACCTAGCTGAAAATTCTGCTCTACTTTCAATAAGGAGAGTAAAATAAAGAAATGAGATGGAAAGATTATTGAACTGTCAGTTGGATTCATTTTCACTTGTTCCTGATCATGGTTACAGGGCTCATAAGCAATCCATCTTGTGGGGGGGATAAGGGAGGGGTGGGAAGAGGATGACTTTGTTTATACCAAAACTCACTCTCACTCTCTCTCTCTCTCTCTCTCTCTCTCTCTCTCTCTCTCTCTCTCTCTCTGTTCTGGTATAAATTCAGAGACATCCCAGTGTAATCCACAGGAATATTTTCTTTTAAATTTCCAAAGTGATCGTTAAAAGTTAATCCAAGATGTAGTACAGGGTAAGTTAACTTTTAGCATTGTAAATAATCAAAAAGTAAACTAATTGCTAAAGAAAAAAAAGGGAAATACAGATCATTGAGACTAATTGAAACTGGATCTTAATCAAGATGCCCTTGAATGATATATGAGAAGGTTTAAGTATCATCCTTTCTGGATTTTGAAGGACATTAAAATCCTGATAAGTCCATAAAAAGCATATTTACCGTCTGATCTTACAGACAAGTCAGCTAGCCTCTAGCGGAGGCACCATAGTACAAGCCCAAATGCAGTTAAATACAACATACTATAACTCAAGGTATATTCATGTAGGAGTCAAGAGGTCTAGATTCTAGATTCCGATCCTGGTCCTGGCTCCATTGCTTACCTGTGTAATCTTAGGTAGGTTATTTCACCAGACATAAAATTCCATTTCAGAGCATTTCTTTAAAGCCTCATAAGGCACACAGATCAGTGCAGCATCTGTATAACTAGTAGATACTAAGGCAACAATGATCAACCATTTTTAATTGAAGAACTCTTCACCTTGTTGCATTCCCATGGTTGAACCAAATGCCATCAAACTTTCTGAGCTTATGACTGAATTCAACACAGCTCTGGGAGGAAAGGGAGGGATTTGAGGAGGCACGATGGGGACATAACCCATGTTTATCTCAAGTATAAAGGACCATGGGGATACTAATTAGGTTTGAATTTCTTCCACAGGATTTCAGGTTGCTATAAGGATTGAAATATAATCCTAGAATAGTCTAGACAGCAATCTAAACAAATAAGTAATAGCAATGAAGTAGGAATAAGAGCTATGTTCAAATCCAGGCTCTCTGCTACTTACTACTTGTATGGCCTTGGCCAGTCATTTAATTACTGTTCATTCTCTATGATTTGATGGGGTTGGACTAAACGTTCTCTAAAGGCTCTTCTGATTTTAAATCCAATGATCTTCTGAAAACTAATCTGTTTCCTTGGGGAGGTGGGGAGAGGTGTCTTCTGGGTAAATGTCCATGATCCATAACTTCAAAGGGTTTCTCTTTTGCTTGTGGATTGGTCACTACATTTGAATGAAAATTATCTCCTTCAAGTGGCACTCCCAGAATTAGTGATTAATTGGTGCCCCAGTATCCTGAAAACAGGAGGTGCCTTCCCTGAGGGTGGCAAAATAATGGATTCAGTGCCTCATTCATGGAATTTGAACTATTACATGCCATGTAAGAAACATTCTGTTTTTCTAAGCTCTTGTTTTACCCATTTTTTTCGTACCCAGAGGGCTATACCACTTCAGCACTCCCTATTATCTCACTTTTTGAAAATCTAAGCTAAAAATTGCCTAGAGTCATACTTTTAATTCACTAACAGAGTTGTCTACAATTCTGGTTTCGCAGAAATTTCACCAATATGTTCAAGTCCATCAAAAGTTGTGAGTCCAAGTAAATTTCCTACTCCTGTGTTCTGTTGACAACTTCACAAGGTGCTCTACATTGCTTATAGCAATATTCTGGAAATTTTTATGATAAATGCTCCCTTTTTCTTCAATTTACAACTAAATCCCAAAGCTTACAATTATCCAGTTTCTATGTGTTTTTAAAGGAATTACTCAAATTTCTCCAAAATTAAGTCCTGACTTTTTTCATGTACCATTAATTAAATAGGAATGAAATGTATTTTTACACTTCAAAAAAGTTGAAATTTAGTTGTGACTCTTGGTCAGTAAAAGGTGACTTTACTTCCTAGAAATTAATTTACCACTGCTAAAACCCTATCTTCTTTCATGTCAAGGAGGAATGTGTGTGTGTGTGTGTGTGTATGTGTGTGTGTGTGTGTGTGTTTTGAACATTAGAGCTCAAAAACTATTACACAACCCAGAACATGTTTCTGACTTTTCAGACAATAAAAAACCACAACAAAAAGTGTCATTTTCTGCTTTTGAAGGCTGCACTTTAAGATAAGCAAAGAATGTCCAGGATGAAAAAGAAATGAAAGCTACTTGGATCCATTTCCATCCTTCAAAATGCTCCCTTTGCTCCAACTACTCAGTTATAATAATCAAAACTAGAAAAAGGAAGTCTGGATATACAGGTGATGTCTGTTGTTTGGCTTATCCCCCAGCTGTGGCCAATAATCATTATGTCCTTCTTTGACTTCCAAAGATATCATTTTAGAGGCTTTCCCTTATTTCCCTATTGACTTTGTATATAGTTGACATAAGCTAATCCAAATGGAAACAATAACAGGAAAATTAAAAGATAGAAGCATAGGACCAAATTCTACCATGTTCCTTAGCTCTTAACATAGCCTAAAGAAGGAATGTGTTATTTTACTTTTCAACTTCTGCCTAGCATATTTTGGATATAGAAGAGTTGTTGGTTGTCCTGCATTCTTGAAGAGGATGATGACATCAGGAAGGTGGTGCCATGACTTGCAAGTGAACTGGATTTAAGAGAGGGAGGGCTGTGCACAATCACCAGCCTCACTTTCTCATCCACAGTCATCTAGTTCCAGTGTCAAGATATATAGATGAGGGCAACTGGAGATGGCCCTCATATGAAAGAGAGGGATTTCTAAATTACCATATTGATATAGGAGGTAGCATCTAATATGAATCTACCATTCTGAACTGAAAGGAGAGCTGGAAATTTCTGACAGCAAAACACATACTCCTGTACCATCAAAATCACAGAAAATTTGGAGAGAGAGGAAAAGAGAGGGGGATAGATGTGGGGAGAGAGAAAATCAATAAATTTCTCTAATTCTAGTCAGCTAAAAGCTCACCCTTACCTAATTCTGTATCAGCACACATTTTCCACTTCCCTCCTCCCCTCCCAAAAAATGTATCTTTTGTCAACAACTCAAACATAGTTTTCTAAAGCTAATTTTTTTTTGTTTTTCCACCATGGAACACTTTTAAATGAGATTTGTTTTATTTATTCACCAAAGCAAGACAAAAGATATTTTTAGGGGAGCAAACATGGCTTAATTCTTTCACAAACATTAGCCTAGCAGTTGAAAGAGAACTGACCTCAAAACCAAAAAAAAAAAAAAAGGCATTCAAATATCACCTCTGATGCATACTACTGTCTACATAAACCTGGGCAAGACACTAAATTTCTTAATGCTCTTAAGGAGGAACTCTTTAAGGCTATATATTACAGAGAAGGTGTCAACCTGCTTTAGTACAGAAAGTTCTGTCTCAAGTCCCTATATCATTATGTTTCTGTCCTCTTCAATTGTGGGAGTCTTCCCACTCAATAACTTTCCTAACAATTGTTACCTAATGGGAACATTTTTAAAATATCAGTTTTGTTAGGATGACCCCAATCTATCTAACTATACTATGTATATGTATACATATGTATGCATATGTGTGTGTCATATGTATTCTTGTGTGTGGTACATGTGTGTTTTGTGTTGTTAGGGTTTTTGTTTGTTTTTGATGGGGATTTTAGGCAAAGAAGACTCAAACAGAGACTCTTATAAGAAATATTAATCTTCTTAGAAGATTGTTAGCTGTTTCCCAAGCTTTTCTTCTCTAGTTTTCTGAGATTTGATTACACTTTTTCCTTCCTTCCTCTCATGAGAGGATCTAGTTCCCAACCCATTTCCTAGGCAGGAGGCAGTGATTCTGCAGATTCCCTTCTGATAGGATCCAGAGAGCAGAAACCCTCTTCTGTGCATTTCTTCACAGGAATAGAGCCTTCACATGTAGTGCAAAGAATATTATCTTCTCTTTGCCTTGCTCTGTTTTACCACTGACATTCGGGAGCGACTGTCATCCTACAACAATAGATGGTTTCTCTAGAAAAACTTTCTTTTCGTTAGTGCACAAAAATCCTGAGGATTATTAAATTAGAAATAGTTTTTTAAAATCTTTTCCAATTTTTATCACAAAACATTCCTTAAAAATTTTTTTTTAAGATTTACTATTCAAATAAAGTTGACAACAACCTGCAGGTTGAATGATTCTGATTTTTTTTTTTTTTACCTTTCTAGAAACAGGGGGATTGGTTTAATGCCAGTCTTAAATAGATGTTTTATTTATAGCCTGAACAGAATAAGAAAAGCATTGGCATAACCAAGAAAATGTTACACGCTATAAGGCTTTACCCTTAATATGCAAAATAGCTCCAAAAAAATAATACAAACACATTTTTAAAAAATTTTCTAACTTGTCATTAATTCTAGTCAGGCTAAAAATATCTATCCACACTGAAAATGGGTCTGGGTAAAACCACTTTTTGTTCCTAAATTAAAGGGGCCCTTGAGAAAAACTTTACAGAAAATTTCCTATTACAATGGCTCTTTACACATTGTTACACACCTCCTATTCCAAATTGCTTTAATATCTCAAAAAATATAACACTAAAACAATTGAATTATGCTGATGATGCAGATTTCCACAATCTTAACAATATAGTATGTCACATGAAACTGAGTAGTATATATGCATGTGTGCTACCTAGAAATTGACAGTGGGTAATATAATGGAATGTAGGGCTTGAGCTGATTAGCTCTGAGAAGGGAACACATTTATCTTGCTTTTCAAATTACGAAATCAGGTAAGCTGCCTACAGAAAGATTGCTTCGCACACATATCTATGACAACAGTTTTTTTATTGTTTTTGCCATATGGCATGAAACATCCAATGCCCTTCATTAATGCTACAGCTATGGTTTATATGTGTGTGTGTGTGTGTATGTATAGTACATGTATAATAAATATGAGGGGCAGAGCAGTTTGCTGTCTTAAAAGTGTTTGAATTTGATCACTTTAAAATGTGACACTATGAAGCAGGGAAAAAAGACTGTGTTGTGTGTCTGTGTTTTTCTTTTAGTGTTATTTGATCATGATCTGGCTTTGGGGAAACAGTCTATGAATGCAAGCCAAGCATCATATTACAAAGCTTTCTTTGCCTGGTAGCTTTTCTGCACACACACATAAACACACACACACACACACACACACACACACACACACACACCAAAAAATCACAAATGACAAAGATAATGCTATTTTGATTTGTGTCTCACTGAAAGCCATTGTCGATTTGTTATTGTTTGGGTTGCAATTTTCTTTCCTTTCTAAGACTTTTATGAACAAGTTATTCACTAACAGAAAGGGCTTAAGTAGCTAACATTTCTATGAAGTTGATGGGGTAGCACTAAAAGCAGTGGGATGAAGACATTGTTTGTTTGTCTGAGATCACTGGAGTCAGATATCAGGAAATATTTCCAAAAAGGAGAGAAAGGTGAGCTGTAGGACTTTGTCAAACAATGTGTTTTGGCCTTACTTAACACTATATTAAGTCAAGCAATCAATTATGTGTAACAATATAGTCTGCATTGCTAGAAAGGAAAGAGGCATAGTGGGATTCTATTTATAAAGCTGATGTAAAAAGTGGGGAGGGGAAACTCACAGGAGTGTCAGGGGACAGATAGCCTGTCTCGATTTTTCTGTATATCATCATCATAGAAATGCCAGGAATGATTTGACACCTATTTGTCTAAATCTATGTTATACTGAACTTTGCTGTAAAGGAATTCTACTGTTATCTAAAGGATTTTAGAAGGGAAGGGGAAAGAAAGAAAAAGTTCTACAATACTACATTATACTACATATAGTAGAACTACAGTTCTACAATACTACATATGACTAGGTAATATTATGGAAGCAAAGGGCACTAAAAATATGTACGCTTGAGGAAGTCACAACAATACATGTATCATTCAAATCATGTTTACCATTTCCTCAGTTATATTCTAATAATATTGAGAGGAGGGGGGCAGAGGGAAAGGAAGAGGACAAAAATCTCTTCTCTTCAGGACAATGTTTGTAACTAGGGACTATAGGTTCTCTAATCTTTGAAAGAAAAAAAGTGGCTGGTGAAGAATTGTACTTCAATAGACTTTCTGTAGTGAGGTAATATATCTTTCTTCAGTGGAGAAAAATAACCATTAGCTGACATGAATCAGTGGCTGCTCTTACAAGTGATATACTCTCTCTTCCCTCCCACACTTAAATACCCACACCAGTGAGCACTCTAAGAAAAAACAAAACAGGAGGCACCATTTGGTGGACATTTTCGTGTTAACAGTACTATAGAATTTTAAAGCTGTATGGTAGCTTAAATGATCAGTTTCCTCAATTTACCGATGATGAAAATAAGGCCCAGAGAAGTGAAATTGACTTTGCAACCCACACACAGAACCCCCTTTCTACTTGATCAGTTTTTCACACTTTTTTTCTGCCTCATTTAGCCACATTGCAAAAAACACAAAAGTCCCCATATACACTAGTTCTCATTAAGTAAAATTCCTGTAAGCCAAAGGTCATAGGTTAGGATGGACAAAAACCACTTATATTATAAGAAAGAAATTCAAGCACAAATTTCATACTGAAGGCCTTGTTAGAAAGGAAAAAAATAGTAATCTGATGTTTTATGATTTTTAGAGTGTTTCTGCGATGCATATGTTTTTGATTGAATTGCCTAGCTTTAGAAACTTCATCTCTAAAGACATTATAGATGTGTTCATTTCACTTTAAAAATTAAGTTAGGATTCATCTAAAGTTTTTGTTTTCTGATTTCCTTCCTCCACCATCCAGTACTCCATTCCACTCCTGCTCCCCTCCAGTCATCTGGATGGCCTTTGTCATTCTGTATGGTGGATATTTGGCTTACTAACTTCATAGAAAATTCCTTCAATGTAGGTAATTTCATCCTGAAATCCACCCTCCTTTTTAGTAAAAAACATGTTCCACCACTTGGGTTACACCCCACAAGGGTCCAAAGATTGAATCTAAAAGGAACTCCAAGTTAAATTGAAAGTACAAAGGCATTGCTAAAGGTAACTCACCCAATCCAGAAATGGCAGATACCTAGAAAATCTGAAGACTTCATTCTCTAGAGTGTATCAAATTGGTGCCATTCATCATGTCTTAAGAGCAATTGAATTTTGTGAAACTAATTTGGGGGAGGAGGGTGCCTGGATCCATGGTGTAGCAGATAGAGAGAAAGACCTGGGTTTATATCTCACATCTGACCCATCCTGAGCTCTGTGACTCTGGACCAGTCTCTTAATTTTTCATTGTTCTCTAGGCGATCTCCTACTGATCATAGATTTAGATTTGGAAAGGATTTTAGAGTAGGCCATCAACTCGAAACCCTTTGAGTTACAGATAAGGAAACTGAGGTCCAGAGAAGTTCATTTATTTGCTCAAGGCCATACAGTTAGTAGTTATCTCAGGCTAGATTCAAACTCAGGTCTTTCTGACTCAAAGTCCAGAGCATTATCCATTGTACCATCTATAAACTGCAGAATTATCCCTTGCAAGGGTAGAGAGAATTTCCTTATTGGGAATAGCCAACACTGATGAAATTACAAGCCTTTTCCAAATACCTACATACACATACACACATATATATATATATATATATATACAACACATATGTACACATATAAAATATACAATAAACACATGTATGTATGTTATATATGTTGTGTGTATACATCCAAATATATTTATCATAGTAGTATAAGAAAGAATTTCAAGCATAGACACAATACGTTGTTGGAGAAATAATCTAACATATTATGTGTTTTGAAAGGTTAGAGTGAGAAAAGTGATAGATCTGGAATCAGAAGTGGTTTGAATCCCAGTTCTCCCATTTACTACTTTTGTGATTTGGGGCAAGTCACTTCTCTCTGAAGCTCAATTTCCTCAATTATAAAGGGAAGGCATTGAACTAGATAATCCTCAACATCTCTTCATGCTCTAAATTTATTCTCCTATGAACAAAATTCTATTATCTCATATATTGTATATATGTACAATGCATATATAAAATATACTCATATATGTATACATCGACATATGCATGTGAAATAAAAAAATTTTGAATTATGAAGGAAATCCTTTATAGTAGCAAACAATCAGTTTCAAACCAGAGTCAACTGAGGTTTGGCATATTTCTATCAGGACAAATGAATAAATCTTTTTAAAAATAGGCATATTTTGCTGCTAGAATTTACCCAACAAACAAATTTATATATTAAAAACCACCTGTGGGGGGAGAAAGGAAAAGTGATAAAGTAAACATAAGACTTATTAATGAAAATATTTGACTGCTGACAAAGAAAACAGAACAAGGCTAAATCAAT
Source organism: Pseudochirops corinnae (assembly GCA_028646515.1). Lineage (NCBI taxonomy): Eukaryota > Metazoa > Chordata > Mammalia > Diprotodontia > Pseudocheiridae > Pseudochirops > Pseudochirops corinnae. The sequence goes on along the minus strand of CM053590.1, from coordinate 152,834,774 downwards.
AATTACCAAAGGGTACAGAGGTGGAAAGTGAAGTGAAGCTTTTCTGAAAGATATACTCTGTAGACAGCTTAACATTTTGCCAGAGGGCCCTGCATCTTGCCAAAGGTTGTAAGGGTTAGACCTGTAATGACCACTTGCGGATTAGTTTTGCCACCTAGTCTATGAGTCTATTTACCTGATTTCCTCACTGAGGAGGAGGCAGCATTTATAAGAGTCATTTTCCAATCACAGGCTCCCCATTTATATTCTTCAGAAGCATAAGAGATCAAGCGTGGTGCTGTTATTATTGCACAGAAACAATTTCACTAAATTTAATCCATTCCTTTAGCTATGGGCTATTAACTGAATGTACAAAAAGACTAATAGGTTACATCCATTATATGAAGTATAGCTCTCTTCCCAAAGCCAAACAAATGCTCCTAAAAAAAAAAAAAAGGCAGTTTCTTCAAGGCTGCACAATGCATCAGTTCAAAGATGCTCCTGGAAATTAAGTTGCTGAGCATAGAACATGTGCGAGATGCAAAGAGGTTAGGAAGTCAACCTTAGGACCTTGATTTCTGTAAGCACTTGCATTTTAGTCACATTCATGGAATCCAGTTGCTTTTACTTAAGTAGTTGAAAGCCTTCCAAGGCACTATTCTAAGAAACCTTGTTGGTTTCACTCTAGAATAGGAATATCAGCTTGTTCAGTTATTTCCTGTTCCAAGTCTTATAAAGGGGCATGGGAGGAATGAGTCAATAGAAAAATAGATCATTGGAAACTCCTCCTTCTCTGTGCTGTACAGGAGAAAATTGGAATGTTCATAGAGGGAACTTTGGGAATAAGAAACAGGATTGGAAGATGGAGTAGCTAAACTTGAATCCAGGCTCTGGCATTTACAATCTGTGTGATATTGGGCAAGTCACATAACATCTCTAGGCTCTAATTTCCTCATTCTGTAAAATAAGAGGGTTAGACTAGATTACCTCTAAGTTATTTACTAGATCTAAATCCTTTAAGTTATTTGACAGTAACATTGAGTCTTACTGTAGCTTTTCCAGCTTTTGAGCAAAAGGATATTATTTTGGAGAAAAAATGGATTCTGTAGGATACATCACTCTGCCTCAAATACTTAATTTTGTGGTGCTGGTTGTAAGCTGATGATTCAACAGATTCAGTTTTAAAATTTCATCTTAAAACTCTGTTTTTATTTCCTTTAAATGCTGCTAACATTAATCCAAACTGCATGCACACACACACACACACATACACACACGTGCGTGTGTGCATTTTTATACAACAGAAATAATCAGCTAGTCTGCTCTTCCTCACCCCATTCCCACCACCCAAATATTGCACATTGGAAAACAGATTTCTCGGGCTTCTGCCTATAAAAACAGAGACATTTGAGTTTTTAATTTATCTAAATCGTATCTTCCTTTTCAAAGTCCCAAATTTCACCATCACAGTAACTAGTAGAATAACCACCAAATGCCCAGGATATTTTCCCAGTTAATTGTCTTAGCATTTCTATTACCAAAAATAAATAAATAAATAAATCACTAGGAACCTGAAAACTCATAGGTTTCCCACTATCTCATGTAGAATGTTTGAATTAGAGATTAGCCTTTGTCTCACTAGCCAATCTTCATTCTGATTTTAAGGACCTTCCTACTTTAAGGAGCCACTCTCAGGGAGTCAGTCTAGTTAAGTATCAAGTAAATAAGGGTCTGGGATTCAGAGAGCCAGGGTTTAATTTATGGCTCTGCCATCAGATTCACTTTGTTCTTATGGGCAAGCTCCAACAAGCATCTCTGCAACCCCACCTCTCAACATGGGCATAACACTACCTACCTCACAAAGGTGCTGTGAGGCTTAACTGAAAAGCTTACTGAAATGGGATTCCATTTAAATTGTGCCACACAGTGTCTGGAAGGAGTAATCTGAAGTGAGTCCCCTTTTAGAAATTTCAGGGGTCCCAAATATGCTGGGATATATCCATTCTTGATATTGCTGAATTCCAATATAATATTGAAATGACTTGGCTTACCCTTAACTTTAATGACCTCTGCAAAATTCATAATAACCTGATGTCCCCCATGCCCAGAGAACACCTATTACTGAAAAATAATTCAACTAGTTAAAACAAAAAAAAAAAAAAAAAGAAGCATTCCACTTTCAAGTCATGGGGGAGCAGTTTGGAGAGGGCTATATTTATTAAAATATGGATCAAGAGTTAGATCTTTAATCTAGGGGATGCATTTTACTGGAGAAATTTATTGCCTAAAATTTTTTTCTTATTTTCAGTCTGACTCCCCAGTTTTCTGTACTATTGTTTTAATATAAAATCCCCCTTCTCTTATATTGAGAAGGGAAGCTATAGCTCACCTCATTTCATTATGACTCTTTTCATTGTCTGTTCTGCTCAAAGGACAAGCTTTTCAACAACTATTGTAATTATTTTTCATAGAAAGCCATTTTAATTGTCATATTGTTCTGCTAAGCCCTACTGTCTCTGTGTCCTTCAAAACTGTTAATTACTTTAAAAGTGGGAGGGGGGGGTGAAAAGCACATTGTTGTAACTGATTTGTATGTTTGAATTGTCTTATCAGAAAATAAGGTTATGAATTTCATCTGTTGAGACACAAAAATAAAGTACTTTCCTAAAAAAAAAAGAAAAAAAATTCTTATACTTGATTTGTGATGTTTTAATGCTCTAAAAGGACATTTTTCTTTATCTACCTCCTTTTATGTTTTATTAATAATGATTGCATATTTGTTCATCCAGTAGCTAGAAGCAACATGGTTCTGGATACAGAAGGTCTAGGATCAAATTCTACCTCTGACATTTACAACCTGTATAAACTTGAGCAAGTTATTTACTTACTTGAAAATGAAAACGAGAGAGTTAGATGACATGGCCCTTGGGATCCCTTCCACCTCTTTATTTATGATCCCATAGTACCTGTATGTCTTATATTCAACAGTGTTAAAAATTTACTTGTAATGTTGGATGAGGGGACACCAAGCGGTCATAAATTTAAAGCTGAAAGCAACAATTTGGGGGTGGGGGGGAGGTCATTCTACAAATGGGTAACAAATGACTGGGAATAGAAACATTACTACCCAGGGAGTAGATCTCTATCCTAAATAACATTGTGGAAGGAAGTCAGAAGGGAAATAATTTTGGGGGGAATTGTAACCGTAGTATCTTATTTCAGTGAAAAAAAAAAACATTTTAAGTGACAACGTATAGTCTAAAGCAGTAGTCTCTAAATCATTTTAATAACATGTCCCTATTAGTGAAAACACTTTTGAGCATGTTATACATGTGGTATATTTGTACTGCTCGACTAATAATCATGTCTGTGATAAAATTTGCTCAAAAATAGACATTTGAAAAAGATGAGCTAAAGATGAAATGGCATTGATCCTAGAGTCAATTTATTGTTGTTCAGTTGTTTCAGTCATGTCTGATTCTGTGACCTCGTGTTGGATTTTTTTGCAAAGATACTGGAATGGTTTGCTATTTCCTTCTCCAAGTTCATTCTATAGATGAGGAAACAGAGGCAAACAGGGTTAAGCGACTTTCCTAGGGTCACACAGTTAGTAAGTGTCTGAAGCCAGATTTGAATTCAAGAAGAGGAGTCTTCCTGACTCCAGGCCCCCAGCATTCTACACATTGTACCAGCTAGTTGCCCTCTTGGAGTCAATAGGGAACTACTAAAGATTACTAGGTAGCAGAATGACATGATCCATCATATATTTTAGGCAGTCACTTTGTCAGATCTAGGCAAGATGTAGAAGAGAGAGTAATTAGGAGACTATTTCAATAGGTGAGATGAGGAAATAAACTGTGTATCTGCTCTATGATTAGTGAGAAAGGGGCAGATATAATAAAGGATGTTGTGGAGAGATAAATGACAAGATTTGGCAACTGATTAAATATGTGGAATAAGAGGAAATGATAGTGCCTAGGAAGAAGATAGTAGGACCCTTGACAGAAACAGGGAAGTGGTGGAGGGGCAGGCATGGGGAGGTAGCAGAGAATTAGTTCTTAATTTTGGACCTGTTGAATTTTAGATGCCCATAGGATAACAAGTTCAATGTCCAACAATCAGTTGATGATGTGGGTTTGAAACCAAGGAGAGAGACTAGAACTGCATATATATTGGTGAGCCAAATAATTAGGGATGATCACTAAACCCATGAGAACTGATGAAGTGGCAGATGAAAGAGAATACGGAAAAAAAATGAAGAATACCCAGAACAAAGCTTTGAGAATGCCCACACTTTAGGGGAAGAATATGTATGAAGATTCAGAAAAAAAAAAATAAAAGTACTTAATTACATAGGAGGAAAACCAAGAGAGGAAGTTTGTGAAAACAATTCAGAAAGGAGAGAGTAAGCCTCCAAAAGCAAATCAAATGTCATGGAGAGGTTCAGAAGAATGAGGTTTGGAAAAAAAAAAAACATCAGATTTGACAGGAGAAGTTGGGTGAAGAGGAAAAAGACAATTGAGTGCCTGAGAGACTGGAAGGATGGAAATAGGAAATGCCAGAAGAGGTGTGGGTTTGAAGGGGGAGGGGAAGATACTGTAATTAAAATCTGTCCATGCTTGCTTACCCTATGCTGCTCACTCTTTCCCAGAGAAAGAAATTTAAAAAAAATATATGTGTGGGGACAGGTGGGGGAAAGGAGGGAAAGCCAGGCATTTAAAAAGGGTTTCTCACCAGTCATCACGCCCTAGGCAAAGTACAGATTCCCAGTAACGGAAAATGAGGTGTGAATAGCAGTATAGGGAGTAGGGATATTATGCCTATGTAACTGCTACAGGTACCCCTGGCATTTAGGTTATAATATTTAGGTTGATCACATGGGAAACCAATAGTGAAAGGGGATAGAGTAGTAAAGGAGTTTTGAAGGGGATGGTGTAATTGAGTTAGAGACAAGCTCACGATTAACTACATGAGTGGGTAGGATAGATCTATCTACCAACCTTCCAATCGGTTGATCACCTACCTTTAGTATAATTCCATGGCTCCTGAGGGGCCCCCAGTCCAAATTTGGGAGACCACTGGTCAAGAAGTCTAATTTACACTAGTCATTCGTTCACTTAACAAGCATTTAAGTGGTCATTAGGTGCCAGAAGCTGGGGATATAAAAACAAAAAAATGAAGCAGTCCTTGTTATCAAGAGAATGTAATTCTACTGGTAGAAAACATGGCAATCCAAAATATATACCAAATAAATACAAAGTAACTTCAGGAGTTAGAGATTAATAATTAGGGCATTAAGGAAAGATTTCCTAAAGAAGATTGTGCCTGAGCTGTACCCCGAAGAAAGCTAGAAATTCTTCAAGGTAAATATAAAGAGAGAGTATATCTTGGTAGAGGAAATAGTCTTTTTAAAGGAATAATAATAATAATTGATATTTACATAGCATCTACTATGTGCCAAGCACTTTAAAATTGCTATGTGCTAAGCACTTTACAAGTATTATCTCATTTTATCCTCACAACTACCTTGGGAGCTAAGTGAAATTGTTATCCCCATTTTACAGACGGGGAAACTGAGGCAAACAGAACTTAGTGACTTAACCAGAATCATACAGCTAGGTAGGTGTCAGAAGGCAGATTTGAAATCAGGCCTTCCTGACTCCAGACCAAGTGTTCTATCCACTGTGCCACTTCCATGGAGTAGGAGATGAAATGTCATATAAAGGGAAGAGCAAGCAAGTCAATTTGACTGGAACATAAAATGTGTGAGAAGTAATATGAAATAAACAACAGAAATACATTAGAGTCAGTTTGTAAAACGCTTTAAAAACTAAACAGAAGAGTTTGCATTTCATACTGGAGTCAATAGGAAGCCAGCAAAGCTTCTTAAGGAATTGATCAGACCTGTGGTTTAGGAATATCAATTTTGCAAGTGTATGGAGCATAGATTACAGAGGGAAGAGCCTGGAGGCAGGAAGAGCAGTGGGGAAATTATTCCTGAAGTCTAGATAAGAGAAGTGATGAGGGGCTGATTAGTGTGGTAGCTATGTGAGGAGAGATAAGGTGGCAAATGCTGGAGATGTTAAAAAAAAAGTAGTGAGGAAACTAAGAGAAATGAAATCAAAAGATTAGTATTAGCCAGCATTCTTTTATATAAATGAAAGGCAAATCTTAGTTGATATTCAAAATAGTAACCAAAACATCATTTTAATTTTGGCATGACTTGATTTTTCCTGAATCTCTGTTCCTAGAGATCACAGTAGGTTAGAGGAGTCTATTACGAAGACAATTAAAAAGAAAAGCAAAAATAATTTCCAACTATAATTAGAAGGCAATCTTTGCACTGGTTTTTATTATTGATTGAGTAGATCAGCTATCTAATTATCATTGAATCACTTCAATTCTGTTAGACCTGTCATCTATATGATCAAACCAATCTGACATGCTTGCATGAAAATCAGTTTGAGCCTCCTGTGTCTCTTCTTTGCATGACTAGGGATGTGAAAGGCTTTAAAAGCTCAATAGAAGAGTTTGCAACTTATCTGAGAGGCCATAGATAGTCAATAGATTTAGTTCTATTTATTTCTGTCTTGTTGATATCTCATCAGATAGTTTTTACATATTCTTTATAGGTTGTATTTTGACTAGCTTTCCAAGGAGCTGCAACTGACTCAAATATTTTATTCAAAAATATTTTGACACTTGTTGGCATGTTGACAACCATATGTTTTTTTAGTACAAGAAAATGCATTTCGGGGGGGGCAGGGATCAACAACATGTAAGAAATGATGGCATACCCTTCCATGGGTTGAATAACTTTTAAAGAACATTAATTCTTCTTATAATGCCTCAATTAAATCATAGCCTCCCTGTAGGGAAGGCTGATCTGGCTTTACCTGGCTGTCAGTTACTCATTCTAGTCTCTAGTTAATCTAGTTAAGCTAGCATGGAAAGCCAGATGGCAGGTGGAGAAAGAAATGGAAATGGTGAAGTCAACTGACTATCTTAGCACTACTATATCCTCTTCTATACTTGGTGAGAAGAGTATAGGTCTCCTAATAACCACCAAGTCATTCTTCCTTCCTTTTCCAAAATACTTTGGTGTTGTCAGGACACATTTTTACTTTCCTGATCAGTGACTCTGGTCCAAAATTTTAAGGAGCAATCAACGTAAGCCAGACACAGGTTTCAATAAAAAAGGTATCAAACTCATGCCTAAAGCAGCCCCAACTAGATAAAAAAATAATTGTTAAATGTTTAATAAAACAAATAAAAAACAATGCAACATAGATAATGCTAATTTATGGTTTTTCAAGTCAATATGGGCCCCATAGGAATGTGTTTCTATTTGTTTGACACCACTACGCTAATGGAACAATCTTAAGGATACAAGGCAACATGTGCTTACACTCCCTCACCTTTCTTGGGCCCTAGTCTCTTGGTCTGGTTCTGGGGTATATAGCTGAACATATAACCACAGCTCCCTCTAGATTACAGACCAATTTTGGATGACCTGAGACTTTGTGCTTTTAAAATGCAGTAAACAAAAGGAGTTGGGTCCTTTTATGGAGACACCAATCTAGAATAAGCCAATCCCAGTTTTACTATACTAATCACAAGTAGGTCAAACAAGGAATGACACAACCAAGTCAAATCAGTCAATACACTAGCATTTATTAAGTGCCTACCCTGTTCCAGGTACTGTGCCAAGCACTGAAGATAGAAAGGCAAAAACCATTCCTTGCTCTCAAGGAGTTCTAGTGGGTGTGACAGCTAGCAAACAACTATGTTAAAATAAGATGTATACAGAATACAGAGATAATCAAAAGAGGGAAGACATTCTTACGACATGGGATTGGGAAAGGTTAGTAGAATCCTTCTGGTGCCAATGATTGGACCAATATTCCTAGATTCACAAGTCATCCCAACTATTTCTATCATTTCCCATCCTCATGTCTAACTATGTCAACTCCAGTACTATAATCAAATGATATAAAATATGAAGACTGCTTTGCAAAACAAAGCAATATTTAAATGTCAGGTATTATTATCTTAAGTATGGTGTTAAAAGTATCTCCACCCTATTTTAGCTTTGATACCTTAACTAGGTAAAAAGAAGCACACATCTCATTCAATGAACTAATCAATCAATCGACCACAGACTTAAGGGGAACTTCCTGAGCAACTCAAGAATGGGAGATTTTTGTTATCACTTTGCTACGTGTGTTCTCTAAGCTGGAACCCACTTTACCATGGATTCTGTAAGTTCTTGTGGAGGAGTATGTCACAGACTTTTGGGGGAATATTTTGTATCAACTGTTCATGCCATACCACCTTAGTAAATGCCCCTCTCTAAAAGCTACTAAAGCCTGACTAAATTGATTCTTGGGAGAAAATAGAGAAGGTTCAAGCTGATAGTGTTAGAGAATCACCTCTGAGGAATCAGTATCCCTAGAACCATGACAGGCTGATGGAGCCTGGCTCTAGGAATTGAGACTCATTTGTGAAAGCAGGATTTAGGATCAGGATGCCTTAGAGATACATTAGGATACATTATTATTTCTGCAAGGATCAATAGAAGTTGAAGGCTCTTCTCAAAATTCCCTTAACAATGGTTATCCATAGTTTAGATATACTTCCCTTCCTTCATCTCAACACTGTCTTTGTCCTTTCCATCAATTAAATTCAACAAGCATTTGCTAAGTATTTACTGTGTACAGAGAACTTCACTAGATGCCGAGGGAAGAGAAAGGAAGAAAAAAAGAAGGAAGGGAATAAGTATTTATATAGTAGTGCCTACTCTATGCCAGCCACTGTGCCAATACAAACATCTCATTTGATTCTCACAACAGCCCAACAAGGTAGAACTTAATAAATGCTAGCATATTGGCTGATTTGACTTGGCTGTGTTATTCCTTGTGTCACCTACTTGTGACTAGTATATTAAAACTGGGATTGACTTACTCTAGATTGGTGCATCCATAAAAGGCCCCAACTACTTTTGTCTACTATATTTTAAAAGCACTAAGTCTCAGGTCATCCAGAATTGGTCTGCAATCCAGAAGGAGTTGTGGTTATATATTTAGCTATATCCACCCCAACCTCCCACCCCCACAGAGCCAATTGAGGAAACAGAGGCAGATAGAGTTCAAGTGACTTGCTCATAGTCACACAACTAGTTCAAATATAAGGCCATATTTGAATTCAAGTCTTCCTGACTCCATGCCCAGTATTCTATCCACTGCATCACCAGCTGCTTCCATATAATCTGTCTCATAGATTGCTTTCCCTCCTCTTCCAAAACACAAAACAACTGACTCTAAGCCTGGCTGGCACTCTACCACCTCACTTCCTCAGGGAGATATAGATTTTAAGTAAGACACAATCCCTGCCTCCATGGAGCTGATAGTCTGATAGAAAAGATATGATTCATACACATGTAACCACAATTTAAAATGATACGTAAGTAAATAAAATAAGCACGAAGTGCTTTGTGAGATCTGAAAGAGCAAAGGCCATCAAGTATTACCTAGGGGACTAAAGGCAGGATTCATTAACAATACCCTATTTGATTTGGAAGAAAGTTACACAGCAAATGGGAAAACATAGAACATAAAACATAAGTGGGATGGAGAGAAAATAGTCCAATATGACTGCAGCAAAGAATGAATGAAATAGAGGAGTATGTATTCCATTTTAAAACTTTAGTACTACTTTCTGCAAGCAAGGCACTATGTTCCATACTAAGGATAAAAATATGAAATACATTGTAATCTTTGCCCTCAGGAAGCTTATAACCTAACAGAGGAGGAAATAGTAAATAAGTACAGAAATAGTTACAAAAGAAAGGAGAATTAGGGAGCAGAATTAAGATGGCAGCATAGAAGCAGGAGAACTCCATGAGTTCCCTCCATAACCACCTCACTACCTATCAAATATGACTCTAAACAAATTTTAAAGCTCCAGAACCCACAAAAATTAAAGAAAAACATATCTCCTGCTGGAGGCAGCCTGGAAGGCAGATGGGAAGGGGTTCATTGCAGCACTCTGGGACCCCAGAGCAGCACCACATGAACCCATGGCTGGAGCCCTAGGGCCACCAGAACAAGCCTTGGCTGGAGTGCAAATCACCAGCACCTTGGCTGGAGTGCAAATCACCAGTTTTCCAGAATTACCAACCCATAAGAAACAAGGACTAAGTGAAAGGTCAGTGGCACTTGGATAAATTTCAGGTAGAGGGTCCGGTCAACTGCCCTAGGGCAAGAAAACAGCAGAAACAGTGGGCCTGCAGCCACTTCCACGTGGCTGCTTCAGAAGCTTGCAGCCTGCAGATTGCTGGACAGCAAAGCAATCATTCAGAGGCTAAGTGCTTTTTGCCTTGAGCTGCCTGGATCAGGATCATGGTCTTGGGTGGTAGTCCTGAGGTGGGTTTTCAGTGAGCCAAAGCTGGTGGAGGCTGCAGAAACAACAGCCTCCTAATAGCTCCGGCAGCTGTGGAAACCCCAGCGATTTGGAACAGAGCTCTCCCCTCTGAAAACAGAGTTCTTCTGAACCTAAAAGTCAAGTAATTGACTGGCAACATGAGCAGGTAAAGGAACCAAAGCAAACCCAGCAATGCAACTTTAGATTCCTTTTTTGGGGACAAAAAGGAACAAACATGGAACGGGAGGAAGACAACACAGTCAGAACTCCCGCACCAAAAGCTTCCAAGGAAAATGCAAACTGATTACAAGCCATAGAGCACCTTACGAAGGATTTTTAAAACCAAATAAGAGAAGTGGAGAAAAAATTGTGAAGAGAAATTAGAATGATGCAATAAAATCATGAAAAGAGAGTCAACAACCTGACTGAAGAAAATAACACCTTAAAAACTCAAATGGCAAAAGAGGCTCAAAAAGCCAAAGAGGAGAAAAATGCCTTAAAAAGTCAAATTTGACAGATGGAAAAAGAATCTCAAAAGCTTTCTGAAGAGAATAATTCCTTCAGAGTTAGAGTGGAAGAAATGGAAGTAAATGACTTTATCGGAAATCAAGATGCTATTAAATAGATCCAAACAAATGAAAAAACAGAAGGCAATGTGAAAAATCTCATTGAAAAAAACCATTGATCTGGAAAATAGATCCAGGAGAGACAATTTTAAAATTATTGGACTATCTGAAAGCCATGATGAAAAAAAGAACCTAGAAAGCATCCTTGAAGAAATTCTCAAAGAAAATTGCCCTGATATCTTAGAACCAAAGGGCAAAATAGAACTTGAAAGAATTCACAGATCACCTCTTGAAAAAGATACCAAAAAGAAAACTCCTAGGAATGTTATAGTCAGGTTCCAGGGTTCCCAGAGCAAGCTGCCAAGAAGAAATAATTTGAATACTGTGGAAACACAAACAGGATAACCCAGGATCTAGCAGCTTCTATGTTTAGAGATTGAAGGGCCTGGAATATGATATTCTGGAGATCAAGGGAGCTAGGATTAAAAACAAGAATCACCTACCCAACAAAATTGAGTATAATGTTCCAGGGGAAAATATGGTCATTCAATGAGGTGGAGGACTTCCAAGCATTCTTGAGGAAAAAACCAGAACTGAACAGAAAATTTGACATTCAAACACAAGAAACACGAGAAGGTAAA
>CM053590.1:152804009-152822666 GCA_028646515.1 Pseudochirops corinnae | reverse complement strand
GAGTTCTGACTGTGTTGTCTTCCTCCCATTCCATGCTTTGATCTTTTTTGTCCCCAAAACAGGAATCTAAAGTTGGATTGCTGTGTTTATTTTTCTTCCTTTGCCTGCTTATGTTGCCAGTCAATTAACTTGACTTTTGAGCTCTTTGCCACAGTAGAACTCTGCTTCCAGCATGGAGACCTTTGTTGCAAATTGCTGGGGTTTTTTCAGCTGCCCGAGCTATTAGATGGCTGCTGTCTCTACAGCCCCCACCAGCTTTGGCTCACTGGTCACGCACCTCAGGACTGCCACCCAAGACCACGATCCCTATTCAGTCAGGTTAAGGCAAGAGCACTTAGCCTCTGAATGGTCGGTTGGCCCCCCTTCAATCTGCAAGCCAGGAGCTCTGAAGCAGCCACATGGAGACAGCTGCAGGGGCCACTTCCACTGCTTCTGGCTCTGGGGGCAGAGGGCCGGACGCATCCTCCCTCCCCGCCCAAATTCGGCTGAGTTCCACTGACCTTTCACTTTGTCTTTGGCATTCTTGGCTTGATAATTCTGGAAATGGACACAGCTGCTGGTGATACACTGTCCCTAATGCTCTAGCCACAGCTGGTCCTGGCTGCTCTGGGGCTAAAAGCATGGCTCACAAGGGGTTGTTCTCAGCTCCCAGCCTGCTACAGTGAACCCTTCCTATCTGCCTACTGGATTGCCTTCAGTGGGAGATTTGTTTCTCTGTCACTTTGTGGGTTCTAGAACTCTAAAATTTGTTTAGAGTCATATTTTATAGGTATTTGAGGTGGTTATGAGGGGAACCATGGAGTTTTCCTGCTTCTATGTCATTATGTTGACTCCACCCCCCAAATTAGCTTATTTATTCCCACACCTCTATCTATGTATATCCCTTTTAAATGTTGTGATAATTATATAAACTTCAATATTGACAGGTATCAGCTTCCCATACAGGGACATAAACAATTTGTTCTTATTGGTGTGTGTGGGTGTGTGTGTGTGTGTGTGTGTGGGTGTGGGTGTGGGTGTGGGTGTGTTTCTGATTTGCCTTTTTATGTCCTTCTTGAGTCTTGTATTTGGAGATCAGATTTTCCATTGAGCTCTGGCTTTTTCATCAGGAAAGTCTGGAAGTCCCTTATTTTGTTGAATGACCATCTCCTTGCCTGAAAGATTATGCTCAGTTTTCCTGGGTAGTTGATCCTTGGTTGTAGTCTTAGCTCTTTTGCCTTATGAAATATCAAATTCCAATCCCTCCCTTATTTCAATGTGTAAGCTGGTAGGTCTGTGTAATCCTGAATGTAATTCCATGATTTTTGAATTGTTTCTTTTTGGCTACTTGCTATATTTTCTCCTTGACCTTATAATTCTGGAATTTGGCTACTATATTTCTTGGAGTTTTCAATTTGGGATCTCTTTCAGGAGGAATTTGGTGAATTCTTTCTACGATTATTTTACCCTCTGATTTTATGACCTCAGGACAGTTTTCTTTGACAATCTCTTGGAGGATGTTGTTCAGGCTGTTTTTTGTTTTTTTGGTTTTGTTTTTTTTTTCATCATGGCTTTTTGGTAGACCAATAACTCTTAGGTTATCTCTCCTGGATCTATTCTCCAGGTCAGTTGTTTTTCCAGTGAGATATTTTACGCTTTCTTCTAATTTTTCCATCTTTTTGTTTTATTTGATTGATTCTTGATGCATCATAGAGTCATTAGCCTCTATTTGACTGATTAATTTTTAGTGAATTATTTTCCTCAGTTTTTGAAGCTCCTTTTCTGTATGTTCAGATTTCATTTTTAGGGAGGTATTTTCTCCAGTTAGATTTTGAACCTCTCATCCAAGTACACAAATTTTACTTTTTAAAGATTTGTTTTCTTTAGTGAAATTTTTTTTTCCATTTTGGTCGATGTAATTTTTAAAGAATTGGTCGATTTATCTTCTACCTCTCTAATTTGGTTTTTAAAATCTTTCTTGAGCTCCTCCAAGAGTGATTTTGGGGCTTGAGACCAATTCATATTTCCTTCTGTGGTCTCAGGTGTGGGTATAGAGTCTGTGTTGTCCTCTGAATTTGGTTGTTCTTGCTCACTATAATAGGATTGTATCATTCTCTTTCTTGATTTCCCTGCTTCATTATTGCCCATTGTGATTACCTATTTCCTGACTTTTAAAGGGGATTTCTGCTTTTGGGGTTCAGAGGGCTCTGACCCACACTTCTCAAACTGGGAGCTAGGAGCCTGGTTGTTGACTGGCTGCTGCCTCTGGGTGTCTAAACTGAGGCCAAGGCTAGAACTCTCAGTGTTTCTCCTCAGTTACCCTAAGGCTCGCAGAGTAGGGTGTAAGGGAATGGTGGTCTGGCTACTTCAACGTTTCTGCCTCTGTGCCCCTGGGCTATAGCTCAGGCAAGCTCAGAGGCTGTCAGCCTACCATGCTGGTGTCTGCAGATTGCCTTCATTGTGTTAAAGCATACCTGGGCTTGTGTTGTTAGAGCTTGCTGGCTCTACCCCTCTAGGCTTCAGGATCACCTGCTGTTCAGGTGAGATGGGGCTTGTTGGGACACCTTCTGTCCCTCATTTCAAGCTCAGAACAGCTTCAGTCACACCCTTCCTCTAGGACTCACAAGCCTGCTGTTGCTTCCACTATTTCAGGATTTTACACTGGGTGGAGCAATAATCTCTGGGTTTTCAGGGTCAGGGAGGGGGATTAGAGTAGCTAAGGTTACTCCACCATCTTGGCTCCCAGAAATTCAAGAAATCCAGGCTGTGGGCTGATAGCCTCATGAGAAGCTGCTGTCACTGCTGCAGGACCTGCACTTTCTCCTATCTAGCTCCCACTGATCTTCAGTCCCGCGGTGAGATGTCTAGAAATCGCCCTTGTGGTGGGTGGATCCACTGGCTGGGGCTCACTCTCACTCTTCTGTGGTCTGCTCTCAGGTTCATGCTGGTGCAGCCCCTGTATGCTACATGCTCCCCCTGCTCACTCTTATGTGGGCACTTTCCTAGACTGGGAATCTGCCATATTCCATCTCCAAATGGATTCTGTCACTCTAAAATCAGGTTCACTTTTTTAGAGGTTAGTGATGGAATTCACTGAGAAGCTCAGATAAGTTCCTGTTTAAGTTCTGCCATTTTGGCTCTGTCTCTTGAATTGTAATGTTGAAGAAGACTTTTGAGAGTTCCATGGATAGCAAGGAGTTCTCAATACTTAAATAAATTAAGTGTGACTATTCAATGAAAGGACATAGTAAACCTTTGTCCAGATAACAAGAAGACAAGACTCATTGGAAAACCTGATTTTAGGAAAGACTGAAGTCAAAAAGAGAAAGTAATGACAGAGGATGAGACAGATATATAGTGCCATGGAAACAGTGAAAATGAGGTTTGACAGACTCTGTGAAATAGTGGAAGACAGAAGGGTCTGGAGGGCTATGGCCCATGGTGTCACAAAGAGATGCATACAACCAAATGACTGAACAACAACAAACAACAAAATTAATTTACAATTTTAATGCTATATAAATCAAATTACCAAGGGGATGCATTACAGAACATGATGAAATAATAACAAGATTCTTTAGGAAAAAAAACAAAAAATCTAGACTATCAAGAAAATATTAAAAAGAAGTAAGGACAAAGGAGTAACATCACTTCTTGACCTCAAACTATATTATAAAGCATCAGTCATCAAAACTAGCTTGCAGAATATTAAGTATAACCTTGGTGGCATGTGAATTAAATGCAAATGTTTAGCAATTTGAACATTCTTTGGTTTTGCCCTTCTTTAGAACTGGGACACCAACTGATCTTTTCCAATCCAGTGGCCACTGTTGACTGGCATATTGAGTGCAGCACTCTAACAGCATCGTCTTTTAGGATTTTTAATAGCTCAACTGGAATACCAATTCTGAGGTAGTTTTTTTTATTATTATTATTGAAAATATATTACAAAATAATACTTAAACAGATCTAACATAAAAACATGTGAATATTCCCTCCCTCTTTGACTCTTGTCAGTTTCCTCCAGTAAGTCCCCCAGAGAAGATCCAACCAATATGCTTGAGGCATTTTTCAGTTACTTTGATAGCTCAGAGATAAGGCAGAGATTTGAAAAAAGCAGAGCCAGAAGAATGAAGCACACTGTGACCATATAAGATAATAAGTGATTAAGAATGAATAAAGAGACTTCAGATGCCATGATGTTGAAGTGAGGAGGGAACCCTGCAAAGCCCTTCCAAATCCCCCTCCAAACAACTAGGAAACCACTTCAGAATTGAAGCCAGCAGCTCATAGGCAAGTGAGCAGTCTGTGTTATGTAGCAAGGCATAAGTGACCCCACTCCTCAAGACAAGCAACCAGCTAGGTTTTGACCCCATTTCTGACCAGTAGAGATGTCTCACCTCATGACTGACCAACAACAAGACCCCACCCCTGGATCTATCAACAAAGAGATCCTGTTTCCACATCTACCCAGCAGCAATGTCCCACCCCTATAACACTTCAGCAACTAAATCCCATACCCAGGTGAGGGCAACAGGGATGCCCACCTTCCCCAGTACAAGCCAGAAGGGAAACCTATCCTTCAGAAAAAGCAAGCATCTCACACTTCAAAGCAAGATAAGGTCAAAAAGGTTACATGATTTACACATAAAGAGTGATACCATAAGCAAATTAAGAGAACATGGAATAGTTTATCTGTCAGACTAATGAATAAGAGAAAAACTTAGGACCAAAGAAGATATAGAGACTTTTACAAAATGAAAAACAGATTATTTTTATTATATAAAATTAAGAAGTTTTTGCACAAACAAAACAATGCAACCAAAATTATAAGGAAAGTAGAAAACTCAGGGGGAAATTTTTGTACCAAGTTTATCTGACAAAGGCCTCATTTATCAAATATATAGATAATGGAGTCAAATTTATAAAAATACAATTCATTCCTCAATTGATAAATGGTTAAAGGATACAAACAGTTTTCAGAAAAGAAATCAATACTATCTAGAGTCACATGAAAAAAAGATGTTCAAAATCACTATTGATCAGAGAAATATAAATTTAAAAAAACTCTGATGTACCACCTCACATCTTGCAGACTGGCTGATATGACCATAAAAAAGAGGAAAATGTTGGATGTTGAAGAGGATGTGGGACATTAATGACTTTGCAAATAGTGAAGTGATTCAACCATTCTGGAGAACAATTTGGAACTATACCCAAAGGGCTATAAAACTGTCCATACTCTTTCATCCAGCAATATGACTGCTGGGTCTATATCCCAAAGACATCCATAAAAGGGGAAAGGACCTATTTGTACAAAAAAAATTATAGCAGCTCTTTATGTGGTGGCTAAGAATTGGAAGTCAAAGGGATGCCCAACAATAGGGAAATGGATAAACAAGCTGTAAAATATGATTATAATGGAATATTATTGTGCTATAAAAAATGACAAGTAGGGTGATTTCAGAGAAACCTGCAAAGACTTACATGAACTGATCCATAGTGAAATGAACAGAACAAGGAGATCATTGCACACAGTAATAGCAACATTGTTAAGTCAGCTCTGGTGTTTTCATCAAGAATGCTTGAAAGTCCTCCAGCTCATTGAATGACCATATTTTTCCCTGAAGTATTATACTCAGTTTTGCTGGGTAGGTGATTCTTGGTTTTAATCCTAGCTCCTTTGACCTCTGTAATATCATATTCCCAGTCCTTCAATCCTTTAATGTAGAAGCTGCTAGATCTTGTGCTATCCTTATTGTATTTCCACAATACTCAAATTGTTTCTTCCTGACTGCTTGTAATATTTTCTCCTTGACCTGGGAACTCTGGAATTTGTCTATAATATTCCTAGGAGTTAACTTTTGAATACCTCTTTTCAAGAGGTATTCAGTGAATTCTACCAATTTCTTTTTTACCCTCTGGCTCTAGATATCAGGACAATTTTCCTGAATAATTTCTTGAAAGATGATGTCTAGGCTCTTTTTTTGATCATGGCTTTCAGGTAGTCCAATAATTTTAAAATTACCTCTACTGTATCTATTTTCCAGGTCAGTGGTTTTCCCAATGAGATATTTCACATTGCCTTCTATTTTTTCATTCTTTTGGATATGTTTTATAATATTTTGATTTTTCATAAAGTCATTAGCTTCTATTTGCTCCAATCTAGTTTTGAAGGAATTCTTTTTTTCAGTGAACTTTTGAAGTTCCTTTTCCATCTGGCCAAATCTGCTTTTAAAGGCATTCTTTTCCTCATTGGCTTTTTGGACCTCTTTTGCCATTTGAGTTAGTCTATTTTTAAGGTGTTATTTTCTTCAGTATTCTTTTGGGTCTCCTTTTGCAAGCTGTCGATTTGTTTTTCATGATTTTCCTGCAACATTCTCATTTCTCTTCACAAGTTTTCCTCTACTTCTCTAACTTGATTTTTAAAATCCTTCTTGAGTTCCTCTGTGGCCTGTGACCAATTCACATTTTTCTTGGAGGCTTTTGATGCAAGAATTTTGACTTCGCTGTCTTCTGGGTCTATGTTTCAATCCTCTTTGTCACCAAAAAAAAAAAAAAAGATGTTATAATCTGATTTCTCTTCCTGTTTGCTTATCTTGTCAGCCAAATACTTGACTTTTGAGCTCTTTGCCATGGTAGAACTCTGCTTCCAGAGTGGAGAGTTCTGTGTCCCAAATTCCTGGGGTTTTGCATAGCTGTTGTCAGAGCTTCTTCTAGGCACCTGCCTCAGAACTGTGTGGAGGACTGCCTCTCCACAGCCTCAATAAGCTCGGCCACACCAGTGTTTCTCACCTCAGGACTGCCACCCAAGACTGTGACCCATATCCAAGCAGTGCCAGCAAACAGATTCCTACAATTGCCCTCTGGTCAGTCACTTGGTCCCTCCACCATCTATGGGCCTAGAGTTCTGGAAGTAGCCTTGAGGGCAGTAGCTGCAGCCTCTGCCACCTCCACTGCCCTGGAGCCAGGCTGCTCTTCTCTCATGCAGTTCCAACAGTCTCTGACTTTTTTGCTGACCTTTTACTTTCTTTTTGGTGGTTATGGGTTGAGAAGTCTGGAAACCACCACAGCTGCCAATGATTCCCATCTCCTGAGGTATGCTCCAGTCGGTCTATTCTGCTGGTCTTTGCTGGTGCAGCCCATGTGGGACTATGCTCTGCTCTCAGCCCAGTATGATAGACCCTTTCTGTCAGTTTGCCAAACCATCCTCAGCTGGAGATATATTTCACTGTGTGGTTTTGTGGGTTCTATAGCTCTCAAATTTGTTTAGAATCATTTTTACAAGTATTTGAGGTAATTGGGGACCCACTCAAGCAAATTCCTGCTTTCACTCTGCCATCTTGACTCCACCCCAGCAATACTATTTGGTGAAGAACTATGAAATGATTTAGCTATTCTCAGCAATACAATAATCCAAGACAATTCCAGAGGACTAACAATGAAGTACACTATCCTCCTCCAGAAAAATAACTGATATTGACTGATTACAGACTGAAGCATGCTATTTTTTACTTTCATTTTTTTCTTTTATTCTTGTCTTCTTGTACAAAACGACTAACATTTTACCTAATTGCACATGTATAACCTATATCTGATTGCTTACCATCTGGGGGCAGGGGGAGAGAAGGAGGATGGATAGAATTTGGAACTCAATACTTTAAATAAAAATGTTAAAAATTGAAGGAAAAAAGAACAAAGTTATAAAATGAAGCATCCAAAAAAAATTAACGAAGAATCTTGGTGAATACCAAATGACGGAAAAATTATCATATTCTATGCCTTGAAATTAATCCATTTAAATGTAAGCAATTGCTAAGTGATTTTATTTGATTGTTTTGATGTTCAGAGTTAAGTTTTTAATAAAATATTTTTTATAAAGAAAAATAAGTTATCTTATACTGTCTCCCTCTTGGAAATTGGAGATACATCAGTGAAACAAGTAACAGCAGTAAAATAAAAACCCACAAGTATTGACAAACATCCTATAAGGAATGTCCACATTTTGCTTCTGGGATAACTATCTTCCATAGGGCCCACATCTAATTGGTATTAACAGGGTAGACAACCCAAATCACTATTGTCTCTGCCTCACTATACTGTCCATCTTCAAGTCCAACTAAAAATTCAAGATCCCCTTTGAAACACAGCAGAGCTTAATTTGAGAATTATGAAGAAACTCCTTGAAAGATAAGGTTCCCTGAACCTAAAATACTTTCTTTTCTGCTGCAGCAAGAGAACCTAAAAAAGTGTCAGGAAAAAGTTAGAAGACCTCAAGTATAATTCCCCAGTGTTAGTGTGGTCTTGATGGTAGTGTGTTCACTAAAATGAGGATTTGCATAATTTGGGGGGAAAGCACAAAGAGTATGTATAGTAAATTTTCAGGTAATACAAAACCGGGAGAAATAGCTAATGTATCCGATAACAGAGTCAGAATTCTAAAATATCTTAACGGGCTAGAACGTTGGATTGATTGGAATTCCAAGCCCTTCATAACCTCGCCATTTCCTACCAAAGAAGGGAGGGAGGCTTAGGGGAAGGAAGGAAAGAAAGAAAGGAGAAAGGGAGGGAAGAAAGTAGGGAGGAAGAAAAGAAAGAAAGAAGGGAAGAAGAGAAGGAGAAATGGGAGAGAGGGAGAAAGGAGAGGGAAGAGAAGGGAAAGAGAAAGGGGAAGGGAAGGAAGGGAGGGAGGGGAGACAAGGAAAGAAAGAGGAAGTAAAGGAGAAAAAAGAAAAGAAAGGAGGGAAAAAGGAAGTAATAGAGGAAGGGAGGAAAGTGAGGGAGGGAGAAAGGGAGGAAAGAAGGAAAGGAGGGAGAAAGAAGGAAGGGAGGCAAGGAAGAATGGAAAGGGTAAAGGTGGGAAAGGGGAAAAGGAAAAGGGATGGAAGGGGAGGGGAGGTACATAATTCTAACATAAAAGAAAAGTACCAACATTGCCCTTCATTGATGCTGACATACTTGCCTCAAAGTTTTGGCAGCATGTCTGCAGTAAAGAGTAAAGTTGTGCCCCTCTAACCAGTGGAGCACTCGAATGTTTCCTACTCAAATCTACAACCTGTTCTTACTGCTTTGCACAGTTTTCTATTCATGTGCTTTCACTGAGCTATCATCTATCCTTGCCTGGTCTCAATGACTGTTCAATGACTGGTTCAATGACTAGTCCTCTCTAGAACCTTTGATGCTAATGTGCAGATGAGAGAGAGTACAAATTGTTTTTTTGTAGAAGTGAGTCTATTCCTCCAGCCCAACATGAAGATAAGTACTGACTCAGAGCCTAACGGAAATCAGGATGTATGATTAAAAGGAATTCAATAGCCAGTGCTTCTGATTTCCATTGCCTTTTCACTTCCAATTTCCTGAGAATCTGTGTCTGTGGGAGAATTACAGGAGATTAATGGGGAGTGAGGGAACTCATACCTTAGAAGAGTGTAATGAAGGCTTAAAGGGATCCAATACCACTTATTCCACAGAAGTGCTACATCAGCCGTACCAGTCATGTAGTACTTATGCCCTGCAGGAGTAGGCAAAATAATTAAGCAGCCTGTTATTCCACCTGTCTTTTAGCTATAATTAGATGGGATATGAATAGGAATATTCTGGATAGGATCTTATTCTATGACATAACTTCTATCTTGCCCCAAGGCAGGCTCAGACTGGAATTAAGCTTTTGGTTAAGGGTAGTCTTCTGACAAAGGTCTTATTCAGAGTTAGGCCTTGAGATACTTCTCCCAGTCTCTTGTTATGGGAGCCTCTAGCCTGGGTTCTTTGAGATCCTAGGGAGAATCTCACCCACCATCAGATGTGTAAAACCGGGAATCAAATAAAGTGAGCAGCCACACTAAAAAGAAAAAGAAATTTTTTAGCAAGCTTAAAGAAGATTGATTTAGCCAGCAGCAACTTAAATGTCTTTTGGTATGGATTGGGTTTTAATTTTTTTTTTTTACTTTTTGGAGGACAGTTCGGGTTAAGTGACTTGCCCAAGGTCATACGGCTAGTTCTGGTGAGTTCTTGTGCTAAGTGTCTGAGGCCGCATTTGAACTCAGGTCCTCCTGACTCCAGGGCCAGTGCTCTATTCACTGCACCACCTAGCCACCCTATGGATTGGGTTTTGATAGCTTTTTAGTTTTGCTTAGAGTATACAGCCAATCAGTGGCCTTCTACATCAAGAAAGAAAATGAGTAAAAAATGTGAAAGCCTCAGACTCATGGAACTTGATAAAGATAAGATTTATTTTTATGGGAAAATGTGATAGTGGGGGGCCCCCTAAAAGACTCAGTCTGGCTTATCCAGTTGTAGACAGCAAGGAAGAGACTAAAGCACAGCCTGGGGTCTCTGTTGACACAGTTCCATAACTTGGTTTCTTAGGTTTCAGAGGTCTCTTCGAACAGAATAAAAATGAAAAATTCTCAGATAACATTCCAGAAATCTGAACAGAATTGTAATAAAGTACCAAAGACTTAGTAACCTGGGCTGGGAGCCTGGGATCCTTGCCTTACTTCCCTGGTCATAAGTTAAAATTTTTGCTAAGCTTAGCTAATGTGTAGGAGGGGAAATCACAGACCCCACAGATTTAACTGCAGGCCTGAATGTTCCAGACTTGTTTCCACAGACCACCATCTGACCTGTGGAAATATAAAACTGGAAATCCTGTTGCAGAACTCCGAGCGGGTCACTGTGTCCTAAAATCCCCATGATTCATAAAATATTGTCTGCTTTGATGTTTATATTGATATTGTTAGAACATTTATCTTCTGCTTTCATATCTAAGTTGATACTGATGATATATTTTTTCCATTTTCATGTCTGCTAGACATGTACCTTCTGCTTTTTGATATTACTGACATTTTACCTACAACGCCAGCAAATTTTTGTGGTTAAGATTGTGTGCCTCAGTTCCTAATTAAATGGGAACAGGACAAAACAAGGGAGGGGGAAAGGGGTGGTCTTTAGGCATGTAACCAAGCTTTGCATTTTGAATTTTGCCTCTCCTCCTAGACTGCCTCTAGTAGCAAGACCACCCTTCTTGCAAGAAAAAATAATTAAATAAATCCTTTCTGCCTCTACTTGGAGATATATCTGCTTATTTTTATTTGGGCAAGGGTTGTCTTGTCCCACACATATTTATCTGGGGAGATGTTTCCCCAAAACTAGCAGTATTCAAGTTCATCTTCCTCCTCCACATCACCACTGTTAGGAACTCAATTCAACAAATATTTAAGTTACCTACTTGTGTTTATTGTTCATTCTTGAAGAGGACCATGGCATCAGGAAACAATGGCATGACTTGCAGGGGACTTTGATTTGAGTGAGGGAGGGCTGAGCAAGGTCACCAGCCTCACTTTTTCCTCCAACGTCATCTGAATCCAGTGGCCAGATATTCATTAGGATGACTGGAGATGACCCAGAATGCAATGAGAGACCCTGGCCCTTTTAGGCTAAGGCCTTTTCAGATACTCACTTAGAGTGAGGTAATACCCATTCAAAGAAAGGCAGAGAGGTAAGCAAAATGCTTTATCACTATGTGTCAGACACTGTGCTAAACGCTAGGAACACAAATACAAGCAAAAAGACAATCCTTATCCTCAATGAGCTTAATTCTAGTATGGGAAGAGAACACAAAAAAGGGAACTGAAAAGACTGAGTGACTAGGTAGGGGAATGATGATGAAGTGCAGAAAGTCAGAAGTAAGTATTTCTATAGTCCTTTAAGGTTTGCAGTGTTTTACCAATATTACCTTTTCTTTCACCATAACCCTGGGAGATAAACACTTTCCCTATTTTACAGATGAGGAAACTGAGACTGCCATGTTAAGTGATTTAACCTGAGTAACTTAACATAGCTAGTAAGTCTCTGAGGGAAGATGTAAACTCAGAGATTTCTGAATTAAAGTCCAGCACTCAAATCCACTGAGCTACCTAGAAGCACAACCAAGAGAGGAATGGAGCACAGCAGAATAAAGGGTTATTATAAGAGTTAGGAAGAACTGGACTGAGCCATTTCTGACACAGCCAAGCTATTCAACCATGGATGACCAAATCATTTAATCTCTTAGTGCCCCCAGGCAACTAAGTTACGGAGGAATTTAAGTAGAGGCTGTTTCCATAGCAGGTGTTTCCCATTCAGATAAAATCAAAGGTCTAGATCAAAAAAACATTCAAGGTACTATGCCTCTGGTGCTGAAGATACAGCAACACACACACACACACACACACACACACACACACACACACACACACACACACACACACACACACACACACACACACACACACAGAGAGAGAGACACGTCTTTAAGTTTATTTACCCCAATCCCTTTGAAGCCCTTGAAGACTTAATGAAGGGTAAGGACCCACTCAGAAGGAAACCTGTATTCTTGAGAATAAAATTTTTCTGCTTGGAGGGTTTGTTCTGTTTCTGTTTTTCTTATTAAAAAAAAGTCAGGGATAATTTTATTCTCTTAAAAATTATTAAATTTTTACAGTATTTGGAAGTTGATGCTAACCTTGACTCAAGTCTGATAGATAGATTTATAAACTAGGATCTACATTTATAATGATTTTGTACATAGAAGGATAGTTAGAAAATGGTTCCTGCTCATTCCTCTGTTAATTATTTTCTACTAATCTTTATCCTGTATATAGCTCACTTTGTATATATTTGTTTACATATTTGTCTCCTCCCTTAGATCACGAGCTCCTTGAAGGCAGGAACTACCTTTTGGCCTCTTTTTTTTTTATCCTCAGTGCTTAGCACAAGTGAAAGGGCACATAGTAGGCACTTATTAAATATTGATTGATTAACTGATTGCTCAAGCCCTACCCCACCCTTCCCTCAACTTAGAGAACAAAACTCCCTAACAATAGACTGGCAACTACTGCTAGGAAAGGTTGCTCTCTATTGGGTGGCTCCCAGGGAGCCACAAAGGAACACCAAGCAACATAAGGACAGGGTCAAATATAGGTGTTTATGACAAATAACATTAAATCTGGCAAATGCATTCTTTAGAAGAACTGGGCTGTCCTGCTCCTGGCAAGCACCCAAGATAAAATATACACACAGTCACACACACACACACACACACGCCTCCCAGCTTGTCCATTTAGATAAAGGTCATCTCTCCAGATGTGCACATGTGGAAGGGACCCTGGTTCCTCGGGTGGGGGTGCTGCTGCTACCTCGGGTGGCAGTTACAAGACAGGACCTTCACATGGCATTTCTCCCTTCAATACTCTCTCTGGGGCAGCTAGGTGGCACAGTGAATAAATCACTGACCCTGGAGTCAGGAGGACCTGAGCTCAAATACAGCCTCAGACACTTTACACTTACTAGCTGTGTCACCTTGGGCAAGTCACTTAACCCCAATTGTCTTGCCTTCCCCCCTCCAAAAAGACAAAAAACAAATAAATATCCTCTTTTTCCTCCAGAATGTACCAAAACTCCCACTCCCCTGAGTGAAAAAGCTTTTCTGTGACCCTGCCTGTGGGGTTATTGCCTTATATTTGTGAGCTAATTTGCCCATTACTTTCTTCTCTTCCGTAACTGGGAAGAATTACAGATCTCTGGGGATTTTGTAATCAGCAGCACTTTGCCAGGAGGTGTTGCAGTATAATTTGAGCTTTCTCTTTAAATCACAGCCTTCTCTATACTTCAGTATTCTATTCCACCAGAATTTACCCAAAGCAAGAGGAAGGAGAAAACCAAAGCAGCTAGGTCTGTGTGCATCTTTTAATTTTTAAGTTTCTCTTTATAATTCCTGATGACATGAATTTGTAATACAGAGACTATGCTAATGAAGAATGTGTCCAGAAGATGTATAATGCATGCCTTTTAATTAGTTCTGCTGCTATAATTGATTAACATTTTGCCTGTACGGTTCTATTACAAAGAATCAGCAGTGTAACACTTTATGCATCAAGTCCCTCTAGGACAAAAGCACTGAACAGGGGCGTTGTGTAACATCTGCACTGGCAAAAGCAACCTCAATATTCCTATTGAAAGTCTGCTGGGAGCAGCTTGAATGAGCACAGAAAGAAGAAACAGAAATAAAGCACAAAATGAAAGGGCAAATGGCCCAAAGGAGTGGGTGAGAATAAGGGGAGGAAAAGAGAGTAGGGTGAACACTGAGAGACAGACAGACAGACAGACAGAATGAGAGAGAGACAGGGAGAGGGGAAGAGAAAAAGAACCAGAGAGAGAGAGACAGAGAGAGAGAGGAAAAAGAGGGAGACAAAGAAAATGCACCAGGTCTCAATAAAGAATTGTGGGTAAATGGAACAGAGTTGATATCTATGAGTGTAACCACTGGAACACTAAGAAATGCTTCAAGGATTTAGCCTTGAGAATACCTGTATCACATGCTGCCTAGACCCAAAACTTATTGGTAAACTTACCCTGGAAAATGTCTATTCAATTCGATAGATACTTATTAAACACCTACAATGTACCAAGGACAGTATTAAGTGCTGTTAATACAAAAAGAGGCAAAGACAACGCCTGCCCTAAAGTAACTTACAATCTAAAGGGGAAGACAGCATGCAAACAAGTATATAAACAGCAAGCTGTATGCAAGATATATAGAATAATTAACAGCAGGAGGGCACTAGAATTAAAGGGAGTTGGGAAGGCTTTCTATAAAAGTTGAGATTATAATTGAGACTTAAAGGAAACTACAGAGGTCAGTAGTTGGTGTGGAAGAAAGAGCATTCCAAGTATAAGAGGTAAGCAGAGAAAATGCTCAGTCTCAGAGATGGAGTGTCTTTTTGGTGAAAAGTCAGGAGGCCAATGTTGCTAGATCAAAGAGTACACATCAAGCGAGTAAGGTGTAAGAAGACTGGAAAGGTAGGAGGAGGTTAAGTTACGAAGGGCTTTGAATGCCAAATGGAATATTGTGTATTTGTTCTTGGAGGCAAGAAAAGCGATGTCATTGGGGGAGAGGAAAGCATTCATTTTGATCCATACGCATGTGTGCGTGTGTGTGTGTGGTGTGTGTGTGTGTGTGCGTGTGTGTACATAAACATATGCATATACACAGATATGTATGTGCATGTTTCCTTCACTGACTTACTACTCTGATTAGTGACCTTGTGCTCTCAAAGACAAGTGCTAGGAGAGTACAAACTCTAGCAGATGTAAATATATAAGAATGCATGTTTATTGTCTAAGAATAAACCTTACTAAGCTTGGAGAGGTTCATTAACAGAGAGGTAGAAATGAGTGGATGAACATTTTTGGCCATAGCAACTCATGAAGACTATTAAGACTTAGAGGAGTTATGATCCAAATTAGAAGGAGCTTCTATACATCAATGAACTAGAATATTGCAAAGCCTCCTAAGTGATAAGTAGAAACACTTCAAAAGAGTTTGGCACAACTATCCACACAGGAAAAACCTAAGTGGATGAAGAATGTCTCTATCCAAATTATAGTGTTAGTCCATCCTTATCTTTATGAATGCTACACGTGACCATGAAACTGGTCCCAGAATTAAACAAGAGGTAGACAGTGGGCTGGATTGACTTTGAAAAATTATCCAATGTCTTTAACGAGCCCAAACCTCTCCATCTTTCTTAAACATCAAAATTCTTCTAATAACATTGCATGGCTGTCATGTAATACTACAGGTTCCAAAGAATTAAAGTAAGCATTATGTGTATGTATGGGGTACACACTCATACAGTGCATATATATACATATATATCTGTATATATGTATATATGCCTATGTAGGAGTGATAGCATGAAATAGTGGTCAACCTTAGATCCAAGAAGATCTTCCTTTAAATTCTGCCTCTGACCCATACAAGCTATGTGAGCATGACCAGGGGCAAGGGGTAAGTTACCTCATTTCTCAGTGACTTTCATGGAACTCTATAATACAATGAATTGTATATAATTGAACATAATACAGAAAAGTTGATAAGATGAAATATTTACACCATGCTGGTGAAATCACAGAAGTATGTATAGATCTAGAGATACCATATATGTATGTAATAGCTAGCAACCTACATACATACAAATGGACATATGTATACAGTATAGAGAAGTACGTACATATGTATATATTCATACACACATTTGTCTTTGGGAGAAAGAAAGACTAGTGATTAAACTCCTACTACTAATGAAGATTGACACCTACTTTACCATCTGTAATTAGAAAATCACCTGGAGCAATGAGAAATTAAGCTACTTACCCATAGTTGCACAGTATGTGTAGAGATGGGATTAGAACCCAAACTTTTCTGATTCTGGAGCTGGCTCTCAGTCTACTGCACATTGCTGCCTCTCATAGGCTTCATATAAGGTATAATATCAAGGGAAAATCAGACTCCAACTTGAAGAATAAGCGAGATGGACTTCCTATTCCTGGGACATGATGGCCATTGGTTATAATTCACCTGATTCCCAGAATGAGTCCAGAAAGAAACAAAATATAGAAAAAATGATAACTTGAAATGATATTGTTCAGCCAGGAGGCCCCAGGACAAAAAACAATTACCACAAAATGAGTTAATTAGTCTTGGTTCATCTCTATGCTTAGTATCAACTTGGTCAACAATTGTATAGCATAGTGTAAGGTAGACTAAGCAATAGACATAGTGAGGTCATCCTACATTGGCTATTGCTGTGTCAACGCAGCCATTAACTCTAGAAAGCACAAGAAAGAGACATTTAGTTGAGTCTTTACTCCCACAAAAACTTGATCAAAGAGGTCAAACTTTTTATATACATAATACTCGGGAGCAAGGAAACTTGTTGTATTTGCTCTATTCTTGATGAACCAGCTGTCCTTGTTTCTGTTAATTGTGTTTTCTTTTCTATGTACTTATGAGAGAGCAACAAACTTAATTCACCCATTTTATTTTTTGTGTTTATATAAATAAGAAAACTGAGACCCTAGGGGCTACTCCACAGAGGGTATGTAGGTGAAAAATGAGTTAGAATGCTAACTTTGAAACTTATTATTTGTGTGACCCTGAGCAAGTCACTTAAACTCTCAACTTCAGTTACCTCATCCTTAAAATGGAGATAATAACAGCTCCTAACTTACAGGGCTATTGTGAAGATCAAATCATATATGTAAACCACAAAGTGCTTGTTATGGGAATCTGAAGATCTTCTCTGCCCCTAGGCCCTCTGATAGGCTTAAGTGGCTCTGAGAACCTTTCCTGATTTGAAAGTATACTCTGGCCCCTAATAGGCTGAGTGTGGTCACATGGAACCTGTGGCAGGAGGCTTGTTGTTTAGGAATGCCCAAGCCTTATTACTCTGTGATTGGGCAGTGGGTCAAGAGGGCTGTGACATTCCCTGATCCATGAGAAGGCTATATATACCCTGATGTGAGGTTTTGCTTTGGGGGTCACTTTGGAAAGAGTTTGTGATTTGGCCAGACGAGACTCTGGGAAGCCATTGAGCCCCGCATCTTTGAAAAACCCAGATGTTGGTGCTTTCCTCTCTGGTAACTAACTAGGTATGGATGTAATGGTCAGACAATTGGAAGCCCGTCTGCTGATCTGTTTCTTTGTGGGCATGTAACTTCTGTTTGTATCCTTTGAAGTTCAGGGTGCTGACTTTTTCCCCTGAACTAGGTAAATGATATATGTTTGATTGATTAAAGTAAGACTGTTAACCCATTTTGAGTTGCTTTCCTTTAGAAAAGCAGATCTAAGAACCTGTGCTAGCAGCCATCCTGGGTATGCTAGGGTGCTTGCTGATACAATGCTATGTAAATGTTAGCTATTTTTATTATTTTTTTTTTTTTATTTAACAGCTCTAACTCCATTCTCAGTTTTTAAAGAAAGAGTATCAAATACTCCTATGGAAAGCAAGTTTTTGGTTTTTTTTTAAGGGCTATTTTGCAATTTATTTTATTTTATTTTATTTTTCATATATAAACTTTTGTTTATTTTTACTTTACATCATTCATTTCCATGAGATTTTGATTTACAAATTTTCTTCCTGTCTTTCCCTACCTACCATCCAAAAACAGTAATCCCACTGTATACTCCCTCCACCACTCAGCTCTCTCCTATATATTCCCCCATCACCCTTCTGACTTTCCGGTAGGGCAAGATGGATCTCCCTACCCCAGTATCTGTATATTTCCCACCTTCCTATTCCACCCCCAACTTGTTCTATTCTCTACTTTGTCCCTGATCCTTTACAAAAGTGTATGCTTCTAACAACCCTCCACCACCAACCTGCCCACTCCTCCATCATCCCCTTTCCCTCTACTCTCTAGGCCAAGATACCCAATTTAGAGTGTATGTCATTCTTTCCCTAAGCCAACTTCAATGACAATAAGGTTGACACATTCCCTTTTACCTTATTGTTCTTCCCCTCCACTGTAACAATTATCCCTTACCTCTTCTATATGACAGGACTGACCCCATTCTGTCTCTCCCTGTTTCCTCTCAAATTATTCCTCTCGCAACTCTCAATTTCACCTTTCAAAATATTGTCCCATGCTATTCAATTGATCCTTCACCCTCTGTCTATGTATACATATATACACACACTCACATATGTATTCATACACATATATACCCTCCTATATAGACATATGTGTATGTATACATATACATATATATGTATATATATATACATATATATACATATATATGTATATGTATATATACATTTATATTCCCTTCACCTATCCTCATACTGAGAAAAG
>CM053590.1:152777028-152803509 GCA_028646515.1 Pseudochirops corinnae | reverse complement strand
TCTCATTTCTCTTCCCAATTTTTCCTCCACTTCTTTTATTTGGTTTTCAAAATCCTTCTTAAGCTGCTCTATGGCTTCTAACCAGTCTACATTTTTCTTGGAAGCTTTTGGTGCAGGTGTTCTGACTGTGTTGTCTTCCTCCTGTCCCATGCTTCGATCCCTTTTGTCCCCAAAACAGGAATTTAAAATTGCATTGCTGGGTTTGCTTTGCTTCCTTTGCCTGCTCATGTTACCAGTCAGTTACTTGACTTTTAGGTTCAGTAGAACTCTGCTTTCATAGGGAAGAGCTCTGTCTCAAATCACTGAGGTTTTTGCAGCTGCCAGAGCTATTAGGAGGCCACCATTCTGCAGCCTCCACAAGCTTTGGCTCACTGAAAACTCACCCCATTACCACCACCCAAGACTGTGATCCCTATCCAGGCAGCTCAAGGCAAGAGCATTTACCCTCTGAATGATTGCTTGGCCCCCTGCAATCTGCAGGCTGGCAGCTTCTGAGGCAGCCATGTGGAGGCGGCTGCAGGGCCACCACTTCAGCTGCTTCTGGCCCTGGGGCAGTTGGCTAGACCCTCTCCCCGGAATTTATCTGAGTTCCACTGACCTTTCACTTAGTTCTTGTTTCTTATGGGTTGGTAATTCTGGAAAACACCACAGCTGCTGGTGATTTGTGCTTCAGCCACAGCTTGTTCTGGTGGCCCTAGGGCTCCAGCTGTGGGTTCACGTGGTGTTGGTCTGGGCTCCCAGTGCACTGCGATGAACCCCTTCCCATCTGCCTGCCAGGCTGCCTTCAGAAGGAGTTTTGTTACTCTGTCATTTTGTGAGTTCTGTCATTCACTCTGTCATTTTGTGAGTTCTGGAGCTTTAAAATTTGTGTAGAGTCATATTTTATAGGTATTTGAGGTGGTTATGAGGAGAGCTGCAGAGTTTTGCTGCTTCTACGCCACCATCTTGACTCTGCCCAGAAAGCAAGTTTTAAGGAAAGAAAACAGAACTGAGTTATCTATAACATGAGGGAAATAAGCTACCTGTTTTCTGAGATTCCTTCCATCTCCAAAATTCTGTTTCCAATTGAGTGTTTTAATCATTAACTTAATGCCCCTGAAGAACTACCTCTGATTTATATCTGATTCCCAGCTAAAACCTTCAGTAGACAACTTTACCATTAGGATATGAGTTCCTTGAGAGTAAGGACTGTCTTTCTTTTCTATTTGCATTCCCAACACTTAAGCACAGTGCTTAGTAAATGCTTAGTCCATTCATTCAAGGAGAAAAGAGGAACAGGAGGTAGAGAGGCAGACATTGAAGTGCCTAACAAGCTGATCATATCATTGTCAGAAGCTAATTGAACATTATAATCCATTGTCCTCACTCTCCCAGATGATGGTTATGGATCAGAAAAGACCACCTGTTCTTTTCTTTTTGTTTTTTTTTTTGAAGGGGTGAAGGCAAGTAATTGGAGTTAAGTTCATGCCAAAGGTCACATGGCTAGTTTTGTGTTAAGTGTCTGAGGCCAGATTTGAACTCAGGTCCTCCTGACTCCAGGGCCAGAGCTCTATTCACTGTGCCACCTAGCCACCCCTAAGATCTCCTATTCTTGACATCACATATAATACAATACAATACAATACAAAAAATTTAACAAATTGTTATTCTAGGCATTGAAGAAAAAGACTCCTTGTGAGTAAAACAATGAACACAAAATATTCAATATCTTCATGGTTTGTCTTTCAAAAATTAAATATTCAATATAAAGGAACTGAAGAGCCAGTTATACTCAGATTCATTGATTTTTTTTTTTAAAAGACTGATTTTTTTTTTAGAGCAGCCATTTTGCAATTTGTGTTCTTTCTCAGAAGTAGAACCACTCCAATTATATTTTTCTAGCCCACTATTAACTGTATAATTCTAGGCTTAAATCCCTAGTTTGGGAACCACCGATTTTAAAAATCCTCAGCAATAGCCTCATGAGGGAGATTTGCATAATTCGATGATCCTCATCTATATTACTAGGAATCATGTGCTCCTGCTGGAGTCTCTCATAACAACAATGCCTGAGATGAGCACTCTGATTAAAGACAGTCCAACCCTAAAAACCAGTTTCTGGGAAAATTGTGCTGATGGCTATATTCAAGTTGGTTCAAAATGTAGGCTTTCTCTGACATGGTGGGAGGAGATCAGCTCAGCTAATGTGGATGCAAAATATACACAGCATTTATTTTCAACTAACATTGAAAAAATTGAAGATAAGTAATCTTCTCTATGATCTCTTCAATTATGAAAGAATTTGGAGATATCTCTCCTGTGGAAGAAGGATTAGACTTGCTCTGCTTGGCCTCAGAAGACAGAACTAGGAACAACAGGTTGCATAAAAGTGAATTTTGGTTTTATGTTAAAAAAAAAACCCACACATTTTAGTAATTAGAGTTGTCCAAAAGTAGGCTGAGAGAAGGTGAGATCTACATTAATAAAAGTCTATAAGGAGAGATTAAATGATCTCTTTTCAGGGGTGTTGTAAAGGAGATTCCTACTTAAACATGGATTGGACTAGATAGCCTCTGAGATCTTGTCCAGTTCTGAGATTCTGTGATGGACAATAGTGGGAGATGTAAAATTATCTAAAGAGTTATCCATGAAATCTAGCAATCTGTAGCTAAGTCCATTCATTCATTTAATAGTAGCCCTGTTATAAAATCAATCTTATTTACCATATACTATTTAAATCATGTTGATGATTTGGATCATGTTAGAATGAGAGGGCTTTCCCTTTGGATTTGAAACTATTGAGCTCTCTAATAAATTGTAGAAATGAACATTTTATCTACTTTGCCATCATAGTCCCAATTTGCGCTGCTTAGTATACTGGCATTTTCATTACTGTGACCTTGAAACAGTGAGGATGAGAACCTTTACAATGCATAATTAAATTTCTGTTCTTTTAAATCACTGCCATCATTATATAACTGTCACATACTCTTTCAGTCACTGAGTACTTTATAATCTGATATTTCTTTGGAAGTCAGAGGAAAGAGTAAGAGTAGACTACCAAACCTATGACCATCGCAAACAGAAATTCACACATCTTTGATGGGCAATAGGACTTTTTTTTTTCTGCAGATGGAATCATGTGTAGGATTGATTAATTCCCCAGAACAAAGTCTCTGTGTTCTCCATGTGTCTAAAGGCAATGCCATTTGGGCAGCAGGAGTTTGTTTTTGTGGGGGGTTTTTTGCATAAATGTTTCATCCTTACAAACCAAATGCTGGTGGTTGTGTTGCTGTTGCAGCTGATATACTGGAGCTCCAAAGGGAAAAGTCTGTTTGCTGGCAGATGCAGATGGTAGTACTATTCAACTCTTCCAAGGTATGCTAATCTTCTAACCAGAAGGTGCTCTTTCCTAGCACAACTGACTTGGAGTCTGCATAATCGCTTTTACCGCTAGTTAAAGAAGAGGAGAAGATGCATTTTTAAGTGCAAACACACTTGATTGTCCATTTTCTTAATCGTGGAGTAATCAGAGGCATCAAACTGGGGAGAAAGAGGAACAATAGGACAATTCCAAAGTACAATGGAACTAGATTAAAATATAATTGGGAAACGCTTAATGAAATAAATAAAAATGCAATACAACATAGATAATGATAATTTATGGTTTTCTAAGTCACTATGCAGCCATTTCTGTAAACGTTTTGTGTGGGGTATTTGTGACCCCTTTAAAATAATCAGTTAGAGACTTTTCTTTAAAAAGTCAAAAAAGGAGTTTTATTGCTTTCTCATAAGAAAATTCACAACAAGCTACCTACACTATAAATAAGAAATAATTAATGAAAAGAAGGCACTAAAATTAAAAGTGATTGGCTTCCTGCCAAAGATGGGACTTCAGTGGAAGCCAGCAGGCAAAAATGAGGAGAGAGAACATTCAAGGCATGCAGGACAGCCAGAGAAAATGCCGGGAGCATAGAGATGGGATATCTTATTCACAGAAGAACCAGAAGGCCAGTGTCACTGGATCAAGAATTCCATGCAGGAAGGTAAGAAGACTTGAAAGGAGTGGGAAATGAATGACTTTGAACGCTAAATAGAGGATTGTGTATTTGATCCTGCAGGTGATAGGGAGCCACTGAAGTTTACTGAGTAAGGAGGATGACATGGTTGTGTCTGGGGAATGAAAACTTGAAAACTTCTCAGAACGTCTTATAAATTGGGGTCAATTCTGACTGTCTACCCCCATGGGCCCCTACTCCCCTTCTTTACTACTGCCACACCAGTATTACACCCTTTAGGAGTTTTCAACCTCCAACCTTGCTGGTGACCTTTCTCCCTCCCTCTCCCTTGCTTCAGAACTCTTCTCCCTTTCCCTTGCTGTCAATCAGCATTTAGTTCTTAGCGCCTCCCTTCTTCACTTTGGCGCCTGCCAAATAAGAATAGGTACATTTGAATTGGTTATCTCCTATTTCCTTGTTATTTGCCATTGGGGAAGATTTTTGCACCCAGACTTGAGCCTGCCTCTCAGCCAATGGGAAAAGGGACAGCCAGGAGTAGGGGGCTTGGCTGCATTAGGGTATAAATTCTTGTTCTGTCTTTTGTAACACACCTCTTCTCCTTGACCCATTTTGGGGAGGATAGCCCTTTTCCAGGGGAAGAGAATAAAATTTCCTGTTTTTATCCTAAGAAATCTCCATGTTCTTGATTAAATTTTAAATGGGGTTTTTCATCCCACACAGTTGGATCTCTGCTTTAGGAAAATTATGTCAGATGTATTGGAGTGAAGGAAAACTTGATGCACCAGCTAGCTATTGCAATGGTTCAGGCATAAGGTGATGAGGTCTACATTCGAGTAGTGGCAGTGTCAGAGGAAAGAAGTTGTCATATAGGAGATATATTGCAAAGGTGAAAATCTGCAAGTCTTGACAACCTATCAAGGGGGAGAGGGGACAGGTGAGAGATAGTAAGGAGACAAGGTTGTGAGCCCAAAGAATTGGGAGGATGATGTTGTCCTCTATAGTCATAAAGAATTTAGGAGGCAGGGAGGGATTGGGGGGAAATAATGTGTATAGTAATAGACATGTTGAATTTAAGATATCTACCAGACATCTAATTCAGGATATATGAGAGGCAGTTTGAGATGTGAGACTGGAGGCCAACAGAGGTTAGGACACAGTAGGTGGATTTGGGAATCCTCAGAAAAGAGATAATAATTAAATCCACGAGAGTTATTAAAATCACCAAGTGAAGCAGTATAGAAGGAGAAGAAAAGAGGACCCAGGACAGACCCATTAAAATATTGTAGTTCTTTATAATTCTAGTTGCATTGTTGTTTTTATAGTTTTCTAATGCTCATTTGTTCATCATTTATTGAATGCCCACTATATGTGCAAGGTACCATTCTTTCTTCTGTGAGATGTACAAGTTCATAAAACACAGTTTTTGCCTTTAAGCAGTTTATAATCTAGTATTTGTTTACTGAGTATAATAGAAAAGTTCTAAGTTAATGATATAAGCAGACAACATGAGTTGCCAATGCCAAAAAAAACATTAATAATCTATTGGCTAACTGCCTGGTAATCAACTTCTCTGAGACAGATCCTCATATATTCAAAAGTGTATGTTCAAAGCCTTTCCAGTTCGGCCAAACTGAGAGCCCTTGTACTCTTCTGGCAAGGGTCCATGGTCATTTCCACACCAACACAAAGCATTAGATTAGGAAGATATAAGGAAAGCAAGTTGATTGCACGTTCAGTTCTGGGAGCAGAAGATAGGGAACCACTGCTCAGAATAAGGAAGAACCTCCTAATAATCATAGAATCAGAGGATTTTGAGCCAGACCTTAGAGGTTGAATAGTGCAACCTTGCCAACATAGCAAAGATTCTCAAATTTCACCCTTATGGTAATTTCCTTCATTAATGTGGCAATAGAAATAGCAACCAGTCTATGGTTAATCAATCTAAAACATATATTAAAATAGTGTTTGCATATATGTATATATAAAAACACATATGCGCGTATGTGTGTATATATATAGTGTATGTGTCTGTGTACAAAGAGATAAATAGTCACTATGGCTCTGTTGTCTTTTGCTATAGCAATAGTCAAAAATATTTGTTATATAAAATATATATGCATGCATGTATGTTTCATACTTGCAAATTAAGCTGGGGGCTTTGCTATGATTGCAAAAGGTAAGTCTTAGAAATCTAGTTGAGTCTCAGAGAGGTTAAATGATTTGTCAGTGTGTTTGTATGGTCTACTTTATAGTATGCTACTAGTATTATTTGTGTCTATATTGATGTATATGTAATATGATGTATATGTAATATATATATACATACATATACATATATACATACACACACACATTTATACCCTAGTGTCAGGGTTAGAATTTGAATCCAAGTCTTTCTAAATCCAAGTCCAGCATGCTATCCTCTATACCTGTGGTGACAAACTCAATTGAAAAAAGACCCCTAGGGAATATATTTACAAATAGGTACATATTAACATTACAAATTACAAATTGACATTATTATTTATGTGGTGTTGTATTTTTTTTAATTTGTTAAACATCTCCCAATTATATTTTAATCTGCTTCTATCTCACGCAAGAGTTTTGCAGGTATGAGTTTGACACTTCTGCTCTACACTTATTGTTTCATCTTTGAAACAAACTAAAAATGTGGGAGATCAATGGTAGTAGAGACCAATAAGGGCTGTATTGAGTCTTGAAGACTTCAAGGAGCACATGACCTGGACTTTGAGGACTGTGAGAGTTTTGATAGGAGGATGGGGAGTAAGAAGATAATTTTAGATGAGGATAACAATAGGAGTGATGAGAAAGACTCCATGATTTTGTTTGCTTCCTTATGACATGGTCAAAGCATAAATAGGGGTTGATGATGAAATAAAATTATCAGAGGACAAGATGCAGATAGAGCATAGATACTCTTTAGGCTTTGTCATAAAGACACTATGCCCCTGGCAATCACCAATGCCTGCAGGTAGTTGTGTAAGCCAGACATCTGGGTTGGAAGCACTCTGCATGTGATGTATCTTGCTCCACATGTGGGAAACTTTTGCAGAGGATCCTCTTTCTATTATAGTGGTCTGGCAGCAATCTCACAAGAACAGAGCAAAATGGCAACCTTTCTGAAAACCGACTCCCACACAAGCTTCAAACCAGTCAGACCGTAGCTGTTCAAGTCCATTACCTCAGAGAAAACTCTCAGAGGAGTAGAAGCAGAAAGATAAGCAGTATACAGTCAAATTATCATTGATTCTTCAAAAGGAGCAACAGAATCTGACAGTATAAAGTCATAGGAATTGATGGGGCTTTAGATATCATCAGGTTCAATATCTCAACCCACGCAGAAATTTCCTCTGCAACATGCCTGACAGGTGGTCATTCAGATTCTGCTAGAATGATTCCAGTGATGGGGAGCTCTCTGCCTCTTAAAGTAGCGACCCAGTGCATTTTGAATAGTTACGAGAAGCAGTGAGAGACAACAGGATTTAGAGGAGAGTCATCCCTGAGTTCAAGTAGACATGGATTCAAGTCCTACTTTGGACTATGAGGCCTCAGGTAAGTCAATTAACCTGTAGGCGTTCTACTTAACTCTCTAAAGATACAAGTAGAGAAGACGGTGCCTGTCAGCATTGGCAGTAGGAGGTTCTTCAGCAAGATCTACCTATACCAATGAAATCATAGAGTCTTTATAAAGATTTAAGGAACCATGATGTTAGATTGCAAGATTTGGAGTCAAGAAAATTTGAGTTCAAATCTTGCTTCAGATACTTACTGGCTGTGTGATCGTAGGCAAGTCTACAGTTGATAATAGTTATCTAGTTCACAGGGTTTTTATAAGGATGAAGTAAAGTAAAAGTAAACCACTTTGCAAATTTTTGCAAGTGTGTGTGTGTTGTGTGTGTGTGTGCCTTCGTGCGTGCGTGCATGTGTGTGTTGTGTGTGTGTGTGTGTGTGTGTGTGTGTGTGTGTGTAAAAGATATTATGAGGAAGTGGAAAGAATGAATTTAAAGTCAGAAGACATAGATTTGTATCTCTGTCCTGGTGCTTACTAAGCAGCTAAATGGCACAGTGGATATAGACCAGGCCTAGAATCAAGAAGACCTGAGTTCAAATACAACCCCTGATACCTATTAGCTGTATGACTCAGGGGAAGTCACTTAACCCGGTTTGCCTCAGTTTCATCATCCATAAAATGAACTGGAGAAGGAAATAGCAAACCACTCCAGTATCTTTGCCAAGAAAACCCCAATTGAGGTCATGAAAAGTTGGACACAACTGAAATGACTCAATAAAAACTTATTGCTTATTATCTCTATGACCTTGGAAAATCATGACCTCTCTAACCTTTCATTTTCTCATCTATAAAATGATAGGATTGAATTGATTGACCCCTTATTTCCCTTCTCGTTTAAAATTGCATGAGCTTATTGTTTTTTTAAATAAATTTTCATTGATATCTCCTGTTTTTAGATCACCTAACTTTCTGTATGCCTGAGTCTAGAAAGTCCTTTCTTTTCATTGATCTGTGGTAACCACTCCTCCCCCATTAACAGTGCTATCTACATGTCTTTCTCATCTGCATCCTCATGTTGTCATGGAAATGATCATGAATTTTTTAATGTTCTGCTAGAAGACACAAGGTCTGAGAGTTCTACCACCTGAAAAGACTGACTCTGCCACACATTGTGTATCTATTGTCCAAGGAGCCATCTAGATAAATTCAGAAAGGTTCATCACTAGATTTGATCCTTGGTAATGATTTTTTTTTAATTTGACCCCTGAAACTCAAGCAGATTTTCTACTAAGGCATGAGGAAAATAGACCCTGAATAGGCAGAAGAAGTACCCACACAAATGACACACTGGATCCTTGAAATACTGGCATAAATATCTTTGCAAACAGGGGGAGTCAGTCAAAGTTTGTCCTCTCAAAGTCTCCAATTTTAGCACAAATGCACCAAAATATATTTTAGAAAGAAAGAAGAAGAGTTGCAGGTGATTCTGCTGCTGGAGAAGGCAGGTGCCTAACTATTGGCCAAAATGTTAAAATACGGGAGCCATTCAGTTCTACAACTTGCAGCAATGCCAGCAACCCAGGAAATACCAAAGACCTGCATATATCAGCAAACAGCTGAAGATCATTTTCAGCAACACTGTGCCCAAAGCAGAGAAAGGAGCCCTAAAGATCTCATTAAACCTTTCGAGCCTGAATGTTCAAGTGATTTCATTATAAGCCACAAATTCTGCCTCCTGCACTTACTGAAGCTTCTCTCAAATCAACATTTTTCCTACTTTGTCAGAGACAATGTGCCACAGTGAGCAACTTTACTTTTTTTAGGGCTTGCAAAATCAGTTCATACTCTTTCAGTCTGGGGCTCTGAAGAAACCAGTTTTTTTTTATCCTGTTTAATATTTTGTGTTTTTCATAAAAGGAAACCTATTTGACCATTATATACAATTTCTTTGGATTTTAGTTTTGTGGTGTGTTGCAGCAGAAAGAACCCTGTATTGAAGGCAAAAGACCTGAGTTCAAATTCTATGTCCTTCAATTTATTATCTGTATGACCTTAGACAAGTCACATAATCTCCTTGGACCCCTGTTTTATCACTCATAAAGTAACAGGGTTGTACTAAATTATCTCTAAGATCTCTCCCATCTCAAAATCTGCAGTTTTATGAATCTAGGTGATGTGATCTGTTTAACTTAGAGGAGGAAGAGGATGAAACCTGGGTTCTTCTACCAAATTATCCTGTGGTCAAGAAAGATATTAACCCTCCCTATACCTCTGTGTCTTTATTTGCCAAATAAAAATAATAGTATCTACTTCATGGGGCAGCTAGGTGGAGCAATGGATAGAACATCAGTCCTGGAGTCAGAAAGATTCCTCTTCCTGAGTACAAATCTGGTCTCAGACTCTTACTAGCTATGCACTAGACAAGTCACTTAACCCTGTTTGCCTCAATTTCCTCAACTGTAAAATGAGCTGGAGGAGGAAATGACAAATCACTCCAGTACCTTTACCATAAAAAACCCAAATGGGGTCCTGAAGAGTCAGATAAGACTGAAACAACTGAGCAACAGCAATCTACTTTATGCGGAAATTGGAAGTTTAGAGAATGAATGTAAATTTGTCAGGGAAATGCGAATTCATTACTCATTTCCTTTGTAGTGGTGTTAATTTTCAACACAGTAGCACATAGATTGCTTTTCAGTGAATAACTTCTTCCAATCCCCATGGCCTTACGTTTAATAGTGTTCCTCCAAAGACTGAGTAATCTTTGCTCTTCTCATATCTAATATCAAATGCTTCAAGCTCTTACATTTTTCTTTTTATTGTCTGGATATTCCTTTTAATCATATTTGCTCCAAAAAGAGAAAGCATCCCTGGGTCCTATAAATGTATATGAACAAAGAACAGGATACCAATTTCCTACTGAGCAATAGCATAAGGAAGGTTTCTTGCTCTTCTTGCTATTTAGCAAAGCACAATTTCTTTCAGATCACCTAAGTTTGGTGACATGAAATATTCTTTTTTCTTTTTAGCACCTGAGCATAGAAAGTAGTTAGCAGTGGCCCTGTCCCAATAGCAACTATCTCTTATGACTTCCTAAATGTTATAGTTTGCCACCTTCTTTGTTGAGATATATTTAATATCTTCATCTGTAAAAAGGAATGGTATCTACCAGGTGATCTCTAAGGTCTAACCCCAATGACTCTGCTATCCTTAACAAGTCCTAACAGTTCTATTATGCTGGATAGTTCAAATGGGATCTCAGTTAAATTCTTAAGAAATTAGCTCTGTCATAGTTCCTTAAGTTTATTGCTGTTATAAAAGTTATTTTGAGGTATATGAAGGAATGAACAAATGAATGAATGGGTGAATGTATGAATTGAGTGAAAGAAGTGAAAACTCCTCAGACTATACTCTAAAATCTAATAAGCCGGAGGCGGCTAGGTGGCACAGTGAATAGAGCACCGGCCCTGGAGTCAGGAGGACCTGAGTTCAATTCTGACTTCAGACACTTAACACTTACTAGCCCTGTGACCTTGGGAAAGTCACTTAACCCCAACTGAGCTGCCCTCCAAAAAGCAAAAAAAAAAAAAAAAAGTAAAATCTAGTAAGGCTTTTCGTGGGAAACAGGCCTAAATTCCCTTTCACCAGAAATCACATGATTTACAAAGACTCAAAACTCAACCCCTCTCCTCAGTGACACCTCAACATAAGATATGCCAAATAAGGACAGAAGTACTTTCTCAAATGTACATTGGGTGCCCTACTGTTTTCTTGTTCTGGTATTTGAGGTAGATTGCCCTGCTTAGATTGTGCACCTGAAGAAAATGGAATGGAAGAAAAGGGTCAGAAGTGGGGTGGGGGAGAATTCCACATTAGGGCTTTATAAACTTCTCCATTTCCTTTTGTAAATTGCTTCTCCTCCTTAACCATTTGTCAGGAGGGTTCTTGAGATTGTAATAAACCTTTCTTTTCTGCTCCCTACCGTGAGGGATAATTTATAGTGAAGTTTCCCCATTCTGAAAAATCAAATCTAGAACGGCTTCAGTATTCATTAGGCCTAGGGTTAGGTCACCTGACCTTCAAGCAATCTGGGGCTTAGAGCAATGGAGACCCTCCCTCAGAGACAACTCAGCAGAAGATATGCCAAATAAGGTGAAGACTGCTTTCACTGGACACCCACATGTTTCCGGGTCCTTTGTCTCAGAGAAATTCCTGCGCTTAGGTTGTGGGACAGCCCCCTACTCTTCTACAATAAGAGTGAAGACCAGTTGGGGGGGGGGGTGTTCCTGCATTGGAAGATTATATAACCATGGGCTGTCTTCTACCTGTTGCTCTCTCGCTGCAGATGCCATATTGGGCAACAAAGGGGTAGAGTCCTTTCTCATGACAAAGAATAAAGACCTTTTCTGACCTTAGATTCAGACTCTGAACTCTTTCATCTCACATACTACCTTGAGAATCCTCTGAGAATTACTTGGGTAAGGATCTCTGTTGCACACAGTTTTGGGGTGCACACAGAATGAATGAAAAAGCAGTTGGGAACTGCTTATTATATGCCAGGCACCTGTTAATCATTGAGGATACAAATTCAAAATAAAATTAATTTTCTGTTTTCAAAGACCTTCTCCTCTAATAAGGGAAATATACCACATATACCACAAGAGAGGAGTATTTTCAGGTTTTTTCGCTTTTTTTTTTTTTTTTTGGAGGGGGGAAGGTAGGGCAATTGGGGTTAAGTGACTAGGTCACACAGCTAGTTTTGTGTTGTGTCTGAGGCCACATTTGAACTCAGGTCCTCCTGACTCCAGGGCTGGTACACTATTCACTGCCACCACCTAACCGCCCGAAAGAGGAGTATATTCAACTGGGAAGTGAGTGGAGGAGGACT
The DNA here is from genome assembly GCA_028646515.1 of Pseudochirops corinnae. Taxonomy (NCBI): domain Eukaryota; kingdom Metazoa; phylum Chordata; class Mammalia; order Diprotodontia; family Pseudocheiridae; genus Pseudochirops; species Pseudochirops corinnae. Next base: position 152,791,091 of record CM053590.1, on the reverse strand, counting down.
GCTATGATTGACTAGTCCTTCCTAAGAACAGTAGTTTGGATTTGATTCCTTAGGAAGACATAGAAGGAGAGAGAGGGAAAAAAATTAGGCCTCAAGGCTGAAGACTAAGAATATGTTTGAAGCAGGTAGCATATGCATGAAAATGGCTGAAGAAGAGCAGGACTACAGGTCCTAGTAAGACTATTCACTGGAAACTCTCCTCCATCTGCAGCCTAGGACCCCAGGACAGGAACTGGAGAACCAAAGGGCAGACATGGAATAAAGACATCTGGAGAGCAGCAGAATGGTAAGTCTGGGTCAGGTTAGTTATAGAACTATAATGAAGTATGAAAACAGAAGAACAGGAGCAGCTAGGTGGTGCAGTGAATAGAGCACTGGCCCTGGAGTCAGGAGGACCTGAGTTCAAATCCAGCCTCAGACACAATACAAAATTAGCTGTGTGACATTGGGCAAATCACTTAACCCCAATTGCACTACCTTACCCCCTCTAAAAAGCCAAAATAAACAGAAGACTAGGACCATCTATTTTTTAATTAACAAAATTTATTCAATCAACAAATTAATAAAAATTGATCTAAAAAATAAAGAAAAACAAGTAATTGGGGGCAGCTAAATGGCTTGGTGAATAGAGCACTGACCCTGGAGTCAGGAAGACCCGAGTTCAAATCCGACCTCAGACACTTGAGCACACTTACTAGCTGTGTGACCTTGGGCAAGTCACTTAACCCCAATTGCCTTGCATTCTTCCCTCAAAAAAAAAAGAAAGAAAGAAAGAAAAGAAAAGAAAAACAAGTAATTATAGTCAAGAAAAGCAAATCCTCACATTGGCTATTTGCAAAAAATAAGTCTCATTTTGTACCCTGAATCCATCACTTCTCTGTCAGAAGGTAAGTAGCATACTATTTGGAGGAAATGTCTCACCTATGAGACAAGGGCCCAGGGATACAAATAAGTACAGTAAAAATCAACCTAGTATTTAAAAGGTGCAATTTTTATCTGTAGTATGACTAGGGCCTCATTGACCCATCTACACTTCTTGTCTCCAACCATTTTCATGACATGAATAACAGCCTACCTTCAGGTATTATGGGTCAGTGTCAACCAGTGGTTTTCCTTCCCCAGTTATCATTCAGAAGCCAGTTGACAAATCCAAAGGGCCAACATTAGTCTTAGAAACAAGGATTTATTTACCAGTTCATAAAGAAATCCCCATATCTGCAATGCACCTCCTCTTTTTTTCTGCCTTGTAGAGAACTGTTTCCTTCAAAGAACAGTTAGCTGACACCTCCCACACAAGACCTATGTTGATCCTCCAAGTCATTAGTACTTTCTTTCTCTTCAAATTATATTACTTTCATGTTTACTTGCTTGTGTTCCTGTCAAATCCTTTCACCCCACTCTCTCCCACCCACCCAGTAGACTATAAGTTGCTTGAGGGTACAAAGTGTTTTGTGTTATTTGTATTCATTTACCCAGGTTCTGGAACATTGTCTTATACAGATCAGGTCTTAATTTTTTTTTAGTGAATTGAGTTGAATCTCCTTTCTCTCTTGTACCTCAGTCTCTCAGAAATTCTCCTTAGTTACAGTCTAAAAAGAGCAATTTATAAGACAAATAACGTATCTCCATTGAGCAATATTTAAAGATGCTCTGTTCAATGAAGGACGGAGAAAGTTCCCATAATGAGAATTTCTCATCCACCATCGACTATACAGGGGATATAAAATGGAGGTTTTTAATTAAAATGAGTATTTTTGCCTTTTTTTTCTGCTCCAGGCACTGTTGCCATGTTCACAGACAATTGACTTTATTCACACTGGCGCCATCTTGATGCACCCTCAAAGATTACGATGTCATAAAGGAAAAGAGGTAATAAACACTGAGATTTCGTTTGTGATAGCTGTTGGCTGAATGAACACGTTTACAAGTGCTATAAAATGAAATTCATCTAAATATCCATAGGACACCAAATCTCTACTGCTAATATCTCTGATAGTACAGAACAAGAATCGTCACATATACGTATATCTCTATAGAGAGAGACATATATGTATATATAATGTAAATATATGCAAGTGTATGTTTATAAGTATATGTGTATGTACGTGTGCACATATAAATATATATATATACATGCATGTATATACATATGTGTATATGTATATAAAGAAAGCAAACCTACAAATCTCAACCTCAGGTGAAGAGAGAATTCTTCTTGCCTAACTTGACTATACTCCAAATCAATCTTGTCATCTTCAAGGCCCCAAAACATAAAGCTTTCATTCTTGATTTGCTTTTATGGATATCCAAAAGAAATACTGGCTCCTGAATCAATAGTCAGATAAGCATATGACCATGCTGAGAAATCAGAAGCTTTTTTGGATTATGATTCATGGATCTGTTCCCTAAAGAGAAATAACTTAGTTTTATAAAATTCAGAGTTAAGCCTTTAAACTAAGTGATTGGATGTCTCTGTTTTTTCAAAATAAGCAGTTCAGAGTCCACTGGCTTTTGAAAGTTCTGCAGGAGAATTGAAGATATCCTCAGCTTAGTATAAACTTTAAAGAGTTTGTTCTATTAAGCTGTCTCAGTAAGAGTAAAGCAATCCTAATCCAAATTCAGGATAGCCAGCTGCAAACCTTAAGTCAAGAGCTCAGTCTATTCCTTCTGAGTATGAGTTTACTATATATCCCATCAAAGCACAACTTGTTTTTGACAAGATGCACACTAGGGGGAAAAATGACCTTTTTTTTAAATCCCCTTCTGAACTTAACAATGCAGTAATCCTTCTGTATTGATGAATGAATAGCATGAGAATTTCTTTCTTTTCAGTGTGCTCAGAGCAAAAATGATATTAGTAAGGAAATAAGATCATAAAACAATATACTGAGGGCTGAAAGGGACCTCAGATGCTATTTAATCCAATTCTTTCATTTTACAAAAAGTAACACAGACGGATAACGTAAAAATCAGCTCTTTTACCATTGTACCATGCAGGAGATGGATTTGTCATTCTTTGTTCTATTAGTCAAGAATGTTAGAATTTTCTTTGCCTGCACAAATCTTTATTCATTCATTCATTCATTCATTCATTCATTTATTTGTTTGTTTGTTTATTTATTTATTCAATTTGGAAGCAGTGTGGTAAAGAAAAAAAAAGGAATATAGAGGAACCTAGTTCCCTCACGTATACTCTCGCAATGATCTAAATAAGGTACTTGAAAATTGTTCTTACATATTGGAATCAATTACATATATATTTTAGATATCAGACCTTCATAAGGGGAGATTTCTGTCAATATTTTTCCCAGTTGTTTATCTTATAATTTTAAGTGCATTTTTGTACAAAACTTCTCAATTTTATGTGTTCAAAATTATTCATTTTATCTCTCATGAATCCTCTCTGTTCTCTCTTTGGTAAAGATCTCTTCATCTAATCACAGTTGTGACAAGTTTTTACACTTTTTCACACTTCTAATTGTTTTTTATAAATATATTGGGTCACTAGGTTATATATACATTTGGAGTTTATTGTGGTAGATGGCATGAGATATTTGTCAAACCTAATTTCTTCCGTATGACTTTCCACTTTCCCAGAAGTTTTGTGGAAGAGTGAATCCTTATTCTAGTAGTTAGGATCTTTTTTCTTTTACATATTTTATTCATTTGTTTCTGGATCTTTTTTACCTAATCTGGTCCATTGATCAATAGTTTTGATGATTACTGCATTGTAGTATAGTTTTAAATTTAGTATCACTTATCTTCTGTATTTCCTCCCAATTATCTTTATTTTTCCTTGAGATTACTGACCTTTTGTTACTTTAGAATTTTGTTGTTATTATTCGAGGTAAACAAATTAACCCTTTGATAGTTTGATCACTATGATTGAATAGTATCATATTTCAAATGCCAAATACTTCAATTAAGGTAGTATTGTCATATTTATTATATTGACACAGCTCAATAATGAGCTATTATCTCTCCAGTTACTTATGTCCATAATTATTACAGTTTATTGAGAACTGCCAAGTATTTCAAATAATTTGTAGTTATTTTGAGTGAAATTTCTTTTTCTTACCCTTTCTACTGAGTTTTATTGTTAATATACAGAATATTTGATAGTTCTTATGAGTTTCAATGTATCCTGTTAATTTCCTGAATTTTTTTCTTTTTTCAGCTAATTTTTTTAGTTGACTTTAGGATTCTCTTTTTTGCAAAAAAAAAAAAAAATCCAATAATTTTGTTATGTCTTTGCTCATGCTTCTTCCCCAAATTTCTTTTAGTTTTCTTATTGCTAGAGCTAGAATTTCTACAATCTACATAATAATGGTGTTAACAATGAATATTCTTGGGGTGGCTAGGTGGCACAGTCAATAGAGCACTGACCCTAAAATCAGGAGAACCTGAGTTTGAATGTGACCTCAAACACTTAACACTTACTAGCCATGTGACCTTGAGCAAGTCACTTAACCCCAAATGCCCTGCCTTAGCTCCTCCAAAAAAGCAAAAAAAAAAAAAAAAAGAATATTCTTGCTTTACTGCTTTAGTCCTTACTAATAAGACTATGGCAAATTTCAATTATAATAGTGCTAGTTCATGGATTTAGGTAGATTTTGTTTATGATATTAATGGTCAATTATTATCAATTCTTTTGAATGTTTTTTAGCATAAATGGGTATTGTATTTTTTGTCAAAAATGTTTTCTATTATTTTTGATATAATCATATGATTTATATTTGTTTTGGTCATTAATATGGTCTGTTATGGTTGTAGTTTTTCTGATATTCAACAAACTATTAATTCTTAATATAAATCCAACCTGGTCGTAGTTTGTTGTTCTTGTTGTTCAATTGTTTTACTCATGTTTAACCTTCCATGATTTCATTTGAGCTCTTCTTGACAAAGATACTGGAGTGATTTACCATTTCCTTCTCCAGCTCATTTTACAGTTGAGGAAACTAAGGCAAACGGATTTAATTTGTGCCCAGGGTCACATAGATGATAAGTGTTTGAGGCCAGATTTGAAGTCAGGAAAATGAGTTAGCTTGACCCCAGGCCTGGCACTCTATCCACCATTCCAGCTAGCTGCTCTGGTCATAGTTTCTAATCTTTTAAATATGTTCCTGTGGTTTCTTCACTAATATTTTGTTCAATATTTGAGCTTCTGTATTCATTAGGGATTTGGATCTATAGTCTTTTATTTCTGCTTTATCTCTCCCTGGACTGGGTATCAAAACCATTTTTGTCACATGGAAGCAGTTTAGTAGGATCCTTTTTCCCTCTATTATTACCCAAAAATCTATAATATTGGGATTAATTGTTCTTTAATTGTTTGACATTATCATTATTATAAATTGTAGATCAAATTGTAAATTCATCTAGTCCTGCCTTCCATAACCCTTATTTCTTTGAGAGTTCATATATGATTTTTCAATACTTTTCCCTTGATATTATATTACTTATACTCTAATTCTTGTTCTGTTAATATATATTTTGTATTATTATACATATTTGTATTATTATAAATATTCAAACATTTTATTTAAGTCATTAGCTATTGTTGACATATGATAGAGCATGGAAATGTCTAATCATTTCTCAATTTGTGTGTGTGTGTGTGTTAGTTGAGGATATTTTTGCTGACTTTCTAGTTTCTTGGTTTTGTTTTGTTTTGTTTTACTGCTTATCCAATTAACTGATTTATTATTTCTCTCTTTAGTTGATGAAAGTGTTAAGATATAAAATTTAATACTAAGAATCACTGTGTTTGCATTCCCAAAGCTTTGCAATAATGTCTTACTTTATTATTTTTGATGAAATTATTATTTCTATGATTTAATTTTTTTTTTGCTTATTTTGACTCCATTTAAATTTGGGTCCTTTCTCCAAATGTCTTTTATTAATTAAAAAATTAACTAATCAATCAAAAATAATGAACAAATTATTTAATTAATTTATTAATTATTTTTATTAATTAATAAATGTGTTAAAGTCATTAAAGGATGAGTTGAATATTTCTGCTTTTTCTGTATTTATTCATATTTTTGTATGTTCTAGCACATCATTTGTTAAGGTCCCATATGCCACTGAGAAATATACTGACTCAAAAATACACATAAGTTCAGAAATTGCCAAATTTATAGTATATTTAACTTTTCTAATTTTTTTTTCATTTCCTTAACTGTTTTCTTATTTATCATTTTCTTAGATATTTCTAGTCCAAGAAGAATACATTTAAGTCCCTAGACTTGCTTGTTCTTTAATTTTGGCAGCATCCACTTTTGATTGTTTGTTTTATCACTTACATTGTAGTCATTGCGTATATTGTTTTCTCAGTATTTCTTACTTCACAGTTCACGTAGATCTCTCCATGTTTCTCTGTATTCTTCATGTTCCTCATTTTTACAGCATAGTAATATTCCATTAATTCATGTAACACAATTTGTTTAACCATTTCCTTATCAATGACCTTCTTTGTTTCCAATTCTTTGCTTATCAAAAAATGTCCTGCTATAAGTATTTTGGTATCTTTGGAGAATTTCTTATCAACAGCATTTTTGGGGTATAAGCCAAGTCATACAATCCCTGGGTCAAAGGTGTAATGGTAAGGGAATTTGAAGGTCTTCCCTGCTTCTTAATGGGACTCACTTGGAGCCCAACAAGAGAAGCTTGCTTAGGGGAGGCTTGTTTTTCAGGAAGGCCCACTTTTTGTTACTTTGTACTTATACAGTGGGTCATGAAGGTTTTGATGTTCTCTGACCCTAGAGAAGACTATATCTATCTCTATCTCTAGATAGATAGATAGATAGATAGATAGATAGATAGATAGATAGATAGATGATATACCCTGATGTGAGGTTTTTCTTTGGGGCTCACTTATGGGAAGCATTGTGTGATTTGGCCAGATGAGACTCTGGGCAGCCATTGAATCCCCTCAACTTTGAAAACCCAGATGTTGGTGTTTCTTTCTCTGGTAGTTAACACTGTGTGTATGTAATGATGCCCTGTCTGTTGGTCTGTTAAATTGTGTTATTTTCTCTGTCTGTATCTTTTGTCTGCTTGTAATTTCTGTTTATATTGTCTGAAGTTCAGGGTGTTGACTTTTTTTCTCCTGAACTAGGTAAATGATAGATGTTTGATTGTAAGTAAATAAGTAAGATTGTTAACCCTCTTTTGACTGGCTTTTCTTTAGAAAAGCAGATCAAAGAACCTGTGCTAGCAGCCATCCTGGGTATGCTAGGGTGTTTGCTGTTATAAAAAGGTATGGAAATTTTTGTCACTTTATTTGAATGATTCCAAATTGTTTTCCCAAATATTTGTACTGATTCACAGCCCTACCAACAATGCAGTATTAGTACCTTCCTACAACCCCTCAAAAATAAGTATTTCCATCTTTTTCATCCTAGTCAGTTTGCAGAGTGTGAGAGGAAACTTCATGTTTGTTTAATTTGATTTTCTCTTATTAGTGGTTTTAAGAGACATAACAATGTCCTTTTATACAGTTCAGGGTTTGCTGGCAGACAAGGGAAGACAAGGTATTCTGTTGAATACCTACCTGGCTTAATGACTTTTTCCTATACTTGCCTTCTCAATAATATTAAAACTCTTGGCTATTTTTTATGATGTGAAATAGATTGTCCAGTTTTATATGGTAAACACCCTGTAGGGAAAGTTGGCTCTATAACATACACTGCATGAGTGGCAGAAAGCAAAGGGCTATTCTGCAAATCAATGTGTTTTCATTCAACCTTCACAAGACATCACAGTGGACCCACATGGCCTTTTAATAATGACTAGCAGCTGACAGCATTTTTGCCAGACTTCTCTCTGTTAAAATACTGACAATTAATGGGGAAACTGGGATTTTGAAAAAATCTCGAGAGACTAATGGGTATAGACAGAAAGAGCTGGATAGGTTTGAGAAGATCAAGAAATACAGGAAAATAATTTCTTTCTTTTCTTCCTTCCTTTTCCTCATCATTAAAAAACACTCGTATATACATATGTATGTGTGTGTGTATATATATACATATATAATATATATTTTATCATACTGAGATGATTAAATTTAATATCTAAAAATTTTTATTTTTTATTTGTTACTCCATTTGGTGCAAAACTTGGAGGGGGAGAAAAAAACTGGAGAAAGATTGAGTCTGTCTTCATATTCTTTCTACTATGAAAGATCTGTTCCATTTATTCATTCAATAGGTATACATTACATGTCAACTATGGGCATAGCACTATGGTAATCATTGTGTTATTATGTGTCCTTGGGTCTTTAGTGATATCATAGTTAGTAACTAATACCTTCTGGATGTCTGAGTAGGAAAGGAATAGTAGTATAATCCACCTCTTCTCAAACTAGCTCTCCAGTACAATTTTATCCTCAAAACACACCCAAAGATGAAGAGAGAGGATTTTCATGATGAGATAAACCCTACAGAGTCATGTGGACTGGAGTGAGGATAAATTTCTGTTCATCGAATGGGGGTCAGAGAGTCCTCATTCTAAAAAGAATACTTCTGATGGCAGAATTTCCAGTATACATAAGCATTGCTGGGTAGAAGAAATGAAGAACCTTTTGGTCCTAACAATGGAGCACGTGACTAGAAGTGTGTGAAGTAGATTGATTGGACATATTAGGCAGAGTATTAGTAATATTTATTTTCAATCTTACATCCATGTCTCTCCTTTCCTTTCCAACAGAAGAGCAAGTGCTAGGTGGTTCTTCAACCTTTCTTTTCCATTTCCCACCTAAATGAGAAAAGTGTCATGAGTCAACTCCAACTAGGCTCCTCTTCTCTTCAGGTTGAGAATGGGAGAGCAGCTTTCTGGCACTGCTCAAATTCTTCCCTTTCCTTTCCATTAAGAAAAAGTCTGTTGGATTTGTTCCCAGCTATGCTTTCCCTCCAGACTGAGCAAAGGAGCACAGCTTCATAAGTTTTTCCCCTTATCTAAGGTTGAGAAGATCAAAGGCTTGTTCCTGCTCTCCTCAGATTCCCTTCTTTCTATTTCAGGCTCTATTTCTGACTCTGTCTTATCTATGTCTATCTCTTTTTTCTGTCATTGTATCTCTGTCTCTCTCTTTTCCCTCCCCCCATCCCATGTTTCTCTTATCTAAGTAATCTCATGCAATACTAGGATGGTTATTGACTATAACTAAATCTGCTGTTATCCTCTTTCTAGGAATAACTATAATTTAGACACTTGGAATTCTTGTGAAGTATTCTATTTTCATTATATAAAAGTTACTTTTGGTAGATTTTTATGCTCCATAGTGAATTAATAGTTATCTTTAACAACTCATGTGCTTGGTAGTTCAACTTTTGCTAGATTTATGTTACTATTTTGATCATTTATATGTGCCTATTAATATTGATTTGGAAATCTGTCTATATAGTGGAGGCCATGGCATGATTCCAAGGGTGCTATGGCCTGACCCCCAATAAGTTTGTGATCTACTAATTGGAGGGTGGCAATGTGGGTCATACCCCACCCTTCCTATGATATTCAGACATGGGATTTGTCTCTGGCACAGCCACAGCTACTCTTCACCTAATATGACCCAACACTCCCCTACTCTACTCCCTCCCACTTGCTACAAAACCTCCCAATCTCCTCCTTTGTATGTAGGTTGTCAGCCCAATAGATGTCATTAGGAAAATGCCACTCCAACCCCCAGAATATTGCCCCATTTCCCCCAATTACTTTGTGTCTATTTCAAGCACCCTGAGGCTCTATATTCTGGGTCAGTGACAAGTAAGACATCAACTTTCCCCTTTTATTTTGGGTGGTTACAGAGTGAATTGCATCATCGTAGATGTGTATAGTTAATAAATAATTTATTTTATATCATATGTTGAGAACGGTACTGATGAGCACACAAGAGAACTTAGAAAATAATCTAAACTAAACAGCCATCTCATCTTAAAGGAGAGGAAATTGAAAGGCATAGCAGGAAGTGATGTGCTCAGTGTAACATAGTTAGTTCCTGGCAGAATTGGAGATGAGCAGATCAATGTTCTGCCCATTCTATCATAATGTTTCTCTTGTCATCGCATTCTATGATGTTTCAATCTTGGGAGGATACTGTAAATGTAGTTAAGTGGGAATGTAAAACATCTCATTATTGAACTGCTATAATAATCATAATGAAGAGCTACCATTTATATAGCACTTACCATATGCTATATAATAGCACATGTGCTATATAATAATACTTTATAATTATTATCTCATTTGATCTTCACAATAACTCTGGGAAGTAGGTGCTATTGTCACCCCCATTTTATAGATGAGGAAATTGAGGTAAACAGAGGTTACGTGATTTGCCCAGAGTCACGCAGCTAGGAAGTATCTGAACTCAGGAGCTGTATTGACTCCAGGATCAGTATTCTACCCATGAGCCCAGAGGTGTTCTAGACAACAAGGATGGTGAAAGGACCACAAAACACATGGCCTCTACCCTCAAGGAAATTCCAATCTAGTTGATTAAGCTTTTTGCTTTTTCCTCAGATTCTCAGTTATACAGTCTCCAGTTTTCATGTGGTATCAGCATCTTTTCTAGACAACATATTTTGCTAGAATGTGGACTCTGTCTTGTGTCCTTTTTTCTGGTCTTGCTGCTTTGAGAAATCCATTCCTTTGCTTAGTCCTAAAAGAGAAAACTGACCCACCAGCAAATCCTGCCTTTGCACGTGCACAGTTTCCCCAAGGCAGTTTTTACACTCTGTTTGATACCCCAGAATAGCTCAGCCTTCATACTCTCTGGTCTCTGAAGCTGCTAATGCAACATGCTGTCCTTGGCCCTCAGGGGCACGTTTGTTCTTAGTGTGCTAACAGGGCAGAACAGGGCAGCTGCCTGAAAGCTTGGCCTACTTCTTGGGGCTGTGGTAAGGAATGACTAATAAAAAGATAATTGTTAATTCCAAAGAAAGCATAAAGGGTTATGTAAATGATAAATAGTAATAATGTAAAATGCCCAGGAGCAGCAGCCCTGTGTAAATGCTGAATCAGATAGAGGGGAGAGAACTTTAACACAGTGGGCAGAGAAGCATCTCTTACTGCTTACCACTTACAGTGGCAATGTACTCAATATATTTAGCCCTATCAGAACACTGGGACTATTATGGCTTTATAAAGGGTTGTCACATATAATATTTAAACACTTGGGTACATTTAGCTGACTGCATTGAGACTTTTTTTTTTTTAATTTAGAAAACTGGATTCAATTTCATCAATACCTTTTGGCATTTCAGGTTACCAGTAATAATGAAGTTCTTTATTTTTTTTAAAGGGGGCAATTCATTGTGAAAAGGAAGGAAAGGATCTGAAGAAAAAGGAAATCCTGACCTCCACCAGGAGGCTGGAAAATGGAAAAATATCACACAGGGAAACAAGGAAAGAAAAAATGATCACAGATTGCTTAGACATAAAAACCTACATATTTGAAGCTCTTTCAGAAGAGGAGGGAGCTGAACACCTTAAGGAAGAAGTAGCAGCCCATCCTCCAAGGAATGATGAATCAGACATACATGCTGTTAGGTCAGAGACTATTCAAAGAAAAAAGACTTAGTGGGGGTTGGTGACTAGTACTACTTAATACAGAGTACTAAGGAAGCTATCTGTTGCTTTAAAAACAGTGAGCAGCAGTGTGGCATAGTAGCTAGAGAGTCTTATTGTGAGGCTGGTTTCAAGTCCTGTCTGAAACCTACTGGGAATATGACTTTGGGCAAAACACTTTAACCTCTCAGTTCCTCAGGAAACTAAGTATAAATTGCAGATAGGTTACTAATCTGCATTGATGAAAGTGAATTTCCTCCCTCAAAATTCCCTATACCAATAAAATCATAATCCTGGGCCAAAAAAAAAATTAACATAAACAAAAACAAGGAAGGCTGTTATATTCCTGGGACATGTATCCAAAACATGAGGGACAACTCCCCAGTGCCTGTAAAAAAAAAAAAAAGACTATAAAATTCTTTGGGGGCTTTTTTGTTTTTGTTTCTAGCACAAATGGTTATGTTACAAAGAACTCAGAAAGCATTGCAGAATACTGAAGCATAGGGCAAGAAACTGAAGGTTTGGGGTGCACAGTTGTTTTCACTCCTGCTACCCATCAAAAGCAAGAGTTCAGGAGAGAAAAGCAAATCTAAGATGTATATAAGTACTTTAAAAGATGATGGACTAATGGGTATAGTAAGAAAATATACTCATGTGAGGGAATCTGCAACCAGAGAGGGACATGATTTGCATGGGAATCAATGGAAGAAGATATAGAAATTATTTTGCCATTGGAATATACTATATGTCATGTTGACAGAAAGAGGAAATTGATGAACTCAGAAACGAAATACAAACTTGATGCAGAGTCACAATATAGTGGTGATGAGAGACTTCAATTATTTGGATATTTGTTATAGCTGTCTCTGCCAAAAGCAGAACAGGTAATAAATTATTTTGGGTGAATCTTAAAAATATTTATGAGATGATATAATGGAATAAATTATCTAGTTGTTCTCTTAACAACATCTAATTCAACAGAGCAGACATTTTATTCAAATTCCCCCACTTATGAGGAGGTATATAACTTTTGTGAACACCTATTATATCTTCCCTTCCTATCTTTCCCATCCCTTTCCCCAAACCACTCTTCTATTTCTCTTCCTATTATTCCCATTTTTAAATTAAATTTTATGTATATGTTTAGTTTACATCATTCATTTCAACAAAATTTTGAGTTACAAATTTTCTCCCTGTCTTTCCCCTACCCACCACCCCAAAACAGTGATCTCACTGTATACCCCCTGCCCCAATCTGCTCTCTCCTATATACTCCTCCACCCCTCCTCCCACTTTCCAGTAGGGCAAGATGGATCTCCTTACCCCACTGCCTGTATATCTTATTACCCAGTTGCATGTAAAAATAATTATATATATATATATATATATATATATATATATATATATATATATATATATATATATATATATATTTAAACATTTGATTTTAAAACTTTGGATTCCAGATTCTTTCCCTTCCTCCCTAATCACCCACCCTTACTGGAAGATAAGCAATTCAATATAGGTTGTATGTGTGTAGCTGTGCAAAACATTTCCATAGTGGATATATTGTGAAAGACCAACTAGATTTCCCTCCATCCTATCCCGTGCCCTATTTCTTCTATTTTCTACTTTGACTCTGTCCCTTTTAAAGAGTGTGTGCTTGTAACTACCCTTCCCCCAAACCTGACCTCCCCTCCATCATCCCACCTCTCATCTCCCTCCCCTCTACTCTCCTATAGGGCAAGATATCGTGTTTAGTGTGTGTGCCATTCCCTCCCTAAGCCAAATTCAATGAGAGTAAAGTTGACCCATTCCCTTTTGCCTTTCTGTTCTTCCCCTCCATTTCAAGTTTCCCCTTGCCTTTTCTATATGAGATAATTTAGCCCATTCTGTCACTCCCCATCTCCTCTCATTCTATTCCTCTCTCATTTCTCAATTTCACCTTTTAAGGATCATCTCTTGCTATTCAATTACCCTGTGCCCTCTGTCTACGTGTACCAGTACACATATATAAACACACTCACATATGTATTCATATGCCCATATATCCTTCTATATAGACACATAAGTATGTGTGTATGAGTGTGTGTATACACACATTTATATTCCCTTCACCTATCCTTATACTGAGAAAAGTTTCATAAGTTACAATTATCATTTTTCCATGTAGGAATGTAAATAGTCCAACTTTTATAAGTTCCTTATGATTTCTTTTCCATGTTTACCTTCTCATGCTTCTCTTGCTTCTTGTATCTGAATGTCAAATTTTCTATTCAATTCTGTTTTTTTAATCAAGAAATCTTGAAAGTCCTCTATTTCACTGAATGACCATATTTTCCCCTGAAACATTATACTCAATTTTGCTGGGTAGGTGACTCTTGGTTTTAATCCCAGCTCCTTTGACCTCCACATTATGATATTCCAAGCCCTTTAATCTCTCAATGTAGAAGCTGCCAGATCCTGTGTTATCTTGATTGTGTTTCCACAATATTCAAA
>CM053590.1:152754212-152776528 GCA_028646515.1 Pseudochirops corinnae | reverse complement strand
GAATGACCATATTTTCCCCTGAAACATTATACTCAATTTTGCTGGGTAGGTGACTCTTGGTTTTAATCCCAGCTCCTTTGACCTCCACATTATGATATTCCAAGCCCTTTAATCTCTCAATGTAGAAGCTGCCAGATCCTGTGTTATCTTGATTGTGTTTCCACAATATTCAAATTGTTTCTTCTTGGCAGCTTGTAATATTTTCTCCATGATCTGGGAACTCCGGAACCTGGCTATAACATTCCTAGGTGTTTTCTTTTTCACATCTTTTTCAAGAGGTGATCAGTGAATTCTTTCAACCTCTATTTTGCCCTCTGGTTCTAAAATATCAGGGCAATTTTCCTTAAGAATTTCTTGAAGGATTTCTTGAAGGTTCTTTTTTTGATCATGGCTTTCAGGTTGTCAAATAATTTTTAAATTATCCTGCCTGGATCTATTTTCCAGGTCAGTAGTTTTTCCAATGAGATATTTCACATTGCCTTCTATTTTTTCATTTGTTTCGATCTGTTTAATAGTATCTTGATTTCTCATAAAGTCATTAGCTCCAATCTAATTCTGAAGGAATTATTCTCTTCTGAAAGCTTTTGAGATTTATTTTCCATCTGGCAAATTCTGCTTTTTAAGACATTCTTCTCCTCATTGGCTTTTTGAGCCTCTTTTGCCATTTTAGTTAGTCAATTTTTTAAGGTGTCATTTTCTTCTGTCAGGTTGTTGACTCTCTTTTCATGATTTTCTTGCATCATTTTCATTTCTCTTCCCAATTTTTCCTCTACTTCTCTTATTTGATTTTCAAAACCTTTCTTACAGTCCTCTTTGGCCTGTAACCAATTCATATTTTTCTTGGAAGCTTTTGGTGCAGGAGTTTTGACTGTGTTGTCTTCCTCCCATTCCATGCTTTGATCCTTTCTGTCCCCAAAAAGAGGAATCTAAAGTTGGAATTCTGTGCTTACTTTGCTTCCTTTGCTTGCTCATATTGCTACTCAATTACTTGACTTATGAGCTTTCTGCCACAGTGGAACTCTGCTCCCAGAGAGGTGGAACTCTGCTTCCAGAGAGGAGAGCTTTGTCCCAAATTGTTGGCATTTTCTTAGCTGCTAGAGCTATTAGTTGGGTGCTCTTTGAAGCCTCCACAGGCTCTGACATATGGTCACACCCCAGGACTTCCACCCAAGACAGTGATCCAGATCCAAGCAGGTTAAAGCAAGAGCAATTGCTTGGTCCCCCTACGATCTGCAGGCTGGGAGCTCTGAAACAGCCATGTGGAGGTGGCTGTACAGCCGCTGTGCCTGAGCTGCTTCTCCCTTCTGGGGGCAGATACCAGACTGCACTCTTAGTCCCACTGTTCCCAAAGTCCCCATTGACCTCTCATTTTTTTCTTTTTGGCATTTATGAGTTGATAATTCTGGAAACAGGCACTGCTGCTGGTGATCCACTCTCCTGAAGTCCCTCCAGCTACAGCTGATCGTTGCCACCCTGGGGCTAAAACCGCAGGCTTCTCTGCTCCCAGCAAACTGTGATGAACTCTTCCTGTCTGCCTGCCGGGCTGCTTTCAGAAGGAGCTTTGTTTCTCTGTCACTTTGTGGGTTCTGTAGCTTTACAGTTTGTTTAGAGTCATATTTTATAGGTATTTGAGGTGGTTATGGGGGGAGCCACAGAATTTTCCTGCTTCTACGACACCATCTTGGCTCCCATTATTCCCATTTTTAAAGCTACAATTATCATGGGGGATATTGTTACATTTGCACCATATAAAGCCTCTCAAAACCTTGGAAAAAATCTTGTTATATGTCTATACAAGTTTGATTAGCTACACAACATTATTAACTTTTGAATTTATAACTGAATCCTATGAAAAAATGGCTCTATTTGACCATGTCAGATATCATGGATCTAGAAACCTCAGGTCTATGAGGCATTTCCATCGAGAGCCATGTCAACATGCCATGATAAATGGAACAGGCAAAAGCTTCTGGTCACAGGTGGCTTGCTTGTGTTCATAGATATGTAATCTGAATCAGAATAAAACTCCAGATTAAACCAAAGAGTTTATGACAGATGACCTACTCCAAGCAAGTGTATAAGTTTCAACACACGGCAGCTCTTAACCTCATATTTAACTATGTCATTGTCTGTGACATTTACATTCTCTGATTACGATCAAACAGCAGGCAAATACTTGGAAGATATATTATTAAAACCACCTTGGTAATAATTTGGATGATTAGTTATAGGGTAGCAAATCTGAAGTTATTTAAAGCTCTATAACTTGATAAGTTTATAGACAGACAAATTTCACAGATTGAAATAGATAACAAAACAAGGTGAGGGAGGGTGCATGGGACAGAGGGCAGGGCCAGCCTTGAAATCAGAATGACCTGAAGTTCACATTCTGACTCTGGCACACTCTTGCTGTCTCCATAGACAAATTACTTAACTTTAGTGTATCAAGCAATTCTCTAGGACTGTAAGTCACAGAGGACTCATCAATCTATACCAGACTTTCCATGAGAGGGAGATCACTACACTGATAAAATCATGTCTGGATTAAAAAGATAACCAGGGCGATAAAAGTTCTGAAAATGAAATCTTCACTCTAGATTGATAGGAGACTTTTTATCCTTAGCAGTTCTCTAAGTGCCAACCTTTCTTAAAAATACACATTTATTCAAGTACTCTAAATAAGCAAATGGATAATGGATCTGTGATTTCCTCAATCTGGATATTTCCTCTAACAGTGAACAGTGGCAACCTTTTTGCCTTATGCAATTCTTCCTCATTTTATTAACTTCTTTATCTTATATCTTCCTTTCCTTATTAACTCTTTTATTTCCTTCTATAAGTTAACAAAAAGGGGTCTACCCAATATTACAAAATCTTACTCTCTTACCTAATCTTAATGAAATCACATTCTCTAGAAAGTTATAGGTAGTATGGTACAATGCAGGGAAACTTGAACTGAAAATAAAGAGGCCTAGGGTTTAGTCCTGTGCTAATAACCAGCCATGAGAAGATACTCAAGACATTTAATCTTCCTTAGGCCCCAGGTTCCTCATCTGTAAAACAAAGAGTTGGGCTAGATAAATTCTAAAGGTTCATCTTGTTTTAAAATGCTATTATTCCACTAATGTCAGATCAAATAAAAATTTTAAAATAGATAGCTATATTCATATAAACATTCTACATTTTCCCTTTGAGCCCGGTCCTAAGAAAAACAACAGTTGAAAAAATTAATTGGTATAGTTGTAGACTTAGCCCTTGAGAACTAAGTCTATATTTTTTCTAATGTATAGAAACTCTTATAGACTTAACCCTTTAACTGTCTGACTAATTTTAAAGCAGTTAATAGTAATGAATGATATAAGGACAACTCTGAGTACTACAATGAAAGGATTAAACATATGAATAATGCATTTCTTTTATCAAGCATAGCTGATATTAATAAATTGGTATTAAATATGGTATTATATTAGTCAACAATAACAAATATTTTAGATGAAGTTCTCATAAATGTATTTTTAAACAAACAGATCAGGAATCAATGAATGCATTTGCATTTAAAATTCACTGATAACAATATGTTATCAGTTATTCTGACTGGAAAGAAATATAAACAAAATGATCCATTGTTTTTCTCAGTAAATAGATGTTGTTCTTATAATGAGGGAAAGAAACGTTATTTTTTATACCTTTATAAAGTTTCTGAAAAAAATTTCTCATGCAAAAACTACATGACTTAAAATGTAGACACAAGAATCAAGATTTTGTATCTTGTTCTTAATTTCCTTTCCAGACTGTATACCACAACATTGGAATCCCATTATGTTCCATAATATTGAGCAAATCCAGGCTTCTACATTCTGCAGATATATATTGACAAGAAGATTACTTTGGTAATATTTTCTAATTTTGAACTAAGTCATGTGGCAAAATATTATGTATTGGTTCACTCAGATATTAATGTAAATGGGAAGGAAGAAACATGGGGTGTATAAACACACTAATTGTTATATCTTTTCTAATACTAGATTATGGGGGGGAACATCAAATCATCACCTTAGTTGCATCTTGGTGTCTTTTGAAAGGATAAAAGTAATGAAGCCTGCTGTAATAGTAATGTAATTTGATCCCTTTGTATTGGCAAAGCTAACAGGTACTTAGCACCTAGTTTGAAATTAATTAGATCAAGCCTCTGTTAAGGAACAAAAGGTATGAACCCCTGTTGCTGACATAAAAGGAAGTTGCTGATATAACAGGAAGGGGCAGAACAGGGAGAAGCTAATAGGTATATAAGCAGAAGCCCTACCTGGAATTTCAGATCTTCTTGGAGCCAGGTTCTGGAGGCTGAGGAAGAGAGGCCCAAGCTGGAGAGAACAATTTTTATTTTGAGAACCTGGACGAAGTGATTTTGATTCTGAGAACCAGCTAAAACTTCTGCTGAGGCTGAGGGCCAGCTGGAGCTACTGAGGATTTCTGAGGACCAGCCAGAGCTGCAGAAGACTGAGGAATCATAACTGTGGTCTTGGTATTTTGTCTGTGGCTTTGTTATGCCTTGACTTCCCAAGAACAGAGACTGTGAAGGATTTAAGGTGGACTGGACTCAGTGAGCTTCAGCATGGAACAGGAACTGCACAGAAAGCTGGACAAGGAACTGGGAGCTGTCTGCCTTTGAACCCAAGTGACAGTTTGGTGAATCCAGGTAGACTCTGGGATCATGGAAGGGGATCCAGGAAATCTGAGAACCTACCCCAAGTAAAAATGAAAAGACCTCTCTGTGAATACTGAGTAGTGACTGACCTTGATGGGAGGTTTTGCTTTGGGACTCACTTTGGGAAGAGTTGTGTGATTTGGCCAGATGAGACTCTGGGCAGCTGTTGAGCCCAGATGTTGGTGTTTCCCTCTCTGGTAACTAACTGGGTATAGATATAATGGTCAGACAGCTGGAAGCCCTGTCTGCTGAATTGTGTAATTTATTTGTGATTGTACTTTGTGATTGCATTAAGGACTCTATAATTGACTAAATGAATGTACTACCCAGGGGTGGAGTACTTTTACTTTTGTATTTTGTGCCCCGGAGCCTCCTTAAGGATGACTGAATGATTGAGTTGATTGAATGATTGAGTTACTAAAGTGATTGATTGACTTAATGACTGTACTTTGTTCAAAACCATGTGACCACTGTGGTGAAAACTATGTGGATATGTCTGTGGTAAGTTGTTGTGAATGCTGTATTTTGATTTTCTGTGATAAGTTGTAGCATTGTAAATGCTATACCTTGATTTACTGTGAATGTTTTGCTCTGATGTGTTATTGAATAAATAGAGTATTCACTATACTATGTAATCAGAACTTTAAAAGCTATTCACAGCAGCCGTCCTCTAGAAAGTTGCTCATGCGTGGTTTTATACCTGCTCTAGTAGTTTTTGCTGGTGACTTTTACAAAAAAATTAGATGTACTTTTAGGATTTAGGGGGTAGGAATAGCACTTTAAAGAGAAGGCAAGAGAAGACATGGAGACATTGGGCAAAGTATTTGATCACAACAACCAGGACAGCCAAGTGTCTCAAGATCACACCAAAAGGGACTGTCTTCAACTAGTGATATTTAACTTGGAGAAGAGATGATTTAAAAGATACATGATAGTTGTCTTTAAGTAACTGAAGTGCTAGCACATGAAAGGACATGAAAGGACATACTCCCTCCAAAGGGCAGAACTAGGGACGAATATGAAAAGCTGCAAAAAAGGAAAATTTTAGTCTTGATAAGACAAAAAGCTTTCCAACATTGAGAACTATCAATTTTTTTTTCACAATATAGAAAGCTCCCCCTCAGTGGAGGTTTTCAAGCAAAGGGAGAATGACCATCTTCAGGCATATTATAAAATTGATTCTTATTCAGGTATGGTTAGAATAGACAGCCTCTGAGACCCTTTCTAATTCTGAAATTTTGTGATTCTCTTTTCCCCTGTGATCATATCCCTATTCAGGAATGCATTCGAGACATTTGTATGGTAAAGGCAATCTTTATTTTACCCAAAACAGTACTTTAGAACTTACATGTATAATATTTTGCAGTATTTTACATCCCACATTCTCTGTGACCACATCAAAGTGACAACTTCTCTATGTGATATTTGACATTACCTTATCCATAAAAGAAGGACAATGAGCCTTGCATAAGGAGCAGGTAAGAGGGACATCGAGATGCAAGAATGGGTCCCCTTCATTCATGGCTGGTTGATTCTGCGCCCTGTAAAGCAGTGGTTCTCAACCTTCCTAATGCCGTGACCCTTTAATACTCGTATGTGGGCGTATCTACATGCGGGCAGTCCTGCCTGGAGACAGATAGAGGAGCAGTGTCTCAGTTCCTAAGACCATAGGAAATGTGTGTTTTCTGATGGTCTTAGGCAACCCCTGTAAAAGGGTGGTTCAACTCCCAAAGAAGTTGCGACCCACAGTTTGAGAACTGCTGCTGTAAAGGACAATACCAAACATTTAAATGGTACTTCCTATGTATACCAGGCACTACGCTAAGCACTTTGCAATTATTATCTCATTTAATCTTCACAGCTCTGGGAAGTAGGTGCTATTATTATCTTCATTTTACAGAGGACAAAACTGAGGCAAACAAAAGTGAATTGATTTGTCCTGGAGCATGTGGCTAGTAAGTCTGAGGCTACATTTGAACTCAGGTTTTCTTGATTCCAGGCCTAGAGTTCTATCCACTCTGCCACCTACCTGCCTACCTTTTCATTTTTTTAATGTATCATTTGGTAGCTGGTAAAAAGTACAAAGCTTTGAATCCACTCAGCATCCAGTAAAGGGGAAAATAATTTGAGTGGTTTATTTGTATAGAATTAGTACAGTAAAAGACTGAAGAGCCAATGACCTTGCCACCAAAACATCTGTACCTTTTCCAAACATCCTTATGTTCATGGACCAATAAACTCTGAACCTTGGGGACATTTGGTGATTTTCAGGCAAATAACCTAACATACAGAGATGAATACTTGGGAAATGTGCCAGTCACCATAAGTTAGGTAGAGATCCCTAACTGAAGGGGCTCAGTCCTATTCAAAAAAGGGCTGTCAAAATGAAAGATTAAACTTAAGGTCATTAATTTGCCAGGGTGCCTTCATTCTCTGACCTCCTGCCTAGGAGCACACCTGTAATGGGAATGGGAATTTGAAGATCTTCCCTGCCCCTTAATAGATCTAGGGGGGATTTTGAAGTTTCCCTGCTGTGAAGATAAACTCTGCCACCTGATAGGCTGAATGTAGTCACATGGAGTCTGTGGTGGGAGCTGAGGAGAAACAGAACCCACAGAGAAGCTGGTGGACAGAGAGTGAGTCCGACAGTTGGAGACAGTTGCAGACAGTTGGGGAAAGAGGAGCTTAGAAAAGGAGTTAGATAGGCTTGTGAGTAAATATTGATCTTGTATTGGTTTGTAGGAAGGCTAAAGGATGCTGCGGTTCTCAGCATTATTATTATGGCTTCTGAATATCTTTGGTACTTCAGCTTACTGGTTGGGGGATTTGATTTTCTAGTGTTTAAATAAATCCTTCAACTTTATCCTTTATCTAGAGAGTCTGGCATATTTTGCAATAGAATGTCATCTGATAGTTATAATCATGGTCTCTATCATGATCATGGGTGCTATAAATATTGCATTGGTACTACAACACCTCAGAGGCAAGGCCCCGCAGGAAGAGAACTGAAGGGAACTTCTATTGGTCTTAGACTAAGCATCCTTGCTCTTTTTTTAAAAATAAGTTTGTACTGATATTTTCTGTTTCTTACATCTCCATAATTTTCCTAACCATCCCTCACAAAGAGCCATATGACAAATGTGTTTTTAGAGAGGAAAAAAAAATAGTCAGCATTACACACTGATACACTGAAAAAATCCAGAAACATGTATAATGTATAAAACGTAGGGACCTTCCCCCACCTCCACAAAAGGGTAGTTAGGGGGTATATTCTGATATAACTTCATTCAAGTTCTACTTTATCTTTATAATTGTGTTATACTTACTTTTCTATTTTTTGGTGTGTAGTTGTTCCTTATATTTATATTGTGGTAGTTACTGTATACATTGTTTTTGACTCTGCTTACTTCACTCTACCTCAGTTCATGCTGATCTTTCCATGCTTTTCTATGTTGATTACACACATCATTTCTTACAGTACAGTAATATTCCTTTATTTATCACAATTTGCTTAGCCATTCTCCAATTGATGGGCATCTACTTTATTTCCAATTCTTAGCTATCACAAAAAGTGCTGTTATAAAATATGGGGACTATCTTCTTATTAATGACTTCCTTGGCATATAAGGCCAGTAATGGAGTCTTTGATTCAAAGGGTATGGACATATTAGTCACTTCAGTTGTATAATTCCAAATTACTTTCCAAATGGCTAAGCCATGTCACAGCTTCACCAACTATGTAGGTTAGAGCAGAGAAAAACTTGCTCTTTCTGGAAAAATCACAGCAGTATCTCAGTCAAGTATTGTACCTGAACTGGAAGCTGGAGATGGTGGAGACAACAAATGCCCACTAACCAGGGAGTCCAGTGCAGCATAGGTGCCACATCCTGTAAGGAGCAAGCAAGAAGATATAATGAGAAGTAGAAAGGCCTTGGAGACTTCCAAAACAGAAAGTGTAAGTTACTTTGGCTATATACATTCCCTAAGTCTGTATCTCTCTATTGCATACTCATTGAATGTACTAACTCTTCCTTTTGATGTTATGGAGGAGATGTTTTATATTGCTACTGTTCTTACTATGCCTTTACAACAAATACCTTTGTTTTGTACTGATTACATCCTGTAGCTGACTAGTGAAGGTTAATTCATTGGTGAGGACTCATAAGCTATAGTTTTTGGAGTACAGACCTAAACTGTACATTGAACCTTGGGTAGTCATCCCCCTGGAGGATCCAACTGGCAAATGTGAGTTGTGAGGGTGGTAACCTTGGAGAGATCTACTTCATAGGGTTATATAGAAAAAATGCTTTATAAAACCTCAAGTGCTCAAAAAATATTTTGTCTTTTTTATTTAAATCTTAACATAAAAACAACTGTACCCACTCTAATGCCCACTCGCACCCCCAGGTTTCTTCTACAGAAAAGGTACTGTACTTTGGGGGGAAAAAAAGGAATATTTTGACAGAAATAGAGATATGATTTCATATATATAAATGTGTGTATATATGTTTGTATATTCACAGACAATAAATTAAATGCTTTTATTAAATACTTATTGTGTACAGACTGTTGCGGCAGGTGACAGGAGAGATATACAGTTAGATAAGATATTATCCCTTCCCTGAAGAAGCTTATAGTTTCATGGGGGCTATGGTAATAAGGCAGACAAGTACAACATTTACATGAGGTCCCCACCATGCTCATGGGCCCTTTGCTGCTCTCTGTTGGTCTTTTACTGAGCTGCAATGTCTATGTGGCATTTCCTATTAATGTACAAAATTATCAACTCTTTTGGCACATAGTCTCTGTGGTTATGTCACTTGTTTGTGATATAAACCTCAAAGCTATAGCCAGGAGAAACCCTCAGGTTTTTGCAAGTATGTATTTTGAACTCCTTTGATTCTCTCAGAGTTATCACTCTCTGAATTTAGTCTGCTATTTGTATGCTGCTAAAATTTCTTTCACTTCCATCATTCCAGTCATGGTCCGTGAAAATCCACCTTCCTCCTTCATCCCCTCCCCAATCTCCAACTATTTATAGGACATCCCTATCTATGTATTTTACTAGCAACTCAAACTTGACACATCCAAAATTGAGCTCCTTATATTGCCTATTTATTACACCTCTTCTACCTAATTTCATTATTTCTAACTGTAGCAGCACCATTTACATAGCTTTTCAGGGGAGGTCATGTGCAATAGAACCCCAGAATCCATATGAAACAGAATTCAGAGAGTCCAGGAAATGAAGGGAGAAAGTTAGCAATCTTCAAAAGAGGCATGGGTGTACATGATAACTGTTTCCTCAACTAAAAATTGGGGCATGTGGCCTGATCAAAGATACTCCTTTTGGAAATTCCTATTTTAGGTACATTTTGTTTTCTCAAAATGGAGGTTTCACTGTACATATGCGTCCCTGCTACGGGTGCTAGGAGAATGCTAGAAGGAGTGAAAAAAGTGGGAAGATATTACCCAGAACTGATTTGTCAAGTTTTAAAAATAAAATTTGCTTTTCCAGGGTCTGGACACATGGCTAGAATGAAGCCATCTTTAAGGAAAAGTTTATTTATTAGAATAGAGCAAGTTAAAGAAATGCTTGACAGATTTTATGTTCATTCAGTTTCCCCTGTGTGTCTGTTGATGCTCCATAATTTAATTTAGAGGTTTTTAAAAAATAATCTATTGTTATATTTTTTTTTAAAAAGTGTGGTTATAAACCTGGAAGCATTTAGACTAGATGCTTTGAAGCTCTCAAAATCTATTAGTGTTGCCATTTTATCTCAGTTCATGTTAGAATAGTTAGAATAAAGCTGTATAATAATTCTCTACTGCCACCTGGTGGTTAGTAGCCTATATTGTAGGGGAGAACAAAAGTCCAGGGAAAACAACTTGATTTTCACTTAAACGCCAAATCAACTGGAAATTATGCTTGTGACTTGTGACAAGCATAGAGCTTGTGACACTGTTGTAATACCAGAGAATGCTTAGCTTGTAGCACCGTACACATGATTTCCTACTATCTTCCTGACAATCATCCTTATATTACTACTATCAGATAGCAAGAATAATTCTTTGACCAAACTGAAACTAGGGCAGAACAATCCAAACATTGTCCTGGGACATTGAAATTTAGAGGGCAAGTGGCATAGTGGGTAGAGTACTGGACTTGAAGTCAGGAAAATCTGGGTTCAAATTCCACCTCTGATACCTACTAGGTGTATGACTCTCGACAAGTCCATTTCTCTAGATCTAAACTTCCTCAAATGTCAATTAATTGTATTCAAAGTCCTCTTAGGTCCCTCTCTGTTCCAAATCTATGATGATACTATGAATACTTTCAGTCCTTCAGCTGCACAACTGAACTTAATATCTAGTTAGAGAGAAATAGCTAGAATAGGAAATGACCAGGTAGAACACTTCTTCCCTTGATGCAGTCATGCCACAGGTGAGCTGAGCATCCTTTGTAGTGTCACCAATGCAACCAACTCCACTCCTCAGATGAACTGAATTAAAGGCAGTTTCATGCCACTAAGTTGCCTAGGCAAATTTTGTGTTACTTTCTCTAGACACAAAAATTACTAGTTATAACTATTTTTACAAATGTATCAAATCTTATGGTTTCTCTCATTCAAATTAATTACCTTGGAAGTCCATTGCTCAACATATTTGAATATATTTAATTAGCAGAAAATTCATGTCCTTTGGCTATAGATTTGATTTTTGGACAGACCTGAAAGTCTTTCTGAGACAAATCTTGGGAATCAGGTAAGTGATCAAACTCTATTTTCTAATTAAAAATAAAATGTTATTGTAACTTAATGGGCCTGATTTTGTCATGTGGTTTATAACTGGGTCTTTAAAGTCTATCAACAACTTAAGAAAAAGGGCAAGTACTACAAGAATGATTTGAACAAGGGCAACATCTCTACAATAAGTATATAACCTCTGATGGTGATTACGTTGAGTTAAACAATTCAACAAACATTTATTTAATATCTGTGACTTTCATAGCTATTTGGTAGACATTTGAGATGAAAAGATTTTAAAAAAAAACAGTCCCTACTCTTAAAGAAATTACAGTCTATTGAGGGATGCAAAATGTACCCCCCCCCCCAAAAAAAAAGCAGAGAACACTAACTGAGGCAATCAGGGAAGGCTTCACAGACGAGATAATACCTAATCTGAGCCTTGAAGAAACCAAGTGTAATAAAAAGCGATCATAGTAAAAAGTTATTGAGAATAATTATCTAGAGTAAGAAACTACCAATTGGAGTACCCTTATTCACCCTCCCACAGAGAGAAAGTCCCAAGTTGCTTTCCACAATACCTTCAAAAATTAGGAATATATCTTAAACATCATTAATTTCCTTTTTGGAGTCTAATAACCAAAACTTTGTTTCTACTCTCCATCATTTTGTTTTTATTGTGTTATGGGAAAAATAGAATTGATTTCTCATCTAGCCATAACTTTTTTGTGAATTATATCTAATGTAGCTTTGTAATTATAGCCTGTTATGTGATTCATACGCATTGTGTGTTTCATTATTCAATGAATTATTTTTATTACAACATTCTGCATTTACATTTCCCTTTGATATACAGGCATATGTGTGTTCAGTATTATATATGTATTATAATCATATAACCCATTAATAGTATTGTTGAAAATCTTACATTGCTTTTTCTAGCTGTTTATTATCATTTCATTGATAATTTTATATTATGGACATTAATATGTTACATGTATTATGCCATGTTGTTGTTGTTGCTTGCCATTTGTTTTCTAAGAGGATCAACGATACCATGGGATGATGTGTCAACTTTAGCATGAATTGGATTTTAGTGAGGCAGAGTTGCACAAAGTCATCAGCCTCACTCTCTTTCAGAGTCATCAAAGTCCAGTTGCAAGACAAAATTCAAGATGACTGCCAATGGCCCAGGATGCAGTGGATAACCTTGGAGACTTCAATGTCTGGCGAAGTTCTAAGTGCTCCATAGCACCTACTTTACCCACCTCCATAGCCACTGGAACAAATTGTCATTCTCCCAGTCCACTGGGTGACGTCTTCATATGCTTATCAGTTGTCCTCAACCTGGTTTAGACTGTCTGACAAGACTAGTGTGAGGTTTACGTGTATTATACCCTGTATGTTATGTACACATTTAGTCATTGGAAGCAGCCTGTCAAGTGGTGCTTTGCATTATATATTTTATATATAATATTAATGTAGATTTGATTAACCTCAAATGATTTTTTCAGGAACTGAAAAGTGTTGACCACAGAGAGAAATGTTATCACAGATTAAATAGTTCCTTTTGTCAAGATGTGGTTATTGTTACTGTACCATCAAGGGAAAGGAACAAAATCTTGTGGAGAGGTGGTTCAGTCGTTTTCCTCTGAGGCATCTTATGAGAAACTAAAACTGAGATACATAACTGTCATCTTGTGAGAGACCACGAGTAAAGAGTTAACTTCAGCAAAGGAGCCTAGATAAAGGGTCCCATGGTGAAAACATGCTATGTAGAAGATGACCTAAGGAGAATTCTTGTGAGACTTTGGCTTTCATCCTTCTTTCTGTTAGCTCCAATTTATCCTGTCTAGATCTTGTTTAAAAATAGTTGTTTTCATGTTGCCTCCCATTAGACCAGTGGTTCTCAACCTTTCTAATGCCTTGACCCTTTAATAGTTGCGTGTGGGCGTGTCTGCATGTGGGTGGTCCTGCCTGGAGACAGAGGAGGTTCCTAAAACCATCGGAAATATGTGTTTTCCAATGGTCTTAGGCGACCCCTGTGACCTCTGTGAAAGGGTCACAACCAATAGGTTGAGAACTGCTGCATTAGACTGTGAGCTCTCTGAGAGCAGAGACTGTCTTTACCTTTCTTTATATTCCCAGTTCTTAGTACAGCCCCTGGCACATAAAAGGAAGTTAATAAATGCTTGTTGATTTGACTTGACTTGAGAAAGCTGAATGGTGAGATTGTGGTTCTACTGTCCGTGAAAGAGTCAGTAGTTGCATTTAATAGATAGAGATAACTCTAGATGTAATCCTGCTCAAAGCTGATTAATAGTTGAAATATTTAAATATGCCATTGTATCATTTTTATGCTGTTAACAGATTAAATAAAACATTTATGACCAAGGTCAAATACTGAAACTGTAGAGAAAACTAATGGGTAAAGAGTGTTGTTTTTATTTTTAATAAACCAGAGTGAGCATTTAGAGCTAATTAATTGATATGGTTTCTGTATTCATAGCAATTTATGAGATAATATCAGAACACACTGATTTTCCTTGAGATGATAGAAAGAAATTAATAAGATAATGAGTCAAGTAGCAGGATGAAGGGTAAGTTATACTTGTCCTTAAGAGTACCCAAAGTATATTATCCTCACCTTAAATCATCAAAATACCTCCCACACATCATGGGATTGCTACGTGTGGGTTATCAAAAGCCCATTTTACATGTGAGGCCTACCTCAAAGTCCTACTGCATGATCAGTGTTACACAAGGGATTCGGGATCTGGCATGAGTTGAACCTTTCTAACTTTGAAATTCTGTTCTTCTTGCCAAAGTCACAGCGGAAACATAAGCACTCTTTGTAATTATCTGCAAGTAGGTCTCAAGCAGAAATTTAATTTCCATCCAATTTACTTCTCTTCCTACCCCTTCTTTCTTCTTCCCACTGATCAGGCTTCAGATGACTCATTTTGTTTTGTTGCTGCTCTGTTGAAGTGAACCATATTCTTGAGAATTTATAACCAAGTTTTTTCTAAACCATCCCAGAAAAGCCAATGTAAAAATGAATCACAAAGGCTTTAGAGCAAGCAAGGGAAGGAATACACACATACATTTCCCAGAATTCTGTAGATTGTTTCCTTTGCCCTTAGAGAAACTTCCACAAAGATGTTTTTCATGGGTTGTAAAATGGAGGAAGAAGAAGTTGCTGTGAGCTACTAAGAATTCTTTATCATGCAGCAGGGAGTAGATGATGGACACTCTGCCCTTGTGACCCTGAACAAGGGAAAGCAAAGTATAAACTGATATTCCTTTGTGAAGCTATTTATGGAGGCAGGGCACATGTTGAGTAGATGCACTATGTGTACCAGACAGAAGGAGACCAGCAACACCCAGAGGATGCAGTCCAGAGAAGCAGTCCAAATCAGATCCAGAAAAATACCAACATCTGCCATCAGTGGAATCAAGTGTAATTCCAGTCTGCATTTTCTTTTGATGCTTCCTTCCTCACTGAGCAAGCTCTGCTTTTAAATCTGCTCATCCCTCTTCATTTCCCTCAGACCACTTGAGAGGAGGAGGGATGGAAGAAAAGGGGAAAATCAACTCAAGCTGCAAAATGTTTGCTGCCTGTTATTTAAACACTGTTATATTGTTTAGTTGTGTTTCTTATAATATGGTTGTGTTATCAAATCACATGGTCATTAATAGTGAATTGTTAAATTCCATGGTAAGAAGCTGAACCATAGAAAACAAGAGTCAGCTAGTCGTAAAGTTGGGTAAGTTTTACTATTCCAGACTATGCTTGAGGGTTTAGCCAGGTCCCAAGCTAACCAAAAGGACCAGAGCTATGAGGAGTTGAGGGGTGTAGTCACAAAATAACAAGGGAAGGAGCAAGGGTGTTTGTGGCTGTTACTAAGAGTACATTTTAACATTGAACATCTTATATAAACTATCTTAACATTTATTTTAATAAGATTTCCTTATCTAATATCTTTTAATAAGACTTCCTTATGATGAACCACGGTTAGCAAACTTGTAAGTTGAGGAGGTGATACCAGCCTAATAGTTGACTTACAAGTCAGAGATATTTTCTCAGCTTTTGGGTAATCATTTGCCTCTTAAACCCTTCATGCCATCGAACATTTGACACAAAAGGTCTATAATAAATTGGCTTTAAGAGTAAACAAAACTAAAGAATTTAAGTATGTTCAAATAAATAATAAAAAGACAAATACATACACACATATATAATATACATATACATACAAACATATATAAAAATTTCCCTTTAGGTTTATCTTCTTATTTTATCCATAAGCCTGAGAGGCTGTTACCCTAGGCACTCCATTTTACAGATAAGGAAACTGAGGGCTCAGAGAAAATAAGTGGCTTGCTCATGGTCACACAGCTAATGTCAGAGATAGTATTTGAACCCAGTTTTTCCTGACTCTAAGTTCATCAATTTATCCTCTGTGCCATGCTGTCTCTTAAATACTGAGTGGGTAGGGGCAGCTAGGTGGGGCAGTGAATAGAGCACCTGCCCTGGAGTCAGGAGGACCTGAGTTCAAATCCAGCCTCACACACTTGACACAAAAACTAGCCATGTGACCTTGGGCAAGTCACTTAACCCCAATTGCCCTCCAAAAAGCAACAAAAACAAAAAAATACTGAGTGGGTAGATGACATTTTTTCAGGACATACATTTTTATTTTATCATTAACCAAGTAAGAAGCAAATGTTTTGTTCATAAATATGACATTTTACAAGCTATTCTAGTTCTCTGGGAAACAGTTTACTTATTGATAAAACAAAGAGTTGGCCTCAGAGACCCTGAAGATCCCTTATGGCTTGGAAATGTTGAGGGAAAGGGCTGGCTCAAGCTGGTACACCATTAATTCAAGTTTGATGTTGAAACAAAATACAGATTGTTCAACATTTAATAAAGGTTTTTACTTAACCAGAGCATTAAAAAGATATTTAACCAGGATACTTCAGCACTTAGATTGGCTAGATAGAGCCCTCTTATCATGAAAACATGCCTTGTCATCAGGAGAAGGTGTGGTGACTAATAAAGTCTCAGGCATCCACCAAGTCTGAAGGGGTGAGATTTTCATTTGGGTGAGATTTTTCATGCTGTTAGGGGAACAGGAAGACATATAAACATGACCAGAGGCAAGTGGGAAGCAGCTCAAGCCTTAGTCTCCTGAACCAATCAAGTCTACAGCTCAAGTCTAAAGCTTTAACCTTTCAGTTAAAAAAAAAAAAAACCAACCCTTGCTTAGGCAAAGCATTAGGGAACTGTGCCCAATACAGAAAGTCTATATTCTAAAAATACATGTTTTTCACTTTCAGTTTTGTAAAAGAGAAAGTTATATATAAGGCTTGTTTTTGTTCTTGTTCTGAGACCTTCAAGTCAACATCTCAGTATTTCATGAATATTAATGTTGCCAGTGATGGTATTCTTGTTTTGGTTCTTATACATCTTTATCTGCACTGCTGTTTACCATTTCAGAATACTAAAGGTTGAAGGACAGGGACTGTGTCTATGAAGCTGCTTGCTAGAGGGCTGAGCAGAGGATTATGTTTATTTTCCCTGTATGGGGCAGCTAAATTGTACCAAATCCTTATGTCATAAAGGAGGTCAGATGGCTAAACATGCTCTGACAACCACTTATACAAATTCATCTTTCTTCAAAGGCTCTCTGCCTCTACACACCACTTTGTGTCACAATTTCAAGACCTTCTAGAATCATTGTTAAATGTGTACATCCACTGTAATCCTAATCTTTTGCAAAGGATTTTATAAAGCACTCAACAGATTGAGGAAATTCATTTGACAAATCACAGAAATAGAACTAGTATCCTTGAAGATTCAGCTTGATTTTACATAGTCACACACAAAAATTATTCCTTAAAAGGAGAAACAGAGGGAAGGAGGGAGGAAGCAAAGGAAAGAAGGAAGGAGAGAAAGAGGATTTATTAAGTACTTATTCTAAACTAGTTACTGTACTAAGCACTGAAAAAAACAAATACAAGCAAAAAAATATGGTCCTTTCCCTCAAGAAGCTTATGTTTCAATGGGACAAGACAACACAAAAAGGGGAGCTTAAAAAGGAGGGAGAGGGACATTCACAAAATGGAGTCTCCAGGAGAAGCTCACCAATGGGAGAAGGGGGACTGGCTTTGAAGAATGATATTTATATGAGGAGTAGGAATAATAGGATAGTCCAAAGAAAGGACTCCTCAGTTGTACTGGAAAATTACAGGATTAGAGAACATCAGGGATATCACTTGAAGTTCAGAAGGTCCTGAACAAGACCGGGAAGGAAATCCATACACAAATGTCCCATATGTATACATGTGCATATATGTATAATATATACGCATACACACATATATATGTATCTATATGTGTTGGGGAGGGAGAAAGAGAGAGCATGCTTCTCTCCTGCCCCCAGCATGTTTTCTTTTTTTCCCCAAAGTTAATCAAAGTATTTTTGAAAAGCTGCTGTTAACTCTCAGTGTTTTATAGTATATGATGATAAAAAGCCTATTGCCAAAATTACAATAACTACACTTTCATTCTAATTCTAATTTGTTGCATGGTACCTTGCTGCTGTTTAGCATACTGTTAGTTCTTGGGCATTCATGGTGCTTATTTCTCCTTAGACTTTCCAAAGTCTACCTCTCCCTGGTCTGCCACATTGTACCCCTGGGAAACTTCCATTTTGGGGACCTCTACTCATTGGTAGCTTTCTTTTTGGGACCACCATTTTAGGAAGTACCTCAGTGATATTTCATTTTATTTCACTGTTACTTCTACTCTCTGTCATCTTTTCCTGACCTCTCCCTGCCTGCTCTTTTCTAGCTTCCTTTTATGTGTTTTCTTACTCTTATTAACATGTAAACTCTTTAAGGATAGGCACTGTCTTACTTTATTTGTATTCCCAAAGATTAGCACAGTGTCTAGCACATAGCAAATACTTAATAACTGCTTTTTCTATCTAGGGAAAGGAAGAGAAAGGAATAAATATTTATATGGTTCCTACTATGTGCCTGTAGTGCCAATGCAATCTTTACAGCACAGAACATGACTATAAATATTCCCACATGGTGCTTGATCACAAAATATAGCAGACTTTCCATATGGAAGATAGAAGCAAAACATTTATTCAGATACCAGGAAACCAAATCCCAACACCAGGAAACCAAGTCTATCATAGCAACATAGAAGTTAATATGCCACAATGTAGCAGAGAGCTATGCTATCCTTTAGCCTTCCTACAAACCAACACAAGACCAATATTTTACTCACAAACCTGACTAACTCCTTGTCTGAGCATCCTCTTTCTCTCACCATCTCTCTGGCTTTGACTTGCAGCTTCCTGTGGGCTCTGCTCTCCCTGTCAGCAAATTCCCATTACCGTTACAGTGGCAAACATTGTGCTAAGTTATTTTTACAAATATTATCCCATCTGATCCCCAGAACAACCTATTATTATTCTCATTGTACAACTGAGGAAACTGGGGCAAATTAAGGTTAAGTGATTTGCCCAGGGTCACACAGCTGGTATCTGAGGCACATTTGAACTCAGACCTTTCTGATTCCAGGCCCAGCAGTCTATCTGCTGTACAGCTGTGTCTAATCAATCTATTTCATCAGTTGGCTTTCATTCCTTTTCCAAAATGCAAAACAACTGCCTGCATATGGGTTATTTTGTAGTAATCCATAATATTTAAGTGCTTATAAGGCACTTAAAAAGAGTATGACAGTATTTCTGTGAATGGAAACACCTCTTGCTAGGATCAATTTGCACTTTAAAGGTTACAAAGCCTATTACATAATCTCATCTCAACCTTACCAGAAGTTTGGGGATAATAATGTTGTCCCACATCACCTCACCCCCATTTTACAGATAAAGAAACTGAGGTTCAAAGAACTATTAAAACTGATTATCAGAAATCAAAAGGAAACTGAAGACAAAGTTACTGAGCCATCTATGATTTAATTTGTAAAACCAGCATTTGCATATTAAACCAGATGACCAGGTTCCTTAGAGATCAGAGACAAGGAGTGATTTACAGAGATGGTTTTTATAACAAAAAAGAGAAATTGCAAAAATGACAGAAACTTGTTTTGAACATAATTCAATTGGACAAGGCAGGTCACCTGACTAGTTAGCTTCTCCCAGACTTTCTTAATCCTATGCCAAAACTCCTTTCCTCCAGGTTGTACCTTTTGTAACAGGAATTGTGGTCAGTGTTTAACTCCACGCATCCAAAATCTTCCTTAGAAGAGTCCATTGTTCAACTTAGGCTTTAGCTCAAGAAAAAAAGTCGGGAGGGGAGGCTTATCCACTAAGACTGGAAAAAAACAGCTTAGCCTCTGGTTAACCTTTCTCTAGCTGCCAAAAAGGGAACTTAGCCTCTGGTCAACCACATTTTCTGCTAGAAAGGAGGACTTAGTCTTTGCTCAAACCCTTCCCCCTTTCTGCTGGAAAGAGAAATTTAGCCTTTTAAAAAGACTAAATATAATGATTTTATAATCATTATCTTTTATAATAATTATAATCTTACGATTATTTTATTCTTCTAAATTATCTGCTACTAAATGATAAAGCCTTCTCAGTCTATTCACTAACTCTATAGGTGACCTAGTCTAAAGAGACTATCTCTGTTAGTCTGGTGTAGCTGTTAAGGCTAGCTTCTCCTGAAGAAGGGAGCTTAATCCTATAATCAAATTAAACATAAATTAATCAATAATAGTCAATTTCCTTTGTCAGAACTTCATCCTATATGAAGAGATATACACAACTAGCAATTGCAAGAGGGAAGATTTTAATTCAGGTTTTCCCTCTTCCAAGGCCAACACTCTGTCCACCATACTCCACTCTCTCCATGAATTTATAAGGACCATCAGTGAAATCCATTGATTAGTGGCTCAGCCTGTACTATGTGTTTGAGCTTCAATGGACCAAAGAAAGTAAAAGCTATATAGCTCCTGCCTTTAAGGAGCTTGTTATTTGTTTAAGCAGAATGAACACATAAATTAAATGTACATGCTTTAGTGGACCCCCCTAAAAAGTAAGATAAGACCATTCCTTTAAGTAACATACTATTTGGGCAGACTGAATAAAAAAGAAGAAATAAATACAACTTAATATGTGCTCACCAAAAAAAAAAAAAGGAATATGATAAAAATGAGATAAATTATACTACAAACTACATGGGATAGCTTTAAATTAAAAAAAATACTGGAGATAAAAAGCCATCTAGGAAACTGTCACAGCAATTTGAGTATGAGATGAATAATTGGACCAAGGTCATGAACAAAAGCGGGGAAAGGAAGACTTAGTTTCAGAGACATGAAAAGAAAAATATTCCTCAGGTTTGGGCCATAAACCAACAGTAATTGTCAAACCAAATCCAACTCCTTCATCCCAAACTGGAATGGTATATTCAAATCCTGCTTGTATTCTTATGTTGGTCGCCAATTTGCTATCTCATAAGGAAACCCATTCCATTTTTTAACAGCTCCTGTTAAGTTCTTCCTCTTGCTTTGCCAAAATCTGACCTTTTAAAATTTTTGTCCATGTGATCTGAATCCTTCCTTTGGAGTAATCCAAAATAAGTCTACTCTGCCTTCTTTGTGACAGTTTGTCAAATATTTGAAGACAATAACCATTTTCTTCCCTAGCTAAAACATTACTAGTTCATTCAGACATTTTTTCTTTCATATGGCATGATGATACTCCCATCCTGCATCATTTTTTTGCCTTCCTCTGATTATCTGTCTGTGTCCTTCTTTATCTGGATCATTATATTCAGTTTTAGTCTGAGCACCTCAGAGTACAGTGAGACTAACACCTCCCTAATTCTGGACTCTATACTTCTACTAACACAAAAGGTGATCCACTGGAGAAAGAAATAGCAAACCACTCTAGTATGTTTGCCAAGAAAACCCCACAGACAGTATGTATGACAGAAGTGCCTGATGTGCTGTGGTCCATAGGGTCACGAAGAATCTGACACAACTGAATGACTGAACAACAACAAAGATTGCATTAGCTATTTTGGCAACCAAATCATACGGTTGTCTCTTTAAGCTTTATGATCAGAGGATTTGGAGGCAGAGGTGATTTAGAAACTGAGTTCTCTCCATTATATCAGAGGAAACTGAGACCCAAAGAAGTTAAATAAATTGTACAAAGTCACACAGCAATGAGTAGCAAAGCTAGGATTTGAATTTTGGTCACC
This sequence comes from Pseudochirops corinnae, assembly GCA_028646515.1. NCBI lineage: Eukaryota > Metazoa > Chordata > Mammalia > Diprotodontia > Pseudocheiridae > Pseudochirops > Pseudochirops corinnae. Next base: position 152,754,829 of record CM053590.1, on the reverse strand, counting down.
TATCCTCCACATGCAATGTTCTTGCATTTAAAATCAATTTTAACCCTGAATCTCTCTTGAAATGCATTGCTTCTATACCAAGTACCTGATTTATGGAAACTTGAGACTTTTTAATTCTAGAGTGGGACATTATAATTATTTGTCTCATTTGTTTTTTCATTTTAGTTTATTTAGTTTTGGTTTGATGTTCTAAATTCTCAAGGTCTTTTGAATCCTAATTCTAGCATGCAGTGTATTAGCTATATGCTTCCATTTTGAGAAGTATCAATTTGTAATTGTACTGTCTGTGCATGTTTCTAGGTTCTTGATTTAAAATGTTGAACAATCCAGAGCTGAGTACAGATCTCCCCAGGGTTCTATTAATCAGCATTCTAAGAATGATTGTTCAATCTGCCATGAATCTACCTGAGCCCCACATGTTATTGCGATTTTGTTTACAAGAATATTACAAGACTGTTTCCAAGTATATTGCTTAAAAATGCAGATAAATGTGAAAATATGTACCATAACTCTGGCATTTACCTAATCTAGTAATCTTGTCTATAAAAAGACGGTTACTCTAGAATGTCATTCTTAACAAACCTATCTATATCTATAGTTATCTATAGTTTTTATAT
>CM053590.1:152694764-152753712 GCA_028646515.1 Pseudochirops corinnae | reverse complement strand
CAACTTTAATAAGTTCCTTATGATTTCTTTTCCCTGTTTACCTTCTCATACTTCTTTTGCTTCTTGTATTTCAACATCAAATTTTCTATTCTACTCTGTTTTTTTCATTAAGAATGCTTGAAAGTCTTCTATTTCATTGAATGACCATATTTTCCCCTGAAACATTATACTCAGTTTTGCCGGGTAGGTGATTCTTGGTTTTAATCCTAGCTCCTTTGACCTCTGGAATATCATATTCCAAGCCCTTTGATGCCTTAATGTAGAAACTGCTAGATCTTGCGTTAGCCTGATTATGTTTCCTCAATACTCAAATTGTTTCTTCCTGGCTGTTTGTAATATTTTTTCCTTGACCTGGGAACTCTGGAATTTGGCTATAATCTTCCAAGGAGTTTTCTTTTTGGGATCCTTTTCAAGAGGCAATTGTTTCTATTTTGCCCTCTGGTTCTAAAATATAAGTGCAATTTTCCTTGAGGATTTCTTGAGGGATGATTTCTAAGTTCTTTTTCTGATCATGGCTTTCAGGTAGTCCAGTAATTTTTCAATGATCTCTCCTGGATCTATTTTCCATGTTAGTGGCTTTTCCAATGAGATATTTCACATTCCCTTCTATTTTTTCATTTATTTGGGTCTGTTTTATAGTATCTTGATTTCTCATACAGTCATTAGCTTCCATTTGCTCCAATCTAATTCTGAAGGAATTATTCTCTTCACTAAGCTTTTGAAATTCTCTTTCCACATGGCAAATTTGGCTTTTTAGTACATTCTCTTCATTGGCTTTTTGGGCCTCTTTTGCCATTTGAGTTAGTCTATTTTTTTAAGGTGTTATTTTCTTTAGTCAAGTTATTGACTCTCTTTTCATGATTTTCTTGCATCATTCTCATTTCTCTTCCCAATTTTTCTTCCACTTCTCTTGCTTGATTTTTAAAATCCTTCTTGAGCTTCTCCATGGCCTGTAACCAATTCATATTTTTCTTGGAAGCTTTTGATGCAGGAGTTCTGAATGTGTTGTCTTCCTCCCAGTCCATGCTTTGATCCTTTTTGTGCCCAAAAAAGGAATCTAAGGTTTGATTGTTCTGTTTGCTTTGCTTCTTCTGCTTGTCAGTCAATTACTTGACTTTTGAGCTCTTTGCCACAGTAGAACTCTGCTTCCTGAGCGGAGAGCTTTGTTCCAAATTTCTGGGGGTTTTTCAGCTGCCAGAGCTATTAAAAGGATGTCCTCTCTGCAGCTCCCACAAACTCTGGCCCACTGGCCACACCTCCCGGGACCTCCACCCAAGACAGCAACCTAGATCCAAGCAGTGATTACCCTTTGAATGATAACTTGGTCCCCCTATGATCTGTGGGCCAGGAGCTCTGGAGGCAGCCACGTGGGGCAACAGCTTCAGCCACTGCAACTCTGCCACCTCTAGCCCTGGGGGCAGGAGCCAGACCATGCTCTTCCTTTCCAACAGGGTTCCACACTGACTTTTGACTTGCTATTTGGCATTTATGGGTTGAGAAGTTTGGAAACTGCCATAGCTCCTGGTGATTCACTCTCCTGCAGTCTGCTCTGACCCCACAGCTGGTCGGGGACTGTCCTGAGGCCAAAACCAAGTGGCTCATGCAGGACTGTGTTCTGCTCCCAGCACGCTATGATAGACCCTTCCTGTCCACCTACCGGGCTGCCTTCAGCAGGAGATTTGTTTCTCTCTGTCATTTTGTGGGCTCTGTAGCTTTAAAATTTGTTTAGAGTCATATTTTATAGGTATTTGAGGTGGTTGTGGGGGGAGCTCATGGAATTTCCTGATTCTACACTGCCATGTTGGCCCCCCTGCCCCAGGTTATTGTATTTCTTAAGGGCTTCAACCAGTCTATCTTGAAAAAGGGCAGGGTTCTCCTTGGTCCCCTAGGTAATCTCCTTAAGCTTCTCATAGTCCACCTGGTTCTTAGTGTCCTTTTTCACCCCTTCAATTAGGCAGGTAAGCATGTGAGTTTTCTAGCATATTAGCTTGCAGTTCCTCCCTCCTGGTCAGTCACTTTTCTCAGAGGAGAAAGTTTCAAGGAAGAAGCAGTTGGCTCAGGGGGTTAGAGCAGGGGAAGAAAAAGGGTATTGTTCCTCACATTCGAGGGTCCAAGGATGGAGGGTCCCAGTGACGGAGGGTATAGGATTGAGGGTGAGGGATGTGGAGGAAGGTCCTGTAGGAGGGTGTGTGTTTCCCAATAAGGACTACTTGCAGAGGTGGCAGGTGGAACCTTTGAGGCTCCAGGAGTAGAAAGAAGGGGGTCATCCAGAGGCCTGACTCTTTTTTCCTCTTTCTTTTCCAGCTTACATTTAGCAAAAAACATTCTACGTTGCTGCCATAGGGTAGAATTTGTGAAAGGGCCATGAAGGCTTAGATGTGTGGAACTTCAGTTCAATTCCCTTCATCACAGTAAAAAAGATAAAGTTGCAGAATAATATGATAGTTAAGGGATCCCAAAACAGGTCACTTTTCTTGGTCCTCTAGATTATATTGATACCAGGCAATATTGCAAAAAAAAAAAATTAGTTTCTTCTAATTCTGCAAAATACAGCCTAACAAGAGTCATGTGGTATGGAAGGGGGCTGCCCCATTGTGTTGCAAACCCAGGGCAACTAACCTTCCCTTCAAGTCATCTGACTACACTCATGGCATCTGACTACATTCATGGGGAAAAGAAAAACATAGGATTCTCAGGTAGGGCAACTGCCACTTAAAGAGAATCAACTCTATAGAGACCCGCCACACAGTGCAGAAAACCACAAACTTCCCCCAGCCAGGCTGGCATGCCAGCTGTAAAGTGAATGGGCTTACCTTGAGTTAGAAAAACCTAGAGGCTGAGACAGTCCCCATACAGGCCACCAAAATGTTGAGGTACAAGAGCATGTGCATCACAGTGTCTCAAAAGAATTCAACTTCAGGATGTCTCCAAATCAAGCAAAGGCATTTATTTGGGGTAACATACTCAGTGGGCTTATCTCCTTAAGGGATACAGCAATCCAGCCAGGAGAAGCTAGGGACTTTTATGAAGGAAACTTACAGTGTGGGCAGGGAGAAGAGGTAATCAGGCATATGCAGACAAAGAGTGGTAACTCAAAGTTCTGCAGTGGCCAGCCTATTTGCCTAGGGCAGAGGGCAATCTCTTCATCTCCAGAAAAGTCTCAGCTAATCTCATTAAGTGACACATTAAAAAAAGATAGGAACCTAATGAAAATGGTAGCACAGTTTGATTCATGTTAAATAGTTAAGAAATATATAAACACTAAATAAATAGTGTCAGTGTCCATAGTCTCAGGCTGCTTTCAGCCTTAGCCTTGATTTTCTTGGGGAACAGGCTGGCAGTCTTTCTGGATTTGGGCAGACTGTAACAACAGGCCCCAGGATCTCAGCAGGAGGCCATGTTAGAAGGTGAGGGGTGGTACAGGTCAGCCTTCTTCTGACCATAGCCCCTGCTATACGAGAAGACATAAATATGGCACTTTCCCTGGACAAAGACCTTAGGTTTGATTGTGAGAGTGCTCATCAGAAGAGTTTCAGCTGGTCAATTATGGAGAAGCTTTCTGCATTCTCTTTGTACAGCTAACAAGCAAACTAGAAATTCCAATTATGTTCAAATTGTTACCACATATATCAATCATATTGGAACAAATTTTTGTTTTCACAAGTGTAACGGCAGAACTGACAGTGTTTGTATTACCGGCATTTAGCAGGGTTTTGTACATAAAAATACTTGTTGTTTTTCTTATTACTTAGGTTATTACCAGGGCTGTGGTGTCGAGGGATGGGGAGATAGTGCAATCACAACAGTATCTATAAATATCTTTGAACAGATGACTTCTTTTTTTCACATAATGCCCTCACAACATATTCCCAATATGGGGATTACTGGGTCAATGAATAAGATCACTTTGGTAATTTTTGCAATTTTCTGTCAGATTGCTTTCCGAAGTGATTCCATCAATATGCATTTCTAAATTTAAAATCCTGATTCCTGTCACATTTTCAGTAAACATTTCCCCTCATCTATTTTATCTTGATTAAGTTTTATTGTAAATATTTTTATTATTCTTTAACTAAGTATATCTGCCTTGTTCCCAGTAATGATTTTTTCTGTTTATTTAATAAATACAAATATATCTATCCTTCAGTGTATATAGTATCATACATTGGGAAAGAATACTGAATTTAGAACCAGAGGACCTGGTTTCAAATACCACCTGTCACATTATACAATCTTAGGTGATTTAACCACTCTGACCCTCAGTTTCTCATCTATAAAATAAATGAGTTGAACTAGATGACATCTAAGGTTCCTTACATTCCTGAATCTATAAGCTCTGGAAAATGACATAAATATATTTTTTCTTTCAACTTTTATGATTTTTTATTGTCTATTTATATAAGATCTAGATAGAATTTTTTTTTTGGAGGAGGGAAGGCAGGGCAATGGGGGTTAAGTGACTTGCCCAAGGTCACACAGCTAGTAAGTTTGTCAAGTGTCTGCGGTCATATTTGAACTCAGGTGCTCCTGACTCCAGGGCCCATGCTTTATTTACTGTGCCACATAGCTTCTCCTAGAATTTTTTGTAGTACATAGTATGAGATATGGATGTATATTTACTTGTCTCCATATTGGTAACTCGTATTACCAAATATTTTTTATCACAACTACATAATATCAGCTATAATAATTCTTTCCCTATTTTTAAATTTTCCATAGCTGTCCTAAACACTAACCATCTGTACACCATTGGATTAATCTAGAATATTGACTATGTTCTATTCATCTATTTTGTTATGTTTTGCCCCATGCCAAGTAATTTTGTTGATAACTATTATATGATGTGTTTTAAAGTCTTGAAGTATATATCCACCTTTATCAGTTTTATTGTCTTTGTTTTGTTTTCAATGTGTCTCTTGGTAATATTATTGGTTTTTTAATATAAATTTCATCATGTTCGGCATTGACTTCAAATTGGGTGATCTGTGTAAAATCCTCTAATACTTATTATATTTGGAACTACAGGCAAGTCCTTGGCCTGTTTAAGTCTCCATTTTCCCTTCTGTACAACGGGAATAATACTTGTACTACCTGCTTCATGAGTTTGCTGCAGGGAAAATTATTTCTAAAACTTAAAGCACTTTATAAATGTGTTTTTGTTTTACTCAAGTCTACTCTGACCTTTGAATGCACCCTGTTTTTTCATGCCTCAGGATCTGTGATAATACTGTTGTCCCCTGTAGCCCTCACTGCCATTTCCTCTGTTTGCCTGTTCAACGCCTGCCTATTCCTTAAGATCCTTCTCAAGTGCTACATCCTCTTTGAGATCTCCTTTGATCTCCCTAGTCAGCATCCTCTCCCCTCAAGCCTCATGTACTACTTTGTTTAGCAATACCATAATACATTTGTATGGTGTTGTGTTCTATAGCTATCTGGATTTTTGTCAGGGATCTGTGTTTCATCTAGACTTTGTAACTCCCTCAGGGTCTAATGGTGTCCTGTACATGATAAGTGTAATGTCTGTTGAATTCAATTCAATGGATAATACAGCCAGCAATGTTCATGTCCAAACTTTGGTCTCTTTCAAGGTCATTGACCCTGATAACATGTGGTGTCTGTATACATTTAATAATGACTATACATGCAATACATTTTGTCACTGTTGGTTAGATATTTTTGCACTCAATTCTATAAGAAACGATCTTCCCTTTTAATGTGTCAGGAGATCTTTGCACTAGGATATAACAAAATGTATAGCTCATCAAGTGGACACTGGCAATCCATTTATGAGCTCAAATACCATTGTCTACATAGGATCACAGATTTAGAGCCAGAAGGAACCTTAGAAGTCAATCTAGCTCATTGTGCAGGGGAGAAAACTGACACCCAGAGAAATTAAGTGGCTTAGCCTGGGTCACACAACTAGTAAGTAGCTGAGGTTGAATCTAATGGTTTCCTTCTCTGATCGCTCAGTCAGAAATGACTATTCTCTCCTGTGATGCTCCCACAGCCCTGTGTATAGCTCACCTGACAGTCTACCTTTGTATTATATCCTATCTTCTTTATTAGATTGTAAATTCCTAGAAGGCTTAGGCTGTCTTATTCATCTTTCTTAGCTTCCTGTTAAAGAATGCACAGAGAATTATCTTTTTCAGCAATAATATGGGTAGCTAGCCCAGGCTAGAAGAGGGCTCCTGAGGCCTCCTGTGGTTAGGTGGAAAAGAAGATTGATGAATCAGTATGGTTTTAGTTTCTAATACCCCACAAGGGGGAAAATGGTGTTGGCTAGTGAAAGATAAGAAAAGAACAAGCAGATAGCTGAGAATATCTGCTCTTATTTCAGAGGAAGGATAATATCAAAAATCACGCTAGCCAAAAAAAAAAAAAATGCCTTACCTCCTGGGTTGTTGTGTCATGGACAAGACATGTCTACTTATTTGAATGTCATTTTCTCTCCTGTGTGGCTTAGAGGACGGGATGTTGGAACCGGAATCTAGGAGAACTGGGTTCAAATCTCACCTCAGAAACTCAATAGCTGTGTGACCCTAAACAAATCAACTTAACTTCTCTGTGCTTCAGTTTCCTTATATAAAGTGAGGGCAGCAGATTTGATGACCTCTCAATTGGGCCTTCGGGGTCTAAATTAACGATCTTATGGTACCTCTACTGAGGCAATGATGTAGAAAGGACAACAGATTCAAAAGGCAGAGCACTGGGCTTGAAGTCAGAGGACTCAGGTTCCTAGCCTGCTTCTGTTACTAACTATATGACCCTGAATCAGTCACTTAACTTCTTAGCTCTTTACTTTCTTAATCTGTAAAATGAAGCTGTTGTATTAGATGATCTCTAAGGTCCATTTCAACTCCAAATCTTCAGTCCTATGGTATTTTGATTGGAATTGCATTCAATCTTGATATAAAATTTTGATTTGTATTGTAGCAAGTTAATTTGGGGAGTATAATGACTTCTACTTTTAAAAAACTTTTACATTGAAATTATAGCCTAAAATAGCAATTACACAATATATTTACAGTCTAATGTAGAAAAATATAGTCTAACAACATATAAAATTGTATGCTAATAGTCTTAAGCTACTCCCTGGGGAAATATCAATATTCTTCTGATGACACTGTATCATTATAGGTCATGGAATGCTGGTATTCAAAGAATGAAACTGAGGAGCACCCAGAGGGTAATAGACAAACGCATTGTGAGTGTGAGCCAGGTGAGAGACAAGAATTACGAAGGATAAGTAGTATAAAAGATGATGTCAAAGACATTGATGAATGAAAGAGAAAGAAAAGGAGGGTTAGTCCCTTGACAGATGACCGACGGTCAACCTGCATACACCATTACTATCCTTGCATTGTTAAGAGAAAACATTGAGATAAAGGCCGATAACATGTCAGATTACTCCCCTAAATTAAACTTATAACAATATATAGACAAGAATTGCACAGGATTGGGCAGCTAGGTGGTGCAGTGAATAGAGCATGGGCCCTGGAGTCAGAAGGACTTGAGTTCAAATCCAGCCTCAGACACTTGAAACACTCATTAGCTGTGTGACCTTGGGCAAGTCATTTAACCCCAATTGCCTTACCTTCTCCCCTCCAAAAAAATAAAGAAAGAATTGCACAGGATATACAGGCATTGATAGAATCATCCCTGTTATTGACAAGATCACAGGTCCATTTGAATATTCATTTATTCTTACTATATTGGTCTGATGCATCCAAGATACATGTAATTATGTAGATCTTTATTTCTCAAACTCTAGTTGTTCAGTTATCCATATAAAAATCATGTGTGCATGATCCTAAGGACCTACAGAAAATGTTATGGAAATAGTGGAGTAGCCATATGATACTAAATAACTTTGTGAACTTCAGTTTTATCTTTAGGAATGCACAGTCTCCTAATTTTAATAAGCAACTTATTTCAGGGAAGACAGGAGTGCCAATAGATGAAAGGAAGGATGAAAGAACACAGATGAGCTCATTATATATCAACAACAGGGAAGTGAGAACCAGTAGAGACCATACCAACAAAGCCAAAAGAATGGTCACCAAAATGCAAGAATTCCAGAGTCTCCATCCTAGGGGATATTTTAACTCTAGATCTCCTGCCTTGGAATGTGGCCACTATCCTGACTGTGTGTCATGTAGCACACTACCTCAGCCATACCCAGACAAACTTTACAATCTATTTTGGCTGTCTTCATGTCACCACCATGCCTTTTGGACTGATGGAGCTCCAGAGTCCATGGACTGGGGTACTTAACCCTCTCAGTGCTAGATCTCTTATACCAATCAGATGTCCTGATTGGTGAGTGCATTATATGGTCCATTGTAGGCAATGGATGGCAGTCATATTTCACAATCTAGCCCAATCATCCCCTCATTATCTACCTTGCCACTATGCATTTACTGTTTCCTCTTCTCTTGCTTTCCAGTTCTAAAATTGTAACCAAACTAATATTACCATCAGTCTATTGGAAGGGACATATAAAGCAATTCACCTATGGCTACACTCATCTCTCTGACTTCCCAAAACAAACCACCCCTCCCAGGTCACCACTCCTCTATATAAGTTGTTTTCTCTTACTAGAATGTATGCAAGAACTTTCTCATTTTTTGTCAATCATTCAATCAATAATCTTTTTTTTTAAGTACCTTCTGTATGTCAGCACTGTGCTAAGGCTAGGAATACCAAAAAAAAGGCAAAAGACATCAACTACCCTCAAGGAGCTCACAGTCTAATTGCAGAAACATTGGTGTAATGGTAATGGTGATTTGAAGATCTTCCCTGCCCCCTAACAGGACAAATGTAATCACATGGAGCCTGTGGTGGGAGGAGTTTGCTGAAGGGTGGAGCAGAGCCCATAGGAAGGTGGGAGTCAGAGTAGTTAGAGCTAGAAGGAGGAAAGGACATGGGCAATAAGACAGTTAGGTTTGTGGGTGTGGGTGTGAAGGCTAAAGGATGGCATGGCTCCCTGCTGTGTTATGGTGTATTAACTTCTTTGTTGCTATGATGGATTTGATTTTCTGGTGTTGGACTTTAGCTTTCTGGCCTCTGAATAAATGTTTTGCTTCTGTCTTCTATATGGAGAGTCTGTTATATTTTGTAATTCAGAATTATGCCAGCATATTGAAAGTCACCATCAATGTTGTGAATATTGTGTTAGTGCTACAATTGAGTAAGGCTTCCTGTAGAACAATGGTTTTCAACCTTCCTAAAGCTGTGACCCTTTAATACAGTTCCTCATGTTGTGGTGACCCCCAACCATACAATTATTTTCATTGCTACTTCATAACTGTAATTTTGCTACCATTATGAATCATAATGTAAATATCTGATATGCAGGATATATTTAAATTGAACATAACCCACAGATTGAGAACTGCTGCTGTAGAAGATGGCATTTTAATTGGGTCTTGAAGGAAGCCTTTTCTCCAGGGAAGAAGATGGAAATGCGGAGGGACAGCATTCCAAGCATGAGGAATCCAGAAAAAAATGCCCAGAGTAGAGAGATGGAGGAAACCATTGTCACTAGATTGAAGAGTACATGTGGGGGAGAACAACCTGGATAAACATCTTGCAAAGGAGTCTGAGAAGGTGCAGTCAGATAGGCAGAAGGAGAACAAGGAAAGATGGCATTCCAGAAAACTAGAGAGAAGAAAGTATCTAGTAGAAAAAGGGTGATTGACAATGTCATTGGCTGCAGAGAGGTCAAGAAGATTGATGACTGAGAAAAAAATAATTGGATTCAGGAACTAGAAGGTCACTGGTAAATTTAGAGAGAACAGTTTTAGTGGAATAATGAGGCCAAAACCCATTAATGTAGGTAGTAAAGAAAAGTGAAAAGAGAAGGAAGGCATCTATTTTACAGAGCCTTCTTAAAGAAGTTTTGCCACGAAGGGCAAAAGAGATACAAGATGATAGTTAATGGGCATGAAAAAAAATCTTTTTTTTCTTTTTTTTTTGGAGGGGTTTTGCAGGGCAATTGGGGTTAAGTGACTTGCCCAAGGTCATATAGCTAGTTTGTGTGTGTGTGTGTGTGTGTGTGTGTGTGTGTGTTAAGCATCTGAGGCCTACATTTGAACTCAGATCCTCCTGACTCCAGGACCAGTACTCTATTCACCTAGCTGCCTCTGGCATGGAAAAATCTAGTGAGGATTTTTTGATGTTGAGGGTGGCATGAGCATGTTTGTATGCTGCAGAGAATGAGATCAATTGACAGGAGAGATTGAAGATAAGAGAGAGCAGGGGGAAGAGCCAAGATGGCAGTGTAGAAGCAGGAAAACTTTGCAGCTTGCCCCACAACCACCTCAAATACCTATAAAATATGACTCTAAACAAATTTTAGGGCTCTAGAACTCACAAAAGTACAGAGAAACAAAGCTTCCACTGAAGGCAGCCCAGCAGTCAGGACAGGAAAGGCTTATTGCAGCTCTCTGGGAGCCAAAACCAGCCTGGCCTAAAACCATGGCTTGGCCCCAGGGCAGCCAGGACAAGCCACAGCTGGAGCGTTCAGGAGAGTGTATCACCGGCAGCTCTGGCGATTTCTAGAATTATCAACCCATAAGAAACAAGTAAAAGGTTAGTGGAACTCGGCTAAATTTGGGGGAGAAAAGTGGGTCCAGCCATCCACCTCCAGGGCAAGAAAGTAGCAGAAGCAGTGGCCCTGCAGCCGCCTCCATGTGGCTGCTTCAGAGCTCTTGGCCTGCAGATTGCAGGGGGGCCAAACAATCATTCAGAAGCTAAGTGCTCTTGCCTTAAGCTGCCTGGATCAGGATCGTGGTCTTGGGTGGTGGTCCTGGGGTGCATTTTCAGTGAGCCAAAGCTAGTGGGGTTGCAGCAGTGATCTCCTAATAGCTCCAGCAGCTGCAAGAACCCCAGGAATTTGGGACAAAGCTCTCCCCTCTGGAAGCAGAGTTCCACAGAGCTAAAAAGTCAAGTAATTGACTGGCAACATGAGCAGGCAAAGGAAGCAAAGTAAGAACAGCAATCCAACTTTAGATTCCCTTTTTGGGGACAAAAAGGATCAAAACATGGAACGAGAGGAAGAGAACACAGTCAGAACTCCCACACCAAAAGCTTCCAAGAAAAACATAGATTGGTTACAAGCCATAGAGCAGCTTAAGAAGGAGTTTGAAAACCAAATAAGAGAAGTGGAGGAAAAATTGGGAAGAGAAATGAGAATGATGCAAGAAAATCATGAAAAGAGAGTCAACAACCTGACTGAAGAAGATAAAGGAGAGTAGGGATGACAGAGGGAAGTCTACTGAAGTCAAGATGAAATGAGATCACTTGTTTAGGTGAAGGGGTTTGTCTTGACAAGAAGTAAGGGAACCTCTTTATGTAAAGTGGGTGAAGGAAGAGATAGAGGCAGAAGGCATCTGAGTGATATGGGATGAGGAAGAGGGAAAAAAAAATAAACTCACCATGACGTGGCCTCAATTATTTTTCTTTACAGTGAAAGACTTTCCACTGAAAGGGAGGGGGAAGAGTAGAATATAAAGTTTGAAGAAGGAAGAAAAAGGACCTCTGTGGAAAGTAGAATAGTGAATTAATAAGGGAAGTATAGAAAGATTGTCTAGAATCAGTTTGTATTTATATCCTCAGTGTTTAGTACATAGTAAGAGCTTAATAAACACTTGTTCAATTACAAGTAAAGAAACTCTAGCTCTGAGAGCTGTCCATGGTTACAGTTAGCAAGCTTCAGAGGCTTCATACCCTAGTCACCCTTTGTCCAAATCCAGTGCTCAATCAACTATTTCATGCTAATTCATTTAAATATTTCTGGAAAATTCAAATTCTCACCATTTATATGATGCCCTTAGTAGGAAGATTTGATAAGCCATATACACAAATATGAGAAAGATCTAGTTTTCTTCAGTTTGAGAAACTCCAAATATAGCAAGTCTTTCTACCAACCATCTATGGCTAAGTAGATGAATCCCCAAGCAGATACCTGAGGCACACAGAAGTTAAGTGACTTCTCTAAGAGTCACATAGCCAATAAATATCAAAGGCAGGATTTGAACAAAAGTCTTCATTGCTCCAAAGATAGCTTTTCATCTATTACCCTCATGTTACAGCTATTGATAAGCTCCATATATTTGCAGACATACACACAACTTAAGAATAGAAGATTAGCTTTTGCACTGCTTCTTACTCGTTTCACTTACCTGACTACCTTTAGTTTCAACAAGACTACTCACCTTTTAAAGAAAATCCATTGTTGGGGAGGCTAGGTGGCACAGTGAATAGAGCACCTGCCCTGAAGTCAGGAGGACCTGAGTTCAAATCTAGCCTCAGACACTTGACACAAAACTAGCCATGTGACCTTGAGCAAGTCACTTAACCCCAATTACTCTACCTTCCCCCCTCCAAAAAAATTTTTTTTTAATCCATTTTGCTTAGCAAATCTCCTTCCCCATTTATTACTACTTGCTTGAAGATGACTGAGCCATTCATCTGCAAGGATGTGATAATCCCAAAGATTACATCTGAAATGTAGTTTTCTACTCCCAAGTAATACATTAAGCAAATCATTTCAGCCTGTGAGCTATCCTAATTAGGAATATATAACAAGCAATTTATTCAGGCAAAATGATAAGTATATTATTGCCTTACAGAAGGTTCAAAAAGGTTTAGTATAGAGGGGCAAATGTCCTTTAATATAAACATTTGGGACTTGGTAACTGAACATCTAGTTACTTGCTGAATACTCCTCATGTAAATTTATTCTATGTGTCTATGTGATGGCCTCCTCTTCCCTCTTCCTTCTGGGAAGTAGCATAGGCCTCTGAGGCATTTGGCAATCATTTCAATTAGTTAACAATCCAATTTGGACATAATCAAAGTATTATAGGCAAACTGAGGAAGTGTGAAGATTCACTTGTAGTGTAATAGCTGGTTATCAAAGATACTATCATTTCTGTCCTTTTCAAAATGAAATTACAAGTTTTGTCCTTGGGAGCCCAGGAAATGGTGCCAATATGCTACATCTATTCCTTTTTTTTTTTTTAAGGGTACAAGGTAATTTATAGGCCTGAATGAATCTTCTCAGCAAGACAAGCAGCTGAAACTATTGCTGCTCTTCCCCACTAGCCTTCTTAGGGGTTCTCACATGTAACATTTGATAACCTGCCTCTGCCATTTCTGCACAGACTGGGCTCATACCTACAATGTACTCCCTCTTAACTTGCCGGTTTTCTTCAAAGCTCGACTCAAATACCACCCTCTACACAAGGTCTTTCCTTATGCTCTCAGTTGTTAGTCCCAGTCCATCCCTTACCATTACCTTGAAATCCCCATCATTGTCATCATTAGACTGGATCTCTCTATCTTGCCAAGACTGGAAGTACAAGGGTTACTCACAGGCCAATCTCTGTCCCCCTTTAATCAGCACAGAAGCTTTAACTGATTTTATTTTCCAGTCTAACCAATTTTCCCTTCTTTAGGAAATCTATTGCCCTCCTTCTCCCTGCCCCCTCCTAGGAATTCGTCGTATTGATTCTGAACTTAGTGTAGACATAATATTGGCTCTGCTCATTATAACTTATAACTCCAAAGCTTCTGTTTGTGTGGTTAGGCTGAAGAAATACTTATTTCTTAATATTTCTGGAGAAAAAGAAAAGGAGGGTTTTTTAAATGCTTCCCCAATTCCTTCCCATAGCCTCATATCAAATTGTTGTGCACAGCACAACTGGATGGTTATAAAAGTCAGAAAATCCACTAATTCCCTATTACCTATCAAATATCTGGCATTATTCCAGAAGCAATTGCTATGGACTGTCTAGGCTTTCCTGGGGGTTTGAGCTCCCCCATATCAAGCTTCTCAGCTCCCCATGTCAGCTTTCCAGTATTGCTGAGTTGGGGGCCACACACCCTTCATAGAGCCATGGGTTTAGAAGTTACATTGTAAGTGGCTTTTCTCCTTTTTTTTCATTTATTTATTTACTTTTAGTTTACAACATTCAATTCCACAGTCCCTTGAGTTCCAAATTTTCTCCCCTGCCTCTTCTTTCCCCTTCCACTCACTCCTCCATGACAGCATGCAATCCAATATAGGTTATAAAAACACCTTCACATTAAACATTAGTCAAGTTGCAAAGAAGAATTATAACCAATGGAGTGAACAATGAGAAAGAAGGAATGAAACAAAAAAAACACAGAAGAGAGAGAGCAAGTAGTTTGCTTCAATCTGCATTCAGACTCTGTAATTCTTTCTCTGGATGTGGATATCCCTTTCTATCATGAGTCTTTTGGAGTTTTATAAACCTTGCATTGCTGAGAGGAGCTCAGTCTATCAAAGTTAGTCGTCACAGATACAATGTGTCTGTAATTGTGTACAAAGTTCTCCTGGTTCTGCTCTCCTCACTCAGCATCAGTTTATGTAAGTCTCTCCAGGTTATTATGAAGTCTGTCTGCTCCTCATTTCTTATAGTACAATAGTATTCCATCACATTCATATACCACAACTTGTTTAGCCATTCCCCAATTGATGGGCATCTCCTTGATTTCTAATTCTTTGCCACCACAAAAAAGCTGCTGTAAATATTTTTGTACATATGGATCCTCCTCCCACTTGTACGATCTCTTTGGGATACAGTGGCTTTATTTCTAAACTGAGATAAAAGGGTGTTCTGGAGCTAGTTCATATTGACTCATAAGAGCCAACTGTTCAGTCGTTTTCAGTGTGAGCATTTACACCTCAATATTGGCAAATGTTACAAGCTTAAAAGTGTATTGTGTGTACATTCCCCCTTCTCTACCCCCAATAGAGCCAGTCGTTAAATGTTGACCAGGATGCCGCTGAAGAACATCCAGGAATAACTCCATAGCCATAAGTCTGAAGGGAATTCTTGATTCCTTGAAGTATTTGGACAATATTTATGCGTGCAGTCATTAGCTATGTACCATGAAATTCTGTAACTCAGAACCTGCTTTGTCTCATTTGAGTACTTCAGCCTCCTAGACAATTTCATTCATTAACAAGGATAGCTCCCCTGTGGTTGCCGAATGCAGATATGCTATGGAGCTCCCCCAATTCTGTCTGGAGTTTATTCAGTAGGCTCCTGTCGTAAGGAGTGCAGCCTTTCTAATTATACCAGCTAGTGGTCTCTGTAGACCTTCATATACAATCCAGAGTAAAATTACCATTTGGGATTTATCATGAAATCCTAGGCAGGAAAACATGAGGGTCCTAGTCAAATTTCTAAGTCAGCGGTTCTCGACCTGTGGGTCACGACCCCTTTGGGGTCGAACAACCCTTTCACACGGGTCACAGGGGTCACCTAACACCAACAGAAAACACATATTTCCGATGGTCTCAGGAACCTCCTCTATCCGTTGTCTCCAGGAGGGTCCGCCCACATGCAAACATGCCCACATATGACTATTAAAGGGTCACGGCATTAGGAAAGTTGAGAACCACTGCTCTAAGTTATGTCAGACAGCTGTGGTTCTAGATTGATGATGATGGTGTGGTAGTGGTGGTGGTAATATTGGGAAACAAGTTGTCAAAGAAAGGGTCATTTTAAAAATCCTCAGTATAGTCTTTCCAAACATCTACCTTGTTTCCCAGGTTTAGGTTTTGTGAAGAAATAATAATTTGGTCACATTTTTAGGTCAACAGTGTCAGAAATTACAACTATATCTGTTACCTAACAAAATGTAGTGAGTGATATCACTTTAAAGGAGAGTGTTAGTCTGTATTATATGGCAGTAAAAGTAAACTATCTGTACATCAATCATTACAGATAGATTGCATACCAATATGCATTCTTATCAAATATCTTCTTTAAAAAGGAGGGGCCAGGACAGCTAGGCGACTCAGTGAATAGATCACACTGGCCCTGGAATCGGGAAGACCTGAGTTCAAATCCAGCCTCAGAAACTTAACACTTACTAACTGTGTGGCCTTGGGCAAGTCACAATCCCAATTTCCCTGCCTTCTCCCTTCCAAAAAGAATAAAAGAGGGGCCACACTGTCCACTGAAGTAGGAAATCACAGGTAAAGATACATAATAGTAAGTACAGCTAGGTCTTCTACATAGAATGTCTCACATTCCCAGATAAACCTCTCACAGGTCCTTTCAGAAAGGCATTCATCAAGAATTCATGTAGTCTCTTATCCTGGAGCTGGTAGACACAGATCCACAAGACAGTCTCTTTGTTCCTTTGGACAAGGTATACACTCCTAGCACAGTCACCATATCCTTTTGCTCAAACTCCATAGAAGCCAAAGTTCGTTTACAGTGGAATACATGAACTCAGTATTGAAGAGTCTAGCTTTCAGCAGCCATTGAGGAGTTAATAGTAATCTAGTTAAAAAAATCATTCAGCAGTTTCCCTTGTGACTGCTTTGGAATCTACTTTAGCAGTAAGAACCTTTCCTCCCCTCCTCTTAATTCCAGCATCTTCCCTCTGTGAATTATGTCCTATTTGTCCTACATAGAGCGCACTTTGGATGTATTTGTTTGCATGTTGTCTCCTCCATTAGCTCGTAAGCTCCTTGAGGGCAGTGACTGTATTTTGCCTCTCTTCATATCCCCAGCACTTAATACAGTGCCTAGCATTTAGTGTGTGTCCAACAGATGACTGGATTGATTAGATAAATTTTAATTTCTCCTAAAACTGTACATACTATAACAAGAAGATATTCTATTATTTAGTCATTTGAATAAAATCAAGTAATATAAACTTTTTATATGCTTGCTGTTCTTTGCATGCATTTGCATAGCTATGAAGTTTTGCATATATACACAAGTGTATATATATATATATTTTCATATATGTATATGCATTGTCTATGGCAGAAGCCACAGCACTATCCACTGTGCAGCCTACTTGGTTCCTCAGCCTATTTTTTCCAACATAGCACACTTATATTAGATAGGCACAATAATACTGTTGGGTTTTTAAAGAAAAATTTTCAGCTGAAATTTTGTACTTTAGCAATACAAATAGTCACAGATAATTATAGCTGCGTGATCCTAGTCAAGTGAATAATTTTACTTATCTTTATCCTCATTCTTAGTTTCTTTATCTTTGAAATGTAGATAATGATAATAACAATAATATTCCATAGGGTTGTTATAAGGATGATTAAGGTTTTATATACATATATGTATGCATTTATACATATATCTACGTAAGCATTCAGAGATATATGTATATGTTCTTAAATCTATGTACACATAAATCTATTTATACATATACATAGGTATATGTATATATTCATGTGTGTACATACAAACCTTGTTCTTGTTCATCCTTTGTTTTTGAAGAGGACCAGTAATACCATGGCTTTATGTCTTGACTTAAGCATGAATTGAATTTAATCAGGCACGGATGCACAAAGTTATCAGCCTCACTCTGTATTCTAAAGTCTTCAAAGCCCAGTGGCAAGACAAAAGGCAGTGTCCCAAGATGCAGTAGATGACCTTGGTGTCTTCCATATCTGACCCTAATCTCTCCACAGCAGCTGCTTCAGTCACCTTTAAGCTGTTGGAACAAATTGTTTTCATCAGTCCATTACACCAGTGGGAGTCTTCATATGCTCGAAGTAAACATCCCCCTAAGTCGTCCCATGGTTGAGGCCTAGTCTTGGTTACCCTCAATCTGGTTTAGTCTGTCTGCTAAACAGAAGCTTTTACTTGAGTATTTTGAGTTTTACTAAGAAGGTTTTACTAGAGTATAGCTACTGTACATCCTGCAGCTTCTTGGAGCCAAAGGTGAGAGCTGGGTAAGACTGCTCATACGAACTTTAACAGTTATACAAATGCTAACCACAAATACATTATGCCAAGCCCTGGAGCAAGGTAAGAATCACTTCTAGAATGGCTAATAAAAGCTGAAAAGGAGTTAAGATTAAGTCACAATTGTTCTGCCTGAGGGGGTAAAAAGGACATCAGATATTAAACATGGAGTAAACCTCAGCCTAGACCTTTTTCTAAATTGTCTGGTCATTCCCTGGACAGCCTTGGACTGTATTTCTGAAAAATCCCTCTGCACAGGCTTCATGCAATCTACAAAAACAAAGCTGCCTAAGTTTGTTTATAGCCTGAATATTCCATTTAACTTGTTACTTTCCAGAACTAGACACCTGCTGTAAACATGTTTTACATTCACTCACAGAGGGACCTTCATAATACTTCACATGTTGCAATGTCTTATTTCCCAGAGAAGGGGCCGGCAGGAGATTGCCTGAGGTTCTAAATTACCAGACTTGTATCAACCAACATCTCTTGATACAAGAACAATCCCCAAAATAACAAGTCAGTTGAATAGGCTACAGTAATACGGTTTGGATTTCTAAGGAACAATTATATATACATATATATATATATATATATATATATATATAATTTAAATACATTATAGGTAGTCTAATATTTTGATTACATTCCAAATACTTCTAGTTGTTGAGAACTTTACTGTTTCCAAAATGTGCTCTCAAATAGGATTTCTACCTTTGCTGTATTATTTACCAAACCCAAATTAACTCTTAGACAATCTCTGAATGCTTGAGACTATCATTAAGCAGAGGAAGAGTACTGTCTTCCAGATAAAAGCCTGTAGTAGGTAGCCCTCACCCATTAAGTCAGTCATGGCATTCAGGTTAAAAAGGATCTAGCCTCCTAACGTGGCATATGTGATGGGGCACTAATGATGGACCCCTAAAAGGCCCTGGACTTTCCCACTGGGACACCCTGCCCTTTCTAGTTAATCCTTTCAACTGCCCTTTCATTGTGGCCCTCATTATCTGCAGCTGGTCCCACCCTAAATCACCATTCCTTGATTCCATCTAGACCCCTTCTTTGTTACCTTCTGGTCTGTTTACCCCCCCCCCCAGTCACCCCAGATTACTTGGCCACTCCTAGATCACATCCAGATCTTCCCATAGTTTTCCAGTATAAAAGGTCCATCTTGCCTCCATAAAAGGGCTCAGATTCCTTAAGAATCTGGCCTGTTTGCATTAGCGATACAAATGCTCAAATGGCTTGAGAGTCTGGCCTGCTTGTCAATACAAATGTCACAAGTAGCACAGATTCTTAAAATCTCGCCCACCCCAACTGGTGTTTTAATAAACCTTGTCTCTGACTGAAAGAAGTCTTTGGGTCAAATTAATTTGATACAGATTTTGGGGTTCCCAGCACCCCTAGACTTCAACATATGCATCTCATTAAATGCTATTACTGAAACATTAACAGTATTTACATATAATTTCCAAATTTATAATGTGAGAAACTTATAAACACATCACTGACATAAAAAAATCTCATGGACCTAAAACATAAAACAAAATGTGTTGCCAGTCTAATCACTCAGTCACTTAGCGCTTAAGTATCTATGCGTCAGGCACTGTGCCAAGTACTAGAGATACAGGGAAAGGGGAAAAGAAAAAAGTCTCTGCTCTCAAGGAATTCACCATCTAACATTAATTCAAATGGATATATCTCTAGGTCATCTATATAGAAAAACCATTCCATTTATCTCCAGATTTTCTCATTCTGCACCAGTGGCAGTCAGAAACCAGTATAGAATAATTATCACTTTTGCTCTCAGAGCTACAAAAGTATGGTACGAACAATAACTGTCCAGAGGACCTTACTATATTATGAATAATTGTCTCCAAATAATTTATCTGACCTGAGATAAATCTAAATTTTAAATTAATTATTTAAAGTTGTTGCATAATTTCAGCTACATCTCTAACTTCACAAGAATAGCAGTATCTGTGAAACTGTGCTTGGAAATCAATTGATATCTGAAAACTAACTCCCCCTCCCTGGAGAGGAAATGGGCATTACTGCAAGTGTAGTTCACAGCTCTACAGGCATTCTCCTCTGATCTCCATGAAGTCTAAAACTTCCTTAAACTTGCATAGCTACTTTCTGCAATCCTGGGCTTTTTTTTTTCCCCTACTGTTAGGGAATCTAAAATTTAAGTCACTTCTGGACTTTAAATAAGTTCCTCTGAATAAAGAGTTGCATTTTAAATTTTTTTTTTCTGGGAAATAATGTAGTTATTAGAGTTAGTTTGCGGCAATGTTGTGGAAAGTCTTAGATCTCAAAAAGAGATGTAATTTTTGGTCCTGGAGGCAAAAGGGAGCCACTAGAGTTTTCTGAGCAGTTGAGTGATTTGCACTTTAGGAAAATCATTTTGACAGGTATGAGGAAAATATGTGGGTCTGAAAAAGAGATTTGAAGGAAAACCAATTGGGAAGCTTTAGAGATACTTCAGGTGAGAAATAGTAATGATCTAATAAACTAGGATGGTGGTTGTGGGAAAGGAAAAACAAGGATAAAATGAATAAATGAAGCATTTGTTAAGAGTTTATTAAAATAGTGCCAAATACTGTACTAAGTGCTAGAGATACAAATACAAAAAGCCAAGATAGTACCTGTCCTCAAGGAGCTTGTATTTTAATGGGAAAAAATGACACACAAAGGGGAGTCATGATGGCATGGGAGAGACACTTTGGTGTAGAAAGTTAAAGGGATGATGAGTGGAGTCTTTGGGAAGTAGATTAACCCACAACTTTGAGGAATGATGGCCACATTGATTTGATCATATCATAGGATGTGTGAGAAATGCTGAAAGTTTGGTTTCCACAGATTCTATAGGACCAATTGGTGTTCCAAAAATAGACAAGGTATAAATCAGGATAAAGTAGGAAGGGCAGAGCACCCTATTCAATCATATAGTTGGAAAAAAATTGTAAGTTTACCCGTGGAAGGGACCTGAGCTAAGTTGATTCAGACTGGCTGGGGGTCAAGGGATGGTCACCAACTTTTCATTAACATGCAGGCTTAATGGACAGGTCAGAAAAATTGTAACCCAGAAGAGCTGGAACCAATCCCAGCTCTGAAGGAAGGAACAAGGCAGGAAATTCGAATGGATACAGCATAAAAGAACATAACATTTGTCTGATTCTTTGTAGTCTTTTCAGGAAGCTACCCATTTATTCATGACAGAATAAACATAAAATAAAGATAATGAAAACCTTCCTGGCTCTCCAACAAGTATTGTTTATTCCTAGACTGAGAATGTTTATAACATATGGTTCCAGAAAAAGGAGAGAGTGAAGGAAATGGAACCCTTGAAGGGGCAAAGTGACTGGTAAAGCTATGGAAGAGATTACCAGAAAGTCTGGAGGGAAATAAAGCCTGGGACTTTTTCTGAAATATTGGTGGGAAAAAAGTTTCCACCAATTAGTAAAGAGATCCCCAGGGCAAAAGTTTCTCCTGAGTGGGAAAGTGACTGGATTTAAGACATATTGTGGAGGCAGAAGCTACAAGCTTTAGACATGTATGGTAAGGGAAAGTGAAGATCAAAGATTTTCAAGGTTGTGACTCCAGGTGACTGGAAAAATGGCAGTGCCCTTAGAGAAATAAAGCATTGGTCACTATGTGCCAGGCACAGTACTAAGTGCTGAAAATACAAAAGAGACTGTCCCTGCTCTTAAGAAGCTTACATTTTAATGGGAAAAGCAAACATACAAACACATAGGTGGGCAGGGTAAGATGTGAAATATCCAAGTGGTGTGGAGATCTGGATCTGGGCAAGATAAGAGAAAACTCACCTACTAGGGCTGGGAAATTTAGGAACATAATCTAAGGTTTAAGTGGAGAACAAGATATTGCCTGGAGTGTAGACATTATGTAGCAAAGATCGTTGAAAAGTACCCTGGCATACTTTCTCTTCTCCTGATCTGCTTATGCTGCTCCCTGCTGAATTCAGTGTCTCCAGTGGATGGAACATTCACCTGGGTTGCCAGGGCATGCTCATTTTTACATTTCAAATATTTATTTCCAAGAACCTCTCAATGCTATAGTCAGTTCTTTTCTCTGCTGCCAGAGATCATTCTCTTTAAATCTGTTCCTTCTTGGCAATTCTATTTCTGCCTTTCCCTCCCTTGCCTCCACCCCCCTCTCTCTCCCTTTCTGTCATCCCCAATAGTCTCCTATTGGGCAATGTCTCCTACTCAGCTTGTAGTTCTGTTAAGTGAGACCTTGTCCAGATCCTGGTCTCTCCCTCACTTATATTCAATCCATGTCATCTCTACCCTGATATTCATCCCCATATCCTCCCCACTGGAAACCTGGAATCCAAACTAGAACCACCCACTGTGTGAAAGATTTTCTCTGATTGAATTAGAAGGCCATGAAAGATGTCATAGATAATATTGAAGGAGAGGGAAGAAGAAAAATTCTCCTTTCCCTTTTTTTCTCCCACCAAATCCCCATTCCATCTGGTAGAGGTATCCTTCTCCACAAAGTTGTTCCTTACCTTTGGCTCTTCTAGGGCTTTCAGGCCTAGCTTTTTAAAGGCTACCAGAGGTATATTCATGTATCAACAATGGAGTATTCACAATGCCTACAGTAACTGTAAGTATGCTGATATGGTTATTACTCACAAAATGCAACAGGCTTTCTACAAGAGAAATATAGCTAGAACATTTATTTAAATACCAGACAACTGAGTCCCAAAACCAGAAAGTCAAAGCCAACACAGTAGTGATGAAGTTGGCACATGTAGCTAAAGTAGTAAACATCCACATTCTCAAGCCTTCAAAACAGGACAGGCTACCTCAGGCAAAGATCCTCCTCTCCTCACTCACAACAACTGCTCAGCGTCCAGGCAGCTTGCTCCCAGAAGCTCCACCCCCCTTCCTCCCCCTCCCCATGCAGTTCCTGTCCCTGGCAGTCCTCAGGAGGAATCCTTAGCAGAGATTCTGGCAGGCTCAAAGAAAAAGGAGTTCACATCACAACCACAGTTGCTGCTGCTGCCGCTGCTTCCAGTCACCACAGCAGGGATGCTAGCTTGGTTCCAGCTTTCTCTTGCTCCACCCCTTCCTGCTATGTCAGCAAGTTCAAGGGGCATGGAAGATCTTCAAATCCCAGTATCATTACAATACAGTCTTTAACCTGTCAATCTCCTATTCCAACTCAGTTGGAGAAGTGTTTCTATACAAGGGTAGTTTCAGGTATAGAATCAGAATTTCCAGTGGAGAGGACATGGGAATAAAGGCCAAAGTAGAGGCAGCATGGCTTGGAAATGACCTGGAAGTGAAACAGTTTCACAGCTATCAGAGTTCAGGGTAATTGCTGGGACAGCATCTAAGTTTCTGGTGGGGAAGAGGTAGAAATGATTGCCAATGTGGAGGCAGTATACTTTGGAGACATCTGGGAAGTGAGAGAAATAGGGGAAATTAAGAAAAGGAGTGAATTTGGTGGGGGAAAAATATGTGGGGGTTTTCTGGATGTGTTGACTTTAGGATGTCCATGAGACGTCCAGTTTGACATGTCCAGTACGTACTTGATAATGTAAGACTGTTGCTTAGGAGAGAAACTCAAAAGGAGCCCAGGAAAGGACTGAGAATATAGATGTGGGAGTTATCTGCATAGAGACAATAACTAAACCTATTTTAAACCAAAAACATCACCGAGAGTGCAAAAAGAGAATAGATCTCAGAGACTTGAGGTAAAAATGCATAGCTAGGGTGTAGCCTACAGATGATAATCCAGCAAAGGAGACAGAGTAGGGGCAGGTGAAAAGATAAGAAGGCCAGGAGAGAATAAAATCATGTCATTTCAGAGAGGAGAGTTCATCCAGATGGAGAGGGTGGTCAGCAGTATCATATGCAGCAAACAGATCAGAAAATATGAGGACTAGGGAAAGATTATAAGATTTGACCATTAAGAGATCACTGGTAACTTTGGAGAGAGCAGTTTTAGTTGAGTCAGGCAACTTTATAATACTATAAGTTGCAAAAAAATTGTCATTAGGAATTGGTACAGTAAGTGCCTTAATAGGAGGGACTTCCCATCACTGAAAACACAGGTCCAGTCAAAACAAACAAAACCAAAACCTAAGACCTAATTCAATATCTGATTCTTAAAATATATTAGAACATAAGGAAATGTATATTAGATATATCAGAAACTTAAGGGAAAATATGGCCTGTCCCAAAAGTCTTAGTGCATCTTAAAGCTATTAAAGCTTCTAAACTGGGAAGGGAATGAACTAAATGGTTTCAAGCTACACCCTGGAAACCCACATTCATAATTAGTCTATAAACTAGATACAAAGGAAGGGATTAGAGTTCTCATTGTCCCAGTTGGTGATAGAGATGGCATTAATCTGTTTATGTGATCTTCCTGAGCTGTTGCCTACAAAGGTTATGACTCCAGACCCACCATAACTCCTTCTAGTGATGCCCAGTTCATCTCTCATGAAACCCAAGCAAAGAGACTTCTTCATTGTAAAACAGGGTCACCTTAGTGCTAATGTCTTAGGGCCATTTTATACTCTTGAAACTTCAAGAGCCTAAAATAGCACTAAGACTTTTTGGACATCCTGCGTACAAAGTCAAATAAACTAAAAGAGAACTGTACCATTGTATGGTTTATATTATACCTCCACTTTATATAAAAAATAATACAAATTGTACTTAATAGACAGCTAGATGGTTCCTTGGATAGAGCACTAGGCCTGGAATCAGGAAGACCTAAATTCAAATCTAGCATCTGACATTTATTAGCTGTGTGACTCTGGGCAAGTGTAACAGCAAGCACCATAGCATACCTACCACAGGTTCTTTGATCTGCTTTTCTACAGGAAAGCAACTCAGAAAGCGTTAACAATCTTACTTTAATCAAACATATATACCATTCAGGGGAAAAAGTCAGCACCTTGAACTTCAGAGAAAATATAAATAAAAACTACAAGCAGACAAAAAATGCAGAGAAAATGTCACAATTCAACAGACCAACAGACAGGGCTTCTAGCTATCTGACCATCACATAACTACATAGTTAGTTACCAGAAACAGAAGCACCAACATCTTGGTTTTCAGAGTCAGAGGGCTCAATGGCTACCCAGAGTCTCATCTGGTCAAATCACACAACTCTTCCTGTAAGTATGCCCCAAAGCAAACCCTCACCTCAGAGTATATCACAACCTTTGTTACAAAATAACAAAAGGTGGGTCTTCTTGAAAAAATAAGCCTCCCCTGAGCAAGCTTCTCTTGTTGGGCTCTAAGTGAGGCTTATTAAGGGGCAGGGAAGATCTTCACATTCCCTTACCATTAGAGCAAGTCACTAAACCTCTGTTTGCATTAATGCACTGGAGAAGAAAATGGCAAACCACTTCAGTAGAAAACCCCATGAACAGTATGTATGGTCCACAGGATCAAAAAGAATCAGACAGAACTAAACAAAAACAAAATTTTGCTCATAATTAGTAGTTATTAAAGTTTGTTATTCTTTCTGAATACTCATTTAAAAGGAATATAGGAAATCCCGTTCCCCTTCCAACTCATTTGTTATGTGAAATAGCTTACAAACTCCTTTCTTTAACCCTGTCTTATTTTACATCGTTGGATTTGTGATGACTCAAGAAAGACGTCATTTTTTAAAAAAATTCAGAACACTCATAAAGCACTACATCTTTTTTATACTCTTTGAATCTGAGGGGTCTCGTCAAATTGGAACATTTCTTGTCTCTGTCATGCTGCAACCTCTGCCCATCTCCATTCTGAGTCAAAAATGACAAGCACAGTAATTACTAGGAACTGTGAAATTGATCCTTGGAGAAGTGGTATCTTGAGAGACACAAAATGAGAGGGCACAGAGAACATGAAACCTGTGCCTCTGAGTCAATGCATTAGCAAATCTCTGACCAACAAGAGATCATCCTCAGCCAAGTTTGAGAGAAGAAGGGGAGGGAACTGAAGCCCAGCTACTAATAAAAGCTTTGTAGTGCAGACCAGCAGAATTATTTCAAGGCTCCTTGAGGAGCATCTGATTGCAAATCCACGTGAAGTAGCAGTAGGAATGATTCACATTTCCTAGTAACCAAAGAGCTCAGAGCTTGACCAGTAAAGTAAGTAACCTGCTATCTAAGAGCTTTTAAAATATCAGAATTCGAGTCAACAAAGCTTTCTAAACTATATAGTTATTCTAATCTGAGGAATGAACCTTTATAATTAAAGATGCATAGTGACTTTGGGGGCCTTTGAAAGACTGCTACAATCTAATGTGTAATTTAGTTTTTCACTTGAGGTGACAATTTTAATAATATGGGTAACAAGTTTATGCTCTATCACTGTTTTTATCCCTTTTGTGAATGTGTCTTTAATTTCCACTTGTTGAAAGCCCTGCTGAAATTTAGAGTCTATTATTTGAACAGCTATGGTAATTCCTTAATAATACCACCTAATTTCTGTCAGGAATGCAACCCTGCCTTAGAATGAACAACTCTCTTTGTTTAGTTTCATTAGACATGAACTGGTTAGTACTGTAAGGAGATGCCTTGGGAATGAACGTGTTATCTTGGTAGGCAATGCTAAGTACACTTCCCTACTCCAGTCACCAGCACACCAATGTACTCCTCCCTCTTTCACGAAAAGATGGCAGCCATATTACTCTGTGTCAGCAATCTAATCCCACTGATATCAGGAGGAATGCAGCAACCCAGAAGAGCCATCTCCATCACCAAATGCCATAACAATACAAACACTAACCACTTCCTTGGCATCCAGTTTATGGGCTAATTACAAACATGGAACTCTAGTGTGAAACCTAAAACCATTCATTTCATTCCCTTGCCAGTTCAAAATTACTCTTGTCATTCCTCCTAGTATTTTGTGCTAGTCTTTTGTTTTTAATGAAAGATTTCTTACAAGACAATTCTACTCTTCACTTATAACTGTTTTGAAGGTTACAGTTGAGGTTTTACACAGAAATCCTTTGAATTTCCCTACATTTTCCTACCCTTGTGGTACAGCGAAAATATTACTAACCCTAGAGTCAGAGGATGTAGTTGAAACTGGTTTGGGGTAATAATGTTAATACATGGAAAGTCTTCCATGACCTATCTGCTCTTTTATTCCCTTGCTCCCTTTTGCCCATTACTTCTAGAAATACATTGCATGGTACTAGAAATCTGAATTGGAGGAAATCCTGGGAAGATATAATAGTAAGAATAACCTAAAGGCAACTTTCCCCCCCCCCCCTTAACCACAAATAAACAACTAAATGACCATAATATACAGGGAACAGCAAAAAAATAGAAGCCAAAGAAAACTGAAAAAACATACCCCAAGAAATTCTTGTAGAAAATAACATCTAAGAACTAATGACTCACCATACTAATTTTTCCCAGCACTCTCACCATTACTGGCCTTCCTTCTTCTTTCCCCAACCCTAAATAAAACCTTTCATAATTTAGGTACCCATAGTTTGAAGTCTTTTGGTATCCCAATGTCTTCCCATCTCTAGATTGGGTAAAGGTATTCCAACCATTTTTGTCCTTCCTCTATTCCCTATCTCCCACTGCCTGAGTGCTGTTCTGGATTTGCTCCCGAATTCTTAGGGCTGCTGCAATTTGAGACACCTAGTTTTGGAAACTAATCATTTTACAAGGTCCCCGAGGGGCTTGTGAATCAGGTCAGTCTCATGTTCCCCTGCCAAAAACAAAAAAAGGATGGTTACAAGAGAATGTGAAGCCTAGAGAACAATAAAGTAAAAGGAGGAGAGCACAAATGCACAGTTAATAAAATGTAATTAAAATATGAATATCAGCACAGAAACAGACAACCAGTAAAAGTTGTTTTTTAGGAGAAGGGTGAAGGGTGAAGAAAAGGCCCAAGTGCAAAGCCTTTTCAGACCAACCCCTCTCAGCAGTATCCTAGAGAACCCTGCCCCAACACATTCACAACTACGTTTCAGTGATCAGTCTAGGGTATGAAAAAACAGTGATTGCAGAAAATACAGTGGCTTACAGAAGACTGGGATGAGCAAAATTGCAGGATAACAGCTATGACAGTGATTACACAGTCTCCCTGTAGCAACTTCTCAACTGGCAACCCTCACACTCTGAAGGATACAAACCTTGACCAATCTAAGGGTTTCTGTAACAATACAAAATAGATAACAAATACCATGGGAAGGGAATAATAGCATTTGATCTTTGGAATGGAAGAGATTCTTGGTTAACTCAGTATTATCAAAGACACCATCAAAAATCAGCATAATGAATGATTGATTGAGACCGTCAAAAACTGAACAAGGTAGAGAAATAAGCAAGCATTTAAAGAAAAGATTCTTATCAGTGGGCAGGTTCTTTACACAAAAAAAAGTCAAAAATCTCAGGAAGAAAAAAGGGAAGTGTATCAATTGATTTTTTTTTATGTACAAAAGAGAACAAAGGAAGTTCAGGAGAGACATATAAACATGGTAGCTTTGGAATGAACAAATTGACCTTATTACATAATTTAAAAATAAGTTGTATGTAAATATCCAAATATCCAAATTTCATATCCAATTATCTTTTCTTGAGCTTTTTTCTTATGGAAATTTCATATTTCTTATTCCTCTTTCTCTCCCTTTTTTGATTGTCTTTTTTCAAAAACAGATTGAGAAATAGTGAAAAAATAGTCAGAATCAATGAGCTAAGACTTCCCTTCAAATTAGTCTATTTGTGCTCTTTATACATGAAATTACTGGATAACTGGGTGGTTCAATAGATAGGAGTACTGGCTGTGGAGCAAGGAAGACTCATCTTCCTGAATTCAAATCTGGCCTCAGATACTTACTTGGTGGGTGACCCTGGACAAGTCACTTAACCCTGTTTGCCTCAGTTCTTTATGTATAAAATGAACTGGAGAAAGAAATGGCAAACCACTCCAATATCTTTGCCAAGAAAACCCCAAACGGAGTCACAAAGAGTCAGACACAATTGAAAAACTTCTGAACAGCAACATTCTCTATTTACTCTCTTCCTGATTTTTCCTGTTGTAACTTTTATTCTATAGATATTTTAACCATTTTGGATAGAATACAATGCATGAAGTGAAGTAATGTGAAATAAACCTGTGGAGATAGGTTGGAACCAAATTATGAACAATTTTATATGCCAAATAGATGAGTTTGCATTTTGCCTTAGAGGCCATAGGGAGCCACAGAAGCTTTTTGAGAGCAGGGGAGTGACATGGTTACATCTGTGCTTTATCAATATCAATTTTGAAGAGATGTAAAGGATAGGTTGGAAATGAAAGAGACTGGATAAAATGAAACCAATTAAGGGATTATTCTAATTATCCAGGGAAGAGATGATGAGGGTCTGAAAAGAACGGTGACCGTTGGAATAGAGAGACAGAGGGATAGATGAAAGAACTGTCATGAAGATAAAATGAAAGACTTGGCAACTCATTTGGTTATACATTGACCAGTTCTCGGAGAACAGGAACAAATGAGCAGTCTTTTCCCTTCACTATACCTAAAATTTTCTGTAATTCCTTAACAATGAAGACTAAGAGATTTTAAGCTTTCAGTTGCAATTTGCAAAAATAATGAGTTGGCAACTTTTCCCCCAGCTCCTCCTCAAAATTAGAAGTAATAATATGAAACAATCCTAAGGTGCATTTTTTTTTCACAAGGTGTCGGGGATGGCGGAAAAGTGTTTTAAGCCCCATAAAATTGATCCTCTGAAATTGTACCTTCCCCTACTGATTTCAATTTCATCTGCAAGAGAAATCTAAGAATATATGGTTTCTAATTCTTTGTCTAATCAGCAAGGTGATACTATTGCTGAACCAAGAAATGAGGAGTTGTATAAATAGTGCAAACATCAGATCAAGGTTGATAAAATGAGATGTGGGAGGAGGAAAGAAGAGATGTTTCTATTCCTCTGATTTCCTGTGTAATTTTTAATTGGGGATAAAAAAAAATATAATTCCTTACAAGGTCAGTGCTTACTAAAAACAAACAAACATCTTGGCAGTAAAGACACAGAATATTCAGAGAGGCTTTTTTTAACCCCTTCATAAGTGTCACATTCCAGAACATAACAACTTAGAATTTATTTTAAGATTTACTGTATTTGGCTCCATTTTTAGATATCTATTTTATTTATAAAGCCTTTTTCTTCTGAAAAAAATTTAATTGATTCTACTTCATAATTGATTTCCCTCTGTATTATCACTGACATTTTTGTAACTGCCTAAGTCTCTTTTTATTGTTTCTGAGCTAAGTTTAGAAGTTCAGCTTTCCTGTCAATTACTCATTATCTCTAAATTAAGTTTAGAAGTTTAGTTTTTCTGTGAAATCAATGGTCTATTCTTAATGTCAAGGAAATCTGTTATCTCAATCTCATTA
The DNA here is from genome assembly GCA_028646515.1 of Pseudochirops corinnae. Classification (NCBI taxonomy): domain Eukaryota; kingdom Metazoa; phylum Chordata; class Mammalia; order Diprotodontia; family Pseudocheiridae; genus Pseudochirops; species Pseudochirops corinnae. The sequence goes on along the minus strand of CM053590.1, from coordinate 152,723,533 downwards.
GTTGTCCTTCAAGGAAGTCTGCTCTGTTTTCTCTTGTCCTTCAAGGAAGTGAGGTTTGTTATCCTTGTACCACTAACTAACATAGTAGGTATGAGAAATCAATTAGTGACAAGATGGAAGGAAGAATGGTTTCTAGATCTGCGTACCTCATCTCTAGTCAATCACATTGTTTTCTCCCTCTATGACACTACAGGTCTTATAACCAATCATATTGTTTTCCTCATCTATGTTGCTACTTTTTGTTGTGGATGCTCCTCCTTTTATTTATAAAAATGATCTGTAAACCCCAAGGTGGGGCCTTTGCTATTAGGAGGCTGAGACCCTATTTATTGGTGAATTCATGCTTTGTTAATAAATTGTGCTCAGAGTTTTGTGCTTAATTTATCTTAATTTCAATTGTGATTCTTCCCAGAACTATTCAAAGCGTATTTCAGTTATCTTTCCATTAATCCTATCCTTAACAAATTTCTCTATTGGCAGAATAGGAGTACCCTCATGGGTTCTCAGCAAATTCTTGACTGACTTGATGACTGTGGAACTATACAAAACACTTTTCTTTGCAGTACTCCAGTGGTATTATCTATAAAATTGCCCAGGTCTAATGCATCAAGGCTTTTATATGCCATTAGAGAATAAAATGAGATCCAATATTTCAGTCTCTGTATGTTCCCTATTGGACTTAAGGCTCTGACATAATAACCTGATCTGAACTTCCTTTCTAGGAGATTAGAAATAATACGAAAAGGAACTAAGGAGTTTTTTCTGAGTATAAATCTGTAGTTCATTTTATTTTTGTAACCCTGATTATAATTAAGCTTCTAACTCAGAATTATTTTTTAAAATGACCTGAGCCCATAGTAATACTGATCATGGTAGTGATGCCATGAAATTGCCTGTTATGATGCCCACAGTTGGAAAATAAAATTCTCTGTCAATGTGCTAAGAGGTTGAGAGCCCTACCCTGGCCTCAGAAAGGTCACTCTCTTGAGTTTAGCTGCCAGAGTTGATTCTCCCCTCTATGCTATGAACAAAGGGACATGAGGGGCAGGACAAAGCCAACCACAAGAATTTATGAGGAATGAGAATTTGCCAAATTGGTTCTTTATCAGAATGCAAAAACACAATTAAGCAGAAGGAAGGCAGAGGCAAGATAAAGACCCTTGCTCCTCCCGTCTATGTTTCTCTCACTACTTCATCTGGATGCCCAAAATAATCACACATCTCTCTAGCACTCCTGCTAAGCTTTCAAAAGTAAAATACTAGCTCCACAATTTCCAATATAATGCAACAAATATTTATTAAGCACCTACTTAATAAATAGGTAAGGCACTATACTAAGCACTCAGGACATGATTAATTTTTTTTAAAAAGACAGTCCTTGCCCTCAAGGAGCTTATAATCCAATGGGGGAGATAACACAAAAAGAACGAAAAAGAGTATTTGAGCGTGTGAGTGTGTGTGTGTGTGTGTGTGTGTGTGTGGTGTGTGTGTGTGTGTGTGTGTGTGTGTGTGTGTGTGTGTATGAAACTGGAGGTATACACAGAGTTGTCTGTATCTTTCAATAGTCTTCCACCTCTGCAAAGAATGAAAAGAGACACATGTCTTCTTTTAGGGACAGGCTTAGTCATTATAATTAAATAGTATTCACTTTCTTGTTTTTGCTGCTTTTTTCATTTGGATTGTTCTAATCGTAGTCTAAATTGTTCTCCTAGTTCTACTAATTTCTTCCTGCATTAGTTCATATAAGTCTTCTTATGCTTCTCTGAATTCTTCATATCTACCATTTCTTATAAGATAGTAGTATCCCATTACAGTCATAAGTCTCAATTTTTTTAGGCATCCTCTAATCAATTTGAATCTATTTTATTTCCAGTTTTTTGCTACTGTAAAAAAAAAAAAAAGTACTGCTGTAAATATTGAAGTCTGTAGGTAGCTTTTCATTCTCTCTTTAGCCACCTTGGAGTATATCTAGTAGTGAGATTGCTGGGTAAAACATTTTAGAGATATCAGTCATTATTTTTGAATAATTTCTAATTGTTTTCCAAAATATTGGGCCAATTCACAGTTGCACCAACAGTGTATTAGCGAGGTAAGTAATGTGGTGAGGCCACAGTTTTCTTTTCTATAAAATGGGAATGATAATATTTGCCCTGTCTACTATATAAGATTTATTATAAATGAAGACCTACAAAAATGGAAGATAAAATTATTAAGTGTTTGCATAATTGTGCTTTCCCACTTTTAAAAACTTTGAAAACAATGCAAAATTTGTTGTTGTTGCTGTTATATTATTTTTTAGTTTTTGAACCAAAACCAAATGCCAACATACCAAGCAGGGGCTATCATTCCATAGACATTTTGTGGCTCAACAGGAAATAGTAAATACCAGAAATCTTGGTCACTAATCAAAAATTCACCTAACTCATGGTTTGGTATCAGATAAGTATTCAGTTTTCAGAGTTTCAGGGTTCACTTATTCATCATACCTTCATTTTTCATGGAAAGGTTAAGGCTTTCAGAAAGAAAACAAGGCACAACACTAACTATGATATTGAATTAACTCTTTTTTTAAAAAAAAAAGTCCTTACATCAACATGTAATGATTCATTAAACTATTAACAAGGTTAATTTATCTCAAATTCTAAAGTTTCCTATATGTTTTTTGAAATTTGGTAGAGAGGAGAGTGACTTCTTTAAAAATAATTTAAAAGGCTAGATTTTAATCCAATGTTAATTAAGTTCCTGCTGACAGTGATGTGTAGAAGTTGCAAAGAGGCAAATTTTGTCTTGATACAGACATGAAAGTGCCTAACAATCAAACTCAGCCAGAAGTACAATGGATTGCCTAAGAAAGGTAATGAACTCTACGACACTGAAGGTCTCCAGGCCGAAGTCAGTTAACCACTTGTAGTGGATTGATGTAAAAAGGGCCTCTTCACATATGAGTGATACCTTTGAAGTTCCTTCCTACTTTGAGAGTCTAGTATTCTAAAGCAGTGCTTCTTAAACTTTAGGTTATGACCTCAACTGAATGTGGGGGTCGTGAAAAATTTGGCAATAGTAAAAGGTTTCTGAACACACAACAACCAAAAATTAATCCAAAATCAAACAGGTAATGAATCTGAAGTGTTTCTGGAAGCACTTGTCCATGTTGTATCACACAACTTCACTGCAGCCTTGGTTCTGAATACACATGCCCACTTTGCACTTCATATGCTGTCTTACCATGCAATGTCAACAAATGTTGCCAGAAACACCTCAGTTTAGATTCAAGACTATTGTACATTATGAATTGCAGTGTTTTTACAGTACATACAAAGTTTTCTACTCTTAGAGAAACATAATAGCTTGGTTATGGAAAAGAAAAACTTTTAACATTTTCCTACAATCATTCCTCAACACATAAATATCAAAAAGTATTTCTTTGGATTGTATTGTGTTAGAATGTATGATTATTAAATTTTCTGTTATCTCATTCTTTTACAGAAATATGTGTTTAATTGTAGCAAGTAAAGACAGAAGCTCTTTAATCATATTTCTCCACCATCACCACTGTATATGCATTGAAGTGTGAACAACAATATTTTAAATTAAGCACAAACAAATGTAAGTTCATAAATTAAAGCTAGTATTTATTTGAGAAATTGTTACCAATATTTATATTTTAGGAAAATATTTTTTGGTTATGGATAAGGGAGCAAATTTAAACAGAGGAGGTAAAAATATTGATGACAATATGGCAGAGTCTTCACTACCAGGTTGCAGTACACCTAAATTGACAAGAAAAAGAAACTATGTTGAATCATTTTTGCAATATGAATTTATTTCCAATAATGACAATGGTGTGGAAAAACCTCTTTGCTTAATTTTTAATGGTTTTGACTGCATGAAACCAGCCAAACTAAAATGACATCTTAATACCAAGCATGTAGCATACTACAATGAACCAAAGGAGTATTTTGAATGACTTTCCTAATCTTTAAATAAAGAAAAACAATGTTTTGACAAATTTGTTATTGTCAATAAAAGTTATTTGCAGCTTACAAAACTTCTTATTCAATTGCAAAAACTAAAAAGTCCTATGTATAAGAAAAGATCTCATGTTACTTTATGCTATTAAAATGTCAGAAATAGTTCATGGAAAAAAGTATGGGGATGAAATTTGTAAAATTCCTTTATCAAATTATACTGTATTCAAAAGAATTTCTGAAATTAGTAATGACTAATTCTAGCAGTTATTGCCTGACTTAAGGACAATCCAAACTTTGCAATTCAGTTGGATGAAACTGGATATTTCTAACATGGCACAGTTGCTACTTTATATAAGATACATTTATGAAGGAAGCAAACATGAGGAATTATTGTTTTGTAGGCTTTTGGAAAGGGACACAAGAGTGGAAAATATGTATCTCAAAGTAGATGAATTTTTCACAAATGAAAGTATAAAGTGGAAAAATTACATTGGAGTCTGTGCAAACAGTGCTGGAACAATGATGTGTGAGAATGCTGGATTTGTAGCAAAAGTTATAGCTAATGGCAATGAATACATCACTTTTATTCACTGTGATCTACCAGGAAGCACTCGAAGCCAAAAAAGAAAAAATCACCAGAGTTAGATGTTGTGCTACCAAAATCATTAACTTCATGAAAAGCCATGCCCTTAAGAGTAATTTGTTTTCAAACCTTTGGAAAGACATCGACTCCAATGACAAAAGTTTATTACTACATGCAGAGGTAAGGTGGCTCTCAAGAGGGCAGAGTTTAAATAGGTTATTGAAATTGAAAGATGAAGTTGTTATATTTTTGACTGAGCAGAAATCCGATTTTGTTATTTTCTTCATAATTACTTATAACTTTCAAAACCATTATTTGTCAGACATTTTCCAAAAATTCAATGATTTAAACATGTCACTTCAAAGAAAACATTGTAAGGTATTTATGTCAAAAGATAAAATTGAAATTTTTACTTAAAAAGTTAACATAGGGAGGATTTAGATAGAAAATAGTTCTTTAGAAATGTTTACAGCTACAGGCGATTTTATGACTGAAAATAACCTTCACAAAGACTTAGTTCTAAGACTCATAACTGATCATCTGAAGTGCCTGAAGACACAGTTTCAGAAATACTTCTCTTCAAATTGTGATTCTAAAAAACTAAGCTAGGTTCATAAACCATACTCAATTGAAATTAAAAAAAAAAATCAGTCATCTGCCATTAAGGGTTCAAGAAGAATTTACAGAGTTATCAAGCAACATAGGAAATTTGAGTTCCCTAAAAAAAAATCGTTAAATGAATTTTGGCCTGGGATTAAGACAGAATTTCCAACAATTTCTGAAATGGTGCTAAATATACTTCTGCCATTTTGTACTACATATTTATGGGAAGTGGTGTTCTCAGCACTGACTATTATAAAATCAAAATATCAGATAACTCTGAAAAACATTGAAGATGCTCTACATCCTGCAGTATTAAATATTCCCCCAAGAATTAATTCTTTATGTAAAAATAAACAAGCACTTCCACCTCATTAGTATGCAAATTTGCTATCATCTTTAATAAATGGTATAATTATATATATGTATATATACACAAAAGAATTGTTTTAAAATAAATTTCTTTATGATTTATTATCCTTAAATGTTTGATTTGTATACCTATTTTGTAAAACTATATATCTGGGGTCACACAAAAATTTCTTGGGCAAAAAAGGGTCACAAGTGGGAAAAGTTTAAGAAGCCCTGTTCTAAAACACCGTGGTTAGCATTGGTGAAACAAAGAAAGCATAGCCCTTGACCTCCAAGAGTTAATATTCTGCCAGCACCATTGTCACTGTGACCACCAAGGAACAAGAGTACCTTTTTTTTTTTTTTTTTTGCTTTTTGGAGGGGGGAAGGCAGGATAATTGGGGTTAAGTGATTTGCACAAGGTCACACGGCTAGTAAGTGTTAAGTGTCTGAGGCTGTATTTGAACTCAGGTCCTCCTGACTCCAGGACCAGTGAACTATTCACTGAGCCACCTAGCTGCCCCCAGAACAAGAGTATATTATGGAAGGTTCATGACATAATCACCTAATAATCAACCAATAAACATATAAAACGTGCCAGGTACTGTGCTGGGTGCTGGGGATACAATGACAAAAAGAAACTGTGTCTATTCTCAAGAATTTACATTCTAATGGGAGGCAGCATGTACATATACACATAAAATATATACAAAATGAATATAATGTAATTTAGAGAGAGAGGATGTTACCAGTTAGCAATCAAGTAAGCTTTCATGTAGAAGTTGGAACTGGAGCTGAGTTTTGAAGAAAACCAAGGATACTAAAGGTAGAAGATAGAGGGGAAAGTATTCCAGATCCAGAGAATGTCCCTCAAATGCAAGGAGACAGTAGATGGAACATTGTGTGAAAGGAACATTGGGCAATCCAATACAACTTCATCATAGAATTTATAGAGGGGAGTAATGTGGAAGAATGGAAATATAAAAATGGACAAGATTGTGAAGAGTTTGGAATGCCAGAGGAGCTTATTGATCCTACAAAGGATAGAGAGCCATTGTTTACTGAGTTGCTGGAGAAAAGAATCAACAAGTGAAAGTGTGACATGGTCACACCTGTCCTTTAGGAAAATCACTTTGGCAGTTATATGAAAAATAGAATGAGAGCGGGATGAAATTTGTGGCCAACTGAGGAAAAGAGTTGGCACATAATACAGACCCTAAATTCAAACTTGGTCATCTTTAAAGAAAATTATATTGCAATAAACATCACCCCCAGGTACATGTAGCTACCCAATTATCCTTCCTTTCCTCATGTCTACTTTGACTCAATTAGCACTAGACAGATCCAGTTTACTGACAAAGTAAAATTCTTTTTCAAAAATGAAGTTTCCAGCTAATCAATGAATATTCTCTAGCTATATAATTAAGCTCCTCCAAGATAGGCAAGGAAAGAAAGAGTACATAACTAGCCTATCTCTTTCTTGTCTTTATTCCTTTTGTTTTATATTGAAGACTTCATGCACTCCACCCATCCCTAGATCCCTAAAGTGAGAGGTCAATTTGTCAATATTTCTACTTTATAAGAATCAGAGATAATAAAAGGGAAAAGATAACAGAGCAATACAGTTCAATTATTTTTTCTTGTGGATTACCATGGTTCTAAACTGGAAGCAGGTGTGGCAGGGGGAATAACTCGACTGAAAGAAGCGATAGTCACCATTTATATGGGAAGGACCACCACAGATGTGACCAGTTGGAGAACTAGCTTAACCTTTAAGCACAAGCTGTACTTGAAAGGCAATTTAATATAGCATGACCTGGATTATTTCTTCCTTTTACTTTGTGGCAGTTGTATTTACAAAAGCAAATAGTCAATGGAAATTCATAGGGATAATGTTTTTTCTAAAATTTGGGCATGCTAAAGATACATGGGAAATGTGCAACTATATTTGGCATGGAGGCAATGTGGTATGCTGGATTAATTTAAGTGTCACAAACCTGAGTTTGAATCCTGATTCTGCTCTGTGGGACCCTGGGAAAGGTACTTAACCTCTCTGGGGCTTGATTTCCTGATTTGCAAAGTGAGAGAATTGAACTAGATGACCCGTCAGGTTCTTTCTTTTTCTTTTCTCTGAGTTTCTCTCCAGATCTGTTAATTTCTGATTCATCTAAATCTCTTTACTAATATATAAAACTGCCTCACCTAAAGTCTTACTCTGGTATATGTTCTGGATGCGATCCAGAGTTCTCAAAGGTCATGCCAATTGAGTGTGAGTCCTGATAAGTTTTTTCCAAGATGGAAAACATGCCAGAACAGGCTTTCACTATTGACTATGTGTGTCAGTTTCCTGAGGACCGATCTAGTTAAGTGTGGAGACACTCAGTCTCAGAAGCTTGGCTACCAGCCATGGAGGAGTGAATTAGAGGGCAAATCATCAGAACTCCACGTCTACTAAAGTGCTAGAGGGATTTTTTTCTCATATGGTAAAAAGAGTACCCTGGATTATTCAATTTAATGTACATTTATCAAGCAAGGTATTATTTGAGGTGCTAAGGATACAAAGACAGAAAACAACATTAGTCCCTTATAGTGATTAACAACAATGACAATGACCATGATGATGATGATGATGATGATGATGATGATGATGTGATGATGATGATGATGATGTAGGGACTAGATTTTAGGCCTTTAATTACATTTGCATGGGGAAACTCCCAAAATGGAAATTTCCTCCACTAATATATATCAGCTACTGTTTGCAACACGGAATCTTACAGAGTTGTCCTGTGCACTAAGAGGTCTTGCCTATGCATGGTCTGCACTGTTTGTCAGAAACCAGACTTGAGTCCAGATCTTCCTGATTCCAAGGTTAATCTCCATCCTATCCACAGCCAACTACATTTTAATAATAAAAATTCATAGTTGCATAGCCCTTGGGGGTTTATAAAGTGCTTTATATACATTGTCTCATTTAGCTTCACAAAAACATGTGAGGTAGGTGCTATTATTATCTATCCCCACTTTACAAATTAAGAAAATGAGGCTTAGAATAGCTAAGTGATATGTGAGAGGAAATATTCTGATGACATTCAAGACCTCTTAAAGTACCAAACTAAGTTTTATTTTAAAAGATTTCTTTGCAATGAATGTTTATAATTTAATTTTGGTTGTCTGAATTGAGACATTAAGTCAATCATTTTGTTAATGATTTAGAGTAGAGGAATAGTTCTCTGTATGACACCAAGAAACAAAATTTAAAAAAAAAAAGTTTTCAGGGATCAGACAAATATTCTATAGACCTTTCAAAACATATTTTCCAACAAATTCCTGCACCACCTCTTGGCTTAGCCAAAATGGTCTATTCACTTGACCTTCAATCCACAAACCAACAAGCCTTTATTAAATGCCTGCTATGTGGAACTGTGGTTGGCCCTGGAAATATATAGACAGAAATATATGGAATATAAATATATTTATATATTTATATACAAATATAAAGAATAAAACATTCTCTACTCATGAGGAGATTACATTTTGATGGGAAGATACAAGTCAATCACATTAACACGTAGCATTTAAACAGTTCTTCAAGGTTTGTCAAGTGTTTTACAAACGTTATCTCATTTTATCCTCACAACAACCCTGGGAGGTAAATGGTATTATTATCCTCTTTTTACAGATGAATAAACTGAGGTATACAGAGGTTAAGTGATTTGCCCAGAGTCACATAACAAGGAAATATTTGCAGCTAGATTTGAATTTAAGACTTCTTGACTCCAATATTCTATCCACTGTGAATCTGTCTATAAATATATACGGTATAAATATAAAATAAATAAATATAACTTATTTGAAAAAGTTACACTATGCATATTCTTACCTGTTCTCTTTTCTGTTCACTTCTCTATGTCCCCTTGTCCTCTTCTCCATCCTACCCACTGTTAAAGAGTCATGTAGATTTCTAATCTTTTTAAAATCTATTTTGCCCATACCTAATACAGTAATGTAGTAGAAGGAACAATTGGACTGGGAAACGGTGTAGATCTGGATTCAAAACTTCTCTCAAGTTTACTAGCTATGTAACCTTAAGCAAATTGCTTAATCTCTCTGAGCCTCAGTTTACTCATCCATAAAGAGAGCATAACCATACCTGCCATTCCAACTTCAGAGAGCTGAGAGAAGCAAATGAGATACTACATGTCAAGTACTTTCTAAAACTTAAAATGCTAGACTAGTGTCATCTTTTATTAACTGATCTGGATGTCATAGACTCTCAGTAAGAGTGTACCTCAGAAGTCACCTAGTTCAAGAGTTCCTGAACAGAAAATCTCTATACAAAATCTCTGACAAGTAGACATCCAGCCCGCTGTGATTACTCTTTCATCTTATGTTAGAAACTTTGAGCTAGGAAGGATCTTAAAAATTTTAATATAACTCATATTTTAAGAATAAAGAAATGAAAGTCCAGAATGGTTGATTTACTTGTCAAATATCACGCAGAAAGTGATCAACAGAGCTTATACCCTAGGATCCTAGTCTCTTGATTCCAAGCTGAGTACTCTCATGATCATTCTTATAGCAAACGTTGTCCATACCACTAATTTGGCACTTCTCATATATTACTCTGCACTGTTAATTACCGCTCTAACAAGACTAAAGGTAGGGAATTTGTTTTATAGCTGTTTTTACACCACTCCCTCAACTCTTAGTACCTAGAGAAGTGAACCATTTTCTATAGTACTAATATCATGAAAACAAGAAAGTCATCATAGTATTGGTCATAAGAGAAACTCTGGCAATGGTCAGGCAAGAGTATCCCATATAGACTTTCTCTAGGAATCATTACAGTGAAGTTGTTATACCAGGCTTCAGTAGGTTACTCTAGAAATTCCCCCAGCAGGGGGAATTCCATGTGGAATTTCTCTGAGCAATGAATGGCCCAAGAAGAGTTGTTTCTAAGTAACTCAACTCATGGTGATCTACTGGGGTCCATGGGAGCAAGCCTGAGACCACAATAGTTTCTGGTCTGCTCCAATCCAAAGTCACTCAGGCAGCATTGATGGGATATCTAAACAATAGTAGGGGAGGAGTCAAACTATTTTATGTCTAAGAACCTGTTTCTGGATGGATTTGGTCTATATTTGTATTTTATCCTTACTATAAAGTAAGATTTGCTTTTATTTAAATGTACTTCTTTTGATTATAGATGCATTTTCATAACTAAAAACCAAAACTAAGGAAATCTCTCTTATTGTTGTTTTTGCACCATCCTATCAACTTTCAATCTCTAGCATCAGGAACCATTTTCTATAGTAAATACAGAAAATCATCTTACTATTCATCTTAAAAGAGACCCTGTCAATAGTCGGACACAAGTATCCTACGTGGACTTTCTCTAGGAATTACCACAATGAAATTGTTATGGAATATCTCAGTACATTATTCTAGGAATGTTCTCATCAGGAGCCCTGTTCAGTTGGTTTTAGAGTAATCACTATACTGATATAGAAATGTACAAATGACCTCACATTGCCCAATCTTAACAATAACTTGAAGGTTTACATAGCAACAACTGACCACATAACTCTGTGAGACAGCATAAATATTAACCCAGCTTTACAAGCAAGGAAAGAGATGTGGGGAGACTTGAAATGATTTACCTAAAATTATATGTGCTTCCTCTTAATTATTTTTAAAATTCGCTTCCCACAAGCCTCTAGAACTCTTTTTTTTTTTTCAAAATTCCCAATTATAAGATTTTGAGCTCTAAATTTTTTTCTCCCTGGCCTACCCCCTTCCCAAGATGGCAAGCAATCTGATATAAGCTATACATGGACAATAATATTAAACGTATTTCCATATTAGTCATGTTGAGGAATCAGAACAAAAAGGAAAAAACACAAAGAAGAACAAAGAGAGAGAAGGAGGGAGGGAGGAAGGAAGGGAAGGGAGGAAGGGAGAGAGAGAGAAAGAGAGAGAGAGAGAGAGAGAGAGAATAGTATGCTTCAATCTGCATTCAGACTCCATAGTTCTTTCTCTGAATGTGGATACTATTTTCCATAATGAGTCCTTTGGAATTGTCTTAGATCATTATATTCCTTAAACGAGGTAAGTGTATCAAAGTTGGTCAACATACAATGTTGCTGTTACTGTGTACAATATTCTCCTGGTTCTGCTCACTTTACCAGCATCAGTTCATGCAAGTCTTTTCAACTTTTCTGAAATCTGTCTTCTCAATAGTATTCCATCACAATCATATACCACAACTTGTTTAGCCCCAATTGATGGGCATCATCTCAATTTCTAAAGCTTTGTCACCACAAAGAAAGCTGCTATAAATATTTCTGCATGTATATGTTCTTTTCCCTTTTTTATGATCTCTTTGGGATACAGAACTAAGAGTAGCGTTGCTGGATAAAAGGGTATGTATGTGCTGTTTTATAGCCCTTTGGGTATAGTTCCAAATTATTTCTCAGAATGGTTTGATCAGTTCACAACTCCACCAACAATGTATTAGTGTTCTAATATTCCAACATCTTCTCCAAGAATTATCATTTTCCTCTTCTGTTATATTAGCCAATCTGATAAGTGTGAGGTGGTGTGTTGCCATGCACCAGCAGATTTCCAAAAGAATGCTACTGTGAACAGCTTTTAACATTTGGATTACACAATATAGTGAACACTCTGTTTATTCCATTACAAATCAAAGACAAACATTCACAATATATCACAATATAATATTCACAATATTAAATCGTATTACAGAAAATGGCCACACAGTTTTCACTACAGTGGCCACAATATTTAGAACAAGAAACAACAGAATAATCAAACTTCCACTCATGGGGCAACTCAATACTTAATAATCAAACTTCCACTCATGGGGCAACTCAATCAATCAATAAAGTGGCCACACAGTTTTCACTACAGTGGCCACAATATTTAGAACAAGAAACAATAGAATAATCAAACTTCTACTCATGGGGCAACTCAATACTTAATCATTCAATCAATTCACAATAGAATAATCAAACTTCCATTCATGGGGCAACCATTAACTTAATCAGTCACAAATCTAGATTCACAATTACTAAATATCATTAATCACAAATACAGTCATTAGAAAACCACACAAACCCTCCACCCCTCGGTGTCCAGAAAAACTCAGTTCCATCCAAGGGGAGGCCTTTTCTTCATCTTGACTCCAGATGGTCTCTCTGATTCCCTGAATCCCCTTCCATGGTCCCAGCTCCCTCCTGAATCCACCAAACAGTCACCTGGATTCAGAAGCAGACAGCTCCCAACTCCCTGTCCAGTCTTCCAAGCAGTTCTTGTTACACACTGAAGTTCACAGGGTCCAGCACATCTCAAATTCTTCACCACTTCTCTTGCCTGGAACTCAAGGATCAGCCAGGCCACAAACAAACAAAGTCTTATCCTGGTCATGCTTCTTCAGTCCTCCAGCACTTCATCCAGCCCTAGGACCCAGAAGAAATAGCAGCCTTCCCGGCAAGCCCTCTCAGCCTTCCAGGCAGCCTTCTCAGCCTTCTCAGCCTTCCAGGCAAGTCCAGGCAAGCCCTCTCAGCCTTCCAGGTGGCCTTCACCAGATTCTGGTCTCAGGGAAACTCCATCTCAATTCTCTGCTTCCAGATGCTAGGAGAGAAACTGTCTTTCTCTTTCTCTCTGTCTCTCTCTGTCTCTCTCTCTCTCTCTCTCTCTCTCTCTCTCTCAGCTGGCTTCAGTCTCTGCGATTCTTCCTTCACCCAGAGCAATGTTCCAATTCTGTCTCTCTGTCTCTGGAATTCTTGCTTTTGTACACATCTCAGCCAATCCCCTTCTTCCACATCAACAGGGGAGTTCATGCCTTCTCAACAGTGGGACAGAGTTTGCACCTTCTACACTTAGCCCCAAGGTACTAAGTGCTAAGTATCTGCTAAACTGATTACTATTACAGGTGGTACCTCAGAGTTGTTTTAAAATGCATTTCTCTAATCAATAGTGATATAGAACATTTTTTATATGGCTATAGATAGCTTTAATTTCTTCATCTGAAAACTGCCAGTTAATATCCTTTGGCTACTTATCAATTGGGGAATGACTTGTATTCTTATAAATTTGACTCAGTTCTCTGTATATTTGAGAAATGAGGTGTTTATCAGAGACTTGCTACAAAGATTTTTTCCCAGCTTTTTGCTTTCCTTCCAATCTTGTTTGCTTTGGCTTTGTTTGTACTAAAGCCCTTTAATTTAACATAATCAAAGTCATCTATTTTGTATTTCATAATGCTCTCTATCTCTTGTTTGGTCATAAATTCTTCCCTTCTCCATAGAGCTGACAGATAAACTATTCCTTGTGCTCCTGATTTGTTTATGATATTACCCTTTATTGTCAAAATTGTGTACTCATTTTGACTTTATCTTGGTACACAGTGTAAGATATTGGTCTATGCCTAGTTTCTGTTATACTGTTTTCCAGTTTTCCCAACACTTGTCAGACAGTAGGTTCTTATCTCAGAAGCTGGAGTTTTTGTATTTATGAAACAGTAGGTAACTATAATCTTTGACTACTGTGTCTTGTGTACCTAACCTATTCCACTGATCTACCACTCTATTTCTTAGCCTGCCTGTACCAAATAGTTTTGATAATTGTTGCTTTATAATACAGTTTTAGATCTGGTACAGATAGGCTACCTTCCCTTGCATTTCTTTTCATTAATTCCTTGGATGTCCTAGACCTTTTGTTCTTCCAGATGAATTTTGTTATTATTCTTTTTTTCTAGATCTATAAAATAATTTTTGATACTTTGATTGGTATGGCACTGAATAAGTAAACTGATTTAGGTAGAATTGTCATTTTTTTATATTAGCTCTGCCTATCCATGACCAACTGATATTTTTCCAGTTATTAAGACCTGACATTATTCATGTGAGAAGTGTTTTGTAATTGTGTTCCTATGGTACCTGGGTTCATCTTGGCAGGTAGACTCCCAAATATTTTATATTTTCTACAGTTATTTTAAATGGAATTTCTCTCCCTTACTTCTGGGATTTTTTAGTAATATATAGAAATGCCAATGATTTATGTGAGTTTATTTTATATCCTACAACTTTGCTAAAGTTATTAGTTATTTCAAGTAGTTTTTTACTAGAATCTCTAGGATTCTCTAAGTATACCATCATGTCATCTGCAAAAAGTGATAGCTTTGTTTCTTCTTTGTATATTCTAATTCCTTTCATTTTTTTTTCTTTTATTGCTAAAGCTAACATTTCTAGTACAATATTGAGTGTCAGTGGTGATAAAGGACATCCTTGTTTCAATCCTGATCTTAGCTTATTCCCATTACATATAGTGTTTACTGATGGTTTTAGATAGATGCTACTTATTGTTTTAAGGAAAACTCCATTTATTCCTATCCTCTCTAGTGTTTTTAATATGACTGAGTACTGTGTTTGGTCAAAAGCTTTTTCTGTATCAAGATAATCATATGATTTCTGTTAATTTTGTTATTGATATGGTCAATCATGCTGATTGTTTTCCTAATATATAATATATTATATTATGTATAATATATTATAATATAATAACCAGCCCTGCATTCCTAGTATAGACTACACCTGGTCATAGTGTATTATCAATGTGATACATTGCTATAATCTCTTTGCTAATATTTTGTTTTAAAATTTTGCATAAATATTCATTAAGGAAATTAGTCTATAATTTTCTTTCTCTGTTCTGCTTCTTCCTGGTTTGGGTACCAGCATGATATTTGTATCACAAAAAGAATTTGGTAGGACTCCTTTACCTATTTTCCCAAATAGTTTGTATAGTGTTGGAATTCATTTTTCTTTGAATGTTTGGCAAAACTCACTTGTAAATCCATCTGGGCCTGGAGATTGCTTTCTTAGTGAGTTCCTTGATGGCTTGTTCAATTTCCTTTACTGAAATGGGGTTATTTAAATATTTTATTTGCTGGTCTGTTAAAATGGGCAATTTATATTTTAGTACATATTCGTCCATTTCACTTAGATTGTCAGATTTATTGGCATACATATGGGCAAAATAACTCCTAATTATTGTTTTAGTTTCCTCTTCATTGGAGGTAAATTAACCCTTTTCATTTTTGATATTGAGAATTGGTTTTCTTCCTACATTTTTAAATCAAACTAATCAAGGGTTTATCTATTTCATTAGGGTTTTGTCCCACAAATCCAGCTCTTAGTTTTATTTATTCAATACTTTTCTTAATTTCAATTTTATTAACCTCTCTTTTGATTTTCAGAATTTCTAATTTGGTATTTGATTGATGATTTTTAATCTGTTATTTTTCTAGCTTTTTTAGTTGCATGCCCAATTCATTGATCTCCTCTTTTTCTATTTTATTCGTATAAACTTTCAGAGATATAAAATTTCCTGTAAGAACTACTTTGGCTGTATCCCACAAGTTTTGGTATGTTGTCTCATTATTATCATTCTCTTGGATGAAGTTATTGATTGTTTCTATGATTTGTTGTTTGACCCACTCATTAAATTATTTAATTTCCAATTATTTTGTAGTTTATCTTTCCAAGATCCTTTATTACACACAATTTTTATTGTATCATGTTCTGAAAAGGATGCACTTAATATTTTTTGCTTTTCTGCATCAGACTGTGAGTGGTCAATTTTTTTATAGGTGCCATGTACCACTGAGAAAAAAATATATATTCCTTTCTATCTGAATTCAGTTTTCTCCAGAGGTCTATCATATTTAACTTCTCTAAAATTCTATTCTCCTCCTCATCTTCTTTCTTGTTTATCTTGTGGTTAGATTTATCTAGTTTTGAAAGGTGGAGGTTGAGGTCCCCTATTAGCATAGTTTTGCTGTCTATTTCTTCCTGTAACTCACTTATTTTCTCCCTTAAGAATCTTGATCCTATACCACTTGGTGCATATATGTTTAATACTGATATTACCTCATTGTCTGTGGTACCTTTTAGCAAGATGTAGTTTGTTTCCTTATCTCTTTTAATTGCATCTGTTTTTTGCTTTTGGTTTGTCTGAGATCAGGCTTGCTACCCCTGTTTTTTTTTTTTTCCCTTCAGCTGCCGTATAATAAATTTTGCTCTAGCCTTTTACCTTTACTCTGTGCATACCTCTCTACTTCAAATGTATTTCTTGTAAGCAATATATTGTCAGATTATTGTTTTTAATCCATTATGCTATCTGCTTCCATTTTATGGGAGTGTTCCTCCCATTCACATTCACTATTATAATTACTGTGTCTTTCTCTTTATTCTATTCACCACTACTCCAGCCCCATTTGTACTTTTCTCTCTCCTTTTACCCTTTCCCTCCTCATTAGTTTTGTGTTTCTGATCACTGCCTCTCTCAGTCTGCCCTCCCTTCTATCAGGCTTCTTCTCCTTTCTTTTCTCTTTCTCCTCCTACTTCCCTATAAGGTAAGATAGATTTGTATACCCAACTGAATGTGTATGTTATTCTCTTTGAGTCAAATCTGATGAGAGTAAGAGCCAAACAATGTTCTCTCTCTCTCTCTCTCTCTCTCTCTCTCTCTCTCTGTCTCTCTCTCTCACACACACACACACACACACACACACACACACACACACACACACCCTTTTTTTACCTTCTACTGTAGTAGGTCTTTGCATCTCTTCATGTGATATAATTTACCTATTCTGCCTCCGCCTTTCTTCTTGTCCCAGTACAATCTATTTCTTCACCCCTTAATTATTTTTTTAATCATCACATCAAAGTTAACTTGTACCCACACCCTCTGTGTATATCCCTTCTAACTGCTCTAATAAAGATACAATTCTCAAGAGTTACAAGTATCATCTTCCTGTGTGGGGATTTAAACAGTTTAACCTTAATGAGTAACATGTTTGTTTTTTTCTTTCCTGTTTGTCTTTTTATGCTTCTCTTGAGTTGTATTTGAAGATCAAATTTTCTGTTCAGCTCTGGGTTTTTCGTCAAGAATGATTTAAGGTCTCCTTTTTCATTCAAAGTCCGTCTCTTTTCCTGAAAGATTATGTTCAATTTTGCTGGGTAGTTAAACCTTGGTTATAATCCAGTCTCCTTTGCCTTACAGAATAGCATATTCCAAGTCCTCCAATCCTTTAATGTAGAAGCTGCTAAGTATTGTGTAGTCCTGACTGTGGTTCCACAGTATTTAAATTTTTTTTTTCTTTCTGGTTGCTTGCAATATTTTCTCCTTGACCTGATAATTATGGTATTTGGCTACAATATTCCTTGGTGTTTTCATTTTGGAATCTCTTTCAGGAGGTCATCGGGAGATTCCTTCGATGACTATTTACTATTTTGTCCTCTGGTTCTAGGACCTTGAAAGATTCTCTCCAGGCTCTTTTTTTTACCCATGGTTTTCAAGGTAGAGCAATAATTTTAAATTATCTCTTCTGGATGTATTTTCCAGGTCAATTTTTTTCCAACAAGGCATTTTATGTTTCTTCTATTTTTTTCATTCTTTTTATTTCATTTGACTGACTCTTGATGTCTCATAGAATCATTAGCTTCCACTTGCCCAATTCTAATTTTTAAGGAATTGTTTTCTTCAGTTAACTTTTGTACCTCCTTTTCTATTTAGCCAATTCTACTTCTTAAGAAGTTGTTTTCTTCAGTGTTTTTTTTTTTCAATTTGGCCAATTGTATTTTTTTTAAGGAATTGTTTCTTTCAGTTAGTTTTTGTACTTCCTTTTCCAAACTTTTGACTCTCTTTTGCATACCTCTCATTTCTTTTCCCAATTTTTCTTCTACCTCTCTTATTTGACTTTTAAAATCCTTCTTGAGCTCTTTCAAGAAGGCTTTTGGGGCTTGAAACCAATTCATATTTCCCTTTGGGGTTTCAGATGTAGGTATGTTGACAGTGTTGTCCTCTTCTGAGTTTGTGTTTTGATCTTCCCTGTCACCATAGTAACTTTATGGTCAATGTTTGTTTTTCCTTCTTATCTTTTTTTTTTTTTTTACCTAATTTAATGTTTTTAAAGTTAAGCTCTCCTGCTGGAGCACTGAGGGAACTGTCCCAAGCTTCTTGTGCTGGGGACCGGGTGTCTGGTCACTGGCTTTGTACAATGGGGCCTCAGGTGCTAGCAGTTGAAGGCTATAGGGGTCTGGCAGCTTATGTGAAGCCTAGAGGCTAAAACCTCTAGATATCTTAAGCAACTTCATTGGAAAACATCCTTTGTAGTCATTTATTTTTAGATGCAACATCAATTTATTCACTAGGTTACACAAGGCCAGTGTTGGAATCCTCCAAATCCAAAAAGATCTCAAGGAGCCCTTTCTATCCCCATCTTTGAAAACTACAAAGTCTCTAGGAACTCAGAAAAAAGAAAAAGGAAAGTTTTGGCTAATCCATGAGCTCATCTTTTATAGAGCCTGTCTGGATTATTCCCTCTGATAAATATTTCACAACCTCCCATAAAAATACTGTTCTGTTTTGTTTTGTTTTTTAAATCAACCCCCATTTTGTTGGGAGAGGATACATAGATAGATAGATAGATAGATAGATAGATAGATAGATAGATAGATAGATGATAGATAGATATATGTGTGTATATTTATATGTGTGTATAAACATGTAATATATTCATACATAAACATATATGTCATCAGTATGTTTTACACTATACAGTTCTAGTTGACTTATTCTTTTCTAACTAGTTTTAAAGAAATTTGCCCAGGGCCTTGATCCCATAAAATTCATACACAAATACCATGACAATTTTCACTCCATGCATCTGGTCTAACCATTGACACAAGGGGTGTCAACAATTTATCGCCCAACAAGTATCAGCTGCCACATGAAAAACACTGAGTTTTTCAAGGTGATTGCTCCATAGAAACAGGCAAAACCACCACATGTTTCTAGGCTCAGTAAGACAACTCAACTCATCACTACACTAAATGCCTGGGGATAGAGCCTAGATCTGTCACTTTATTAATATAGGAGACTCCCAGGTGAAGAATTCCTCTCTATCCATGCTGGTCAGCACCTTCTCTACAATGTATGACCTTAGAGTTACCCAGAGCAAACATGCAGCCCACAACATTCCTGAATGCAAACTGAACCAGATTAAAATGTAGCTCCTATCTGATTTTAATGTGTTGTTAAATAAATATTAAAAAGAAATATATAAACATGTGATATTCTAGTTCAATATACAGTCCTCAGGGATCCTTGTGTACAGTTTAATGGCCCCTTTGAAGTCATTTTGACATATTTTGAATTAGTAATGATAGTTGCCCATAGGCATTACCTTGGAATTTATCCTTAATCAAGTCTGTATCCAGGAGTTGCTAAGCATCTTTCCTAAGGACAAGTAAATATAATAATAAATTAAAGTGAAGCAAGAAAATAGCTCATTGGAAAAAAGCATTAGATTTATAGACTCAGAAAACCTCAGTTAGACCCAAGGCTCACCACTAGCTAGTGTAAGGGAGAATTTAATCCTTTCCTCCTACCTCATCCTACAATTAAGTTGTTGTAGTCACAGGATTTAATTACACAGAATGAGGTTTTAATTTGTTAACAACTTCTGTGGAGTAGCTATGATTGTCACTTAAATTCACTGATCCTCAGTTTTCTTAGCTATTAAATATAAGCAATGATACTTGTACCGCCTATCTCACAGAGATTTTCGCAGGGAGTAGATAGAGGGCATCATAAACTGTACAGCTCCATATAAATATGAGCTACTATGTTTCTAACCCTAATTTTTCCTGAAAACAGTTTTTCAGGATAAAAGCATAGTCTTCCAGCAGTTGAGGAATATGTAGGGGTTTTGTTTTTCCCTCTTTGTCAAAGTCCTGCAAGGTAGAAATTTAACTTTTTTTCTGATGCTATATTTTAACAATTTTGAAGCATTTATATTAGAAATAAGGGTTAACAATAGAATTCTCATTGCAAGTTATAATTCTTACCTAAAAATTTAAAGTATAGACATTTGTAGTTTCTGCTTTCTATACTACTTTTCAAGAAGAATCTTCAACTTGCTCCTCTGGAATTTCACTGACAGTTGAGGGCCAATGTGAGCCAGTCCAGTCATGGGTAGAGTCGACCAGGATTCCCCTGGATCCCGCTCCCCATGTGGGCTAATTATAGCTCAGGGTTTTAGCTCACCATCTTTCATGGCTAGCAAACAGGGAATGATTGCTAAGAAGTGACCCTCAAAGATTGCACAGTCACCAATAATTAAGTACAAGCTGGTTAATCATTTTTTTTCCACAAGAAAACCATATGCAACCTCCTCTGTTATAAAAATAAAAACCTTGCCCAGGACAAATAAAGGGACTATCTTGATAGTTCACACCTGACTAGCATGTTGTCATTTCATTGCCACACCCCTGTGTTCAGGCCTGCACCACCTATGGTGTGGGCATCAACTGAAAAAAGAATCAATCCCTTTCCATGCAGTGCCATCTCACTGGTCCATCCTTGCTATCATATGGGCTGTGCAGTCTAGCTAACAAGTAGAGGCTGTGGAGGAAAATCTCTACTGAGAGAGGGAAACTATTCCAGGCCTGGTTAATGAGCCATTCCTAGTTCAACCAAGATTCAGTCTGAAAGGAAGGTAAAAAGATGTACTGGATGATGGAAGCCATATTTTAAAAGGTTAGAAGCAAGCTGAGGTTTTTCAAGGAACAACTGGATGAGCCTTAGCTGACTGAAGAGCAGAGGTGGTACAAGTCCTTGAGAAAAATTAATTGTCATCATGTGGTAGGTCCTGTGACTGATTCATCAGATGTTCATGTAACACTGACTCTTGCCCAGGCTTGTCAGGCAGTTCCCTGAAGGACTGTCCTATGATGCTTTAAGAAACATGATTCCTGATTGGTTGAGATACCTCTGAACTGAGGATGAAAGGAGTTCAAAGGAAATAAGTACATACTTTTAAATGGTGAGCTGGTAATTTCCCTAGTCATGAATGTAAGTAAGCTGGCCCCATGCCCCTTGATTCCCAAAACCTATAACCCAAGAGACTGCCAAGAGTAGACTCCCTTCAGTAAAAATGGCCATTACTGGATTTGGTCAAGGTTGAAACAGGCAGGTTTGGGTACATTCAATTACAACATTGACTGTAGTGTTGTTTTTTAATGTTTGCTTTCTGCTTGTCGCTTTCAAGGTAACATTTGATTATGGTTTAGACTAAATCTATGGTTTTATTTTTCAAAAGGGCAGCTGGGTGTTGCAGTAGATAGAGTATCAGGTCTGGAGTCAGGAGGACCTGAGTTCAGATCCAGCCTTAGAAACTAGATGTTTGACCCTGGGCAAGTCATTTAACCTTTTTGTCTCAGTTGCCTCACCTGTAAAATGAGCTAGAGAAAGAAATGACAAACCATTCCAGTATGTTTGCCAAGAAAACCCCAAATGGTGTCATGAAGAGTCAGACACAACTGAAACAGCAACCAAATGTATTTTTATTAATCTATCTGTTGATATAAAAAGACAGGTTGCATTGAATATCACCAGTAGCTATTAACATCTTCAATTATACAAATGCCAACATATGAAATTAAGCTATTACACTATTAAAAGCTTCTGAGTTTTTATTTAAAGTAAATGGCTACATGAGAATGTGGCAGAGACAACATCAGAGTGTCAAAAGTACCTTTAGATTAAGAATAGGAAGATTCTAGAGTAGGAATTCAAGTCCAGTTCCTTCAAATCTAGGCTCCGCCTTTTACTCCCTCTGTGACCTTAGGCAAGTCTGTAAACTTCCCTGTGCCTTATTCATTGTCCTCAACCCCAAAATGAGTCGGTTGGTCTAGAAAAGCTCTGATAGCTCTTTAAACTTGAGGTCTCTATTATAATATTTACCTTTTCTTCCATAATCATAAAAAGAATTAACAGTAAAGTCATATTAGATTTGACTTGTAAAATCCATAGCAGTACTCTTAGATGTCTCCCTTGCAATTTAAGAGGATCAATTTTAACTTCCTGTTTACAAATTTATCCATATTTTATTCTCTGCTAAAGAACTACATTCAGCTATATGGCAATGAAGCAACCTGGGTTCTATCCAATACACAATACCTTGAAGAAGCTCTCTGGTTATGGGAAAACATGAATAACAATGGGAAGAATGACATATAGGGTAGATGAGTTATAATCTATAAATACCCACAATATGGAGTCATGTATGCACCAACTATAGCTATTTTCTATCTAGTTAAATCTGCAATTTATAGTTGTTCAGTTGTGTCCAACTTTTTGTGATCTCATTTGTGGGGTTTTCTTGGCAATGATACTGGACTGGTTTGCCATTTCTTTCTCCAACTCACCTTATAAATGAGGAAACTGAGGCAAACAGTGTTTAGTGACTTGCCCAGGGTCTCACAGCTAGTAAGCATGTGAGGCTGGATTTGAACTCAGGTATTCCCGACTCCAGGCCTGACTTTCTATCCACTGTGCCACCTAGCTGCCCACAACACACACACACACACACACACACACACACACACATACACACACATATATGTGTGTGTGTGTGTATATATATATATATACATATGTATAAAGTATATTGACATATTGAAATATATTGATATATATTATAGGCCTTTCTTATCCAAGATTGTTTTAAAAATTAAGCTTCAATTCTTCTTCTGTTAATTCTTTTAAAATTAGAAAGGCCTATGACTTTTGTACATAGCTCCCTGACTACTTGAAAATAAAGAGCCATTCCATTCTTACTTGCTGCTGATTTAAATGAGCCCTTTGATGGCATGGATTTTCTCACTCTATTTATTAACCATGCTCCACTCTTCCTCATTTCTGTTTCATTATATGAGCAAGAATATTTGATAGGTCCCATGCAGCTTTCTTCTCCACCTAGCTTGTCAACTTGAAAAAAAGCAATACTACAACCAGAGCCAGAACAGAGCATCCTTAGCCAGTTTTAAAATTGAGCCTCACTGAGTTTGAAAATTATACCTACTCTGTTTACTGGAAGCTTTGATATTTTACTCTATGTAGCATATGTGACTTGATTTGTTGCAGTATGAATACCCATGTGCAAGGGAGAAAGGAATTTTCTGGGATTAAAAATATGCAAATGTCTAAAAAGTCCATTTTAAAAGGGGGCTTTGTTGCATCACCTATGTATTAAGCCCTAGGAAGTTACTTAGTTTGTCACTGGTCCTTGACATTGTTACAAGCTTCACTGTGCATGTTTGTCCTTTTCCCAATGAAGACATTTCTTGTCCATCTGGTTCTTTCTGGACCTCATTTTTCTAATTTATACAATGAAGAGATTGAACTAGATAACTTCTGAGATCCCTTCCAGCTCTAGGTAAGTTTTCCATGGTGTATGTAATCATTGTGACCTGCTGAAGACAGTACTCTACATAGAATCAGGATAGAATCTTGGTTTGGATATTATTTCTAACATGTCCCAGTATTGTTATAAAGGACAAAAAATCTGATCTCTCAAGCCTCTATTTCCTACCTGTAAAATGGGGATAATCCTACCGGTGTTGTTGTTCAGTTGTTTCTGACTCTCATGACCCCATTTGCTGCTTTCTTGGCAAAGATACTAGAGTGGTTTGCCATTTCCTTCTCCAGCTCATTTTACAGGTGAGGAACTGAGGCAAACAGGGTTAAGTGACTTGCCCAGGATCATACAGCTATATTTGAACTCAGAAAGATAAATCTTCCACACTACAGAACCAATTCTCAATCCACTGCCATACCTAACTGCCCCACAATCTTACCATTAGTAAGATTTGTACTTACCATAAGTAAGTAACAAGAACATTGATAACAAATTATGTGATATCCATGAAGTACTTATTAGACCTTAAAACTGTATACATGTAAGCTAATGTTTTAATAGTATATGTAATATATAATAATGTTTTATATATGTGTGTATGTATAAATGTGTGTGTATATGTGTATATATATCCATATATATGCTTTCTACATACCCCAAAGAGGACCTTTACTTGGGTACAGTTGTGAAGAAAGGTGACAATTTACTCGGAATACTTTGATTTTTTTATTATTGTCAACTGAACTATATGTTTATGGGACAGAGGTTTGGGAACAATGATCTAGTCCTCTCTTACTTCCCCCTATTTTCTGGTGCTGGGGAAAGAAGATTGGATTTGGAATCATAGGGCCTACCTTGCTATCTACTACCTGACCCTAAATAACTCACTTTCCATCTTTGGATCTTAGTTTCTTTGTCTGCAAAAAAGAAGAAATGACTTAGAGGACCTCTCAGTTTCCTTCCAGTGAAAAAGGTAATAAAGAAATATCCAAAAATATTCACTGAATTTATTCAAATGGAAGTCCACAGTATGTGCAGGTCCTTGTGAGAATGAAGCAAGTTCTTTTCCAGAAGTAGAATGTGAAGTCCTCTTTATGAAAGAGGAGGAAAAGGAAAAGGAAAATAGATTAAGATTTGTATTTTTGCACTACTAATTTTTGTTATTCCTCTGAATGATAGTTTATAGACCCATATACTGAGTCTTAGGGAAGTTTAAAGCTTTAATAGCTGGGATACTTGAGAAAATTATTTCCAAATGGGAGTCCAAAGACTTAGCAAACAGTAAAAGTGCTATCCTCTAAAGCTAATTTTCTGGTGCTTTATGCAAATTAGCCCCTCAAAAGCATAACCTGATGCTTGGATGAACTCTCTAAGTGATGGTTAGAGTTAAAGTCCAACTCTATGACAGAGGATTTTGTTTTAAGTACTTCTTCAGTACCTCCTATCATTCTGGAAGCTAGGAAAGAAAACTGACCATGTGTTTGAGTTGGAAGCAATAAGATGCTAGGACAGTAGGGACTTAATATAGTAACATAAAGACACTTGCAATATGCAGATGAGTTGAATTCAAGAGTAGAATTAGAGCTAAGAAGAATGCTTTATTTTGTTTAGTCAACAAGCCAATGGCCATCTTTCGACCTATAAATCAATTTGTGATTAATTATCCATATTACTATGTGTCTCAGGCTGGCCTATTCCAACCAAACTCAAATCAGTTCTGGGAACAAATGTTATCCCTAGTTTATTCCTGCTGCTGAAAATCTTAATGAAATTGGGTGAGTTCTTACCTCCTTCCCCAAAAGGGATCTTGGAGTCTTCATTTTCTGACAACTAATATTGTTCAAAGGTAGAATAGAATATTTCAAGAAGAGGTGGATTCTCCTTCCTCAGAAGTCTTGAAGCAAAGACTGGATGACTGTTTGTCAGGAATAGTGTAGTTAGGAATTCCTTTTGGGAGTCTGATTCAAATTGCCCCAGGGCAACCCAACTAACTCCTGGAAGGGGTGAGGGAGGTGGGAAGGATTGCAGTGCCCAAATCAACGTGCTCTCTGAGACTTCCTTAATATTTAGCTAATAACTAAGGAATAATTAACCCAGAAGACTGTAATATCACCATTCTCAATAAAACAACAATGTTTCACCACTGTCTGACACAGAATTTTCAAAAATGCAAAAGAAAGTAAAGAAGAAAAACAAGTGAAAAGTTAATAACAATAGCTAACATTTCTGTACGATTTTAAGGTTTGAGAAACACTTTACAAATAATATCTTATTTAAACTTCTCAAAAGTTCTGTGAAGTAAATGCTATTATTATCCCCATTTTCCAGATTGAGAAATTGAGGCTGAAAGAGGTTAAGTAACTTGCCTAAGAGTCATAGTGATACCTGTTTGAATCAGGATCCAAATTTAGATCTTCCTGACTGCAGAGTTAGCACTACGTCCACTGTGCCACTCAACTGCCGAGTTTATTATAGTTTCTCTACCTCACTCCCTCTACCACTCCCCCCTCAACTAAGCAGACCATTGTTGAGAACCTATTTTATGTTGGGTTTAAGAGCAAGAGAAGGAAGCAGCTTCAAGAAGGTATGTACACTGTGATCCTGCTGTTCAGCAAACTCAGATAAACACCAAAAGGAATAGAACTTTACTGGAATCATTTTGGAGATAACAGAAGGCTGGCAGGGATGCTCAGCAATAGCTCAATGGTAATGTTGAGCAAAAGAGAGCAATAATGAGGAGCTACCATGTCATAAAGTGTTTCTTGAAAGGAGGTAG
Organism: Pseudochirops corinnae; assembly: GCA_028646515.1. Classification (NCBI taxonomy): domain Eukaryota; kingdom Metazoa; phylum Chordata; class Mammalia; order Diprotodontia; family Pseudocheiridae; genus Pseudochirops; species Pseudochirops corinnae. Next base: position 152,696,957 of record CM053590.1, on the reverse strand, counting down.
AAGTAAACAAAGAATAAGCAGGCAGTGGGGGAGAAGAGAATGAATGGACTTTTCATAATTCTTTCTCTAGCTCTTGGGGAGGTAAATAACTTCTGAGATAACAGTATCATCTCCCAGTGAGCTAAGGAAAAATTGATAAGCTATATAGATATTTCCCTTAGAAGAAGGCTGGGAAGCTTGATCAAATGGCATAATAACTCACATTCATATAACACTGTTTTAAAAAAATTTGTTGTTTATTTCCTTTTAGTTTACAAGATTCGGTTCCACAATCCCTTGAGTTTCAAATTTTCTCCCCTCCCTCCCCCCTCCTCCATGGAGGCATGCAATTGAGTACAGGATCTGCAAACACTTTCACACTGGACATTAGTCTGGTTGTATGGAAGGGTTGTAACTGATGGAATGAACAATGGCAAAGAGGAAACAAAACCAAACATGGAAAAGAAAGAGAGCAGGTAGTTCACTTCAGTCTCCATTTGATTTACACAACTTGCAATCTCTCATTTGAATTTCTCAACAACCAGGAAAAGTAGTTGCAATTAATATCCTTATTTTACAAATGAGATAACTGAAGCTGAGTGCTCAGATTAACAAGCATTTACTAAGTAAATACTATGTGCCAAGCACCATAATGGGAATACAAATACAAGCTAAAAGAAAAATGGTTCTTGCCCTCAAGAAGCTTACATTCTAATGGCAACAGACAGCATATAAAAGGAAACTGAAAAGGGGGAGGAGAGGGATGGTACACGTTTGGGGGCATAGAGTAAAAAGAAGCTAAAAGAGTCAGGATTAGAGAGCCAAGAGGAATAAATGCATGAATAGAGTTGTCCTGGGCAATTTCCTTAAAATGAGTTTCTCAAAGAAAATGACCAATGAGAGGAAAGGGTTGCTGGAGTGACGCCTTCCAGGGTGGTATCATGGTGGAAGAAGAAGCCAGGGTAGTTGACTTGCCTACTATCACAGAGCTACTAATGTCCGAGCTAAGAATTGGGCTCTGGTTTTCCTGACTCCACATCTCATGCTCTTCTAAGGAAATCAAGAAAGGGAGAAATATCACTCTGACCTCACGGATCTCTCTAAGCAGGGTTTATAAAGAAAAATAACAGGATTTAGAATTGAAAGGAGTCTAAGAGGTAGTATAGTTTACCGCCAGTCCCTTTACAAAAGGAAAATGGGGCCCCAAGGAATTTCAGAGTGGAAAAGAGAAAAAGATTCATATGCACAAAAAATATGTAGCTCTTTTTGTAATAGCAAAGAATTGGAAATGAGGGGTATGTCCAACAATTGGATAATGACTGAATAAGTTGAGGTATAAGAATATAATGGAATATTATTGTGCAGTAAAAAAAAAACTGAAAAAAGGAATGGTTTCAGACAGACCAACCTGGAGAACAATTTATACAATAACAATAATGTAAAGAAAAACAACTTTAAAAGATTTAAGAACTCTGATGATTACAATGACCAACCATGATTCCAGAGTACTGATGATGAAGCATGCTATTAATTAAATAATAATAATAAATAATAATTAAATAATTTAAAAATTAAAATTTAATTTAAATTGAAGAAAGAGAAATTTATTTTTGAATGTACCCAATGTGGGTAGTTATTTTGCTTGGTCATGCATATCTGATAAAAAGGATTTTATTTTTCTTTTAATTTGGAGAGATGAAGGGAGCTGGAGGAAGATGGTGAGCAATGCAGTGACTGAAATGAAAAAGAAATAGTAAGAAAAAAAGAAAGTTGGATGTTGAATGTAATATATGTGCATAAAGAAAAAGCAAAGCTGTATATAATGGAGATTGTCAGATTGTTGGTTTTTTCCGTATTCACTGTATATGCACATGACAAAGTTCTTCAACCTATTCTCAACAGACATCCAGTTCATCTAACAACTTTCAAGGACTCGTACATTAAGCTAGGTATTTTGTCCTTGAATCTAAAAGCTTTTTGTCAATGGAATGCACGTGTCTATGTCATATATCTGATCAATTGATTTAGTAAATGCCTTCTTATGCAGGCATCAGGGCATAGTATTTTGCCACTTGCTTTAAATTGGGTGAAGTAATTTGATTGATTAACTTAATTAACCCCACCTTTAAACTTGTTTGAGGTAAAATCCCTAGTTTTTTGTCCTTCCTTATTTTCTTGGCTAACTTGTGAACAAACTCGGGACAAACTATTTAG
>CM053590.1:152639102-152694264 GCA_028646515.1 Pseudochirops corinnae | reverse complement strand
CTCAGATCCTCCTGACTCCAGAGCCAGTGCTCTATTCACTGCGCCACCTAGCTGCCCCTATTCTTACAGATTTGACTCAATTCTCTGCATATTTTAGAAATGAGGCCTTCATCAGAGACACTGGTTGTAAAAATTCTTTCCAAATTTTCCACTTCCCTCCTAATCTTGGTTATATTGACTTTATTTGTACAATAACTTTTCAATTTAATGTAATCAAAACTATCCATTTTGCATTTCATAATGCTCTCTAAATCTTGTTTAGTCATAAAATTTTCCCTTCTCCATAAATCTGACATGTAAACTATTCTTTGCTCTCCCAGATTGCTAACAATATCAGCCTTTAAACCTAGATCATGCACTCATTTAGACTTGATTTTGATATAGAGCGTAAGATGTTGATCTATGTCCAGTTTCTTCCATTCTATTTTCCAGTTTTCCAAGCAGTTTTTGTCAAATAGTGAGTTCTTATCCCAGAACCTGGGGTCTTCGGGTTTATCCAACAGTATATTACTATAGTCGTTGACTGCTTTGTCTCATGTACCTAATCTATTCCACTGATCCACTGCTCTGCTCGTCAGCCAGTACCAAGTAGTTTTGATGATTGCTGCTTTATAATACAGATTAAAATTTGGTATGCCTAGGCCACCTTCCCTAGCATTTCTTTTCATTAATTCCCTTGATATTCTGGATCTTTTGTTCTTTTGTTCTTTCAGATGAATTTTGTTACTATTTTTTCTAGCTCTACAAAATAATTTTTTGGTATATTGATTGGAATGGCACTAAATATGTAAATTAATTTAGGTAAAATTGTCATTTTCATTATATTACCTTGACCTAGCCATGAGCAACTGATGTTTTTCCAATTATTAAGATCTGACTTAATTTGTGTGAAATGTGTTTTGTAATTGTGTTCATATGGTCCTAGGTTAGTTTTGGCAGGTAGATTCCCAACTATTTTATAATGTCTACAGTAACTTTAAATGGAATTTCTCTTTCTCTTTCTTGTTGTTGGATTTCATTAGAAATATATAGGAATGCTGAGGATTTATGTGGGCTTATTTTATATTCTGCAACTTTGCTAAATTTATTGATTATTTCAAGTAGTTTTTTACTTGATTCTCTAGAATTCTCTAAGTATATCATGATATCATCTGCAAAGAGTGATAGCTTAGTCTCTTCTTTGCCTATTATGATTCCTTCAATTTATTTTTCTTCTCTTATTGCCACTGCTAACATTCTAGTACCAAATTGAATTAAGAGGGGTGATAGTGGACATCCTTGTTTCACCTCTGATCTTATTGGAAATGCTTCTAACTTATCCCCATTACATATAATACTTGCTGATGGTTTTAGATAGATGCTAATTATTATTTTAAGGAAGACTTCATTTATTCCTATACTTTCTAGTGTTTTTAATAGGAATGGGTCAACAAGCATTTATTAAGACCACCATGTAGCAGCATTGTACTAGGTACTAAGAATACTTAAAAAGAAAAAGAATGAATCAATCTTTGCCTTCAAGGAGCTTATACTATCAGTGGAAACAACCTATACATAAATTTATTTATACAAAATAAATACAGGTTTTTTTGTGGCTGGCAGGGTGGTGAGTGGGAAGAGCTAAGTTTTCTAGAAGGCATCATTTGAGCATTGTCTTGAAAGAAACTAAGACACTGAGATAAGATAGGAGTATATTCTAGGCACAGAGGACAACCAGGTCAAGAATGCAAAGGTGAGAAGATTGAGCATCATGTCAATGATTTGTGAAAAATTTCAAGAAGGTCAATTTGACTGGGCTAGAGAAAACAGGAAGGTGAATCATGTATAATAGAGTAGGAAAAGTAAATCAAGGCCAGTTTGTAAAGAACAGAGGATCTCATATTTGATCTTAAAGATCTTAAAGAAAATAAAGATCAATTACAACTTATTGAGTGGAAGAGAGAAGTGGTCAGACATAAACCTTGGAAAAATCGCTTCAGCAGTGGTTGGGGAAGATAGATTGAAAGCATGGAGAGCAGTTCTCTGGCTACTGTAATAGTCAAGGTGAGAGTTGATAGGCATCTAAATTATGGTGGTGGCCATGTGAATAGATAAAAAGAGAGATCATAGACATGAACATCCTCATGATGATCTCATTCTCCAGCACTTCATAAATGGAAGGGGAAAGGCTAATGGTTTTGACCATAATTTTTCAACCCCTTATTCCTTATGGAAAAACAAACCAAAAAGATTTAAGGGCATTCCAGCTTCACATACTAACGTATTCTACATGATTTGGTGTCTGTAATGGCAAGCAAAGAAGTACTTAGTGCCTTGTTTCAGCTATTTAATTATTTATCACCTTGTTTCAGTTCAAGTTTCTTTTGAGCCTTGTCCATGATTATATCGAATTTTTGTTAAGAAACAAAACTTGTGAAACCCACAGTGGGAGGGACTTGCCAAAGACAGGAACAGGAAGGCCATAAAAGGTGGGCAGAACAGGGAGGAGCTAATGACCATATATAAGGAGAAGCCCAAGCTGGAAGAGAGCAGAATTTGGTTGGAAGCCCATCTGCTGATCTGTTTCTTTGTCTGCTGGTAGCTTCTGCTTGTAACTTCTGTTTGCATTCTCTGAAGTTCAGGGTGCTGACTCTTTCCCCTGAACTAGGTAAATGATATGTGTTTGATTGATTAAAGTAAGACTGTTAACCCATTTTGAGTTGCTTTCCTTTAGAAAAGCAGATCTAAGAACCTGTGCTAGTAGTCATCCTGGGTATGCTAGGGTACTTGCTGATACAACAAGGACCTGAGAGCTGCCTACCTGTGAATCCAGGTGACAGTTGGGTAGATTCAGGCAGGAGCTGGACCCATGGAAAAGGAAGCATGGAACTTGGGAGCCAGCCTCGAGTCAAGATGAAAAGACTTCTCCTTGGATACTTATTGTTGACTAAGAAGATCATGATTTTCTGTGGCCTACGGGGTGGGAAAATTTTGTACTCTGTACCACATACCTCTTAAGGATGATTGAGTCATGGATGATTGGAAACTAATCTCCAATCAAGAAGAAAGAAGACTTTTTGACTGAGAGATTAAGACAATGTGATCTAGAGGTAGAAAACTTTGACCTTTGTACTTTGTGTCCCTTAAAGTGGCTTGCTCCTTAAGGATGATTGAGTAAAGGACTTACTGAATGATTGTACTTTGTGTCCTTTAAGGTGGCTTGCTCCTTAAGGATAACTGAGTTAAGGACTTACTGAATGATATCTTTTGTTTAAAACTATGTGGCCACTTTGGTGAAAACTATGTGGCCACTCTAGTGATAAGTTGCTATGTTATAACATTGTGAATGTCATATTTTGGTTTCTGTGAATGTTTTGCTTTAGTTTACTGCTGAATGAATAGAGAGTTCACTATACTATGCAATCAGAACCTTAAAGTTATTCACAGCAGCAGTCCTCTGCAAAGCTGCTCATGCGTTGTTTTACAGTATCATAGGATCTCAGAGCATAGAAAAGATCTCAGAGGCTATTTAATTCAAACCGTATCTGAAGAATGAATCTAATATTCAACATAGTAGTTTATCTAGCCTCTATCTCAAGACCTCTAGTGATAGAAAACAAGCTACTTCCCAAAATAGCCAATTCTACTTTTAGATAGTTCCCACAGTTAGGGAATTTTTTCTCATTTTGTGCATAAATCTGTCTCCTTTTAATTCATTCCACCCCACCCCCACACAGTGATCCTAGTTATGCCTTTATAGAGTAAAGAGCTATGCTATTTTCACATTTAAATAGACAGCACCTAGCATAGTACCTTAGAGCATGATGCCTCATCATGAGTAAAGAGTACTGGATTTGAAGTCAAAAGACTTGAATTTATATCTTGGTTCTAACACCTACTACCTGTGTGAATGTATACAGGCAATCTCATTTCTCTGGACTTCAGTCTCCTCATCAATTAAATGAAAGGGCAAATGTTTGTTGAACTGAATTGAATTAGAACAAGTCTGATCCTTCTTTCACATAACCTTTCAAGAACTTGAAGATAACCATCATGACTGGAACTAAGGTTTCTCTCACCTAGTCTAAACACCTTACCTCTGTAAACCTTAGGATCTTCTTTTATCAAATGAGGACATCTGCCCTACTAGTCACAGGATAATTATCTGAATGCTTTTGAAAGAACCAAAATGAACAACTTTTATATTTTATAGCTCCCCTTTTGGAAAAGCAAGTAAAATTCAACAGGACTGGGACCATACGATGAAACAATGGAAATAGAACCAATAACTTTTAAACACCAGATGCTAAAACAATAAACCTCATTAAAAATCTAAATTTTGTTCCATTCTACATTTTCCATTAAATAAAAATAGCAGAAGGGAAAATTAGAAATATAAATGTGTCACTGTTACTCTTCCCACCCACTCATGAAACAATGTTTTCTAACCACATGGAGATGACTTGTCTTCTCAGAAGTTTTGGGAACTTTGAGTTTAAATCTGTTCCAAGAGTATGCAAAGACTTAATTCAACATAGGCATTCTGTTACACTTTTCCTTTAAGAAAAAAAGATGGAGTAATGATGGTGATAAGAAACTATGAAGTCAAGACCAACCTCTTTAGAATAGGGATTTGTGACTGAGTGTCCATGAACCCAGGTTTGTTTTTTGTTGTGTTTTTTTAATATTCTGATAACAATATTTTAGTGTGATTGGTTTCTTTTATACTCCTATGCATTTTAAAACATGATTCTGTTCAGTTTCAATTTTTGTTATTGCTGTGGTCCTTTCCATTTTCATATCTGCAGTCATAATGTATGTTTCCCTGGTTCCATTTTTACTTCATTTTGCCACTATTATGTGTCTTCCCATGTTTTTTTTTTTCTGAATTCTTCATATTCATCATTTCTTACAGCACAGTACTGTTCTATTACATCCATGGGCCACTACTTGTTTAGTCATTCTCCAATTGATGGGTATCTATTTTAGCACTAATTCTTTAATTACCAAGAGTACTGGCATAAATATTTTGTTGCACATGGGACATTTTTTCCTACCCCTTGTCATGCATGTATAGTACAGGAATATGTCTAAAATTAGGTCAAAGTATATAGACTTTCAGTCATTATGTTATCATAATTTCAAATTGCTTTCTAGAATAGTTGGACCCATTTACAACTTTATAACTCCAGCAATGTGTGTAATATTGTTCTGTTTTCAATTTATTACTTCAGCTTTTAATATTCCCATTTTTGTCATCCTTGACAATTTTCTGGGTGTGAAGTGAAACTTTAGATCTATTGTGATTTGCATTTCTCTAGTAATCAAGTTCAATCTTTTACAATTGTTCAAACTTCAGTTCTTTTTTTGAGAATTATTTATTCACATCTTCCTTGTCCCTTGGGAAATAGCTCTTAGAGTTTTACATTTGTAAATATTAGATATTTACAAATGTAGATAAGATATTCCATGCATATCTTACACAGTATGCTCTTACAAATCAATTATCAAATTTATCACTTTTTTTTTGCATGATCAATTTTCTTTTCTTTGTAAACAAAATCCTTCACTAACATCTTACTTGATGCCTCATTGTGCTATAAACAGGGCTCTGGGTCCTCAAAGAAAATTCCAGTGAAATATTAATACTTGAAGGTTCTACCAAGTGGGAAAAGCTTCAAATATAGATCCAATTGAGGTCACAAAGAGTCAGACACACTTGAAACAACATGACAATATGCCTAATGATGGATTTTATGTCTGTAGATGAGTTCACAAAGAAAGAGATCTGGGTGTAGTCACATATATGTAGGACAAATCCTCTAATGTGTGGCTAAATGGATATGGGAAATTTGTTGAAGCTCAAGTTAATTTGCATGATGTTAGTACTAAGAACATAGTAGGACTTGGAAAGAATTTTTCTTTCCAGAAGAGAAGGTAGATGGAAAGGGTAAAATGTATTAGGGGAAGAAAAAAACTTGACTTGAAGGTTTCTTTTCTATATCAATTAGTTATGGTTGTGGGCTTTCCTTTCCAGAAACCCAATTTCTTTCAAAGCACAGTTTGGGTGCCACCTACCATGCAAGGCTCCTTGAACTTTCCAAGTATTAGTATTCTTTCCTTCTCAAAGTCACTTTGTAAAAACTTTATTTTGATGTTATATCCTCTCAATAGAATGTAATTTCCCTGAGGACAGGGGCTCACGTTTTGTCTTTATTCTCCCAGAATCTGCCAGGGCAGCTAGGTGATGCTGTGGATAGTATCAGGCCTGGAGTCAGGACAACATCTTCCAGGGTTCAGATCTGGCCTCAGCTACCGACTAGCTGTGTGAACCTGGGCAAGTCACTTACTCCTGCTTACCTCAGTTTCCTCATTTATAAAATGAACTAGAAAAAAGAAATGGCAACCACTCCAGCATCTTTGCCAAGAAAACTCCAAATGGGGTCACAAAGAGTCAGACACAACAACAACATTCCCAGTTATTCCTTATATTGTAAGTGTTTCATAAATACTGCATTTATTGAATTTAATTGACTAGAGAAAGGAGTTTAAACTGTGTCATTTTGCTCAAGACACATTTTTGGGGGGCAAACAGTCACACAAATGATCATTAACACTAACTACCTTTGATGACAATGAAGATTCTGCAGCAGAAGGCAGCTACAACTCAAAAGCAACAGCTTAGCAGGAAAGTCAAAGAGCAAAGACAACAGTAGCTCTTCAGGAGAAAAAAAAGGAGCTTTGAAGAGAGAAACCAATGGAATCAAACAGAACAGCAGAGAGGCACAGCTAGTGGATAGAAAATAAGACTGTGAGATTCGTTCCAGACTGGATGCAACCCTAGGATTGACTGCCAGTTATCTGGTAAACATTCCTTCTCTCTGCCGTGAGAATCTGTGGTATCCCATATCCCTTCTTAGAGTGCTAGACTTGTAATCAGGAATGTCCAACTGCAAAGCCTGCCTCAAATGACTATTAACTGTGGAATGCTGAGCAAAGCTCTTAAGTGTCTTTGTGTCTCAGTTTCCTTATTTGTAAAATGAGGGAGTTGGGCTTGATGGCCACTAAGGTCCTTACAGCTCTAAATCTATGATCCAATGATGCTATGTATGTAGGGGAAATTTTTCATTCTTATTTTCCTACCTATTCAGTCCCAGTTAAAAGTTTTTTTTTTTATTTGCTTTATGGTTCAGTTGCCTAACGAAGATTATCCAAAATACCTCTCATTGAATCTTGAGATAGCAAGGTATCACAGACTTGTATGAGACCTGAGACATGAAGATCAGCCTACCTGAGTTTAGAAAGACATCATTTGTGTTATCCTTCCTCACTGATGTCATCTGCAAATTTGTTATGCCTCTAGGTCTTTATCCAAGTCATTAATAAAAATAATAAGAGCAGAGGGCCAACCAATCACAGATCTTCTAACAGGTAATGAAACTTAAAGATACCTTTGTATTGGAAAGATAAGAGGTACTTAGCCCCTAGTTCAAATTAAGCCTCTGTTAAAGAAACAGAAGGTATGAGCTCCTGTTGCTGATGTAACAGAAAAGGGTTGAAAATGGAGGGGAAATACTGTATATAAGGGAAAGTTCAAGAGAGGGAGAGTCAGAATTCCTTGGGATAAGCTTCATGGAAGCAGAAGTAGCTGCTGCTGAGGAGGCTGAAGAGGAAAGGCCCAGGCTGGAGAGGAAAGGTCCAGCTGGAGCTTCTGCTGGGGAGCTTCCAGATTCTATTGGGAGCTGCCAAAGACTGAGGAAGCACGACTGTGATACTGGTACTTTGCATGAACTTGTTTGTGGCTTTGTTAAGCCTTAACTTCCTGAGAACAGAGACTGTGAAGGATTTAAGGTGGACTGAACTCTGTGAGCTTCATTGTGGAATAAGAACATCATGGAGAACTGGACAAGGTCCTGGGAGCTGTCTGCCTTTCAATCCAGGCGACAGTTTGGTGAATCCAGGTAGGATCTGGAACCATGGAAGGGGATCCAGGGAATCTGAGAGACCACTCTGAGTCAAGTTGAAAGAAGACTTTACTTGGATACTGTGTACTGACTGAGAAATTGTAATTTACTAGTGACCTAGGGGTGGAGGGCTTGTGTATTTTCTGATGCTTGAATAGTGAATGATGACTGAACAGCAATTGATTTGTAACTTGGTGTGCCCCATGAGTGGAGAACTTTGATTACTGAAATTTGTGTCCCTTAAGGAAGAAAGCCTCCTTAAGGATGTTTGAATGATTGAGTAAGGAGGCAAGGCTTCTTAAGGATGACTGAATGATTGAGTAACTAAATGATTGAGTGACTAAATGAATGTACTTTGTTCAAAACTTTGTGACCACTGTGGTGAAAACTATGTGGCCATCTTAGTGATGAATGGAATAAAAGTGGAAAACTTCTCAGGTAACATTCCAGAAATCTGAACAGAATTGTAATAAAGTACCAAAGGCTTAGTAACTTGGGCTGGGAGCCTGGGACTTGCCTTACTTCCCTGGACATAAGTTGAAGTTTTTGCTAAGCTTAGCTAAGCATAGGAGGGAAAAGCACAGACCCTGCTAATTTTAACCACAGGCCCACATGTCCCAGACTTATTTCCAATGACCATCATCTGACCTGTACAAATATAAAATTGGAAATCCTGTTGCAGAACTCTGAGCAGGTTACCATGTCCTAAAATCCCCATGATTCATAAAATATTATCTGCTTTCATATCTATATTGATATTGTTAGAACATTTATCTTCTGCTTTCATATTTAAGTTGATACTGATGACATATTATGTCTGTTTTTGTGTCCGCTAGACATATACCTTCTGTTTTTTGATATTACTGACATTTCATCTGCAGACACCAGCAGATTTTTGCAGTTAAGATTGTGCACCTCAGTTCCTAATTAACAGGAACAGGACAGGACAAAGGGTTGGGGAGAAGGATTGGTCTTTTGGGTATATAACCAAGCTTTGCATTTTTTATTTTGCCTCTCCTACTAGACTGCCTCTACTAGTGAGACTGCCCTTCTTGCAAGAAGAAATAATTAAATAAATCCTTCCTGTCTCTACTTGGAGATGTCTCTGCTTATTTTTATTTGGGCAAGAGTCATCTTGTTCCACACCAGTGGTTCTCAACCTGTGGGTTATGTTCAATTTTTAACAATGAAAATACATCCTGCATATCAGATAGATTCATAACAGTAGCAAAATTACAGTTATGAAGTAGCAACAAAAATAATTTTATGGTTGGAGGTCACCACAATATGAGGAACTGTATTAAAGGGTCACGGCATTAGGAAGGTTGAGAACCACTGTCCCACACAGTGATAAGTTGTTGTGAATGCTGTATTTTGATTTTCTGTGATAAGTTGTAAAATTGTGAATGTTGTACCTTGATTTTCTGTGAATGTTTTGCTCTGATTTGTTATTAAATAAATAGTGTTCACTATACTGTGTAATCAGAACCTTGAAAAGCTGTTCACAGTAGCTTTCTTTTGAAAAGCTGTTCATGCTTGACTTTACAGAGTGATAACTTCCCTGCAATGTTCTCACTGGTCGCTTACAGCATAACATCAATTCTTGACAAGTGTTATAGTGACTGACCTTGTAGTCAGGAAGAATTGGATTCAAGATGCACCTAAGACACATATTGACTGTGTGACCCAAAGCAAATCATTTAGCCTCTTCTCAGTATCCACTTCCCCACATACCAAGATTATTCTTTAAGACTTTAAGAGACAAACTAAGGCAGCGGTATAAGAAATTTCTCAACAGGAGCTCACTATATCAATGAAAACACAAATCCAGTCTAAAAAGAATGAATTACCAAAATTCATCTACTGTTACAATCCAGTCACTGAAGAAAATGCATTTATGAAATTACAGATCCTAGATCTATGCAAGCAAAAGTTTTAACTGTGCCTAAATTTTCTTGAAAAAAAAATGAAACCTGGAAAATGACATGGGGATGTATTTAAATAAAGCTATATAGGTTTCTTGGAAGTCATTTTGTAAAATTTTTTTGAATTCTGAAAAGTGTTTGTTAAAAAAATAATTAGGCCCTAGTCTAGTCTCTTAAGGAGTAAGAGCTTTGAAATTTAAGCTGCAGTTGGTAGTTTCTTCAGTTTAGGATGAACTAGTTTTTTGTTAGAATTTAGGATTATTTTTAGCAGAATCAGATTGTGCTGCTAGCCTTTGCACATAATGTAGATGCATTTTGAATGACTTATGAAAACTGATGTGAGTTCTAGTATTTCTAAGGGAAGAAAATATGTATCATAACTTTTCTCTACTAAATTTTTTTATTAAAATTTATTATTTACTTAAAAAATTCTTTCCAAATTCTTTCCCTCCCTTTTACCCCCCTCCTCCACCCACTGAGAAGGCAAGCAACATGATATCAATTATACATGTTCTTTTAATCCCTCTATTGAATTCTATCTTCAGTGTGATACAATGGAAAAGGCAATGAATTCAGAGTGAAAGAACCTGGTTTCAAATCCTGGCTCTACCACTTACTACCTATTTGACCTTGGGAAAGTCATTTCACTTGCCTACCTCAATCTCTTCATGTAAAATGGGAGTTATTTTTAATTACTAAAACTAAAATTACTAAAAATTGCACTTACCTCTCAGGGTAAATAAGAGATAATATAATAATAAAAGTGCTTTGCAAACCTTAAAATGCTATGTAAATGCTAACTGTGGTTATTATCTAAATGTTAAGCAGAAGAGACTCTATTCTGATCCTAGAGGTAATAGGGAGCTCTGAAATTAACTTGAATAGGGAATGTGACATAGTCAGATTTGAATTTTAGGATAAATTGGCATTGGAAGAAATTTTAGGGAGGAAGCCAGATAGAAGGTTATTACAAAGGTCCAGGTGAAAAGTGATGAGGACCTGAATTAGCATGAGTGTGTGTGTGTGTGTGTGTGTGTGTGTGTGTGTGAAGAGGGGGGATACACATAAGAGAAATTGTTGAGATAGAAATGACAAGATTTGGCAACTGCTTGAGTATATAGGGTGTATGAGAGTGAGGCATATAGGATACTCTTTAGATTATCAAAAAAAGAAAATTTAAACTATGGCACCCAAAACTGAATACAAAACTTCAGATGTACTCTGACCAAGAATTCTTCCTTATTCCTGTCTGCCTCCTCATTCCTGGAAGTTGAGCCCCTTTTTTCAGCTCGAGATTGTGACACTTTTGAGTTGTTGGGTTTGGGGGGATTTTGTTTGGGTTTTTTTGTTGTTGGCATATCAAACTGTTCATGCATATTAAGACTACAATCCATTAAAATAATGAGAAAATTTCAGACAAACTTCTTACAACCTTCTTCTTCTCCCTCATTCTGTAGGTATGAAGTTGATTTTTAAACCCATAATTGTTTACCCTTTTCCTTATTGAATTTCATCTTTTCATCAATTTCATCAATTCAGTCCAAAATTCTGGCCTAATAAGTTCTTTTGGAATCCTGACTGTCAAGTTATCCTTCCTCACTGATGTCATCTGCAAATTTATTAGCATGCCTTTGTGTCCTTACCCAAGTTATTGAAAAAAATGATAAGGGCATAGGGCCAAACAATTAGAGATCTTCTAGCAGGGAATGATAACTTCCCTGCAATGTTCTCATCATTTCCAAGCCAAATTCCAAGTCAGGATTCTTAGTAAGAATTACATAGAACCAGAATGGAGTCCAAAGGATACTGTCCAGAGGACAGTGATGGAGAAGTGGAGTAGAGGTAGAGACCCCACCACACTCCATTAGAGACTTACTGTCATATATTGACATCAAGCCACTAACAACTACTATTTAGGTCTGGTCATTCAGCAATTTTTGAATCCACCTAATTCACATCTCTCCTTTTCCACAAAAATATTGAGATATTTTATCAAAACCTTACCTAAAATCTGAGTAATCTACAATATTACTCTGTTCTGCTAGTTTAGTGGTCCTATTAAAAAAGGAAATAAAGTTAGTGTGGAGTGACCTGTCCTCAGTGGAGTCAAGATGACTCTGTAATTACTGCTTCCTTTTCTAGACATTCATTAATCATCTCTTGATAATCCATTTTATAATTTTCCCAAGAATGAAAGTTATGGTCACTGGTTTATAGTCTACAGTCTCTTTTCTCTTTCAAGAAAAATTGGGCCAACATTTGTCCTTTTCCAGTCTTATGGTGTCTCTCTGGTTCTTCACAGTCTTTCAGATATCACATGTAATAGCTCAGGAATCACATCATTTAGTTCCTTCAGGACCCAAAACTGTAGTTCATCTGGGACAAATGTCTTGAATTCATAGGGGCAAATAGGAGCTCTATTACTATCCAATCATTTATCTTGGGTATCAGATCTCCAGGAGCCATTTTTTTCTGTCATTTTTATCACTCTCTTTAGCAGAGAAACAAAAGCAAAATAAAAATTTAGCAGCTCTGTCCTCTCTCTGTTGTCAGTAATTAGCATTCTGTCCTCCTCAAGCAGTACTCTTGCCTCTCATTTGATAGTCATCTTTTCCCCAGTAAAACTAAAAATGAACAAAAAGCAACACCCCCCACAATCTTATTGTTTTTAGCTTCCCACACCAGCTTTCAATGATTCTGAGCTTTAACACTCTTGAAACTATTTTTATGGGACTGTACCCATGCTCTCACATTCATCTTCTGCTACACACGTGGCTTTGCTTTCCTTTTTTGTATCAATCTTTAAAATCAGAGTTGGTTGGGGCAGCTAGGTGGTGCAGTAAATATAGCACTGGTCCTGGAGTCAGGAGGACTTGAGTTCAAATGTGACCTCAGATACTTAACACTTACTAGCTGTGTGATCTTGGGCTAGTCAATTAACCCCAATTGCCCTGCCTTCCCCTCTCCAAAAAGACAAAAAAAAAAAATCAAAGTTGGTTGGTAAGTTCCCTGTGTTCTTGGTCTTTTCTGACAAATTCCATTTTTCTTCTTCATTGGAATTGTTTCCCTTTGTATTTTCAGAATTTTATTCTTGAGAGTTTCCTATCCCTACAAGGCTGATTCCTCCTTTAGTATTTTAGTCTGCAACATTTTACCTATTCCTCCTCTGAACTGTTTGAAAATTTTCCCCCACAATTCTAGGGTTCAAGTAAGACTTTGCCTATCTTTCCTCTCCTTGATCACAACCTCTAGCAGGGAGTGATAACTTCCCTTCAATGCTCTCATGATTTACAACCCAAAATAAAAGTCTGGATTCTTAGTAAGAATTCCACAGGACCAGAATGAACTCCAGAGGATATTGTCCAGAAGACAATGATAGAGAAGTAAAGTAGAGATAGAGACTCTACCTATATCCAAAGCTATAAGTAGTAAATTTTGCTTCAAGGAATCCTTCTTGACAAATGCCTCCACCAAATCAACTTTTCAAGATGAAATAGTTGAGTGAAGGAGGAGGGTCTGCTGGGTTCCTTCCTGTGGAAAGGAGACATGGACCCCAGGACAGTAGGGCAGGTCTTGGTCTGGTCAGCGAGCAGCTCTAATCAGGGAAGGAAGCACACATTCTGGAAGTTTTCTATTTTAACCAATTAATCTTGATAACTAGCAACAAAATTCAGTTGTTTCCATTCTGCTGAAGGACTGCAAATACCATCAACACACTAAATGTCAGTACCCTGGTAAAATCCCAGTTTCCTTATTATAGTTATACCTCTGCTTAAACCATCCTTCTGCCTCTCTTTCTCTCCCAGTCTACTTCTGTTAGTGAGACATCCCTGGGGACATGAATGTCATTAAGTGCCCAATTAGTTTTCTTAGGAGCAATGCTGCCACCCTGATCTGATCTTCAATACGATTTCTTGACCCTAATCTGAGGGCATTTTATGCACAAAAATTCTACTGCCTCTAGAAACTTATCCCTCACACACCTATCTTTTTGTCTTGCCAGGAACAGGTTTTCTATCTTTCTTCTACCTCTTAGAAAAAGTCCAGGAAAACTTTTCCACATTTGCTTTCTGTTGACCCTCTTATCTGCCTCTAATTTTATAATGATCTAGGGAAGTTTTAAAGCTTCAATAATTATTTAGGAATTTCAAATGGCACTTAATGAGATTGTATCAAAAGTCCTTTTCTCACTTTAGAAAGGAAGAAAAAATGAGTATTAAAACTATAAAAACAAGGATATATCGAATTTGAGTTTACAGAGAATAATTAGGTATTGCTCCAGGTACTTATTACATGAGTAAGACATTTACTATAAAGAATATAATCTCATTCTGTTTACATGGTATATTCTTTGCAATAAACATGTGCGGTAAATTTAAATTCTTCAGTAGCATTTTAATCTAGGACTTAAGCCTGAAAAGCACTGCATAAATAGCAATGGTCCTTTTACATGAGCCTTGTCTTCAGGAAAAATCTTCATCTTTTTTTGCCTTATAATAATTTCTGGACCAATAATTATTTCAAAATGAACATTTGAATCTTATTGATGGTTAATTATTCACTCCTAATTTGCTCTTCATTGTCACAAAGTTAATGGGATTTATGTTTGGTAAATATCATGTGCTCTCTCTCCACATTGAAAGTGATTATTTTTCTTTATTGCTCATTTAATATTTATGGAATTAAAAGGACAAAGCTAGAACTTTTCACAAATGTGGTATAATGGAAAGAGCACTGAATTAAGAATTAGGAGACTTGGGTTCATTCCTGGCTCTGAAAATCATTAGCTATGTGGCAATGGTCAGTTCACATCACTTCTCTAAGGCTCATCTGTAAACTGGAGATAAGCATACTCACCTTTCCTCTCTCACAGGCTTGTTGTTAGGCAAGCACCTTGGAGTGCTACGTAAATATTAATTATTATCAAGGAAATAACGCAATTTCCCCCAGCCGTGTTGCTGTTTATTTAAAGAATCAAAATGATAGAAAAAAAAACCTTGCCTTTACTAACTCATTCACTTCTTATGGTTTCATAGACTTTCAACCAATAAATAATTGCAATTAAAGCCTTCTGATAAGCTGGACAAGACGTATATTCTTATCAGATTTTAAATTACTTCTGTTATGTGAGAATGAGTAAAATTACTCCAAATGTAACTAATATTTTAGAAAGAGACTTTTCCCTCGAATCTTCCACCCCTGAGATGCCTTGTATGAGGAGACACACAAGGGAACAATGTACCAAACCCTTATCAAAGTTTAGTAGAGCCCTATTTAAAAATTGGTTTCAAAGTAGAGATAGTATTCTCCTATTAAGAGCTTTCCAAGTGTACTCCTTTGACAGGTTTTTCAACTTGTGGTGAGAGAGATGTACAATCTTTCACTGGATGTAGAAGACCCATAATAAAACTTAATCCATAATCAGAAGAAGCACTTTAATTCAAATTTTACTGTATTTAATGATGAGCATGGGCTTGATGACAGACCAATAAAAATAACTCAAACTTACATAATATTATATATATGTATATAAATATATATTTTATATATATATATATATATATATATATATATATATGTATATACACGTGTGTGTGTGTGTGTGTGTGTGTGTGTGTGTGATTTCATTTGGTCCTTGTGAAGCAGCTGTTACTATTGTCCCTATTTTACAGATGAGAAAATTGAAGCTCAGGGAAGTAAAAAAGTAATACAACGAGAAAGTATGAGAGGGATTTTGAATTTGTTTCTTTTGATCCCAGATCTACTGCTCTGTTCACTTGGACAATATATGTGAAAGGAAAAAAGGAAAGAAAGAAGGAAGGAAGGAAGGATTTACTAAGCACTTATTATGTGCCAGGCACCTAAGTTATTATACATACATCCATACACACATATATACACATACATATATTAAAAGAGAGATTGATACACACACACACACACACACACACACACGCTCCTAACAAATGGTTGTTGACTAACCAACAATCATTAGGCTTAAGCACAATATCTAATTCCCACCTCCTCTATCTTCATTCCTACCACAACGTACTAAATCTCTTGCCTCCTGCTAAAGCTGATTTGTGTTTCTTCTGCCACTTTATATCTGGGGAAAATTTCTCAGTGGTCTGTATCATATTTTTGGGATAACTGGATTTTTGAGACGACATTTGGTATAGACTAACTTGTTTAACCAATCAATCAATAAACATTTATTCAGTTCCTACTATGTAACAAGTACTATGCTAAACTCTGGGACTACAAAAAGAGACAAAAGACAATTCCTGCCCCGAAGGAGTTTATAATCTAATTGGGGAGACAATGTACAAATATATGCAAAGAAATTTATATGCAAGATAAATAGGAAATAATTAATAGAAGGAAGGCACTACAATTAAGAATTGGAGAAAGCTTTCTGTAGAAGGCGGGTTTTTAATTGGCACTAAATGTCTTCTTGGGAAGTAGTATGCTACACTAGTGATGTTCAGAATACAGTTTATTCAGCTCTAAGGTTTTTCCTTCCAACTTTTTTTTTTTGAGGCAATTACCATTAAGTTACATTCCAGGGTCCGTAGATAGTAAGTGTCTAAGGCTAGATTTGAACTCAGGTTCTCCTGACTCCTGAGCCAGTGATCTATTCACTATGCCTCCTGGCTGCCCCCATACAATTTTCTTCATGATTGCTTAACCTAAGAACATTCCTCATTGTTTTTAATTTTGAATACATTCAACAACAGCTAGGGCTTCCTACTAGCTCAGTTTTTAGGCTCTCCATTCTCAGCGAAAGTGCTAAATTGAATTTAAAAGTCTACTGCAGCATCATCCCTGGCTGTGCACACTTGCTAGTTTGATGTGAAAGTGATTAAAACATTATAATACTACTTACTGAACACATTTATTTTTAAATAAATAAAAAGAACCTTTTTCAGCAATAATTTTTCAAAAGAAAGTTGTTATGAATGGATCTACTTTTTTTTCAGAACAAATGCAGGATTTACCAGGGTCAGAATATAAGAAAAATGACACTTGGAAGTCAACATGAAGATTCCAACTCCAATTCAGAAGTGGAAAATGAGACTAGCTGACTGTCTCCTAATCACAAAAATACCTATAGCCAACTGCTGAAATTTCTCAGGTCCATCCATTTAAATTTATTTCTATTAGACACTGGTTTTTTTTTTCCTTATCCATTAAACTAGCAGATTCCATTAATGCAGAACTATAGAGACCACAACCTTTGTTTTGTTTTAGTAGTTGGCCATAATGTACTTTTTTTCCCAAAGGAAACTGTTTAATCTCATGCTTTCTAATGGATAACGAACCTTTGAAGACAATAATTCTAAGACAATGGATGTACTTTCTCAGTAACTAAGACACAAATCGTGTCAATAACATGATAAAATCTATGTAGTCTAAATACAATGCTCTTTCTTTCTGCTGGGAGAGAAAATTAGCTATTTGGTGTGATTATATGTCACCAGAAGAGCTCTTGTAAGACTACTGGAGACTTCGGTCTTGTGCTTAAGTCTAATGATTATTTCAATATATATAACCTACATCCCTGATATTTCCTTTTTTGGAACTGGAAAGGTCATTTGCAGAACTTTATGTATTAATTTACAATTAAGACTGAGATAACTAAACATATGCTGGGAAAAGGTAGCAGGTTTTAATAACTTGCATACTGATTTAAGTATTATTTCATTTTTGTCTTTTTTATCTCCACACATATTATTCATTAAATTTGAACCTTATAGCAATGTTCTGAATAGGCTCCCCTTCCTTAAAGACAGAGCTTATTAAATTTATGTCTTTGTATCCACAATACCTAGCAATGTATAAAGCACAAAGTAAACATTTAATAAATGCTTGTTGACTGATTGATTGATCTTCACATTTTCATCAAAATTTGTCCAATATACCATCTATATAATGTAAAAGTAAAGAATCAAAAAATCAAATTATGGAGTAAAATTTACTTTCATCTAAATTTGTTTCCTATTCTACCCTGGGTCCATTTATTTTTATAGTATCTTTGAGTTTCTTGAAATTGGGCTTGGACATTTTAGGAATAGGCTTTTCTTGACATGTGATTACAGAGCACACAGGCAGAAGGTAGTTGCATGGAATTAACTGTCCCTTCCCCTACTTAACTCTGAGAAGCAGTTCAAAACAATCCTACAAAATTCACAGCTGGAAAGGAAGAGATAAGCGAAGGAAGAAGCCATTTCCTTTTGTACATCAACATTGGCTTGTCTGGTTCCAAAAGAGGATCCATTTTGCAGTATAGGTCTCTTAGCAATGAATCACATGTGTGAAAGCAGCAATCCCTCCACTCCTAAAGCTTTCACATAGTTGATTAAATCCAGGAGTGGGAATTCTGAGCCTGCTCCATCGGCAAAAATGACCCCAGTTATAATCAAATTTGACTATTCCTTCAATGGCTATGTAATTTATTGAAACAACCAAGTAGCAAATATGCCCAAACAAATTTTTTTAAAAGTTAATTATAAGATCTATTACAACTCAGATTGACTCCCTCTTTTCACCACCTCATCTTCCGAAAACGGAAGGGTTAAGCAAGTTTTTGGAATGCAAATAAATCCCAATTCAATCCAATAAAGATTTATTAAGAGCCTACAAAATCCCAGGCACCATACTATGCACTGGGAATACAATTAATTTATTTTTTTTTTAAAAGACAGTCCCTACCCTCATAAAACTTACAATCTAAAAGGGAAGCCAATACACAGAGGGAGACAGGAAGGAGAGAGGGAGTGGAACTGGACAACAGGGTCTACTCAGCACAGGTCATCTTATTCCATGAAGTTGAAATCAGGAAGGGTAATACACGCAGAGTGGAATGTTCTGAGACTTCAGTTCCTGCCTTCTATAAACAAAGACACAGGGAAGAGTTTGGTACTCCATCCTCAGCCCTCTGAAGAGAGGGGGAGAGTTGGCTAAGGGAGGTGGGGTCAATCAAAGTTTGAGTTAGCTTTATTCAAGATGTCCACAACAAATCCTCTGAGGGAACAGGGAAAGAGAAAGCACAGGAGTCAACTCTCCTTAATCTCAATATCGATGTCTCACAATAGGCACCTTATCATGCTTGGTCAGTCCCAAATCTAGTTATGCTTTGACCTTTTCTTAAATTCTAAATTCATAGGGTCCTACAAGCTCTCAGGGTGATAATATAATTTCTTGCTTCTCTCTTCCCCACTTTGGGTGGCAAGGCGTATAATACCATAGGGTTTCCCCCTTCCAGCCATACTAGAGAAGAAAAGCCAGAAATGGAGTCTCTTGCTAGGAAAAAAAAACAGATAAAGCAACAAAACCCCCAAGCTGAAACGGCTAAGCAGCAGAACAAAAGTCTGCATAATCATCCTTCTTCTCAAAGGAATATGAGGATGTACATAACCAACTCAGGATCTGGTTTTATGGGCAGAGTCGTTTGTGAGTTGGATAGGTAGTTTGGGGTTTGACTGTGGAAGACTTTGAGGATTCTGTACCTCTTACTAAATTTCTTTCTTTTAGGCCTAAAGTTTCTGGTTTCTACTGGCTTTTCCTCAAGTGTCATTCCCTGAAGAATGGTAACTGATGACCTCACTGCTCTTATGGTATATTCCCAAGCAACTTGAACCTGACATCTCTATTTTGCTTTGTGAATTCTATGAATCTATGATTTAATTAATATTGGTACTCCCTCCACTAATGCAAATCACAGCCTGCTCATTTTGTCCCATCTTGTGTGTTTCTCATCTGTATCCATAAATCCTTAGCATAGAGAAACAACTGTATCAGATGGGCCTCAATGATGGTCATTTTGTGGGATGATCCATATCAAACAATTGTGACATCTCCTGTGACTCTGGTGAAGCTAACAAGTGAAGAGTCAAGGTGGGGAAAGCTTGTTCTCAGGTCAGTGATAAGAAAGCCAGGAGATACGGACTCCTTCAGATCTTCTGCTAGCATATTTGGCTTTCAGTCACTTTAGAGATGAAGTGGTTGTTTTAAAATTTCAAACCTTTAGACCTTTTTATTCTACCCCTTAGTGAAAGGCTTAATTAGGAGCACAAAATGTTTTTGCGTCATAAACACATTTTAAAAGTTAAGAGGAGTCCCTGCCCCTAGTAAACACTAACCAAAATGTGTTCAAATCAGCAGTTTGATGGTGCCCACAGAGACAGCTGGGGAAGAGGGGTAAATCTCACAGCTGGAGAAACCAGCAGGAAATTACACTATTGGAAGCTTGTGAATAAACAAACAACAAAGAAAATGTTGTGAAACCAGACGGTTTGCTGAATTGGTAAGACGATACAAATTGAAAGACACAACCTACTTCAAAAAGCTATAATTTACTAGGTAAGGGTTTCGTGCTATTTCATTATTTTAAATTAAAACAAAAATCACCCAAGCAATTATTGCCATAGTCGCTTGACAAGTGGTCATATAAAAATATTTTCTTTTAAAGGGGAAGTGGGCTCTTCTTAAACACTTAGCCCAAGAATCACTTAAAAAGATAGACCTTCACATATACCAAAATATGCATAGTTGCACTTTTATAGTAGGAAAAAACCCTGGAAACAAAGTGGTACCTATCATTTGGAGAGTGGATGAACAAATTGTGATTCATGAATGTAACAGAATATAATTGTACTATAAGAAACTATGAAATTGAGAAACATGGAAAGACTTGGCCCTGGAGAAGAGATGAGAAAATGTATCTCCTTTTCATAGAAAAGAAAGGAAGCTATGGGTTCAGAATGTCACAAATACTGTCAAATACTATGGTTTTGTTGATTGGTTAGTTTAGAGTAACTATTTTTCTTCACTATAATGGAAAGTACACTGGGATGGATAAGGAATGATATATTTGAAAATGATTGTAATGCTATTCAAAAAAATTGTCTGGATAACTGGAAAGCATCCTTTAAGAAATTAGGTATAGAACAGCTCATAACATGTACCCAGATAAGTTCCTACTGAATATGTTATTTAGATATGAAAGATCAAATCATAAACAAATAGAAGAACAAGGGAGAAAATGTCTTTTGAATCTATGGAGGGGGAAGAGTTCAAGACAGGCATGGGAAAGAGAGGATCACAAAAAATAAAATGTCAATTTTTAGTACATCTGTTTTAAACATTTTTACACAAATTAAATCAATGCTGTTAAGATTAGATAAGAATCCTTTAACTGGGGAAATTATCTTTACATAATTTCTCTTATAAAGGTCTCATTTCCAAGATATATAAGGAACTAATAAAAATTTATTAGAATGAGTCATTTCCCAATGGATAAATGGTCAAAGGACATGAACAGGCAGTTTTCAATGGAATAAATATAAGCTATCAACAGACACAGAAAAAGTTCCAAATCACTACTAATTAAAGAAATGCAAATAAAAAATCTTTGGATTCATCCTCATATCCATCAAGTTGTCATAGTTAGCAAAAAGGGAAAATGCATATTAATGTACTCTTGGTAGAGCTGTGAATTGATATAGTTATTCTGGGAAGCAGTTTGGGATGATTTCCCAAAAGCCACCACACCACATACCTTTGACCTAACAATACCACTGCTTTGTCTGTACCTCCAAAAGAGATCAAAGAAAGAAGAAAAGATTTTCTTTTTCTCTATGTATATGGGTATGCCCTCTTTATTTTTTAAGTTCAGGATAAAATTAAATTTATTTTTAAATAACTAAAGTAAAATATAGCATCAATAAAATTTTAAAAAAATCTTGAGATCTTGAACAAAGCAAAAGTAGGTTCCAAGGTCACTATTGGATAGAGCACATTAATAAGTACCTTGAAGTAAATGTCAATTCCTGAGAAGTGCTAATGAGATTCCTGATTTTCTCCACCAATTATCTGGCTACCAACACCTTTCCACCAGAAACTGTTAACAAAGCTGCAACACCCCCAAATGTTTTAATAGCCAATATACTTTTCACCTAGAGATCTTCGCTGGAGATGACCAATAGATGACCTGGAAGGCTAAAGCATATAGAACACTCATAATATGCTTGAGATTGGTATTTAAGTGGGTTATTACATACAAGGCACCACCAAGGAACATTTCTACTAAGTATAAACATAAATATATGACAAAATTACTCACAATGAGAATGAGTCCTTAATAATAGTCCTAAAAATATAAGGCACATCCTTTTTTTTCTGAAAAGAAGACGGCCAGGGAAACCTTTCCTAGATCCAGCTGGGCCTACCTATCTATGAGATCCTTACAGAATTCCCAACTCATAATAGAGTAAAGGAGAAAAAAATTGTGGGTTTTTCACTTCTGGTTCCTGTGGAAAGAACAGGAAAATAAAGAATTTGAGCGAAATGGGAGGAAGGAAATAATATAGGTAACTTTAAAAGGGTTGTACTAATGAAGTAAATCGAAGGCTGATATTGGACTGAAAAATTCGTGAATTTGGTGAGAAATTGAGGAAAAATTGAAAGAGAAAAATCTCCAGGCCCAGATATTGGTCCAAATTCTACTTCAAAGTTGAAAAAGGGAGAAAAAAAAAAAACCAAACCAAACAAAAACCACAGCAAAAAACAAAAAATCATGGAACAGCTAGGTGGCGCAATGATTAGAGCGCTGGTCCTGAAGTCAGGAGGACCTGAGTTCAAATTTGACCTCAGACACTTGACACAACTATGTGACCTTGGGCGAGTCACTTAACCCCAATTGCTTTGCCTTCCTCACCCCCCAAAAAAAAAATTCAAAAGAGAGTAGAATAAAAGATGTTAAAAGACATTTTAAATAATAAAGGAATTAAGGAGGATCATGGAAGATTATGGCATAGAATCTGAATCAAAAGATAAAGGGAATCTAAATCTAGTAATTGGTAAGGTAAGTAAGAAAAAGAAAGATAAAAGTAAGAAGTAAAAAGAAAAAGTATGAATTGGTGGGTGGAATAAATTGACAGAACATATAGCTTAGTGCCAGGCTCCAGGGAAGGTAGGTGGGGCTGTGGAGTTGTTGAGAATAAGGAAAAAACAGTTGACTAGGCTTTATCAACTTATTAAAAGATGATTATTAATTATAAACATTGTAAAGTTTCAACCAAGCATTAGATTGAGGTACAAACATCCACAAGAAGTTTTGTTTTTTCTTTTTTAAAATGAAAATTTCAACTATTCATGTATTCACTGCTCACATGTCTGCCAGAGTTGAGTCACTCTTAGTTGTGTTCAGGTTATAGATTAATCTTCTAACTGAGGAACAAAGTGAAGGGATATGAAGAATGCCTTTCCAACATCCCAGTTGGTAGGAAGAAAGAAGTGTTCCTATAGGGAGAAAAAGAATTGAGGCTTCAAAGTGAGGAAAAGGTGGAAGTGATGGAAAAGGAAGAGTTAACTCTTTTTAGGATATGGAAAATGGAAGAGTGTCACACAGAAGGGCGGGGAGGAAAAAGGGCAACTGGGTATTTAGAGCTTAGGCACCTCCTGAAGCAGAAGCAGCTAAATGTTTTATGGTGGAAGTTGTTTGTCTTTTAAAAGCAAAATGATATTTTAGAGTTTTAGAAGCTGTAAGGTGAGACTTCATAGAGTAAGAATTAGAGGAAAAACAGAAAAATAGTAATAGCTAGTGATCCTCTGCTCAAGGATAATAAGACAGCAATTTGTGCACCTGATAATAATAGTGGTCTGTTGGTTTTTCCAGGGAATATATCCAAAACATAGCCAGATGCCAGAATTGGAATACATCTAACAAATTCTCTTATTTGCTGAGTTTCTTTCAGATCTCACCAAAAGGGCTTTAAACTAAAAAGAACAGGGGTCCTTTTGACAATGTTAAGGCTAATCTCTTGTCTTCTACTGTGTCCATCCTCAAAGGAAAAGAAAACTGGCCCACCTAGTATGTTGTGACCACTTGGTCATACCTAAACTTTCCTCCTCTACTCTTTTTTATTATTATTCAATTTTATTTTATTTTCAGTTTCAAATTCTCTCCTTCTCCCCACTATCCCCTCCACCTATTGTTAAGACAAGAAACATAAAGCCCATTACAAATATGAAGTTATGAATAAAATTTTCACAATAACTATGTGCAAAAAAAAGAAGGAAGAGAAAAAACATGCTTCAATCTGTACTCTGAATCTATCAGTTCTCTCTCTGAAAGTGGAAAACATTTTTAATCAGGAGTCCTTCGAAATTTTGGTGCATCTTATGTTGATCAGTTACTAAGTCTTCCACAGTAGATTAGCTTTACAATATTGATGCTACTGTGTAATTCCCAGTTCTGCTCACTTTACTTTGTATCACTTCATATAAGTCTTCTCAGGTTTTTCTGGAAAAATCTTCTTCATCATATCTTCATAGAATTCCATCACATTCATATATGATAAACTGTTCAGTCATTTCCCCAATTGATAGGCATCTCCTCAATTTGCAATTCTTTGTCACAATAAAAAAGATTCTATAAGTGTTTTTGTACATATGGATCCTTTTCCTTTTCCTTTTATCTCTTTGGAGTAAAAACTTAGTAGCAGTATTGCTGGGTCAATGGATATATACAGTTTTATAGCCCTTTGGGCATAGTTCCAAATTGATTTCCAGAATTGTTGGGCTGTCTTTTTCTCCAAGATTGATGCTAATATTGCTACTAGAGAGCAGAGGCTACTCACTTTTCTCTGATCCAGCTGTTAAATTCTGATGATTCTATCTGGACACTGGACTCAGATGACTCTGGAGGAGAAAGTGAGACTGGTGTCCTTGCACAGCCCTCCCGCACTCAAATCAAAGTCAACTACAAGTCATGTCAACACTTCCCTGATGTCATGGTCCTCTTCAAAACCTAAGGACAAACACAACTGGTGAGTAGTCCAAGCTGCCTGAATGGGAATTCAGGCAGTTGAGTAATTCAGATCATCCTCTCCCTCTACCTCTCCCTCAACAAAAGAAGGTAAATTTTGATGGCCAGAAGCTGCTCGGTTAACTTGGGGTTTACTGGCTAGATTCCCTCTTTCTTTCCTTCCTTCCTTCCTTCTTTCCTTTCTTCCTTCCTTCTTTACTTCCCTCCTTCCTTCTTTACTTCCTTCTTTCCTTTCTCTTTTCTCAAAGATCAAACTTTAAATCCATTTCACTCTGGTGCTCATAGATTGGACCACAATAGGTCCCTCCCCAAGCTCCACTTAATGGATGTATTTTGGGCCCTTCTGGTTCTGAGTGAATATTAATAGTAACAGTTTCTCTTTTGAGTAGAAACCCTGAAGGTCTTCCCCTCCCAGTTCGATTTTTTTTTAATTAAAGAGGCCATCCCTTGACTCACTTCTTAAACAGGCCTATTCAAAGACCTTGCATTACTTCACTCAAAGTGAGAACCTGAAAAGGCCTCAGCATAAAAGGGCCAGGGTCTTCCATTGCACCAGCAGTCATATCTAATCTTCCTAATGATTATCTGGTCACTGGACCCAGATTTCTCTGGAGGAGAAAGTGAGACTGGCGATCTTACCCAGTCCTCCATCACTCAAATCAAAATCAACTGCAAGTCGCATCATCATTCCCTGATATTATGGTCCTCTTCAAAAATGAAGATCAAACACAACAATCTCACTACATACAATGCTAAAATTCTTGCTCATATCCTCATCACCTCATGGCTGAGCTGTGGTAATAACCTCCTAATATGATGCCTCCTTTTCAGTCTCTACCTTCCTATCAGGCCTCCACACACCTGCAAAAAGAACCTTCCTAAGTCGCAAGCTTGACCCAAAGTCTCCCCTCTATTCAAAAATGTCCAAAAGCTCTTTATTATTACTAGGGTAAAATATAAATTGTTCAGTACAGTATTTAAAACCCCTATAAACTGGATCCAACCTACTTTTCCAACTTTATTTCCCATTACTCCCCTTCATGGATTCTACATACCAGTCAAATTAGACTACTTCTTGTTACCCAAATTTGACATCCTATCTTATAAACAGACTCTCCATTTAAATAAAAGGGAAAAAATAAAAGCCCCTACCAGGTTGAGATTATATTCAGGGTACCCTAGTTCAGAGCAGAAGATTGAGGCTTTGCATTTCCTTAGTCAGGCAGAGTACCAAGTAGAGAGTGAGTACTCTGGGCATGTAAAGAAATCATATGTAAAAACAGATAATCTCCTGATAGCTTTTAACCATCCATTATGGGGAGAGCGGGGTGGGAGAAATCAGTGAGACTTCCTGGCAGGTACACTAATGCATACAACCTGAACAACTATTGGAGATTAAAAAAAAAAAACCCTGTTACTTGACAGTCAGATGAGGCAGAAGGCTGAATCTTACTGATTACATTACACTTTTCATGCCTCTTTGTTGATGCAAAGAGGAAAAAAAAAAAACATTTCTTCTCTACTAGAAGTCATTTCTGTTCTGAGGAGTTTTCTCTGCATTTTTTGTTTCAATGAAAAGCATGCTAAAATAAACTGAACTAGTAATACCAGGTGGTACTGCATTTGAGAACCCTATATTCCTCTCTCACTCTCCTTATTCCACAATACACAAACCCTCCTCAATCATCTTCCTTTCCAGCAAGTAATGAAGAGCAAAGTAGTTTGAGCTCCTAGGGAACTCATCATCAATAGTGTCAGGGCTTCACTAAGTAGTTCAAATACCATCTATTTGCACAACATGCTATAGTATAAAAGTAGAATAAAAATCTAAACCACAAGATATATTTGGTATTGCCTCTGTCAACATGTTTACACAATCTATTGTCTTATTATGTTATAGATAGCCTTAAAATGCATACTCTGTCCTTTTTTGTTTATCTGCACTTACTGATAATATCATTTTATGTGTAAGGTGTGCTTAAAAAGTTATGACAAAATTATGAACCACTGCTATGTGGTTCTCTGCTGCAATAAAATTAATTTTATAATAACATTAAGATATTAGATAATCTTTTAGTAAAAACCTCAAATATCCAATTAAGATACTGCCTCTATATGGCTAAAAGAGGGAAACTTTGTAGTATAATAGAGGTACATGAGAGAATAATAACAGCATTTATTAATCTAACACTTAAAGGCTTTCAAAGTGATTTATACATTATTTTGTGCCATACACACAACACCTATGAGGTAGATGTTATTTTTTTCCCCATTTTACAGGTGAGAAAACTGAGGCAAAGAGCATTTAAGTGATTTGCCCAAAGGTGCATAGCTATTTGGTGTCAGAGACAGGATCTGAATTGTTTTTACTGACACCAAGTCCAGTAAGTGCTCTATATACTGTGGCACCTAGCTGCCTAAAGAAATCTTAAAGATCATCTAGTTCTAGTACAATAGTTTCAAACTCAAATAGAAAAAGATCCCTAAGGGTTGCATATTGACTTAGAAAACTACAAATTAACACCATCTATGTTGTTTCATATTTTAATTTATTTTGTTAAACATTTCCCAATTATATTTTAATCTGGTTCCACCTGGGAGTTTTGCTGGTCACCTGTAGATAGAGTTTGATACCTATTTTTTCACTGATGAAGATGCTTCTCTGAGGCACCAGAGAGGTCAAGTGTCTTTTCCAAGGTCTCACAGAGCCAGGGCTAAAAACTAGGTACTCAGGGTAGTTAAATAAAACATATCACTCATCTTTTCATCCCTTGGCTGTTCTCACTGTCTCAGTCAACTGTTGTCAAGATCATAAGTCACAGAGCAGTTACTTGATAGAGAAAGTTTCTTCACTGTGACTTCTCTACATCAAAGAAATCACAGATATGGTTCCCTACTCCCCCTCCACCCTCACCAAAAAAGAAAAAGAATCTCCCATAGTCAGTATAGGATAAAATAGAAACAATACCTTTAGTTCCCATTACTAGGCAAATGAAAATCTAGATTATTAGGTAAATGAAAATCTAGACAACTCAGGAAATAGGTAGCCCAAGAAATTCATGATAATGTCCCAAAATTACTAGAACAATTAAATGTCCATAGAGCACTTTGCACCCAACAACTGAGGGATGCTACTGTTTACATTAAGAGGTTGGTTTCCCAAACCAACCAGTCCAGATATAGAAAAGGGAAAACCTGGCCTATGATTTCCCATCCATGTAACACCTCCATGACAAAATGGAAGATATTGCATTGAATAAGTAAATTAGTTTAGGTATTATTATCATTTTTCTTATATTGCCTTGGGTATAAAAGGACTGATGACTGCCCATCTCATGACAAAGAGATGATGGAGTAATACGCAGGGTAAGAAATGCATTTTTGGACATTGCTAATATGAGAATGGGGGGAGGAGGAGGGAGCCAGCTTGGTGGAGACGTGGATTGAGTAACAAACTTGGAGTCAGAAAAACTCCACTTCCTGAGTTCAAATCTGGCCTCAGCCACTTCTTAGCTGTGTGACATGGGGCAAGTCATATAACCCTGTTTGCCTCAGCTCCTCATCTGTAAAAATGATCTGGAGAAAGAAATGGCAAACCATTCCCTATTTTTGTCAAGAAAACCCCAAATGGCATCACAAAGAGTCAAATACAACTGAAATGACTGAACAACAACAACAACAAAAACATGAGAATTTTGTTTTCACTTGACTAGGCTAATATGATAGAACATTCTGTGTGTTTTTTTTTCAGTGAGTAGGGGATGTGGGAGAGAAAAAAAAGTTTTATCATTTAAAAAAAAATAAATTGAGCTCCTAAAAAAAAAGAAAAAGAAATTACTAAATCAGTTCATCTGAGTTAGCAGCAAGAGCAATAGAAAACTGTGAGCTCCATTTTAGCAAGAATGAAAGGGAAATATTCTAGGGATCTGCCAAGTTTTTGCTATTCTTGCGTTTATGTCAATACTAAGTAACATGTACACAAAATAAAATGCACAGTCTGGTTAGTCATGGAAGCAAAGTTAGAGCTTTAGAATTGAATTTTTAAAATATTATCTTAAGGGTCAGTTCTATCCCCCAACCTAATTAACTGAGATAGAGACAGAGAGAGCACTAAGTAATAACTTTGCAATGTGTTGATAAGTCCTTAAAGAATTTGAAAGGACAAAAATTTGGCCCATAGGATGAAAGGCAGACAACACTACACAAGAAAAATTCTGTGACTGGTTGAGAAGAGCAAGTCACATCTCTTGGGGTATCTATAAAAAACAGCAAGTGAAAAAAAAAAAAGCAATGAGTCAGTCAAGTAATGAACTAGAGAGAGCCATGTCCCTGAGAGGGAATCACCCTGGGGATAGGGGAGAGAAACCGAATCATTAGGAAACAGCAAAACTAGTCAGGAGTTGAAAGACACATTCTTAGGGCAAACAATCTCCCAAGAAAAAGAGAGACTGTACCTTTGTTCTCCTACTACCTACCTAGATAGTGACAAACTTCAGGGCTAATGCCCTGAGGTAGCTGAAGGGGTAGGGCAACTATTCTGCCTCTCCACCTGGCTTCTTTTATGCTTTTCTTTCCTGATTTTAGGTGAATGAGTATTTTAAGTGACCTAGTGAGTTTAGGACATAATACTAGTTTAGGACATACTACTAATAACCAAGGTTATAGCAGTGGCCACCAAAATTGTCATTATCTGACAAGAGGAAGTATCTGAAAATGAATATGGAAAGACACAAAGTACAGAAGTCAAAAGCTCTCCACCCCTAGGTCACATTGTCTTAATCTCTTCAATCAAAAAGTCTTCTTTCTTCTTGATTGGAGATTAGTTTCCAGTCATCCTTAACTAGTAAGTCCTTAACTCAATCATCTAATTGTAAAGGTCAAAGTTCTCTACCCTTAGTAAATCATGATCTTCTCAGTTTGCATTAAATACCCAAGGAGAGGTCTTTTCATCTTGACTCAAGGCTGGCTCTCTGCTTCCATGGTTCCCCTTCCATGGTCCCAGCTCCTGCCAGCTCCTGGCCAGCTCCTTGTTTTCCAGCTCCTTGTCCATTTCCTGTTCCATACTGAAGCTCATAGTGCCTAATCCACTTCAAATCCTTCACGGTTTCTGTTCCTGGGAAGACAAAGCTTAACAAAACCACCATAACATTCACGCTCATTGTCAGCATCCTCATCAATTCACTTTCTGCCTGTGACCCAACAACAAGGTCTGAGGATTCAACACAAATCATCAGTATAGTCCCTGAACCACTGAAAATGTCAGCAAGACTCTCCTCTAGGATTTCTGTAAAAATACAACAAGAAAATCCTCTTTCAGGGCTTCTGAACCAGCAGCAAGGTCCCAGGGCTTCTGTAACAACAGCATCATCCTCTATCAGCAGATGAATCTGGCAAAGTAACATCAAAACAGACAAAGTACTGACACCACAGCCATGCCTCCTCCCAGTTCTCCTTTCTTCTCAATTCTCAGTTCAGTCCTCAGGTCTCATTTATCTTCTCAGTTCTTCTCAGTTCTCAGTTCTCTTCTCTCTCTCCATCAGTAGCAGCCCAGCCTCCTGATGCTCGCTCTCAGAAATTCTTGGGCTTTTGTTGCATACAGCATTAGCTCCTCCCTGTTCTGCCCCTTCCTGTTACATCAACAAGTCCATCCCACTGTGGCATTCCCAAGTTCTGGATCTTAATACTTGACTTGGAACTAAGTGCTAAGCACCTGTTTGATTGCAAATACAAGGGGCAGGGAAGATCTTCAAATTTCCATCAACATTACACTGCTTTACCTTAAATTTGAGTTCACTTTCCCCAGCCACTCTATGTGCAAAAGGGAGAGGTTACTCTAGATTTTTGTTTCACTTGTGGGGGCAGAGGTGGTGGTGTCTTGTTTCAGTTTTTCTTACTATACACCATTTAGGGAAATACCTTTTCAAAAAGATATTGAAATCCAACAGTGATGTTAATGGTAAATACATGGATCTGGGCTTAGAAACTACAGAATTAGAAGCCAAAAATCCTCAGGGTAATGACTAGAAACATGAAAAGGTAAGTACTGTCCTACACCACACCAACCTCAACCTGTTAATATGATATAATGAGAATGGGAATTTGAAGATCTTCCCTGCCCCTTAATAGACCTAGGGAGAGAGTTTGAAAGTCCTTCCCTGCTTTGAAAGTAAAATCTGTCCCCTAATAGGCAGAATGTCATCACATGGAGCCTGTGATGGAGGGAATTTGCTGAAGGGAAGCAGGGCCCACAGGAAGCTGATAGTCAGAGCTAGCAACACAGTGGGGGAGAGAGGATGCTCAGGCAAGGAGATAGGGAGTTCATAAGTAAATATTGATCTTGTATTGGTTTGTGGGAAGGCTGAAGGATGCTGTGGCTCTCAGTGTTATTATGACTTCTGAATATCTTTGGTACTATGATGGAATTGGCTTACTGGTGTGGGGATTGGGTTTTCTGGTGTCTAAACAAATGCTTTAGTTCTATCCTCTATCTGAAGAGTTTGGTATATTTTGTGATCAAACATCATGTGATACTTACAGTCACGGTCTTTATCATGATTGTTGACACTGTAAATATTGCATTGGCACTACATGTGAGTATTTAGTTAAGGAAGTAGTTTCAGATGGAGTGGTACACTGATACTAATGAAATATTAGTGGTACTTTGATAATAATTCACAAGTTGAATTTTAAAGTTTATGAAGCACTTATCCAGATAGAATTCATTCAATAAACATGAAATTATTAAATGTCTACTAATAGTGGGGAGGGACCTAGTATATAAGGAGAGATTGAAAATTAGGGAGATAGGTGAGGATGATCCAAGGGACAAGCCACTGAAGGAGAGGGGAGAAGATGGGATCAAAGGGATAGAGGATTTGACATTGGTAAAGAGGGGAGTTATCAATCTCTGAAATTGGAGAAAAGGAGACAATGGGAAATAATATTTACTAGAACAGGCCTAACATGTGTCCTGCAGGCCACTTCCAACCTGCCAAAGGATTTCAGTTGCCTCACAAAAAATGTAGAATTTCCACTGTGCAGTCTCCTGTTTGTCACATGACCCACAGCAACCAGACATTGTTAGTCTGTCTGTAGTCTAATCCATCTGCTGCTAAAGAAGTTCAGCCTATTTTAATTTGGGCCCCTATCTACTGCCAAGTTGTGCAGGTCTATACTAGAATCTTCTCTTTGCTAAAAATTAATGCAGTTAATAAATTCTTAACTTTTCTTAATGATGATATCATATTTTCAAAAGTAAGAGGAAATAACAAGGGGGAATATTATTCTGGACCTGATTCTATCAATAATTTGTTCCTTTTGAAGGATGAAATCATCATTAAATCAAATCAAGACATTTTTAGCTACACTGCTCCAACAGGTGGTAAAATAGTACCTCCCCTATTCACTAACTACCATAGCATGTCTCTGTGCCAAGCTCGAGATGTGTTTTCTAAACCCTTCATCCACTTACTCTTTCTGACCAGATGGTTTATAGCATGGGTGCCAAAGTAGAAATAATAAGGCCCCTGGGAGGAAACGAACATGCCATCCTGAGTTTATGATATATAGGAAAGAAAAGGGATGATATTATCTAAAATGCTCGCTAGGTCTGGGGAATGAAGGGATGTTAAATAAATCTAAAAAAGGAAGGATAGGATGCAATGACCTAAAATTCTGTGAGAGAAGTCAATTCAAGAGGAATGGGATCATCTAAAAAACAAAATTGTGACAATATAAACCAAATTAATCCATTATGGAATAAAAAGAAATTAAGTATAAGGAGGTAAATATGGATCTATCAGCATGCTTACATATTTGAAATAAAGAAGATGGAAGTTAAAACACTGAGAAAGTATATATAAATACACACACACACACATATATATATACATATATGTGTGGGTATATATGTATGTATGTGCATA
The DNA here is from genome assembly GCA_028646515.1 of Pseudochirops corinnae. Classification (NCBI taxonomy): domain Eukaryota; kingdom Metazoa; phylum Chordata; class Mammalia; order Diprotodontia; family Pseudocheiridae; genus Pseudochirops; species Pseudochirops corinnae. The sequence goes on along the minus strand of CM053590.1, from coordinate 152,661,641 downwards.
TGTATGTATATATACATACATACATATATATATATATATGAAATACAGAAGACTGTATTCCCATCTGACAAAATAAATAATTTAACAAAGAAGAGTAGGGTATGAAGTAAATTTAGAATTCATTATATTTCACATAAATGGATTGATTTCACTTATAGTTCACAGATTTTGAGCTGGAATGGATCTTAGAGGCCATCTAGTCCAACTCTCTTGTTTTACAGGTAAAGAAACTGAAACTCAGAGAGGTGAAATAAGTGGGCCAGTGTCACACAAGTAGCAAATGGTAGAGAGAGGATTTGAACCTAAGTCACCTGATTCCACACCCAGCACTCTTTCTACTGCACCACATTGTACCTAATTTATTTTGCCATTCACAAAAAAAGAGGAGAGAGTATATTGAATGGTTTAAAATAAACAAGTTGCCTATAAAATTATGGTTAATATTTAAAAGTATATACATTAAAGATAAGTTGTACAAATATTTAGCATACCTCAGCTAACTACCAAAAATCCAAGATCCAATAATAATATTGGACATAGCTAAATTCAAATCAGAAAATATTATAAAAGATTAAGAAGGAAGGTATAACATACTTAACAGTGTCAAAGACAAAGCTTGTAATGGTGCAATTAAACTCATATTGGAAAAGTTAAATTGTTTACAAAGGATTACATAGAAAATCAATGACAGTGGGAAGTTTTAGCACCTCACTAATGGATTATTGTAAACTAATTTTTTTTAAATCACTAACTACCCCTTGGTTTCATCCATCTAACCAATTCCAAATACAAGTACACTCTCATCCAGCCTGTATCACTCCATCTTGCTTACATGAATAACATGGGAGTTTATTAAATTATTAACTATAAATGAACTATGTCTACAACATAGCCCTAATCTTCATGTCTTTTTGATAGGTAGTTTATAATTCTATCCAAAAAAGAAAAGGAAATTAATTTATTCTTTGAAATCTATTCTCTAAACATCTAGGTTGCATTATAACATATGTCTAGCTTTCCTCTCATTCTCTATTGCAAAGTCTAAGGTATTGGGGTGGGTAGGTGGTACAGTGAATACAGCAACTGCCCTGGAGTCAGGAGGACCTGAGTTCAAATTTGGCCTCAGACAATTAACACAAAACTAGCCATGTGACCTTGGGCAAGTCACTTACCCTCAATTGCCCTTACCTTCTCCCTTCCAAAAAAAAAGAGCAAAATTTTTAAAAAACAGTCTAAGGTACAATGGTTATTTTCCCCTAAGATTCATTAGTACTTAAGTAACAAATTCTTCCATGTTAGTATCAGACCCAGAATAAAAATACTCCTCATTTGTTCCTTTTGAAGGATGAAATCATCATTAAAGCAAATCAAGACATTTTTAGCTACACTGCTCCAACAGGTGGTAAAATAGTACCTCCCCTACTCACTAACTACCATAGCATGTCTCTGTGCCAAGCTTGAGATGTGTTTTCTAAACCCTTCATCCACTTACTCTTTCTGACCAAATGGTTTATAGCATACTCTGGTGACATTGCTTGTGTTTATTCCTACACTGATTTTCACCCAAATATTCTACACCATGCTTACCCCACTCTAGTGTCTGGATTTTCCTGCATGAGTTTATGAATAAATAAATAAATGAGTAAATAAATAAATGGAAAAATAATATTTCAGCGTGTTTGTGTGTAGACCGTATCTGCTTCCCCATTCTTCTTTTCTTCAAAGCTCTTTGATTAGCCTTGTAAGACTCAAGGCAGCTCCATTTATTTTAGCCATTCTTTGTTATGCATATTCCATCTCTAGCCAAGAAACTTCCTTCCTACATTTTAAACTATGTTCCATAAATCCCAATCTTATTCTCATATATTATCTTCTTAACCACCTGTTCACTTCCCAAATTGGTCTTTCTCTCCAAAGCCCTTGATGCTGATTAGCCACAGCAAGGAAAATCAAGCCTGTGTCCTTTAGGTGCTTGGCTACTTGTCTAAAACTTCATAATCCTTAGCAGTGCTGTCAAGATTTCTTCTGGGTGTAGTTGTTTTTTTTTTTTTGTGCCCATATGAATCACCAGAAATAGGTAGGAATATCAGAAATAGGTAGGAATCATCAGGTGTGATGAATCTGTGGAGATTCTCCATTACATCCTGGATATTTGCCCCAAGAAGTGAGCAAATTTCTCTACTGCTGTCAGATCAATAAATTGTTGTTTCAATACTGCTCATCAGGGAGATGAATGAGTGAATAAACAAATCATTTATTAAATGCTTACCACATGCAAAGCATGTGCTAAGCATTGGGATACCCACAGAAAAGTAAAACAGTCCCTTCTCTAAAAAAAGCTGCTCACATCCTAATTAGGGAGACAACATTTTTGGAAGGTTTCAACTGCAGATAAGATGAAAAGATCCCAGGGTCTTTAGAGTGGTAAAGCAAATGGTAATGTCTCTTCTCTAATGTCATTTCTTCTTATAAAATCATATCCATTTCTGATATCGAACTATTTGAGAGTGCCAGCCTCTTGGTAGCAAGAACTTTCTTTTCTGAGTTTTCAGTAGCTATGACTAGCACCTACAGGAGCAGGTCCCATATACCAACCATAACTACTGTTTCTTCATCTCTTCCTCCTCTAATTCCAGTACTTTCCATTATATCACTTATTCATATTCTACCCTGACTAATCACCAATAGAGACATTAATTTGTGTAATTATTATACCGTATCTTGATTATTCACATTTGTCCATATATTCTATGGAGATGGAGGGTTTCTGCACAAATGTAAATATGTAAATTATGTTTAAACATAGATATATATACACACTTAGACAAAGATGACATTATTGATATGGAGATATAGATATAGATTCTAGACTTGTGATTTCATTTGTCTTGTGAATCAGTTAGGAAACTTCTTTTACCAATCAGATCAAAAGTTCTTTGCAGCTTATGGTCTTAGAGTGTCACCTAAAACATTTCTAGGTTGAAGGATTCACCCAGAATTACATAACCAATATGTGTTAGAGGCAGGCCTTGAACCTATGTCTTCCTAAATAATTATGGTAGCTCTCTATGCACTACAGGACATAATTACACAATGATAATAGCAATGAATATTTATATGTAATGTTATGTTTTGGAAAGCACTCTATTAAAATGATATCATTAATCCATTTAAGGTCCAATGAGAGAAGAACTTTTTTTTATGTTTTTCTTTTTTTTTCTGCACTAGAACTCTGAATTCATTTCTTATAGGGAACACCTAAGAGAGAAGCTCCCTGAGTTGATGCATATCAACAACTACTCTGCAACTTATAGTCTTAGAGAGCTGAGGCACTAGAAGTTACATAACTTGTCCAGGGTCCCAAAGTCAACAACATATTAGAGGTAGGACATGAACCTATGTGTTTCTAGAGGTTCCAGAGTCTCATTTGGGAGAAAAGAACTACTGTTTATTATAATCCCCACTTTACAGATAAAGAAACTGAGCCTCAGAGAGTTTAAATGATTTGCCCATAATAAGACAGCTAAGCATCAGAAAGGATAGTTGAACCTAGGTCTCCTGTCTACAAGTCTTGTAATCCTTCTACTATACATTAGTTGCCACGTTCTGCTGAACAGTATAGCTACTTCTGAGCAATTATTTTATGATACCAAAACATCAGATTCAATTGGTCAACTTGACGAAAGATAAAAACTTCTAAACCTACTTGTCAGGTATCATGTAGACCAGAGGTACCAAATCTAACTCCCCAGAGCTGCTAAATCAGATTAAAATGGAATTGGAAAATATTAAACAAATAAAAATATAATAGAATATAAGTAATGCTAACATGTGGTTTTCTAAGTCAATATGTAGTCCAAAGGGATCTTTATGTTTGGTGATTCTCATTTCTATTTGAGTTTGACATGACTAACATGGACCAAAAAGACCCATTTTGAGAATTTGAGTTTATATTTTAACTAGCTGCTGGAGGAAGGTTAGTAAAGGGAGTTTCAGTGGTAATAAAAAAAACTACATTGTTGGTAGCACCTCCATTTGTGGTTGCTTTACAGTGAAGTTTCATATCGTGACCCTGATTTTCTCAAGGCTCTACCTTTGTCTCGCTAAAACACAGGAATTTCATTGTCTATACACACACAGAAGTACTACTTTTGAAAACAACCAATTACTAACCAGCTGTTTAACTGAACTCAACCTCCTGAGACAGGAAATGCACAGAGAGATGCTTAATAACTATTATTTCATGGCTACATTGATTTTTTTTCTTTATGAGAATTGCATTGTGGCAGGTTATGTGGTAACAGAAGGTTTAGTGCCCCAGCTCCATTTAGCCAAGTGGACAAAATCATTCTAGTTGGTATCCTGCAATACTAAATCATAAAGGACCTCAGGCCATGATGTACTTTGATCCTTGCAGTGGCTTTCATTTTTTTTGGATAGTCATCGCACCTTGTCCCCATACCAAAATAATAAGAAGGTCAGAGTAGCGCGCCCACACCATTACAAGTGACAGATTATGTGAGGAATTGCAATTGGGCTCCTTCTCTTTCATGACAATGATGATAACAAGAACTGAAAATGGCAGAATATAAATCCATTCTTGTGACAAAGATCATAATAAACAAATGGAAATTGTACAGAAGTTGTTATTCTTAGCACAGGCTTCATACTGTAATCCCGTGTTTTGTCGGATGACCAGTCCGGCTTGTGTGCAAGTCTTGGTGTTGGCATTTGATAAAAACTGTCAGCTGCAAAGAAAGTAATGATTTTCATCCAGAATTAAAGTTATAAAATTACATTATATACAAAAAACAAGAAAACACCAAAGATAAATTTCTTATTACAAAATTTACCTTTTCCTTTTGTCTATGCTACACATTAAGGAATATGTTAGATTCTAGTTCCTGATTAATATATTTCACATCTTGTGGGTAAGATGATGTTGCTGGGAGAATATCTATTATTTACTTTTTTCTTCTTTATTTAAATCTATCACCCTAACAAATCATCTCATTTCCTTTGAGTTTATTTTTTTTAAAAAAAGGAGGGAAGGAGGAAGAAGGGAAATTGTAAAATAGGAAACAGAAACAAAAAATCTCAAATTATAGAAAGCAGAAAGCCCAGGCAACAGTATTAACTAAATGGTAGCTGCAGATTATATGTTTGCAACACTGCCAACATTGTTTGAAGTAACTAATTTTCATAATGTGTGTAATATACCTGAAAATAGAATCTTTTTTTTCAGTCTTGTGGGTAGATTTATTCTATTTTGAGTATATTTTTTTTCTCCAAGATTATCAGGAAGCTTTTTTCTAAAGCAGAAAACAAATTTTTCCTTTTACATAATTGAAGAAGGGTGAGGAAGAGAAGGATAGAGTAGAGGGAATGGAGAGAGGAAAGGTTCAAAAATAAAATAATCTTAAAACCTGTATGAAAGAAAAAGTGACTCACTCATCTCCCTTGAAATGAATGATGATGCTGGCTTTTCTTACATGGCTCTGAAATAAGACTAACATACTTTTCTTCAACCTTCCAAAAAAGCTCCTTGGAACTGAGACCAAGTGAAAATTAATGAGAAAGTTTTAAGCAATTAGACAAAGGAAGTTAAAATGAAAATGTATGTGGTACCATCTTTAGGTCAGGAAGTGAATAGTGTAAGTCAGAAAGTTCAGGAAGGTGGAGGGGAAACAACATGACTGGTGGCCCCATCACAAAGTTCTTAAGAACAAAAGCCTCTTAGCCCATCCATTTCCCATTGATTTTGTTTTGACACATAACATGCCCCTTGGTGCTGCGATAACAGAAGCCATGAAATATCAATGGTTAGTTCCAGAGAATGCATATACAAGGCCAGAGCAATGATATTTAAAGACAAATCTCTCTTCAGGGTGGTTTGTTCATTGATAACCTGATATTTGTGTGCATGGGTCATCTGACCTAGGTGAATATTTAAGGAAGTGATTTTGAGCCAGCTCAGAGCTTCTAGTAAATGGGAATTATTAAAAGTGAAGATATGGAAGCTGATCTAATTTCTTTCTGTTTCATTTCAGAGCATTGCAAGTATGATGAGGAATCATTTCATTGTATTATGGGCCTATGGGAGAGCCCCATTTCTATTAGGCACTGTCTTATCTAATTTGAATCAAAATATAAAGAAAGTATCTGTTGGGTTGCAGGACTTCCAGAGGGATTACCAGTCCTGGAACTTTCAGGATCGATTTGGTGCCAAGACAGCCGAGAGTGCTTTAATTAAGGATGTGAAACAAGATACAGAAAAACTGCACAGAATTTGGAAGAGAATAAGGAGGAAAACAAGACAGGAGTAACAGAGAAATAAACTAGTCTAGTTGAGTCTATGTGTATGGTCCCCTTTCCTGGTTCGAGAATCACAAAGGCAGTAATCTTCTTCATCATGTGAGGCAGTGAATGGAGGTAGGTAAGTAACTTTTTCAGTGTCATACAGTGGAAGAAACACTGGCTTGGGAATGGTTGGACCTGGGTTCAAATCCTTCTCCTGGGGCTTTCTATGTTGCTTAGAGTCCTCAGACCTCACTTTCCCTTCCTACAAAATGAAGAGGTTAGTACTTGATTAAAATGATTAGTAACGAGGAAAATCATTATTAAGGTTATATTATACACACAAAACCAGAAAACATCAAAAATACATTTCCTGTTATAAAATTAACCCCTTCCCTTTATGCATACTACATGTTAAGGAATATACTCAACCGTAAATTCTCGATTAATGCGTTTTGTATCTTGTGACAAAAATAATGCTGTGGGGTATATATCTATTTTGCTTCTTTAAATCTATTTCCTTGAGATTTTGTGAACAAATACCTGGCTGGAGAGAAGTATAACAAGCAGGTGAACTTTCTCATTTCTCTCTCTGCAACTCAGAAGTGACCAAGAGTAAAGCAGGTAATGGTTTTCACCTGGAGCTAGTGGGAGACGAGTGGAATTAAGATAAAATTCTTGCTTTTTACTAATATTGCTATGTATTCTCTCCTTAACCTAATTAAACTGGGTTTATTTTTTTAACCACCCTAAGAGGCAGAGGTATTATAGACTCTAAATCTTAAAGGAGTTCCTTAGGGGAATAGAGGCAAAAATGAGAGCAGTAGGGAGGGAAGAAAACAAATGTTTATTAGGTGCCTAGTATAATCTCACAGCAACCCTGGGAGGTAGGTTCTATTATTATCTTCATTTTATAGATGAGGAAACTGAGGCAGACGGATATTAATTCACTTTTCCAGGGTCACACAACTAATAAGAGTCTGAAGCTGAATTGACACTTGGGCTTTCTTGACTCCAGGCCCAGAGCACCATCCACTACACAATGTACCTGCCTTGGGTGACACTGATATGATACATGTTGGCTTAATCTATTCCCACAGCCAAGGGAAGATTCTGACTAAAACTAATCCATCTTTAAACCCATAAATACGGCTGCACCCAGAGACAATTGATGATTTTGGTGATAGTTCTCGACATTTATTTACCTTCTGCATCCTCTCTGATCTACTATGGCATTTAACGCTCTTGATCATATCTTTTTCCAGATATTCTTTTTCCTTAATGTCTGAGACATTACATCTACTAGTTCTCTTTCAATTTCCATAGTGGCTCCTCTGTTTCATTAATTGGTTCCTTGGTTTCTTCCTAATTCTTTATGGTGCTCCCAATAGTTCTATTCTCCTTTAGATTACTAATTTCTAACCCTTGTAGATCTCACTCATCTCATTCACTCCCACAAGTTATTTCTAGGTGAAAAATCTAAATCTATACTCCCAGTTCTGCCCTCTCTCCCAAATTTTAGCTCTGCATTTAGAAATAATTACATAAACCTCACTTTGAGCATATTAAAAAATCATGTCTTTCTCATAAACCCCTTCTTTGTTTGACCTAGTTATTTTAGTCAATGACACCACCTTGTCTACAATGTTCAAAAAGTGGGTTTTCTCTTTGAATTTTTTCTTTTTATTATTTTTACATCCAGTTGCCAAGGCATGCCAATTTTATTTCCATAGCATCCCTCACATACAGCCTACTCTTCTCTATTTCCATTGCTACCACCCTAGTACAAGGTTGGGTTATCACAATAACCTTTTCTAACAGAACTTTCTAATTCATTCTTCATTCTTGTCGGCTCTGGCCAGCTGCCATTGTATATTCATGGGTAGAAGGCCTGTTGCAGGCCATTTAGATCATATGCTTCACCTGAGGGAGTGAGGAATTGCACCTGCAGACAGAAACATTCCAAGGGAATTCTAACCTATCTAGCCTTGTCTGACCTTCTTGAAATTGGGAGATTTGTGAGAGGTTCCAATTCCCTTTGTTTGACTCACAAATCCTAGAATCAGCAAGCTGGATAGAACCTACCCTCTGAAAAGAATTACAAGTGCATCCTCATTTTCCCAGGCCACACAATGCTGGTTACTTAGAGGGTGGCAATGAGATGTCCCAAGAGTGCCTATTTCTGCATCTCCCAGGTTTGGACTTTCTACTTTTAAACTTAACATGAATTCAACATTATCAAGGTTTTTCTTCTTGAAGTCTTATTCTGACAGTCACACAATTTATATTTATTTGTTTGAATCCTCCAAAGGAAATTGACCTTCTATAATGGCAAGCAAATGAATACTTAGCACCTTGTTTCAGTTCAAGTGTCTTTGAGCCTTGCCCTGATTATATCAAGTCTTTGTTAAGAAATAGAACCTGTGAATGCCACAGTGGGAGAGACTTGCCAAAGACAGGAACAGGAAGGACATAAGAGGTGGGCAGAACAGGGAGGAGCTAATGACAGATAAAAAGCTTGAGCACAGCTGGGACTGAGCAGAACTGAGAAGAGAAAACTTGTAGTGGCCAGCACTCTGTTTGTCTGTTTTGATTTGTGTTTGTGATACTTGGTACAGAAGCCCTGGGACCTTACTGGAAGCTCTGAAAGAGGATTTTCTTGTTGTCTGTTTGCAGAAGTCCTGGAGGAGGGTTTCAGAGATCCTGGGACTATGCTGATGATTTGTGTTGACTTCTTGGACCTTGTTTGTGGGTCTGTGTGTTGATTTCACAGGCAGCTAGTGAATTGATGATGGTGCCAGCAATGTGTGTGAACGTTGTTTTGGCTCTGTTAAGCTTTGTCTTCCCAGAAACAGAAACTGCGAAGGACTTGAGATGGACTGGACACCATGAGCTTCAATATGGAAAGGGAGCTGGAGGAACTGAGAGCTTCCTGCCTGTGAATCCAGGTTATGGTTGGGCAGATTCAGGCAAGAGCTGGACCCATGGAAGAGAAACCATGGAATCTGGGAGCCAATCTAGAGTAGAGATGAAAAGACCTCTCCTTGGGTACTTAGTGCTGACTGAGAAGATCATGATTTACTGTAGCCTAGCAGTGGGAGAACTTTGTGCTTTGTATCTTGTACACCTGAAGGATGATTTAGTTCAAGATGATTGAAAACTAATCTCCAATCAAGTAGAAAGAAGACTTTTTGACTAAGAGATTAAGACAATGTGATCTAAGAGTGGGAAAACTTTGACCTTTGTATTTTGTGTCCCTTAAGAAGGATTGAGTTAAGGACTTATTGAATGATATCTTTTGTTTAAGACTATGTGGCCACTTTAGTGATAAGTTGTTATGTTATATCATTGTGAATGCTGTACTTTAATTTCTGTGAATGTTTTGCTTTAGTTTACTGTTGAGTAAATAGGGAGTTCACTATACTCACTGTGCTATGTGAACAGAACCTTAAAGCTATCCATAGCAGCAGTCCTCTAGAGAGCTGTTCATGCTTGGCCTTACACCTTCTTATCAAATGACAAGGATGAGTATTTCTATGGTCCATAGCATAAGCTATTACAAATGGCCATGGGAACAGGAACTAAAAACAAGATCAATGGAAGAACTATCAGCAAACCTGTAGCATGTCACTTATGTATGAGAATCACCATGATATAGTAGAGAGAACACAGGATGATGATTCAGAAGACCCGGGATCAAGACCCACTTCTACCATTTATTAGCCAGAAATCTTAGTCACTTAAACTCTCTGCTCGCCTCTCACAGGATATAGTACTAGATTTAGGGTGATTGTTTTAAGAATGAGAATACTAAGACCCAGAATACTGAGACAGTTTATTCATGGTCACCCATGTAGCAAGTAGCAATCATGGTATTCAAAGCCACAAATGTTCCTACTCTAAAGCTGGTGTTCTTTCCACTATGACGTATTACTACATCAGGAAAACAAGCTGGGATTTTTATTCATTTGGCTTAGAAAACATTCTCAATCCTGGAAACTCTAAGTATGTTTTCAACACTGATTTCTTTGCAACCTGAGCTTATTCTGATGCTATGTTAGAGCTCAGTAAGAAACCCTTCAATCACCAATCAATCAATCAATCAATCAACAGACATTTATTGAATGCCTACTATATGACAGGCACTAACTAGAGACTAAAAAGAGAGTATTAGCAAAGCAGGATGGCAGTCATATTTAGTGATGTTTTTGTGGAAGTCTATTCATAGAAGGAAACAGTAAATTCTTGGATTGCCCAACCAATCACTAAGAGTTACAAAGAGTAAGGCATATTTCCTATTCTTGTGAAGTAGATAGCTAAGAAGATAGAATATATGTTACAACTAGAGAGTTGCCATATTTGACCAAATGAAAATGAAAAACAAGGTTTCTTTCAAGGGAAAAATATGTGTATAGAAAGTAAGTTCAAGGTGTTAAGAGTGTGTTATGGGAGCCAAGAAAATTAATGTCATCTTTAACTGAATTAAGATAACCATAGTATCCAGATCAGGGAATTGATAGTACCCTTGCATTCTGTCTATTCAGACCACTTAAGGAATACTGCATTCAGTTGTTTTATCATACTTTATCATCTCTTATATTTATGATATTTTAGATTTGATATATTTTAGAAATGGCATTGACAAGGTATAATGCATTCAGGGGAGGGTGACCAGGATGAGGAAAGGGCATGCTATAAGGATCAAGCTGAAAGAACTAGGGATGGGTAGCCTAAAAAAGGAAAGACATGACAGGAGGCAGGACAAGATATCTATGTTCAGGTATTTGAAGGTCTGTAATATGGAACAAAGAACAGACTTATTCTGCTTGCCCCCAGAGGACAGAACTAGGAGTAATGAATAGAAGTTGCCAAGCAGTGGATTTTTGCTCCATATAAGGAAAAAATAATTCTTAACAATTTGAACTGTCAAAAGTGGAATGGGATGCCTGAGGAGGTTCCTCTTCATTAGAAGTCTTCAAGTAAAACCTGATTACCACTTGTCAGAAATGTTGTAGAAGGGATGCTTGGTCATGTATGGCTCAGAATAAACGATCTCTGAGGTCCTCTCTGACTCTGAGATTCTGTGTGAACATGGAGATTTTAATATCTGACCTGCCAACCCCCAACTTAAAGGTTCAATAGAAAATCTTTTGTAACTGAAGTGCAGTACTCAAATATAAGGTGTTACTTTAAAACATTAGATGAGATTGGAAATAATTTTATACAAGTGGAACAACACTGTCAAATTGACAGAGCCAGATTATAGAACAGGCAGAAAGGAACATGAAAGTCATGGGCCATATCACTGCCACCCTCTAGGTCCCTGTCCTCATCTGGCTTGGGGAAATTAGGTTACACATGTAACTGCTCTCAGAAGGTCAGTTTTATCTAGACAATAACCACCAGATTGCTTTGACTATCAATCATTCCAGCCTCTGTGGCCATATCGTTTCCTCCCTCAAGCCCAAGCATGTAGGAATCATAGCAAAGAATCAGTGAAGCATTTACCCTGGCCTGTCTACACCTAATTTGTCCCTACCATGTGCAGCCTTGGAAGCGGTGGGAAAGGGAGAAGGGAATAGAAGAGCTTGGAGCTAGGTATTCAGGACTTGCAAGGTCACATATCAGTCAACAAATACAGTTGCTCTGGTCCTAACTTATACTGTCATAACGTTACCTCTTTGGAAATTGAACAGAAAGGCTTTTCTCCTGCTGGCCTCCAAATTGCAGCTGCATAAATTAAACTTGTTTTGGAGATAGAGAAACTCTGATGTTTCCTTAACCGACACTTCATTAAAGCACTGTGTAATACACCAGCTATGTTTTCCCTGGGGCGATCTGGATGAGATCCAAGCTAGGATACCAGACACACACATGCATAATTATACAGGCAAGGAAATAAACCTCATTATCTTCCCAAGGCACAACTTTACCTGCTTTAGTTAATTGTTATGTTTGTGCAGGGAGGAAAGTTGCTTTGTAAAAGACAGGTTTTCAAGAGACTTGTGAAAGAACCATATTCTGTGATCCAGGTGGACATCAGAAGCTCATGACCTAGCTTGATACAAAGGCATTCACAATAACTTAGAGCAGTTTTGACATTACTTTTCCTGAGATGATTAAGCAAATTCTGCTTCAGTACAGCGGTGACCTGTGTTTGTACAAATGAAGGTCATAGAAAACGGTGCCATTTGGGAGCTATTTGTCCTCTTGGAATTGGGTTGAATTTTGAATTTTACTTTCATTTAAAGTCAGTACAAGAATCACTTAAAAACCATGTAGCTGATTCCTTGGTTCAAACAGTATCCAAACTAAATGTTCTGAAACCAGTGAGACCCAATCCAGTTGTTACAGATTTGGTTACAAGACAGCATTCACAAGAGTATGGTTGCTAGCACAGCAAACAGGATTGTATTGCATTCTCCATTTGAACATTGTCTCAAATTTGTGTCTTTCTTCCTGAAATGTGCCATACTTCCTGTCTTGGTATACAAAAAGTAATGAATTAACAATAACTAGACAAATTGAACAACTACTTTAAAATTTACCTTTCAGATAGATAATAACAGTTCATGACAACAGTTAGTATTGCATAGAACTTTAAGGTTTGGAAAGCACTTAGCAAATATTATCTTATTTGTTCCTCACAAGAACCCTGGGAGGTAGATGCTATTATTGTTCCCATTTTACAGATGAGGAAATGAAGGCAGACAAAGATTAATTAACTTGTCCAGGGTCATACAGCTAATGTGTCTGAAGTCAAATTTGAATGCAAGTCATTCTGACTCTAGGTCCAACATCTATCTACTGGGCCAGATTCAGCAACTAGGTCTGACACAAACTAGCTATGTGCCCTGAGTAAGCCAATTAATCTCATTAAATCTCATGAATAAAATTGGCATATAATCTATTTTACAGGGACACTACAGTGTTTTGGAAAGAGCTCTGGATTTGGTGTCAGAGAATCCAGGGTTGAAATCCAGCCTTGCATCTCACTGCCTTTGTGACCTGGAGCAAATCCCCTGAGCTCTCTTGGTTTTTGCTTCTTACAAAATGAGAGAAAAATTAACTCTAAGCCCCCTTTCCATTCTAAATCTATGACCTTTTATAAATTAAAGCACTATATAAATGTAAGCTGTAATGACAGTGATCTTGATATCCAGGAACTTTGGAACATACTTCAAGATAATTCAGGGCCTTACACCATTTACACTATGCATGAATGAATGAATGAATGAGCAGTCACCATTTGTGTATTAACAATATACAGTGTAAGAGTCTGTTTCTTGTCCTCTTTTCCTCTTCACAAAGTAACAGAGCTACTGCTTAGTTTCCTTTTCGCTTCTTCAGAGTGTCTCAGTGGCTTTGACTAGTAGTATACCAATGGGACTATTAGGCTGCAGTCTGATGCCTGCAGAAACACAAATCCTGTGTCAGTCTCTATACTTCAAAAGGTGTGCTGGTCTGTTTTAACTCACAGGAATTATCCCTTCTGCCAAGGGAACTGTCCTCATAGAGAGAGAGGCAGTTTGTTATTGCCACATCATTTCCTCAAGGAAGAGCTGATGAGCTGCTCTTTTTACACCATTAATGGATTGTTTACACCAAAGAGCACAGCTTGCTATGCTATGATTCCATTAAGGAACTCTGTGAAGAGCTCTGGGACTGAACTATCAAAGAGGCCATGTGAAGTGTTAGTTGAGATTCTGTCAGTTCTTCAGGGAATGCTTAATTTATGGGCCACTTTTGACTACAACTGTACATCTGACAAAGTGAGGCACTTCTACATTTTTACACTTCTGTCTAATTAGATGCCAGTATTGATTTCTGAACACTTTTCCCAACAAACCATGTGTAATGTCTTCCCTATGTAGGTGGCTAAGGTGTCAATGTCACGTTTGAGAATCAAAACTTGAACACTTCAGAAAATGCTAGTGTTTTAAAAGTCCCCTTTCCTACACACACACACACACACACACACACACACACACACACAAAGAGAGAGAGAGAGAGAGAGAGAGAGAGAGAGAGAGAGAATTAAAATTCTGACTTCTTTTGTCCTTCTTGTGAAATTTCTAATTTTATAGAGAACATTCTTCTTGAGAGACACTTTTCTTAGGCTGGTTTATTACTTTAGTTACTTTTTTTCTGCTAAGGTCTTCTGTAAAAAAAAAAAATCATCATTTATAAAGAATACTGAAATCCTTAGCATTTTTCAAGGCAAAAACACATATAGCAAAATCCCTGATTGGTATATGAGAATATGGGACTGCAAAAAAGAGATAAATTATTGGTCCTATATACCCATATAGCAAATCCCTAATAGAGCATGAATTAGATGTCTGGGTTTATGGTTGAAATCCAGGAAGATACACAACAAGGGTAGACATAGATTTGGGAAAAAGAAGTAAAAAAAAAAAAAAAAAAAAAAACAACAGAAAAGAAATGAAATAAGACTTGAGGTTGAGACAGAAATATGTAGTATAATAGGACTATGCCCTAGAGTCAAAAAATCTTATTTTGAATCCTGCCTCTAGCAATTCCTAGCTGTCTCTTCATATAAATGACATATCCCCTCTAAGCCTCATCTTCCTCATCTGCAAAATGGAAATAATAATAATATTAACACCACCTCACTGGGTTATTAAAAGAAAGCTTCTTTGTAAATAGTTTTTTAAAAAAAACTATGCAAAAGAATACAGACAAAACCAGGGCCAAGGATGGACCATAATTTCTTTGACACAGGGAACTGTAATGAGAAAATTTCCTTTACCAATTAAATTTAGCAATTTATCTGCAACTTATAATCTTATGCAGAGTGCCAAAAAGTGATTTACCTAGGATCACACATCTAGTATATATTAGAAGCAAGCTTTGACAGGTCATGCTGTCTCCAGGACCAGATCTTGATCTACTATGTTATACCACCTCTCACTATATAAATGAGGTGGTAGTGGTAGTGGTAATGCTGGCACAGGTCCTAGTGCTGCTACTAGAGGTGATGGCAGCCTGCATGCCAGCATGTCATGGGCTTGGAATTGTTTTTCTCATTGAAGAGGTGGGTTTTAATAATAGATAGCATTTAAACTGTACTTGAAGGTTTGCAAAATATTATTTCATTTTATCTCTACAATATCCCTGGGAAATAGATATTATTACCCCATTTTTCAGATGAAGAATCTGGGGCAAACAAAGCATAAATTACTTATGTCAGAAAAATCATACAACTACTAAGTGTCTTGAATTCAGGTCCTCCCAATTCTAGGTTTAGCACTCTACTGTACTACCTAACTGCCTCCATTTTCACTAATCTATTCATACTCTCTTGAGCACTCCCTTTGTAGAAAAAAGTAAAACTTTTGGAAGGCTTTGAGCCATTACCAAAGATGAGTTATAACAAAGAGGGTTAGTCCAAAAATTCTGACACCTTAGTTCTAGACAAAAAATAACAACATGATTTTTTTTAACTTTATAAATCAAGCATTTTTGTACAAGGACTATGGCTCTGCTAATGCTGCAGATTCCCAAGTCTCTTGTGGACCCTATACAAATGAAGACTTCATTCATTAATAATTATGTTACTTTACTATTTCATGCATGAAAAAAATCCATAGAAAAATAAGGAGGTATAATTAAGAGCTAAGAATATGTTAATCAATTGCCCTATAAATCCAATCACCACTTTTTTCTGACCTCCATGGTCACTACTCCCCTATATGTGTCATCTTTCCCTATTAAAAAAAATGGTATCTTTGAGAGCAAGGACTCTCTTGCTTACTTTCATTTATACCTCAGCACTTAGCACGCAGTAATTTAATAAATACTTTTTCATTCATTCAAGTTTATACAAAGAAACAAGCTTTGAAAATGCACATTACTGAATCTCATTCAGAGTTTACATACCTATCCTATATGTACTCAGAAGTGAACTGGTGATAAAAAGGTATGGCAAGCAATCATTTCCCAATGAAGATTAGTCACAAGAACTACCAAAAATAATAGAAGAATGAGTCTCATTTCTAGCACTTCTAAAACAATTATGGAGGTTGGGTGAATTTTGCAGTAAATTACAAGGGCATATACTATATGTGTGTCTCTACTAATGTCAAGGAACAGCTTTTTGATAGAGTAGTATTGGTCTCCCTCATAGGCAGGTGAGAGTAGCGCAAGAATGCTTCTGTGCTCTCCAGGTTATCGGGAGAAATGAATGGTTCCTTTAAAGAATGAAAGTGCTTAAAGGGAAAAAATGCATTAAAGAGGCAGGTAGGTAGGTTATTAACATGTGTCAGAAGGTAGAAGAGTTGAATATGAAACAAGAAGAAAGAGAATAAGAAGTACTATGGAATGCTTGGAATGCAGTAATAGATAGGAAACACTCCTTACAGAGGAAATCTGGTGGAGAAAATGGTTTATTATGCTCTAGGAAATGATGTTTTCAATTCACAGAGTGTAAATGAGAGAAGTTATACAGGAAGGCTTAGAGGAAAAAGAGATGAAGAGTAGTAGTTGGTGACTTATGACTGAGGGATACTGACTCAGCTATTTGTCAACCTGACAAAAATAATAATGAAATCAGCCATCTTCCTAGCACATGTATTTGGGATGTGACAGATAGCCTCCCAAGATTTGTCAAAACTGAAAATCAGTAACTATAACCAGTAACTATAAATATAACATAAATATAACAGTAAACTATAAGGACATGATAATATACATAAGAAACCTCAAAATCACTGTTGTACATTACATTGTTATATCACCAATGCAATACCCACAGTGGCTGCTATGAATATGCAAGTGTATTTCTAGGTTTGAGTTGCAAGATATAACAGATTCTCTTCTTTGAAGACAAAGCCAAGATATTTATTCATATACCAGAAAGCCAAATCATCATGGAAATAAAGAAGTTGGTATACATTACCAACGCAGAAAGCACCACCATCCCCAAGCCTTCTCTCCATCAGGACTCCCCACAAACAAGTTCCATTAGGCAAAATTCCTTCCTCTCTCACTTAAGTTAGCTACTCTGCCTCAGCTTTCTCCCAACGGTGCCTCATTCCCTTTATGGTAAACTCCTCCCAAATACTGAGCTCCATATGATTCAGCTGTGAACTGGTCCAGAGCTGATCACATGGGAAGGGAAGATCTTCAAATTCCACTAATATTGCAATTGTCCTACCTGGACAAATAACTGAAAACTTAGGGACACAAGCACTGATTTTTTGTTTCTTTGTTTTTTTGGAGGGGGGAAGGCAAGGCAATTGGCATTAAGTGACTTGTCCAAGGTCACACATCCAGTGTGCCAAGTGTCTGAGGTAAAATTTGAACTTAGATCCCCCTGACTCCAGGGTCATTCACTGCATCACCTAGCTGCCCCACAAGCATTGTTTTAATCAAGGCTATCAGTAATTTTTCCCATCCAAGTTCCCATGCCACCTGAAGTTTATCCATAGACTTCTTGTGTGTCAATGGACTCCAGGTTAAGAACACATGCTTTAGAGAAATCAGCTAGTTTGAGATGTAGTTCATCCCATTCCAAAGTAGGCAAACCTATTTACCTAAGTAGACTACTGTAAAAAGTTCACCCTGCCCAATCTCCCAATCTCCATTTATGATTCTAGAATAAAATTTGTTACTATTCTAGTGATTTTGGAAATGTCTAGGTAGTAAAGCAAATTTCAGGATAAGAAGAGACATTATCTCTATCATTTTCAAGAATTGTTGGGAGTCCTTAAGGTCTATCAAAGTGTTTATATACAACTGCCTTTTCTAGGATTCAGTTTCTTAACCATCTTTCCTATATTTATTATTTTTCCTGTTTCCTTTATTTAAGGAAGTTCTTTTAAAAAAATATTATACTATCATGTCTACCAAGTAGTCTCCATAGTCATGCAAAGTAGTAGAAAGAGTAATCAATTTGTCCACTGTCAAAGCCCTGGAACCCCATTCCATTTGAGTACTGAATTTGACTGTTTTTATTGGACATTCAGTCTTTGATCCCAGCTTCTTCTTTGCACCCTGAGAAGAGGAATGTCTTTAGACAAGATAAAATTTCCCCATCCGTACTTCATTATCTTCCATTCTGCTAGACTGGAACCCATTGTCAATTGTTGGCCCAGCCTTACATACTCTCTGCCATTTTATTTGTTCATTTTTAAATGGCTGAGCTATAGCTTCTCAGATCACTCTTAAGAGCTACATCTAACTGCCTGGGAGAAAAAAAAAAGGATAAAAGAAAGAAAAATCCTTTATCCACTCCTTTTTTGTTAATGAGTAGAAGGCCTACCTAATTAAGAAGACTTTCAGTGTTAAATGCACTAGGCAAAGCCTCAGGAGAGCTACAAAGGGAGGGAGAAATTCCAAGAGTGAGAAACCTCTTCAGTGATTGCTAATTTTAGAAAGATTAATGCAGCTGGGCAACTCTTTGCAATTTGCTTATCTGATACTTTTTTTCCCTCAAGATCTGCAAACTTAGTCATTTTGAGAGTAGCTCCCTTAACTTGCTTCCACATTTGGATAGCCACCAGGCGGGGTTGCATTCTAGCCAAATAGTTCATGTGACACAATAGTAACTTGTTCATTCAACTCATATGCATAAACTATCCTGTGAACTTTATCTGTAAACCCATTCATCTTTCATGGAGTAATGTATGGAGCACTAGATTTGGAGTAAGGAAGACATGGATTCAAATCCTGCCTCCAACACATATGTGACCTGGGCAAATCACTTAACCTCTATGAACCTTCATTTCTTTACCTGTAGAATGAGGAGTTTAAACTCAATGGCCACTCAAGTCCCATCCAAATCTAGATCTACAATATTATGACACAACCAAACATATAGACTTTGTGCCTTTGTCAAGTATTAGGATTTCATATCTAAATCTAAGGTCTATGATCTCAACATGAAAGTGTAAAGAAGAATTCAAGTATTACGTAGTTACAAGTATCTTTTGAATAACTGATAAAATCATTGGATTGATCATATCACACTTCCAATTAGCTCAGTGATGATCACTCCAGCATTCCAATCTCTGACCTCAGAGATGTAAGTATTCTTTCCAGTAATGAAGATCACAACCCCTCCATGCCTTCTCACCCAAACACATAATATCCTATATGTCTCAATGTAGACTACCACTTATCATCTTAAAATATTACATATCTTTTTCTTTTGTTTTTGTTGTAAGTCAAAAACCATCCCTGAATCAATTTTGTAAAAAATTCTAAAAATGAACAAAAAGTTCATTGAATGATGAACTCCAAAACAAAATGTGGCCTTCTTACCTGGCTTCTTTTCTTTATTTCTAAAAGAGTATCACTAAAATTTGCACAAATCTAAACATATAATTAATCAGCATTTTTGCAACTAAAGAGTAGAGAATCACCCAAGAAGTATAATATAAATAGAGATGACTATCTATATTTATCTACACAGATACACACATATATATAATTTGTACATACATAAATATGCTTAAAACTATATTAAGACATTTGCAATATCCTATAAATATGCATAACATGTATGTTTATATAAACACATGTGTAGACACATACATTAAAGGAAATATCATTATTTATTAATACTATTTGAACATAGCTTAAAGTGACTAGAGAATTATCCAACCCAAAATTACAGTAGGTATCAGGCAGACCTCAGAAACTTTCCAGGCATGGCTGTAGGGAATGCTGAATCCCACACAGGTCTTGTTTTGGAGCCACCCAAAGCTTGCATTCTAGGTTCATCGATTTGAATATTTATACTTACCTGATGATATGTTGTTGTTGCTGTTCACCCTTCATTTTTGAAGAAGACCAATCACATCACAGGTGATATCTTGACTTGTTCCTGAATTAGACTGAAGTGAGACAGAGTTACACAAAGCTGTCAGCCTTACTCTCTCTTCCAGAGTCATCAAAGTCTACTGGCAACACAAAAGTCTAGATGACTCGCAATGGCCCAGGATGCAGTAGATGACCTTGGCATCTTCTATGCCTGACCAAGCTCTAAGAGCAGCACAACCCCTGCTTCAGCCTCCTTCATGGCCGTTGGAACTAATTGTTTCCATCCACCCATTCTTCCAAGGAAAATCTTCATTTGTTTGGAGTAGATATCCCCCTAATTCACCAATAAGTTGGAGGCCTGTTGGTTACCCTCAACCTGGTTTAGCCTGTCTGCTGAGATGGTTTACCAGGGTATGACTGCTGCACATGCTACAGTTTCTTGGAGCCACAGGTAAGAGTTGGATGAAATTGGGCTACAAAAGTGGATAAGCAGCCTTGAAAAGGGCTGATAAGTTATCACACCAGAGGTAGTGGTTCTTTCTAAACACTCCATAGTACCCCACCTGCTAACTTGCCTGCCTGTGCATAGCCAATCAGGCAAATGTCCTTGATCCCTTGTTTATATAATGTGACTTCACAGGGTCTTTACAAAGACTTGAGAAGGGAACCACATTTTCTTCTAGCTCTCTCCTTTTCCACATGATCTAATAAAATAAAAATTTTAAAAACTATTTCAGGTTTAGGGGGCCAGTTCTCTACTGACAATTAACAGTAATATATAAAACATATATGTATGTGTTTATACATATAAACATGTGAATGCTAGCCCTAATCTACTTCTAGTCATGTTCCAAGAACCAGGGAATAACTTGGATACTGAAAAAATTAATCTTTTCAACACTGAGGTAGTTTAATCTCCACTTGGAGTAACTAGGTGGCACAGTAGATAGAGCACTGGGCTTGAATCAGGAAGACTCATCTTCCTGAATTCAAATTCAGCCTCAGATAATGACTGGGCAAGTCACTTCACCCTGTTTGCCTCAGATGTTCATCTGTAAAATGAACTGGAGAAGAAAATGGCAAACCACTCCAGTACATTTGCCAAGAAAACCACAAATGGGGTCACAAAGAGTCAGACACTAATGAAAGCGACTGAACAACAATCTCGACTTTATTTAGCATAGCCAATGGAGTATGCAAGATCTTTGGATTCCTAGCATCTGAGACTAACCAACAGTGTCACAGAGAATATATCCTACCCCCTCTTAGATACCTCATCCCCACTGCATTCCATGTCATATTTCATATCCCTTCTATTTACCGTATAAATTGTTATCTTCTCTCTCTCATAATAGAGACTGATGCTTATTTGACCATAGGAGATTATTTCATGATAAGTTTATGGAATTCATTGTCAGAAAAATTCTCAGAAAAGTAGAAAAACACACATTAGGGATGTCACCAGGACTTTGGGATCAGGATCCATTCTTCAGAGTCAATAGGATACCAGCTATGGTTTCTTTATCAGAGTTTGGAGAAGTATGTATACCAGTGGAACCTTGGTGTTATTCAGTAGAGGATAATTATTTATTATTATCAAGCTGTATTTCCATAAAATGTGTGTAATTTATATTATTTCAATGGTTTATATTAGTATACATATCAGAAAACAAAAAATAAGTACTTAAAAAATTCAACCAGTATGCAAGAACTAGCATTATTACAGAAAAGTATGACTTCTAAATGAGCCCCTTTGCATCTATCCTTCCTCTAAGCTATGCTTTAGTGAGCTAGCCACTAGGGACACCCCTGCCCTAGAGAATACCACTGATTAGCTAGGAAGATCAAAGGAGCTACAAACCCTGAAATAAAAATATCCTAGGGCAGCATGGTACAATGGTTAGATTAGTGGACTTGAAAGATGGGAAGATCTGCCACTTATTAGCTTTATGACCATGGGCAAGTAGCTTAACTACCTAAACTGCAGTTTCCTCATTTATAATATAGAAATAATATTATCTAGAATTCCTTCATCACCTTGGTCTTATGACAATTCTCAAATGAAATAGTGTGTGTGAAATACTTTGAACATTTTAAAACACTATATAAATATCAGTTATTATTATTATTACAAAGAACTAGCAGGAGATTCTCTTAACCCTTGTTATTATCCATCCAACTCCTCAAACTGTCTGTTTCTTTTTCCAGTGTTTATACTGTCTCTATCTCTCATGATTAATTATTGTAATCAGGGGGGCGGAGCCAAGATGGCAGCGTAGCAGCAGCAAAATATTGCAGCTCTCACATAGCCATCCCAAAATACCCATAACATAGGACTCTAAACCAATCCTAGAACCCCAAAACGCACACAAGGATACTTCCCACTAAAGTCAGCTCGGCTACGAGGAACCATATCAGCACTGTGAACCGAAACCAGCCTGGCCTGAAGCCCTG
>CM053590.1:152614449-152638602 GCA_028646515.1 Pseudochirops corinnae | reverse complement strand
ATATATATATATATATATAGTGCTTTGTAAACCTTAAAGCTATATAAATGTGAGTTAGTTTATTAGCTCTTATTGCCACAGGTAGTCAATGATGAGACTTATTCTACTAACTGGTGCCTGAAACATGAGGGACTTTGAGTTTCTACATGACCTAGACATTCTAAGAATGGAGGTTTGTGAAGGTCTACTGACAGCCCTGACAAAACATGTAGAAACTTTTGGAAACAGTCAAAACCACTGAAAGTTTAATCCTGATTCAATAGGAGTGTAGCAATTGCCCATCCCCACCCTATCACATCTTTCCCAACCTGCTCAGTTGACATTCCAGATGACCATGTGGAAACTTAGGGGAGGCAGACTTTTGGCCATGTATCAATGGGTTGAGTGCCATAATTGGTTATTAAGCCTAAAAAATATATACTAATGAGGCAATTTATCCCCAGGTTGCTCTCTTCCTTCCACCTTCAAAGTGTAAGGACATCTGTATGATACTATTCTGTGGAGAGAAATGATCAAAAGAGCTACTAGAGAGAAATGTGTGATCCACCAGAATTTAATTTAGATTCCTTGCCTAGATAATCCATGCAAGTCTTAGTCTTCAAGCATTTATTAAGTACTTATTATTTCTAGACACTGTGCTAAGCAATGGGGCACAGAGCAAGGCAAAAAAAACAATCCTGGACTAAAGGGAACATACATTCTAACTAGAGAGACAATATGTGCATACCTAAATACAGACAAGATATATACAGAATAGATGGAAAGTAATATGAGGAAGAAAGGCATTAGCAGCTGGGAGATAGGAAAGATCCTCCTATTGAAGGCAGGCTTTGAGATGAGTCTTGGAAGGGAGCCAGGGAAGCCAGGAGGCAGAGGTGACCTGATTTTAGAAGAGTTGGAAAGATATGGAATAATAGTGGTAGATAGGAGGAAGGAGAACAGAATTCAAAAGCAGGATCATTATTGTGCTAGAGAGAATATGTAACTATACAACATACAGTGATATGGTTAGCATAGTGCCTGGCACATAGTAGGCACTTCATAAATATTTATTAATTGATTGATTGCAACATTCAGCTTGCTAGGAGGTGCTGCTTAAGATTTCACTTCTTGCTGATACGCTGTGAACACACGTTGGGAAACACAATGACAATGATTTGAAGGCTATGAAATGTCACCATACAAATTAATTTATGACAAGCACCCAATCAAATGCTTTTAATAATTGTGGAAGAAGTGTTAACATTGTAATGAGGGGAAACCAGCTGAGCCACTGAAGCAAAGGGACAGGAGTCACTGAATTGCCCCATGGGAAATCATGCTGCTGTTCTAGCATACCGAGAGAGAGTATTTAGGTGATAGATTTGATAAGAAGGAACAGTTATCACTTTTGAGGAGGTACAGGGTCAAAGGAGAGAATAGAATAAATGGGGGGTGGGATAGGATGGAGAGAAATATAGTTAGTGTTTTAAAGCATGACTGTTATGGAATTATTTTGCATGACTTCACATGTATAACCTATATCAAATTGCTTGTCTTCTCAATGAAGGTAGGTGAGGAGGGAGGAAAGGAGAGAATGTGGAACTCAGAGTTTTAAAAATGAATGTTAAAATTGTTTTTACATGCAACTGGGAAATAAGATATACAGGCAATGGGGTATAAAAATCTATCTTGCCCTACAGGAAAGTAGAAGGGAAGGGGATAAGAAAAGGGAGAAGGTGTAATAGAAGGAAGGGCAGATTGGGAGAAGGGACAATCAGAATGCATGCTGTTTGGGGGTGGGGAGAGGGGAGAGATGGGGAGAAAATTTGGAAATCAAAATCTTGTAGAAGTGAATATTGAAAACTAAAATTAAATTAATTAATCAAAAAAAAGAAAGAAAGAAAAGTTATCACTGATGGTGTATATAAATCTGGCCACAACCCATTAAGCAGAATCGGGATAGCTTTGTAGAGAACTTACTCAAGTAAGTCGGTACCAGTATGAGATTCTTAACTTAAGTTTTCTAATTTTCTTTACACTTTGATATTGATCAACTGGGAAGTTTATGATAAAAGTTATTTTTCAAACAAACATTTATGGGGCAGCTAAGTAGCACAGTGAATAGAGCGCCTGCCCTGGAGTCAGGAGGACCTGAGTTCAAATGTGACCTTAGATACTTGACACTTAACTAGCTGTGCGACCTTGGGAAAGTCACTTAACACCAATTGCCTTGCCTTCCCCCCAAAAGGAAGGAAGGAAGGAAGGAAGGAAACATTTATTGCGCATATGTCATGTATGTGGTACTGTACCAGACACTATGAGAGATGCAGATAAGTACAAACATGTACCTACAGATACAGTCTGTAACCTAAAGGTGGTTGAGAAGCATATAGTCTATTTAGGTGAAACAATGGATAGATCTGTCCTCAGACATTTATTAGATATGTGACCCTGAGCTATCTGCCTCAGTTTCCTTCTCTGTAAAATGGGGATCATTGTTGGGCCTCCAACCCCCATTGCTCCTTCCTGTTGCCCTCTGGGTGGTCTGTTGCATTCCAAGGCCTAGGAGCCAGAGCCCTGATAAGGCTGTCTGCCTTACCGGAATGTGGATTAACAGCATTGAGCATGTATCATCCAATGGGATAGCCCCCCTTTCTTCTTGCCCCTGTTGCTGAGGCACGTGACTTAGTCTGCCCAGGGGGAGAAAAAGGGAGCGAGGGGAGGGAAGAGGGTAGGAGTAAGAGGTAAGTAAGAGGTGAGGGAAGAGGGGTGAGAGAAGAGAGAGATAAAGGAAGAGAAGATGTAACAATAAAGCTGCATTTCTAAACCCATCTGTGTGTGCGGGGAGCTCTGTTCGAGAAGGAATCCAGAGACATCTGATGACCCTGGGGGGGGTGGGGGAGTAAGTGAGGAAGGTGGTCCAGAAGGGAACCCAAGGTGAGCGGGTTCTAACAGATCATAACAACACCTGCCTTGCTAGATTGTTGTAAAGATCAAATGAGATAACATTTGCAAGGGACTTAGCACAGTGCCTTGCACGTAATAAGTGATATATATTGAGATATATATATATATATATATATATATATATATATATATATATATATATATATACTATTTATTATTATTATGACTAATTTACTACATACGCCTCCTCCAAAAGTTTGGTTGTATGATTATAAAAGGTTATTCATAAATTCATTGCTGAAATGGACTATATGAGTCATCTAATCCAACCCCTCATTTTATAGATGAGGAAACTGAGGCCCAGAGAAGGGTAATATGAATTGCCCTGACACACAATAAGTGGCAGAGATTTTCAAGCAAAGGAAAAATTAAAAGAAGCCCTAATGATTATGAAATAAAAACTAGTAACATAAGGAAAGGAACTTATTGAGAAACTTATGAGAAGCTTCACTTTTTCTCTGTATGTACATGAAGTAATGGAGATTATCTACTCAGGAATCCCACCCATGGCTTTCCAACTTTTTGCCTGCTCTTTGGTGTCTAGGCTGCTTTCAGCCAACAACAGCTGTTAAAACAGAGATCTAGCAATAATAGGCCCCTGAAGACTATTTATTGTTGAAATCACCACCTATTTTTCCCTTGCAAATTTTCTTTCTGTGCTCTGTAAAATCCTATGGGATTTATTTGTCTTTCTACATTATTTCTGTTGTTGGCCTACTATGTGGAAACCTTGTATATATGAAGGTTTACAAACTATACCTCAGCAACTTCTAAAGTAAGACTTTATTGCCACAGCTTGGTATTACAAAGATTCATCTGTGTGGAGGTTTTAATATATCTTATCATTTTTTCTGAGGAGCAAAGGGAAGAAAGAGGCCTAGGACGTCAATTTCATCAATACAGCTCCTTCTCAGAGTAGAAACTCTCTCCCCTGATGCAGATAGGCAAATCTTGTTACACAGTCTTAGAGAAATGCCTGGGGACACTGAGCTATTGTGTAACTTGCTCATGGTCATAGAGCTAATATTAACCAGAGGTAAGAATTCTAGCCATGTCTTCCTGACTCCAAAACAGGTTCCTGATCCATTACACCACGCTAGATGTAAGCTCCTTAAAGATAGGGACAGTTTTATTTTTGTCATTGTGACTTCCACATCTAGCGTAGTGTGCCTGGTGTATAGAAGGGTTTCAATAAATCCTTCTTGAGCTGATTTTACAGGACAGGAGTCAATCCTTTTTTTTTCCCCAGCTCCAAAGCTATAACAAAGTTCTGCCATATCTTAAACTATCATAAATATTATTTAACAATAATGAAAATACTCCTCTGTTGTGAATTACTTTTTTGCTGAAGTGAGACAGCACAGAGAAGGCATAACTACTTGGCCATCAAACTGTTTAGATTTATTTTTATTTGTCTGTTTTCTACTAACACAGATAGTGAGGCAGTTTTCTATCATTTCTAAGTAGGTAATAAAATATCAGATTGACTCCAATTTCTGCACTTCTAACTTTTGGTGAATTTTCTTGGCTGGCATTCTGATCTCCTTCCCAATGAATCTACTTAGGTGTTATTCAGTATTAGCTGTCACAAATGTTGGTCTATAACTCCAGATCTCATTAAAGGGTAGGGTTTTGCAGTATTTCAACACTGATGGGCCTTTGGCAGAAGTTTCTAAATATATCAAAGTGAATAAGCTATTCACATTCTAAAATTCATCAAAATAAATTTCCACAAATAAAATGCGAGACAATATGCTATTTATGGACTGCTGCATGTTGGCTATTGCTGTGCATGTATGTGTATAGAAAGTGTAAGTCTATCCACAGATTGTCAATGATCAGCTTTTCTAATGGTTATTATTGAGTTGATGGCATATCCAAATGCAGTTAAGTTTGATAAAGTCACAAATTGGGCTTCTACACATTCTTCAGGCCCAAGGAACAATATTTGTTTTTAAAATCTACCATCTCTGAAATTCTGTGATTCTCTAGGATATGTTAAGATCCCCTAATGACACCCTTGGAAGCTCTCTATGTCTTACTTACTTCCTAAATATGCTTGTGTGTGTCTGTGTCTGGGTGTAGACACACACATACACACACATACCACACACATATACATACGTATATACATGTATTCCCCTTCACAAAGAATCTGACTTGGAGGCTGGAACCTCTGTCCCTATATAAATAATTTTAAGTGGTTTGTGGAAGACCAGGTGAGAATGAGTTCAAGTACCTATTTTCCATGACCATCTCCTGACTACACTTTTTAAGTCACATCCTCTGTGATGCTCATATTCACTGTTCTCTCTAAAACAACTTTGATCAAGACAGTAACATCCTTTACTTCTTTTTCTTGGCAAACTTTATACATAGGAAAGTAATCAACGACAATGAATATTGATTCTAGCTATGGCTTTCTTTCTATTTTGTTGTTCAGTCATTTCAGTCATACTAGACACTTGATGACCCCATTTGGGGTTTTCCTGGCAAAGATACTGCAGTAGTTTGACATTTCCTTCTTTAGCTCATTTTACAGATGAGGAAACTGAGGCAAACAGGTTTAAGTGACTTCCCCAGGGTCACACAACTAATAAGTGTGTGAGGCTAGATTTGAACTCAGGAAGACATATCTCCCTGACCCTAGGCACAGCAGTCTATCCATTGTTCCACCATTGTGTCCTGTCTTCCTAGCTGCCTAGCCACCTTTCTGTATACAGGTCTCCATATATTCTTCAGTCTATCTCCATGTTTCTACTGGGTCATGACTAAAGATGCATCAGAAGTGCTATACTAAATAAGTGCTATATATTAAATACTAGATTACACTGGCTCATATAGTGGGTAGTACTGAAAGGTCAACTGGTATTCCCATTTCCTACTCTGAGGACAGGAAACAAAAGCAAGTTCAGATGATATGACTGAGATAAAAGCATTACTAGATCAAATACAGGTCTTGCTGCAATCAGTATCACTCTCACACTGGCATATACCCAATGGGAGGGGGTGGTGGTACTAAAGCAATCAGGTTATGAAGCCAGTGTGATAAAATGGAAAAAACACTGCTTTAGGAAGATGAAGATGAAAGAGAGTTCCTGTCCTGCTGCAGTCACTACCTGTGTGACTTTGAGCAAGGGAGTCTCTCTCTCTGGGCCTCAGTTTCTCCATCTATAAAATGTGAAGGTTAGATTAGATCACCTCTAGAGCCCCTTCTAACCCTAAAGCTACGACCCTATGAATCCCTACAAAAAAACACCCATCAACACCCATAT
The DNA here is from genome assembly GCA_028646515.1 of Pseudochirops corinnae. NCBI lineage: Eukaryota > Metazoa > Chordata > Mammalia > Diprotodontia > Pseudocheiridae > Pseudochirops > Pseudochirops corinnae. Next base: position 152,632,378 of record CM053590.1, on the reverse strand, counting down.
ACATTGAGATTAAGATACTGGGGGGAAAGACAGAAATACAAACAGGAGCAGAACCAAGAAAGAGCAGTGTATTAAAAACTCAGAAAGTATCCAAGAGGAGGTGATTAACAAAGTCAAATGCTTCAAAAGGGACAAAAGGAATGAACATTTAGAGGAGCATGAGAAGAAGCACTGATCATCTGAAGCTAAGTAATATGAAGTCTTTCCCAAAGAGAAGGAATCTGGACCTTCCATGGAGGAAGCAGCTTTTTGTACTCTGAGAAACAATTGTATTGATCCACACAAGGCATCATCAGAAAAGAATCCATCCAATAAGCTTCAAAGAAAGAAGAGATGAGCAGTGCTTGATGACTGCTAAAAGATATCAAGGCAAATATTCCTTGAAGTGACAAATTAAGAGGTCTGCTATTTTCCCAGGTCTTAGATCCAGGACACACTAGATAGCTTCCCAAGATCTGTCAAACCTGATGGCCTCTGGCAATTCGCATAACTACAAATGATGCTGCCAGAAGAAACCTGGCAAGCACTCTTAGACATTACAAAATCCTGGATAGGAAACTGAAAACATTATACAGAGGGTCAGGGAAGAGTATATATTTATCACTCATTCCTGTTTATTAAAGCTAGAAGCTTTGTGTAAGAAAGGAAAATTTATGGGGTGAGGAGTTTATTAAGAAGGTGGAATCTGAGAACACACAATTCTGATTATAGCTTAAGATATAGAAATGATAAATTTTGTACCTAATAAAGGCTGATAAGAGTATGTTTACCTGGAATATACCTGATTTTTTAAAGGAAAAGGACAGAGAAAGGGGCAAAAAATTACTTACATATATCCACAAAGATAGATAAAAAACAAAGTATATTATAGTATAATCACCTCCTCCTCCTAGATATTCTCTCCTCTCTGGGTTTCATTGATGGTGTTCTCTATAGGTTCTTCTACTATTTGTACTGGGACTCTCCTCAGTATCTTAATCTCAGTGTTTACAGAGTATTTGTGGGTGATACATTTATTGTTCTTTCCTTGGGAGTTCAAAGAATCATAGATTGAGAACTGGAAGGGGCCTTAGAATTGATCTGATCCAACCTCCACATTTTATAGATGGAGAACTGAGGCCCAGAGAGAAGTGGCTTGCTCAAGGTCACACAAGTAGTGACTGACACAGGACTCAAACCCTAGGCTTCTGACTCTCTGCTGATATTCAAGATGAACAAGAAATTCTTAAGGAAACAAATTCAATTACATAATTGTCAATGAAGCTTCATGGGATTAGGCTACTGACTGAAATATGGTTCTTGAAGATCAAAGTTTATTTAAAAGGAATAGAACAGAACAAAGAGAGGTCTGTTTCTCACTTACATTAAGATTATACATACAGGAAAGGGAAGAGTTAAAAGGAACAAGCATTGATTAAGTGCCTACTATATACTAGGTTACCATACTAACTAATTTATAAATAAATTTTAATAATAAACAATCCTAGGAGGTAGGTGTCATTATTATCCCTCTTTTAAAATTGAAGAAATTAAGGCAGATGGAAGTTAAATAATTTGCCCACACAGCTAGCAAGTGTCAGAGGCCCAATTTGAATTCAAGTCTTCCTGACTCCAGACCCAGTGCTCTATCTGTGATTCATCTCAGAATTTCATGATGCTTAACAATAAAATGCAAGTCTTGATCAGTGGTCTCTCCTTTATTTTTAATTGTGGGTTCCTAGGAATGGGAATACTGTGAAGGGGATGGCCTCTAAAGTTCCTTGAAAATCAAAGATTCAGTGATTTTGCAACTATTATTCAACTCATGTCTCTCCATCTTGTTCACAAGAATTTGTGAATTTGTCAAATGCCTTGCTGAAATACGGGTATACTGTGACTATGTCCTTGGCTTCACCGACCAATCCAGTAAACCTATGATTTTCTATAATCCCAGAATCTCCATGATTACTTACGTCCCCCTGGAAAACTGGAAAAGAATGTTATTTAGGGATAAATGCATCATATTGAAGCGGCCCTTGTTCTTCATTACAATATCCATATGAAAATGATATTTCTCTTTCATAGTACTTTGGGTTCATCTGTTCCTGGCGCGAATCCTACCCACCTTCCCTCAAAGCCATGATATCTATGATATCACCATTTGCTACTTTGGGAAAGATTGAGGCAATAATCTGAGGATCATTTTAACACCAGTGAAAGCTGATGCAATACACACAACCCTGGGTTTGGGTGCTTTGTAATACTTAAGAGGGAAAAAACATGTCTTTCTCTTAGAATTAACCTACTTTTCTTCTTTTACTTTCTTACTTCCTTCACTGATAATTATGTATTTGTAGGTTGCTTCATTCAGACAGGTATCTGTATACTAAAAAAGAAGAAGAAAGAAGGAATAGGAAAAATCCCACAGAGAAATTATACAATTTCCTATTCAGCTTTCCCTGGAGGTTTTACCTAAATAAACATATGCAACATAATTAAGACTTCCAGATTTCATTTAAGAGAAGATTAGAAAACTCAATTGTTTTGTCTCCACCCTTCCCTCACCCCAGGACTCCAGTTTTTCAGGGTTTTTTTATTGTTGCCATTGTTATTTCTCTGAAAAACGTTGCTAATTAGGAATTTCCTACACACTAAAAATGGGGAAAACAAAGCTGTATGTCCACCTTGGGCCTACCATTCACATTATGCTAAAACTTTCATTGCCTTGAAAAGAGACTGAGCTTCCTATAGTCTGTTAATTGTATAGGCCCACAAAATCCCAGCAGCCCTTTCAAGATGTATCAATTTGTCTGACTGCTCTGAATCTAAAAGGATCTCAAAGTCGTTGCTAGATATCAGAAAGAACTTGCCCAAATGAACAACTGTTAGGTTGAGGGGGAGTGGACAAACTGACAGCCAGAGTAGCCAGAGCAGAGTGGGCTAACAGCTGGCTGGGGAGACTGTACTATATTGCAAGAAAACTAGCATAAAAAAGAAAGGCTGAAAAAAAAGCCTGCAAGTTATATTCTGAAATGTGAGATCAAATCTCTCTTGAGTAATATTCCCCTGGGTAACAAGGTCAAGTACTACCCATGGAAAAGTTTCTCCTCCGGCTAGGAAATAAGATGAAATTGTCTGCCTGGATCATTGGAAGTGTTAGAGGCTAGCAGATGATTAAGCCAGGAGAAAACTAAGAGGTGTTTTACTACCTGGCCAAAGGTACTGAGACCACAAGTTTTTCAGCGTACAAGAGAGAAGCACTGGCTCTTCTGGAAATAATAATCAATAATCATATTTTAAGTTTGTGTGGCAATACAAACTTTAACATGTCATTTTCTTATCCTTTATAGTATTTTGATGGATCTCTGAAATAAGCCTGTAAGGTAGGTAGGAATATTGGTAGGGAGCAAAGTGGTACAGCAGATAGAGCAGAGGTCTTTGTCTGATACTTACTCATTGTGTGACCCTCGTCAAGTTACTGAATCATTCTCTGCCTTGGTTTTCTCAGCAGTAAAATGGGAGATAATAATAACATCTGTCTCCCTTTGTTGTGAGGACAAAATGAAGTATTTGTCAAGTATTCTGCAAACCTTAAAGCATTACATAAATGCTTTAAATGATACTATTATTAGTATCCCTTTTTTATAAATGAAGAGACATTTACAGAAACATTTGATGGAGGAATATCAATTATGGATGAAAATGTAACATGGACCACATCTGGAGTTCCTTGTTCATTCACTTCAGTGTATTTTCAATTCAAGAAAGAAAGTGGCAAAGTAGAATGCATCCAACGAAAGATAAAGAGGAGGAGGGGCAACTAGCTGGCACAGTGAATAGAGCACTGGCCCTGGACTCAGGAGGACCTGAGTTCAAATTTGGCCTCAGATACTTGACATACTAGCTGTGTGACCTTGGGCAAGTAACTTAACCCCAGTCACCTTGCCTTCTCCCCTCAAAAAAAAAAAAAGATAAAGAGGAGGATAGTGAAGGACCTAGAAACCATCATACATATAAAGACTATAACTGAAAGTAATGGGGATATTTGCCATGGAAAAGAAATGAAATGAGGGAGAGACACGATAGCTTCCTTCAAATATTTGAAGGTCTATCATATGTAAGACAAAAGCAGAATTATTCTTTCCTGCTTTAAATGCAGAAATAGATAGCCAACAGTGGAGCAGGCTATCTCAGAAAGCACTGAACAACCCCTAATTAGAAGAGTTCAATCAGAAGCTGGGTGATCATTTGCCTAAGATGTTTTAAGAAATATTCTTGCTTTGAGTGAGAGGTTAGAGTAGATTGCTAAGGTTTCTTGCAATCTTACATTTGTATGAGTAAACCCAGAAGAGTACAGATTCGGCTGGATTATGGTCCCAGCTACTAGGGAGGCTGAGAGCTAACCAATCTCAAACTTGTGAGTTCTGAGCTGTACTGGGATGTGCTGATTGAATTTCTGCCCTCAGTTCAACATTAGTATGATGAGCCCCCGGGAGTAAGTGCCACCAGACTAACTAAAAAGTGCAACCAGCATGAGAAAGGGAAGGGAAGGGTTGGGAAGGGAAGGCAAGGAAAAAGCAGGCAAGGGAACAGCTGATCTGAATTTAGAAGACCTAGAATATACTCCTGACTCCTGCCACTTACTGGTTATGACCACATACACAAGTCACTTAACTTTAGGGGGCCTCATTTTGCTCAAGTCCAAAATGAAGGGATGGACAAGATGGCTTAAAAGTCCCTTCTACCTTCTAAATTCTAAGATTCCATGTCACACCCAAAGTCATGCTAGCTGCTGACAGAGTCTGCTTTACAATAGAATCTGGGTCACTTGACCTTTGGCCCATGTGTCTTTCTACCATTCTGCTTCAGGAATATATTAGCCTAAGGCAATTAATAACATGTAGGACACTTCATTTGCAGGTTTTAGAAATTGGAAATAATCTTAAAGAACATCTAGTTATTTTACAGATAAGGAAACTTGGGGCCAGGGAGGCTGAGTAACTGGTTCAAAGTCATATAAGTAGAAAACAGGAAAGCCAGCATTTGAACCTAGTTCTTCCAATTACAAATTCAAGCGGCTTTTTCCCCTTCATCAAGCTATGTCTTTGAAATAGAAGTGAATTTGGTACTCAATTACAGAAAGGAAGGAAAGAAGAAAGGAAGGAAGGAAGGAAGGAAGGAAGGAAGGAAGGAAAAAAGGAAGGAAGGAAAGAAGGAAGGAAGGAAGTAAAGAAGGAAGGAAGGAAGGAAGGAAAGAAGGAAGGAAGGAAAGAAGGAAGGAAGGAAAGAAGGAAGGAAGGAAAGAAGGAAGGAAGGAAAAGAACAAACATTTATTAAGCACCTACTGTGTGCTAAGTACTATGCTAAGGGCTTTACAAATATTATCTTATTTGATCCCAACAACAACCCTGGGATGTAAATGCTATTATTATTTCCTTTCCATAGTTGAGGAAGTTAAGGCAAAGAGAGGTTAAGCTACTTTCAGGGTCATATCACTAGTAATCATCTGAGGCCAGATTTGTACTCATGTCTTCCTGACTCCAGGTAAGGTAGAAACCACATTACTTACTGAGAGTTAGACACATTGGAATATTTTTTTTAATCTCTTAGTATATCCAGAAAATTGTTTCTCTGAGTCACAAGAATTATTCCATGGAAAGAATTCAAGTTATAATAAGGGTGGGATTTGTTACATCAGTTTACCTTTTCATCCAAATTATATCACAATTTACTATTCATATGTCTTGTATCTTTCGTTTTCACTATATAATAATGGCTAATATTTCTATAGATGAAGAAACTAAGGAAGAGGTAAGTGACTTGTTCAAGGACAATTAATAATAATAAAAGCTGGCATTTATATAGCACTTTATTTTATCATCACAGTATCCCTGGGAAGCAGGGGCTATTAATATTCCCATTTTACAGATAGGAATGCAAATAGAAACTCAGTGACTTTCTTAGGATCAGAGGAAGGATTGGAATTCAGGTATTCCTGAGTCCAGGTCCAGTATTTTATCCACTGGACTACTTAGCTGTCATAGGGAAATAACATGAGCATATGTTGTTATTATTGTTGTTGTTTAGTCATGTCCATCTCTTTGGGACCACATTTGAGGTTTTCTTGGCAAAGATTCAAAGGTGGTTTGCATTTTCCTTCCCAGGCTCGTTTTACAGATGAGGAAACTGAGGCAAGCAGAGTTAAGTGATTTGTCCAGGATCACACAACTTGTAAGTATCTGAGGCCAGATTTGAACATGGGAAGATGAGTCTTCCTGACTCCATGCCTAGCACTCTATCCACTGTACCACCTCGCTGGCCAGGTACTTTTAAGCTATTAAAAGAAGTAGAGGAAGTCCTCTTTGGATGAAGCAGCTGGTGGCAAAGTGGATAGAGTGCTGAGCTTGAAGTCAGGAAGACCTGAATTCAAATATGGCCTCAGACACTTACTAGATGTTTGACCTTAGGCAAGTCACTTAACTGCCTGCCTCAGTTTCCTTAACTGTAAAATGGGGATAATAATGAATAGCACCTACCTCCCAAGGTTGTTGTAAGGATCAAACGAAATAATATTTGTAAAGCACTTAGCACAATACCTGGCATTGTTCTGAATGTCAGCTATTTATTAATTTTTATCCCCTGTGGGAGATTTATAGCAGGATATAGAGGAGAAAGACCCTGGATGGGAAGGCATGGAGAGGTTGTAATCTGCACCATTCTAGGGAAGACCAACACTGATAAGATCAAAAATGTTTCCAAGTATGGAATAATTTCCTGTATTTTAGGATGCCAGGTACATGTGGGCAAGTTGTATATGCACAAAACAAAATAGAAACACTGTTAGGTGATGCTAAATCAGCTATGTGTTTCCCACATATACATATTTATTCAATATAAGGATGGATTCCAAATTCCTAAAATGAATATGTCAAAATAAAAGATGTTGGACCTTCTAACACTCCATATTCCTGCTCTAATCTCTACCCCCAACACACATATATGTGAACAAACACACATGCCAAGGGACTTTTTGCACAGTAGTCAATACCAAATATCAAATGGTGGGAATATTCTCTATCTTCTTAAGGTTGGAGCAGTAACAATGAGACTCCATCTTGCCAGATACTTCAATCAACTAAAGAAAGAGGGATAAACCCAGGATGCTCTTACCTAATCAAATCAATCAATGGTATTTGTTAAAAGATTATTTTGTTCTAGCTCTATGCTTTATATAAGAGATACAGAGAGAAAAAATAAAATCATCCCTGCACTAAAGGAACCTAACTTCTACAATGGGGAACAACATAGACATATAAATGTATACACAGTGAATACAAGGTCCTTTTGCAAGGAAGAGGTACCAGCATCTAGTGGCACCAGGAAAGGCCTTATATAGGAAGAACACCTGAGCTTTGAAGGAAGCTAAGGGGTGGTTTATAAGAGATGGAAGCAAGGAAGAAACACATTCCAAGCACGGGGAAAAACAAACAAAGGAGTGGGAGATTATAATTTTCCCTGTGAGAAAAAAAAACAAAAAGGCCAAACAATGGGAGGGGAGGAGATTGGAATTCTCTGTGAGGAAGTTTCCTCTACCAATATAGAACAGTACCTTCTCTGAAACCTTGGTTTAAAGGTCTTTAAATCTTTAAGATTAAACCACTAAATATACATAAGGATCCCTGTGGGCCACATACTGAATTAGAAAACCATTTGTTAGCATTATCTGCGCTCTATTGTCTTTTTATTTAGTTTGTTATACATTTCCCAATTACACTTTAATTTGGTTCTGCCTGTACAGAGAAATGCTACATGTTTGACACTTCCATGCTATATGTAATGGTAACATAAATGGGAAGATCTTTCCCACCCTTGATAGGCCCATGTGACCTGCTTGGGTCATGTGGAAGCCTGACTCACATGAGTCTGTGGTGGGAGAAGCTTGCTTAATGGGTGGAGCAGGAGGGGTGGAGGAGAGCTGAGAAGAAGTTGGTCAGAACAATTAAAGCTGAGGGAGAGAAAGGAAGCAGGCAGCAAGCTGTGTTTGTTTGTGGGAAGGCCCTAGTGGGGGAAGGCTTGGGGATGATGGTGCCCCCTACATTGTTATTGTGTATAGATTTCTTTGTTGCTATGATGAATTTGACTTTCTGGTGTTGAGATCTGGCTTTATGGTGTTTGAATAAATGTTTTAGTTCTATCATCAATGTGGAAAGTCTGTTATATTTTGTAATTCAGAATTACGCTGGCATATTCATAGCTACCATAGGTGCCATGAATATTGTATTGGTGCTGCACTATAGTATATGTAATGAGGGATAATATGAAATAAGATTGGTAAGATAGGTTGGAACCAGGTTGTTTAAAGCCAAACCCAGGACTATGAACTTTATCCCAGAAGTGATATGCAGTCACTAGAACTTTTTGAGTCAGGAAGTAATATGTTCACCAAAGCTGGCAAAGTTCCATACTAAACGTCACCCAGGAACCCATCAGTCAGTTCAAATACCACCAATCTACACTCTTGTAAACTGACTAGTCATAAAGTAAATACACAACTTTTACCCATTAGTATTCAGTTATTAACTATCAGTGGCACCCAACAGCAAGGAACAAGCAAATTGATGAGATCTCTTTGAGCAACTAGGATGGTTTATGAGAAGCTCTTACAGAGAACTCAGCTTTTTGCTATAGGCACAAGTTTTGAAATTGAATGTTGTCTGCCAACAGAAATCATAACAAATTCTTATGTGCTCATATTTCCTAGTAAGGGAGATTCAGATAGAAACACAATATGTTTTTTAAAAATGGTAAATTCTGACTTTTACTTTTTATCATTTAATTTCATATTGATTCACTTTCCTTTGAGAGGAAACCTAGTATAGAAGACTTCAAGTCAGAAGACCTGAGTTCAAGTTCCAGCTCCACGCCTTCACAATCTCTCTGAGCCTCAGTTAATAATTTTTGTAATAACAACCTTGTAGACTTGTTGTGAAGAAAGCACTATATAAATGGACTAGTATTATTTAGTCCCAATCTGTTACCTCTACTAACCTCAAAGTACATGGGTGCCTGCCATTTTGCTTATTTTATGAAAGCAATGTTGCCTCAAAATGGGCTTGAAATTGTCATTTCAAATGTATGTTCTTCCCATTGATGGCCTGAAGTTCATAGGGCTTCCTTATTATGCAAATAACAAAAATGGGCTCACTTAAACTTGAGATACACTTTAGGAAATGAGCCATCCTACACTTTGCTTTGTTAAAATGTGATGGAAATAGTTAGCAAGTTCATTATTGAATGTAGGCAGATTCACTTGATTAGAAGAGGCTGGAACATAATTTGTACTTTTCTGTTAAAATTCTGGTGGGAATGTTGCAAGTGATTTTTTAAAAGTATTAACTGTAGAAAGTATTGCCCTGAATCCAATTTAACCTGTTCTCTTGAATTGCCACATTTTCCAGAAGCACTGAACCCAGTGTGTATGCAGGAGGCTCTGAATATGCCAGTGACGGAGTCCCCCCTGAACTGACATCATTTGTTGTTGCAACCCAAGCTACAATCCTTTTGTGTCCTTGGGAGGCAAGACAGGCACCAGCCACTCAGTGCCAGTTTGGGATAATGCTTGTACACGTGGGGTCCTTTGTAGATAAGCAGACCCTCCAATCTTCATAGTCTAACAGTTCCCAAGGGAAAAGAACGTGGCTTTTACCATCAACTTGCTCTTCCCTGTTGGGAGGAGTTTTGTCCTTTCTCCCACCTTTGCTGTACCTTTCCCCTTCCCACCCTGGTATCCTCTCCTCCGTTCAGCCTGATATCATAAAAATGCGAACTTCTGTAACAACTATGAACTCTTTGCTCAGGCTTTCATTTCTACATGCATGTCCATCACTCTTGTAATAAACCTAGTTTTCACATAAGTTTTCTGAAGATGTGATTGACAGAAGTAATGGATGTTTTTGTTTTTAACTAGACCTATGATTTCACATGGTCTACAACTTAGGATCTTACAGAGTTGCCTAAGACACTGAGAGGCTAAACGACAGCCTGTCTGTGGCAGGGGGTGGACTTGAACCCAGGTCTTCCTGACTCTGAGGTGGATCTCTAACCACAATACCATGCTGCCACGAAAGGAGATTACAGTTACATAGCATACTTTGGGGATGCCTAATATGCATAATAGAAGGACCCTACACACACACACACACACACACACACACACACACACACACATACACACATGCAAGCATCAGAACAGGCACAGATATCCTCTGACTGCTTCCCTTTGGTTTTGAGAATTCTTTCCATTGCCTTTGCAGCCAGAGCTCCACGGTTATATTAAAAGGGGAGCAATTTCTACCCAACAAGGCTTTCTTTCATGTTTGCCCCTTTAGTATATCTATGGCGTTCAGTGTTTCCCATGATTTAACTATCATCTCACTTTCCATCATTATTTCTTCCCCTTATCCCCACCATGTCCTCATGCTGAAGCCAATTGGATTATTAACCATCTCCAAACATACCTTATACTTTTCTACTACTGGATCATTGCTGTTCTTTCCACCTAAAACATCTCCACCTGTCTCTGCCTACTGAAATCCTAAGCATCCATCAAGGTTTGGCTGAAATGCTACTTAATCTATAAAGAAGTCTCGGATTTCCCTCAGAAATGAATTCTTCATTTTCTGAACTGTCACAGAACTTTTAATACTTCACTTTGTAGTTTAGTTTAGTTACATATCATAGTCCTATTATATTATTAACTCTTTTTAAAGCTAAAGTGTTTTCTTTATGCACCATATTGTAGGCACTCAATATATGTTTCTGAATAAAAGAATGAACTCTTTCTCACCCAGTCAAACCCATACCATGATGTGGAATGATATAAAATTCTTTTTCATTTGTTTTGAGCAGTTAAATGTTCTGTAAAACTTCCACACCCAGTCTTCTTGATGGCATCAACACTAGTTAGGTTGATGAATACAGTACAAAGGTGATGTCAGAGAAAGCAATCTTTTTTGTAAGACAGAATCCTTGGAAAGCAAAAACAATCTTGGCATTTTGCTTGACTGCACACGTATAATCGATAATACATCACTTGCCTTCTGAAAGAGAGAGAAGAGGGACAAAGAGAGAGAATTTGGAACTAAAAATTTTAAATGAATATTAAAAATTGTTTTTACACGTAATTGAGAAAATAAATTTTTTAAAAAACAATCTCGTCAACCCTTTATTCAAATGTCCCTAAAAGAACAGATTTTAATTTCTGCAAAATGCTTTTTTTAACAACATATGAGAAATTACCAGCACAGAATCTAATGTGCTGTGACTTTTAACCTTGATCTAATTTATTATGCTAAATGTGAATAGGCAAGATAAAAATATATCATTTCCATGCTCTAAAACCTTCAGTGGCTCCCTATTGACTCCAAGATAAACCATAAACCTTCTGTTTGTTCTTTAAAAGACCTCTGCTATCTGGCTCCAACCTATCTTTCCAAACTCATTTTCCTTTATTCCCCTTCACTTCACTATGTTTCAGCCAAATGAGACTATTTACTGTTTCCAATACAGAATGTTCCTACCTGCCTGCATGCCTTTCTACAGGCTGTTCCTCATCTTTGCCATGCTCTCCTTCTTCCCCTTCTCCTCTTACAATCCCTAGTTCCATTCAAATCCCTTTCGGTTTCTCCCATTTTAACACTTACCAAATTATTTTCTATTTGCTTTTCACATATTTTGTGTTTATGTTATACAGTGCCTAGTACAAATAGACATAATAAATGTTTATTGAATTGAATATGCTATTTCTCCAGGATACTAGCTGCTTAAAGACCTTGTCTCTGGCTGTCCCCCATGCCTGGAATGCTCTTTCTCCCCTCTCCCACTGACCTCCCTGGGTTCCTTTAAGTCCCAACTAAAATCTCACCTTCTATAGGAAGCCTTCCTCAACCCCTCTCAATTCTAGTGCCTTCCTTCTGTTAATTATCTCCTATTTATCCATTATGTAGTTTGCTTTGTATATAACTTGTTCACATGTTGTCTCTCCCATTAGACTGTAAACTCCCTGAAGTCTGGAACTTTTTAACCTCTTTTTGTACACCCAACACTTAGCACAATGCCTGGCACATGACATTTAATGAGTTCTTACTGAATTGAACTAAATGGGAAATATTAAAACCCTTCAGTTTTTATTGGAAGGTGAATGTGGAATTGCATAATTAATTAAAATTCAACGTGATTTCTGCATTTATCATTGAGCAATTTTTCAATATTTTCATTTGCTTTTGGTCTGGACATTTTAGGGGTACAGTTTCATTGAAAAGTCATCATAGTCCACAGGTCAGGAGTTGACAACTCTTGATCTATTTCCTGCACAGCTCCTTAATCTGCGGAATAGCACTATTGCTTTGTCCATGAAAACATGCTGATGCTTGATAATGCACTGTGATTCTGGGAGCATGCAAAAACCATGCTAATATGAGCTGGACATATTTCTTGCCAACAAAACCATGGTATAACATGATAGTCACAACAGCAGCTTTATCACCTAAATTTCTGCTCACTCAGTAAATCTAGGGATTATTTCCTATTCTCACTTCCAACAAAAAATACCACCAACACACATTTACAGAAGCATAATAAGGAATTCTTGCACTGGAGGTATATCCTATTTGGATAAAGGGTTACCGTAGACAGTCTACCCACCATGAGTTCTTGCTATGAGAGGGGCAGCAAGTCTCCAGTATCACTTGTTAGGACCAAAACTCCAGTCTTTATAAGGAGGAAGAAGAGAGGTAGCAGTGGCATGGGCATGGCATAGGGAGAAGGAGGTCAATGGAAAATAAGCATCATGAAAATGAAGTGTTGGGGCAATAACTTGGGACTAGGTGAAGGAGTAGGATAGTGAACCAGAGGACTATCATGGGGAAGCAGAATGTAAGTGGAGGTCAGAGCCCTGGGGCAAAAGCCCCCATTGTCTTAGGCTAGTTAGGTCTCTGCCCATTTATAAAGTACTTGACAATTTTCAGAGTTTTCAAAGCATTTTTTCATATATTATAGCATTTGATCCTCCAAGTAACACAGTGAAATAGTAAACCATGGTACAAAATATTCTCCCTATTTTGAAGGTGATAAAACTGAGCCCCAGACATTTTAACTGGCAGCTTGTCCAAGGTCACAAAGCAATGAGGTGGCAAATGAAAGACTAGAACCCTGGTCTTTATCATTTGTGGTCCCATATTATTTCCAACTATTACATTCCTTTCTGTTTCTATAACCTTAGTTTGAGCGATTGCAGCTAAAGCCTGACTCAAAGGCCACCAGTTAGTCAATTGTGAATTCAACCTACCAATTCCAACAAGGCTACAGCTTTCACCCCTATACTCCCTCCCTGAAAACAACCAATATTCCCAATGTGCTCCAAACCTATAATTTCAAGGATCTGAGAAAATAAAAAAATAGCTCCTTCACACAAAAAAGTAAGGGACCCCCTGATCTAACTGCTCTCAGATTCAAAGTAAGTTCAAAACTTTCAATATATCAGGTTACAGGATGGTTGGGAAAGCAAAAAAAAAAACAACAAAAAACCAGAGGCAGCATTTCTCTGTCAGTCTTTGTTTTTTTAAATTTCTGAGAATCACAAAAATCAGGGAGGCACTGCAAGGCTTGGCAGGATGCATGAGTGTGTGACAAGCAAAAATAAACTATTAGCACAGAGATGGAATCTAGTACCTGGACTAGGGATGAGTTAAAGACAGGCTTCCATGCACTGTAGGCAAAGTTCTAAAAACAACAAATGCACATCATTGGCCTGCATTTGAATATTGTACCACCCTATTTGTTACTATCATTTGGAAATTTTGAGGCTTAACTGTAACCCATACATGTTGGCTTGACATAAAGTAAATACCTATATGCTTTGGAGAATTGAATCTTTTAGCATTAAACATATGTTTAGTTTACACCATTCTCTTCTTTACAAAGGTGGAGGGACTACAGATATGTAATACTGAATATACTATCAGAGTTGGGTGTTGTGCTAGTTTGCTTTGCTGAATTGATTTTTTTTCCTATTTCTTTTTCATTTTTTGTTATGATAAATGACTCACCGGGTAGAGTAAGGGAGAGATGTATTGGGAAAGTGAAGCAATGTTGAAACAAAAGATAATTTTTAATTGAATGTAAATTTAAGGTTCAGTATGACATAATGAACAGAGTAGTGTTCCTGGAGCAAGGGAGAACTGAGTTCAAATAATGTACCAGCTCTGATCCTGAGCAAGTCACAACCTTTAGTGTTCCTGGAGCAAGGGAGAACTGAGTTCAAATAATGTACCAGCTCTGATCCTGAGCAAGTCACAACCTTTCTACCAAAACCTCAAGCAACTCCCTAGGACTTATCTACTAAGCCATAGATAGGTTGCCATCTTGATTGACATTGAAAGAAGAAGTACCCTTTCCACCTGATAAAATCACCAGTCCTTAAACTAATACCAGATTGACAATAGGATGATTAATTTTTTCAGCTCCCACAATTCCCAAAGACCTTCTACTAAAATATGGAGGAGTTGTGATCTGGTAGAGGAATAACTCACACTGTTGAAATCTGAGGGCATTGAAATATTCAGCATTAAAAAGTATCCTTCATAGCAATTTCCCACTCTCTTATTGAACCATAGGTTACAATCTATCATATCTACCCTTAGTACATACTCTCTCTATACACAGCTTCCCATGGCCATCCAGTGATCACAACAGACCAGGAAAGTGCACAGTGAGCAGAGAATTTGGAAATTTGAGAATTTGAGAAACAAGCAGAGAGTAGTTTTTGCCATTCACTAGTCACAATTATCTGTCTCACACAGCATTAAAAAAATTTGGGACCACAATGTTCCCTCTATAAATAGGGCCAAATGATCAATTAAAACATACTTATCTAATGACTACCATGTGCAAGACATGGGGCTAGTCATGCTGTGCCAACAATTAACTGACAAACTAGTAGTAGGATGATCTAGAGTAACAGACCTTATTTGTAGAAATCCTTTTTGGATATTACCTTTTCCATTCAATCTTCTCAATAATGCCATGATGTGAGTAAGGTAAATATTATCCTCAATTTACAGGTGAAGAAACTGAGGCTCAGATAAATTTGCTGGCTTATTCATAGTCACGTATCTAGTGAGCAGTTCAAACAACAAGTATTTATGAATGGCTTAATGTGTGTCAGGTGCTATGAAAAACCTTGGGGATACAAAGAAAAAGCAAAAATAAGCCCTGCCTTCAAGAAACTTATATTCTGATGCGAGAAACAACATATAAAGAAATAGCAACATATAAGATACACACAAAGTAAATGGAAAATAGCCTTAGGGGAAAAGCTCTAGAATCTGGGGAAACTGGGAAAGACCTCCAACCAAAGGTGGTATTTGAGCTGATACTTAAAGGAAATGAGGAATTCTAAGAGGCAGAGGCGATAAAAGAGAACATTCATCATACAGGGCACAGTCAATTCAAAGATACAGAAATCAGAAACAGAGCATTGTGTGTGAGGAACAGCAAGTAGCTTACTATGATGGTACCACAGAATACAAGAAAGGGAAGGAAACATTCACTAAGCATCTACTATGTCCTGGGCACCTTATAAATATTACCTCATTTGATCCTCACAACAATCCTGGGAAGGTAGATGCTATTATTATCCTCATTTCACAGTAGAGGAAACTGAGGCAGATACCATGTAAGTGATTTACCCAGGATCATTCAGCTAGTAAGTGTGCAAGACTACATTTGAATTCAGGTTTTCCTGACTCCAAGCCCAGTTCTCTATGCACTGCACCATCTAGTTTCTGTTGAGGAAGACTAGAAAGATAGGAGGGGTCATGACAAGTTTTACTTGAAAAAAGAGAAGTTTCTCATTGATCCTGAATACAGTTGGGAGCCACTGAAGTTTATGAAGTAAGAGAGTAACATAGTCAGAGATGAATTTAAGCAAAATCACTTTGGCAGCTATGTGGAAGGTAGACTGGAGTGAGGATAGACTTGACTTAGAGAGACTATGTTAGAAGGATAATGCAATAGTCTAGTTGAAAGGTGAAGAGTCTCTAAACTAGGATGGTGACTGAGGAAGTTGAGGAGCTAGGGACACATACAAGAGGTGTTGTAGACATCAAAATGGCAAGATTTAGCAACTACTTAAAAATACGAACTGAAAGAGATTGAAGGATGAAGGATGAAAATGAAGGTGCAAACCTAGAAGGGTGGCATTGCTCTCAAGAGTAATAATAGAGAAGCTCAGGGAAGGGACAGATGATCAGTCATTGGGATCCTCCTCCTTTCCTCCTCCATCTTCTTTTCTTCATCTTCTTCCTATTCTCCCTCTTCTCTTTCCTCCTACTCCTCAAAGGAGCTTTGGTCTCCTCTGTTTCTGACCTGCAAGGGCTTGCCCCTCCTTAGAAAACTTGGTTTCCCCTTCACCTCTGATGCTCCCCACATTTGTACTAGACTTAGTGCAAACGTTTTGTTTTCTTTAGCCCTACCACAAACTCAAAAAAATCCAGCAGCCCTCAACCTCCCCAATAGCAGGGAATACAGGCATATCCCACTCTGCCCAGTCTGCAACAAGATTCTTGTACAGGTATTAGTGGTGCTACAAGGACTTCAAGGTCCCTTCCTATGACTCTGCATGCATACACACACACACACACACACACACACACACACACACAAAATATAGTATACCAAATGCTACTAGATGAACATGCTTCCTGAATTGGACTGGTTGCAAAGTGCCATTCTAGAAAAGAATAAAATGGAAATCTACATATCTCCTGAAGTCCCAGATCTAAAGGCAGCTCCCCTACTTTGTAGGATTACTGCTGGGCAAATAGAAGAATCTTAATTACCACCTGACTTGTCCTCATTGAGATCACAGATACAGATTTTCTTGGGCTTTTAAAAACTGCAGTTTTAAGCTCTGTAAACATAGAACTTATTAACCCAGATGGTGTTAATTAAATGCAGTCTCTACTTAGCAACAATTTTTCCATTGCATTAAACAGGAGTTAATTTCTTATGGGAAACCCTCCTAAAGTTCTTTGTGGAGCAGCCTTTCTAGTAGAGGCAACCTGCATCTTATGTAGATGAGATCATGGAGATGAATTAAAATCTCTCAAGAGGTAGAATGATGTAGTATAAAGAAAGCCTCTGTCTCACACATCTGCCTATGACTGGAGGGCCAGGAGCCATTAAGGAACAACTTTATTCACACTGAGTCTCAATATCACTGCATGTTGATTGCTTCCCAGGCTGAGTCACCTGTAACTGATTGCTGCATATTGTCCTGTGTTCCCATTGTTTTTATTTATAATGAAAGTAAGAGCTTAGATTTTCAGCAATCTCCTCAGGACTGCTTGCATAATTTCTTTGTAAGCTTTAGAAAGACTTTCCTCCACAAGTCTTTATGAAGGTTTCCATTCATCTAACAAGCAATTATTAGCATGTACAAGAAACCTATGCTAGGTGTTTGGGCTGGGAATGGGAATTTGAAAATCTTCCCTGTCCCTTAATAGGCCTAGGGAGAATTTGAAGACCTTCTCTGCTTTGAAAGTAAACTCTACCCCCTAATAGGCTGAATGTAATCACATGGAGCCTGTGATGGGAGGAGTTTGCTGAAGGGTAGAGCAGAGCCCACAGGAAGCTAAGAATCAGAGCTAGTGAGACAGTGGAAGAGAGAGGATACTCAGGCAAGGAGATAGAGAGGTTTGTGAGAAAATATTGATCTTATATTGGTTTGTGGGAAGGTGTTATGGGAATCTGAAGATCTTCCCTGCCCCTAGCCCCTTTGCTAAAGTGGCTACGTGACTCTGAGGACCCTTGGATATTTGAAAGTATACTCTGTTCCCTAATAAGCTGAATGTGGTCCCGTGGAGCCTGTGGCGCCAGGCTTGTTTTCCAG
>CM053590.1:152567683-152600105 GCA_028646515.1 Pseudochirops corinnae | reverse complement strand
CCTTTATCGAATGATACTGTTTCCAAAAGAATTTCTGAAATTAGGTATGACCAATTCCAGCAACCTATTACCAGTCTAAAGGGCAGTCCAAAGTTTGCAATCCCAAGATGCAACAATTGATATTTCTAACACAGCACAGTTATTACTTTATATAAGATATGCTTATGAAGGGAGCATACGTGAGAAATTGTTTTGTCGCCTTTGTTGGGGCACACAAAAGGGGGAGATATATATATATATATATAAATATATATAAATAGATAGATATAGGTATATATTTATATGTAATCTTAAAGTTGATGAATTTTTTCGTAATTTAAGGTTTTGGTAGAAAAATTGCATTAGAATCCGTACAGATGAAGCAATGAAGGTGGAGAATGTTGGATTTGTAGCAAAAGTTTAAGCTGGTGTTAATGAATATCACTTTTACTCATTGCTCATCCAATGGGAGGCATTTGTAACCAAAAAAATATCACCAGAGCTGGATGATATGCTTTGTAATACTATCAAAATCATTAACTTAACTAAAAGCCATGCCCTTAACAGTCCTTGTTTCAAACATGGACTTTGATTACAAAAGCCTATGCAGAAGTAAGGTGGCTCTTGAGGGTGAAGTTTAAACAGATTATTGAAATTGAAAGATGAAGTTGTTGTAGTTTTAACTGAGCAGAAATCTGATTTTTTTCCTTCATAATTACTTATGGCTTTCAAAACTGTTATTTGTTGGATATTTTTGAGAAATTCAATGGCTTAAGCATGGTGCTTCAAGGAAAAAATTGTAACATATTTATATTAAAAGATAAAATTCAAAGTGTTACTACCAAAGTTGACAAATGGAAGAACAGGGGGAAATGGTTTTTTAGAAATGTTACTGCTACAGATGATTTTATAATTGAAAATAACTTGCCAGAAAGTTGTCATAATTGATCATCTAAAGTGCCAGTTTCAGAAATACTTCCCTTCAAGTTTTGAGTCTAAAAAATTAAGTTGAGTTCATAAACCATGCTCAATTGAAATTAAAAAAAAAAAACCATCCTCATCTACCATTAAAAGTTCAAGAAGAATTTGCTGTTATCAAGCAACACAGGTTTAAAACCTGAGTTTCCTAAAAAAATCATTAAATGAATTTTGGCTTGGAATTAGGACAGAATTTCCAACAATTTCTGAAATAGCTCTAAACATACTTGTGCCATTTTGTACCACATATTTATGCAAAATGACATTCTCAGATTGATGGTTATGAAATCAAAATATTGATCAACTCTGAAAAGTATTGAAAATGCTCAGTGTTTGACAGTATCAAACATTCCACCAAGATTTAATTCTTTATGTAAAAATAAACAAGCACATCCATCTCATTAGTATGCAAATTTGCTTTCATCTTTAATAAATGGTAAAATTATATGTATCCCAATGAATTATTTTAAAACAAATTTCTTATGATTTATTATCAGTAAATGTTTGATTTGTATACCTATTTTTATATGCCTATATGCCCAGAATTATGTGAAAATTTCTCAGATGAAGAGGGGTTGTGAGTGGAAAAAGTTTAAGAAGTCCTGATCTACTCCAGTTGTGTCAAACTCAAATAGAGACCATACATAAGGATCCCTATAGACTGCATATTGACTTGGAAAACCACATATTACCATAATCTATGTTTTATTGTGTTTTTCCTTATTTTGATAAATATTTCCCAATTACATTTTATTCTGGTTGTGACATCACTTGGGAGTAATGTGCACCAGGCATATCTGACACTTTTGATCTACTTTACCCCCCTGCCCCTCACTTACTTTCTTACTTTACTTAACTGTTGTGAAAATTGAAGTCCAGAGAGCTCACATAGTTAATATGTGACAGAGCCAGAACCAGAACCCAGGTCCTCTGATAGTAAATTTATAATTCTTTCCTATAGGCTAGAGAGAGATTATCCCAGAAGTACTGTTACTTTACACTCATCCCAAATTCATCTATAAATTGTATGTCAGGTCCTGTTGACTGGTTGAGGACAACATTCCCTTGGGACCAGGGAAGTAGAGTAAGAACATTGAATAAATCAGATAGGTAAACCTAGACTCAGTCTAGAATATTCCATTGTCACCCAGTTCACCCTGAGTACCCCATACTCATAGTAAGGAAAACACAAAGGTGTAGAATGCAGGAGCCCCCATCTGTGGGAAGACTGTTGCCTAACTTCACTTGGCCTCCACCTACAACTGCCTACAACATTACCTTCTTTCTGTTTATTAGAATCTATCAAATGGTTTGATCAATGTCTAATGTCGCCCCAGCTCCATTCTGTCTGTATGATTCCTCTAAATAAGCAGACTGTTTTGAGGTCTGAACAAATTCCTAAAGTAATTAATTCATACTTTACTTCTCTCTTTCCTACAGCATGATGCATGGAATGAAGCCTTTTGTGTCAGACTCCAACTCGTCCTACCTGCCCCAGTCTCCATCACACTCTTCTGTCTTCCCAGCTCTGTTCTGCTTTTCTCTGACACTGTATAACCTTAGTTAAGTACTGTCTTCAACTACTCTACCTTTCAAAGGACTGTTTGGTAATTTTGCAACTAAAATTGTGGCAAAGGGGAGAACTTTGATGTATATTCCACCTCTCCTGCTGTAGTTGATCTATTTTGGTCATATGAATCCTGGGGAAATCAGGTCAATAGGCTCCTATTCCCTTTCCCATTACTCTATACATTCGGAGTTTAAATGAAATCTTTTATTTTTATTTTTTAATGCTTATCGAGTACTTTATTTTGTCCACAATTACACGTAAAAACAATTTTTAACATCCATTTAAAAATATTCCAAATTCTTTCCTTCCCTTCCCTCTCATTGAAAAGGCAAGCAGTTTGATATAAGTTTTATATGGTGCAGTCATGCAAACATATTTCCATATTAGTCATGTTGTAAAAGACAAAAAAAAAAAAATCCAAGAAAAATAAAGTTAAAAAAGTATGCTTCAATCTGCATTCAGACTCCACCAGTTTTTTCTTTGTGGATTGATAATGTTTTTCATCATAAATTCCTCAGACTTGTCTTGGATCATTGTGTTGCTCAGAATAGCTATCACGTACAATATTGCTGTTATTATCATGCTCTCCTGGTTCTGCTCATTTCACTTTGTATCAGGTCATTTAAATCTTTCTAGCTTTTTAAAGAAATTTTAAGAAAAACTTTGTTACTGTTAAAAATTTATCAGATATAAGTAAACTTAGTGTTTCTATACACAAAGAACATGCAGTGAGCTACATGTGAATCTTTCCTATGTACTGATCGTTTTTATTTAGATATTTAAAATTTCACATGTAACTTCCAGTCAGTCAGTTATTAAACATTTGCTAAGTGCCTTTTATGTACTGGGAACTGTGCTAAGCATTTGGAATACAAAAAGAGCCAAGTGACCATCTCTAACTGACTCAGAGATGTCATAAATACATGTCTCATTTTGCAGTTCTGTTCCATCACCCGTCAGCCAAGATGTAGGAAGCATGCTTCATTATTAGTTTTCTTAAGTCTTTCACAGTTGTTTTCCTTGAAAATCTTATAGTCATTGTATAAATTATTCTGGTTTTATTTCCTTCACTTAGCATCAGGTCATGCATGTCTTCCCATGTTTCTATGAATTCATCATTTATATAGTTTCTTATGTTCATATAACATAATTTATTCAATAATTCCCTAATTGATGGACATGCTTTTATTTTCTACTTATTTACTACAATAAAAAATATACTATCAATACTTTTTTTGAAATATGAATCCTTTTTTCTTCCTTGAGTTCTTTGGATAAGACTAGTAGTGTTATACTGGATTAAAGGATATGTACAATTTAGCGAGTGTATTTTCTAGGATGGCTGGATCACACCATAGTTTTACCAGTAAATAGTGTGCCTGTCCTCTCATAATCCCTCCAACAACAGTAATTTTTCCTTTTTTGGACATCTTTACAAACTGATAGTTATTATATAGAACCTCAGGGTTGTTTTAATGTATATATCTCTTATTATTAGTGCTATGAAACACATTTCAGGTGGTTATTTATAGTTTGCCTTTCTAATTTTGAGAACTATCTGTTCATATCTGTTGACCTTTATTAAAGAATGCCTCTTATTCTTATATGTTTGCACTCATCCTTAGATAATGTTTAAAAAATCCCAACTGGGTATTTCATTTTACAAAATATTAAATAATTTCATTTGTTAATAATTTTATTGGCAAATAATTGGACAAAATATTTTTTAATCATTTCTTCTATTTTTTCACTTGTTGTGAATTCTCCTTTTAAGTTTTTGATACTAGAATCTGCCATCTTTAATTTAGGACAAGGGTCTATCCCAAGCATATGACAACTTCCCTGGTGTAATGGGTGGATATGAACAATTTGTTCCAATGGACCATGAAGGTTGACAAAACAGGTGCTGTGGAGTGCTTAGTTGGTCAGACATCAAAGACACCAAGGTCTTCACTGTCCTGGGCCATCACCAGTTGTCTTGACTTTTGTTTTGCTGCTGTACTTTGATGACGCTGGATGGGAGAGTGAGGCCCAAGACAGTACAATTCTGCCTCATTTAAATCCAATTCATGAGTGAGTCAAAAGATATAATTCATACTGTTTTACAATTTTCACTTACCTTGAAGTCAAAGGTGACCACCAGAGGGTGAGAGGCAAGTAAGGAAACAGCAGATGCAGAGACAGTGGTTGCTATTGTCACAACTCTGCACCCAACCCTTAGGATTGTTTTCTCACTGGATTGAAGCAGTAGCAGGATTTGGCAACCTCATGAATGTCTGAGCGGCCTCTTTTAAGGACCATACTGCTCACTTCCTGGTTTGAATAAGGGGCTGGAAAAGATGCCCTAAAAATTGTTTGCTTCACCTAACCTAACCCTCACCAGCTTATTGCAGCAGGCAAGAATCCCATCCTGCAGTTGAATCATAAAAAATGTAGAAAAACTTTTGTGAAGATGTTTCTATTTACTATTGGTACATGGAATGTGCTCATGCCTATGGACAACACAAAATCCAGTAGGCCTGAAAGATGAACAGTGCCTGTTGCAAGAGAATTCAGCAAGTATCACATCCATATATCAGCCCTGAGTGAAACAAGGTTGGCAAATGAAGGCCAGCTTACCAAAGTCAGAGTTGGATACATGTTTTCTGGAGTGGCTGCTGTGATGGGGAATGCTGTGAAGCTGGTATAGGTTTTGCAATCAAAAGTAATCAAGTCAACAAGATTGTTTGATCCCCCAAAGGAGTGAATGACAGGCTCATGGCAATGTGATTGATTACCACTTGCAAGAAAGTACCATGCCACCATCGTTGGTACATATCCTCCCACCGTGAAGAACCTTGATGAGGTCGAAGAAAAATTTTATGACATCTTGGAGACTCTTGTCATTAATGTGCTAAAAGAGGTCAAACTTCTAATTCTGGGTGACTTTATCACCAGAGTAGGCAAAGACTATCAGACATGGCAGGGAGTCCTTGGATAGAATAGAGTCTGAAACAGTAACAGCAAGTCACTTACTGCTTAAGACTTGTGCATCTCATGACTTTATCATCACTAACACTGCCTTCCATTTACCGAAATGCAATAAAACTTTGTCGATACAGAAAACATTGGCATTTAATAGACCATGTAATTGTAAGGAGAAGGGACAGACAATATGTGAGAATGACAGAGGTGATGTGTGGTGCAGACTACTGGTCTGATTATAGATTTATCCTTTCCAAGCTAAACATTTGCCTTCAACAAAAGTAGTGGTCCCAAGAGAAGATAACTGCTAGAAGTATTAATGTCAACAGATTAGAGCTTTCTCCAAACCCAAATGCTAACTTGGAGGGAAAGATGAGCTGACACACAGTTGGCAACAGTGAAACAGAAAAAGAGAGGACAGATTTCAGAGGTTTGTTGTGCAGCACTGCATTTACTCATCTGGGCCAAAACACTTGCAAACATCAAGAGTGGTTTGATGAAAATGATGGGAATCAAGACTGAAATGGAGGGATAGTTGGTGCATGAATTTTTGTTTGCAGGTTATTGTGCACGCGATGCAGTCTCTTGGGCTGGGATGCAATACAGTACAGATTGATTTCCTATGACTTTTGCTACTTTTCCTCTGACAATTAGCTCTAAGAAAACTGGTGTCCTACCATGTGACACCACACCATCCATCCATGGAACTATCAGTTACAGCAAATGGAAAAATTCTGGGTGCTGTATACTTTCCAGGGATGTGTACATATGGATGATGAAGTTGAAGCATGCATTACCAGAGCCAGCTCAGTGTTTGGGAGGCTCTTATGGAAAGTGTGGGAGAGAAGAGGTAATAAGTAGACTGACTATCAAACTAAAGGTCTACAGAGCCTTAATAATGATCTTATTGTTGTATGCCTGTGAAACCTGATCAGTATATCAGTACCCTGCCAGGAAACTGAATCACTTCCATTTGAATTGTCTAAGGAAGATTCTCTAAATCACTTGGCAGTAAAAGGTACTAGACACTGAGATTCTTTCTGTAGTTAAACTTGAGTGTGACACATGCAAAATACCAGCACATGATTGCACAGCATGGTGTGCCTGCAGCCAAAGGAGGCACAATTGATTCCAAAGTTCTTCAGAGAGAGTGGTTTAACATTTCCTTCTAATAAGGTTTGAAATTCCTCTGACTGGGGAACCTTGTACTTCCCCCATAACCTTGGGGTATTCTTTTGATACCAAAAGACAGGGGTTAGGTATCTCCAGATTGATTATAGGTAGTAGTTTAATCAGTCATTATGAATATTTACAAACAGGGTAACCTTTGGTCTGGGGGGAATGGCCAGAAACTATAGTGGGTCCCTCCTAAAGAATCCCCCAAATCCCCATAGTAATTATAGAAAACAAGATGGGGAGCAACTAGAGTGTGTATCACTATTATTTGGTGGTTATTTTTGGTTTTCTACTTAGTAATGAGCTTGAGCATTAAGCCAATGTTATGCCCAAACATAAGTTTGTTTATTGATCATGTACTGGTTACATATAGGTCATGATATTGTTATGTCTTTCATAGGTCATAGTATCTACATTTTGACTCACTAATAAAGTATGAGTCAATATGTAAGCTATGATTTGTTAATAGGTCACCATGTTTGGGTTTCCACTATTCAGAGTTTGTTTTTATGACTTTTCACTTATTACTATGGAATTATTTATTTTATTTTATTTATGGCATTATTTCACAGATGAGGAAATTGAGGCAAACTGGGTTAAGTAATTTGCCCAGAGTCACATAGCTAGTAAGTGTCTGAGGCTGGCCTTGAAGCTAGGAAGATGAATTTTCCTGACTCCGGGCCCAGTCCTATATCCACCACACCACCTATCTGCCCTTTTTATATTTTGTCCAATTTTTCTAGATTTAGAAGTTCCCCATTGAGGTTCCCAACTACAACCTTTGCTGTCTACTTCAGCTTATAATTAGATGAACTTTTCCTTTAAGTATGTAACTAGCTACAATGCCATTCAATGTGCTCATACACACATTTGTAAGTAGGTATATTTATATGTTGAGCAATTGTTCTAATTTCTTTATCTCTGGGCTCCCCTCTCATCTCTTTTAATCATGTCTTTTTTAACTCTTTCCTTGTCTGAGATCATGATTGCTATCCCTGCTTTTTAAGTTTAACTGAAGCATAATATATTATTCTCCACTGCCTCATTTTAACTTTGTGTGTGTGAATGTTTCAGTGCATTTTATTATAAACAAAATATTCTTGTATTTCACTTTCTAATCCATTCTGCTAGCTTCCTCCATTTTATAGATGAGTTCATCTCACTTATATTCACTCTCTATCATAACCTTTTATACATTTTCCTTTTGATACTCTCCTTTCACAGTGAAGAAGGGAATAAAGATAAAATCTAATCAACACTAGCAATCTATAGTAGTGATCTGTTCCTATTCCTTTGCCTCTCTTCACCATCCTGATATCTGGATCTTATATTTTCTTTCTTTCTTCTTCATCCCACCTTTTCAAAGCTGAAGCTGAAGTATGTTTTGATCATGACTATTCATTCTTTGAATCTACTCTCCCTCTTACTCTCTATCTCTCCTTTTTCCATGTCCTCCTCTGTATTCCTGTTGAGTTCAATGTATTTCTATACCAAACTCTGTGTGTGTGTGTGTGTGTGTGTGGTTCAACACACTCTTATGCATTTTATTTTTTTTTCCCACTTGACAAAAGTTACTTATTTCTAACACATTTTTAGAAACTTTATTTTTGACTGGACTCAGATTTTGAGGTGGAGGCTCTCAGAAAAGACAGACGATGTCTCTTAGCGATCTGTTTTTGTAGCTTTTCTTTAGCCTCCTTCATTCTGTTGGCCAAAAGCTTAGTATATTCTGCTGCTGCTTCCTTGTTCTTCTGGCTACATTGCTTCTTCAAAGCAATGTGTCTATGGTTGCGCTGCAAAACAGGGGGAGTCACCAGACACTGAATTTTAGGAGCCTTGGTTCTGAGTTTCTTACCTTCCTTGTTAAGGATTTTCTCACAACATACTGTCAAACATCATCTTCTTTGGACAAGTTGAAAAGTTTTCGGATTCTGCTAGCTCTTTTGGGCCCCAGGTGACGAAGCACAGTTGTATCTGTCAGTCCTGGTATATCTTTCTCACCTTTCTTCACAATAACCAAGTTGAGGACACTCAGGTTGGCATCCACAATACAACCCATAACAGATTTATGTTTTCTTTCTCCAGTTCTTCTAGGGAGATAGCAAGAATGGCCCTTACTGAGCAGCAGGTGGACTTGTCCATGAGCCAAAACACACAGCTTCATGGGGCAGCCTTGTTTGTCATTCCCACCACTGATTCCCACAACATAACCCTTCCATTTGTCACCCAGAGCATCAGCAGAAACTTCAGTGGCCATTTGTTTCTCATAAAAGGTCCGTAGCATTCTCTCATCATCAACTTTCATGAGTTTCTGACGGCCAGGGGCTGGGAAAGAGATGTTGAGCTTCATCTTTGCACAGCCACTGGCTTCAGACCTGTCATGAGAAAGAGCACTCTTATGTATTTTAAATAAAGTCATGAGATACCCAGACACCTCTTTCCTTCCTCCATATTTGTATATATTTTCCTAAACATCACATTTTGCAAAGTAGTAATTTCATATTCCCTTTGCTTCAGTTCTTCTCTGGTGCATTCCTTTTTCTTTCCTCTCTTAAAGCTAATAAAAGAGAAAAATACCTTTCCCATGCCCAGTTTTTGTCTTACTTAGTTTCCTTTGTCACACTTGAAGACATTAAGATTCTTAAGATACACTTATCTCTTATTTCTCTATTAAAATGTAAATTCTTCTAGTTGGTCTGATGTATTTATGTTCTAGATTTTTTTGACTCCTGTGCTTCCTTTTCAAATTTTCTGCTCAGCTTAATTTTTTTTTCATCAGGAATGCTTAAAAATCTTGTCTTTGATTAAAGATCCAGTCCTCCTCTCTATTGTGTACTTATGTCCATTTTTTTGCAGGGTGAGTTACTTTAGATTTTAAACCTTTATTTTTGACATTTTGGAATATTGTATTACATAATTTTTTTCTTCTTTATTGTAGTTGTTTCCAAATCTTGTGTGATACTACAGTTCCTTGGTACTTGAACTTTTTCTTTCTGGTTACTCACAGTATATATTTTTTTTCATTTGAGTTTGAAGCTCTGGACTTTGCTGATGACATTACTGGAAGTTGTGCCTATGGGATTTTTTTTTTTAGCAGATAGTTGGTATATTTTTCTATTTCTGTCTTATACTCGGATTTTAATAGATATGGAAAATTTTCTTTTTAATTTTTGAAATAGGATGTGTAGGTTTTTCCTTGATCTCAGTTTTAAATTTTATTAGTAGATGCTTCATATTTTCTTCTAGTTTTTTCAGTCTTTTGCTATTCTAATAATGCTTATTGTCTAATGCAATTATTGAGATTTGTTTGCTCTTTTCCATTTTTCATTTAGTCAACTAGTTAGATAAGGTTTTCAACTGTTTATTCTAAGCTACTTATTCTTTCATTTTTCCATCCTCTTGTTCTTTAATTTCATCTATAATTTACTTTTAAAATATTTTGATTTATTTCTTCCAGACACTCTTTTAGTTTCCTTATGGCTGTGAGACTACTCTCTTCTTGAGTTTACACTTTGGATTCCTCTTAACCCAAAGCATTTCTTTACTGTTTTTAGTGTTTTCTCTTGTTTACTCATATTTTCAGCCTCTGTTCTTCATCTAGTATCCTTAAATAGGTTGGGTAGACTTAGTTTCATCCTGTCCTCTCTGTAGTGTGGATGCCATTACTCCTGCTAATTAATGTATGTTAGTTAGCATTAGGCTCAACTTTTTGGTTTAATACTTGGCTTCTGTCATAATCACCTCATCATTTACTCTAGGTCCCAGCCTTGGATGGACTCTTTCTTCTTGTATGATCCCCATTTGTGAGTTTATCCTGTCCTCCTTTTTTAAAATATGGCCCAGCAGTGGATTGCTAAAAATCATGTTAGCACCAGGCCTTCTGCATAGTTACCATGGCACTGGTAGCTAGGGACTGAGTTGACCCTGTCTTCTGCTATGGCTTCCGGTGCTCCGAGCAGATGACTAGGTCCTGTCTCCTTGTGCAATGGGCTGTGGTGAGGCTGATTCTGTTCTGCTCTTTTGTTCTTACGATCTAGGGACAGGATCTAGCTTCAGGTTCCCTAATAATGAGAAATCATGCTGGATTTTAAGAATGCTAATTTCAGTTGTGTTTATTTGAGGTTATTCTATCCTTCTCCCCACCTCTGGCGACTTCTAGCCCATTGTCTTTCATGTGTACTTCCCTGGCACAATTCTTCTTCCTAGCTCTATTGGGACTTCCCACATGTACTTCAGGGTTCATGATAACCTCCTTTGTAGCCACTCTTTCCTCCCTTCACTTGCTTCTGGTCATCTCTTTCTATAGTTCTGGACTAGATGGAGCAACTTGTGTTTTCTTTTGATTTTCTTTATCATTGTTCTTCCTAGGGTGCTTTTCAGACATTTGTTGCCATTCATGTTGGAGAACTATGCTTTTCTGTGACCTTTCATCTTAACTGGAAGTCCTAATAGTTTGAAGTAACTTTTTAGAGGACTTGGGATGTTCTCTGGGATTTAAAAGTAGTTGGATGTCAATGGTTAGGTGGGATTCATCTCTCATTCTAGAGTCCTTTTCATACCTACCCCTGCTTCTCTTATTGCATATAGTGACATTTGTTTGCTTTGCTTTTAACTCTCCAGCTCTAAATCTGAGATTTTAGACAATTTAGGGGAGCACAGGTAGCCCCTGATACTCAAATAGGTGACAAAATTCCAACCTTTCTTAGAAATTGTCAGTTTCAAATAGAAACCCAGTATCTGTTGCCACTGATTCTGTCCCCAGAAGTACTTCAAAATGGATTGTCAGAGAAGCGACTAGCACAGCACCTTGGACCTAGCAGACATTTAATAAAAGCTTGTTTATTGGTTGATAGAAGGTTAAATGATCAATTTCCCACCAATAAGCATTTAGTGAGCCAGGCATTGTGTTCGGTGAAGAGGGCACCAATACAAAAAAAAGTAAGAGATGTCCTCAAGGAGCTTGCATTCTACTAGTCTGGAAGCTCACTGGAAGTTGGGTCACTTGATGAAGGGTCCTATACTAGTTTGTTTGCTGTTATAGATAGTGGCTTATATCACTAGGATAGAAGAAAACCCTGAAAATGAGCTTAGATCTCCCTTCTATTAGCAATGAGGATTTCACTAGTCTCAGGAGTTCTTAACCTTTTTTTTTAATGGTCCCTTTGGCAGACTGATGAAACTTATGAACACCTCAGAATAATATTTCCAAATGCATAAAAGAAAACATGTAAGGTTATAAAGGAAACCAATGATATTGAAATAGAGTTATAAAATTTATTTAAAGGTCCTGAGTGCTTGGACAGAACCCCTTCCTAAAAGTGGGATGCCCTTGAGAGCTGAAGGGTCGTGTGATTTGGATAATCCTATTTTTAGTGGATAGTGAACAAAGTGACATAGAATGGATGGACAAAGTTTTCTGTTACACAGTGATCACAGGCTCAGACAGATTGAATGCCAAATTGCTAAAAGTAGCAGTATCCAGTCCAGGT
This sequence comes from Pseudochirops corinnae, assembly GCA_028646515.1. NCBI lineage: Eukaryota > Metazoa > Chordata > Mammalia > Diprotodontia > Pseudocheiridae > Pseudochirops > Pseudochirops corinnae. The sequence continues at coordinate 152,587,949 of CM053590.1, read as the reverse complement.
CACCTTTAAGTAGACATTATAAATCTCTAACCACAAGTCACTTTCTTTCTACATGGAAAGCTGGTAAGGATGGTTAAGGTGACACCCATTTATAAAAGGGGCAACATAAAAGAGACCAACATCTTTTATCCTGTATTCATTCCATTTCTACTTCCCTGAAATTACTTTCAAAGACAGTACATAAACAGATTTAACAGGTATTTTATGGCTCTCTGTTTAATAGTAGCTTACCATTGTGAATATTGCTTAAGATAGTTTTCTTTATCAACTGTGCTTTTATTTCCTGCCTGTGTAGACACTCCTACAGGAGTGGGGGGGGGGAAGCATTGGGACACGTGTTTTGTTGCTTAGATGAACTACAGCTAGGGTCATACAGAGGCAGAGGGACAACTCAAGTGCTTTTTTCCCCTTTATTGCACTGAGAGCATTTATAGCAATCTCTTTCAGTTTATTTTGGGTTTGAAATCTGTTTCCTTTCTTCAGGCATCAACCAGTACCCACTAGTACCCAGTCAGTTATGAGAAAGAGAAAAATTCCATTAATGTGAATTTTTTTAGAACCAGTTGTGGGATACTATACCTATGGGTAAATCCTGCCCATCATCTCAGTGTTAAGGTCAGTACTGTGATGCTTCCTCATTTTCAGAGGTCTGTGTATTCCAGGTATTGAAAGAGTCCTTCCTTTCCCATCATTCTCACAGATAAATGAGTCAGTTTTCTTGCCTCTATTTCATCCAACACTGCAGTTAGGTAGGTAGTTTCCTAGCTCCCCCTAAGCCTCCCCACCCCTGCCCTGGAGGTGGAGCATGGGGAAGAATAAGGAATAAAACCCATTAGAGTCTGCTGAAAGCCATCTTGTTTAGACAGTAGAAAGGAAATTCTGGGGGTGGTGGTGAGGGAGAAATTTGGGGGCGTAATTACAGAGCAAACACACTAACATGAAGAACCTGGCAGATAAGTGATAGACTTGAAAGGAACAGAAGGAAAAGGTGGTATAAGATGCAAAAATAGAGTTAAAACCAATAATCACAATAAGGTCAGAGGGAGAATTATCAAGGAGTGGGCATGGCAGTTCAGGAGACCCTAGTTCAATACAATAATCAGAACCAATCAATAAATGTTTGTGGAAAAACCTTGTGTGAGGAGCACTTTGTTACATGTTGGTGGTGATAAAAGCTTTGATAAGAGGTCTCTGTCCTCAAGGAATTTGTAGAAAGTCCAGGGCCAGAATAGGGCACGAAATAAGTGTGTGTTAATTTAAAGAGAGAACCCTAATAATGAAGGATCAGAAAAAGATCTTAGAATTCTCAGGATCATAGATTCAGATTTGGTTTCATATGGAGGGGGTGGCACCTGAGTTGAACCTTAACAGAGAAGCTAAGGATTCTAAAGGGCAGACATGAAGAAGCAGTCCATTCCTGGAATGGGGGACAGGCTGTGCAGAGTCATAGAGGCAGGAGATGGAATGTCAAGTTTGGTGATGAGAAAGGCAGACTCTTTGTCTGGAACGTAGAAGAGTAGTGTGAAGTAAATTGAGAAAAGTAGGAAGGACTCGTGTTGTGAAGAGTTTTAAATGTTAATATAAGTATTTATATTTTATCCTGGAGTCAACTGAGAGTCACTGAAGATTCTTGATCAGGAAAGTGTTATGCTCAGACCAGGGTTTTAGCTTGGCATCTGAAAGGGCGATGGATTGGAGATCAGAGAGAATGAAAATAGAAACACCAGTTAGAAGGTTACTGTTAAAAGTCACTATCGTAAGCCTGTTCTTCCTTTCTTTTCCTCCAGATACCTAGTTACTTGACACTTACCCTTGCTGCAGTGACAATAGAAATGAATCCTTATTTGAAGAGCTTTCTCGCTATCTGCTTGTTGTCTCAGTGATGAACCAGTTTGTCACTCTGACCTTTACTACTCCCACCTCCTATCATGCTGGTTGTTTCTCTGATAATAAACATAGTAATGATTATCAGTGAAAAGGAAGAGAGACAGGTGGGAGGTATATTGACTAGAAAGATAAAAAGAATGCTTTTTCCCCACATAGGACTACTTGAGTGTGTTATAGGCAGACAGAGAAGGAAAGATAGTTGAGAGGGAATGACTTCTAGAACAAAGTCCTGCAGAAAGTGAAAAAAAAATGGACTTGCTCTCCATCACATGTAAAGAGTTATGCCTTAGTGAGTGTTCATGATATGTCTTTTGTGAGAGGAAAAGAGAAAAGAGAGGATGATGGTCAGGTTTGAGATGAGGAATGAGCTGACAGAGTTCATATCAAGTAGCCTCAAACTTTTCTATGAAGTAGGATCATTCAATCTGCTATGAGTGTAGTCATTGTGGTTGAGAGCTTAGGAGAGGAACCAGTTTGAAACCATTACTATGGGGAATAAGACAAAGAATGAATAAGGGTAGAGTAGGACTACTAAGCAGTAATGTGGCCTAGCTAAAGCTTTGTACAATGAATTTGTGGTGGGTGAAATAAAATTAATTTCCTATGAAAATAATTGAATAATAGGATTTATGTCGAGATACATGGAGTTTGAGAATTGTGGAAGATCAGAAAAGCCTAGTGAAACACTAGAGTAGTAAGCTGGATATGGAGTCTAGTGAAGTCAGAGTGGGAGAGACTCTCTGGGATAATAGGGATGAGACAAAGGAAGGAAAGTCACGAAAGGGATCACAGAGTTAGGAAATGAAGTAATCTGCCAGGTCATCTCGTCCAACTTCATTTTGCAAATGAGAAGTCCCAAAGAGGTTATATAGATGGGTTTCAAATTTAGGACCTCTGATTCTAAATCTAGGGTTCTTTCTTTGTGTACTGCTCTACTATAAGTTTAGTGTGAGTGAAATAGTGACAGTAGAAGAGTGTATTGAGATAAATAGACATTCGTCTCAATTTGCTGCCACCCTTTGGTGTGGAATCATGCATGATTTTATTCTACCTTTGACTGGTCCCACCTTCCAGCTTCTTCTAAAGTCTCCTCATCTCAATAGTTCCAGCTACTGTGACCCTTATGGTTTTCCATGGCAGCTGCTGACTACTGTTGAGGAAGAAGTATCGTAAAGAGAATTCAAATCTCCTTAATTTCTAGTCTATTATTTAGCTGTGCCATAAGGTCAGATTCCCACAAATGGCCGTTTCCCTTCTCCTACTTCCTCCTCTATTCAGGCCATCCAAGTTCCAAGGACAATAGAGATATAAATCCGACCTTAACAGAGAAGAAAAAAAGAGTAACACCTGAAAGTAGAACACTTACAAGCAAAAAATTGTTCAGGGCTGAAACATTTCCATGCTCACTCTACTGTAGAAAATTTTCTCCTTGAGTTCTTTAAGAGAGTGAACATTCAGAAGCAAAGTCCAGCAGCAGACTATACATATGATACTATAATGATTCCGTTTATATCTGTGAGGCAAGAAAAAGATCTGCTCCATTAACCATGATAACCATATATTCTGTCAGAGATGGAAGAGAGCCATCCGTTCACAAGTTACAGAGGAAAGTTTAACAAAAATTCTTTTGGGTCAGTTGCCTTCCCCTTTGATTTGTGCTCATGATACAAATTAGTTGGGTGACCTTGAGTAAGTTATTTAACTTCCATTTCCTCATCTGTAAAATGAAAGGTGTTGGATTACATGATTTCTTAAGTCCTTCTAGCTCTAACATTTTATGAATCTGTGCTATATTGTCATTTGCAAACTGAAACTAAATGACTTCCACACCCTACTAAGTATGAATTATTTTGTGCTGTGAGGCCAGCAGTGACTTTATGTCTAGACAACTTTCTTGGAAACATAGATCATAGAAGCAGGTAGCTGGAAGGGGTCTTAGTGATAATCTATCCTAACCCACTCATTTTATAAAGGATAGCTTGTTCAGGGTAACCCAGCTTATATACTCCAACCTATATTATAAGAGAAACAGTGGGGAGAACCTCTTGGAAGTGACTGGTTACAAGGCAGCAATTTGCTGTTAAGGCAAGTTAGCACTCAGCAAATGTGAATTCGCTTGCTGAGCACCTTATGTGCCAGAGGAAGAGGGTAGTGTAGACTGAAGTACAACCTTTAGTTGTGAGAATGGTTGTTAATCATTTTTGTCTTGTCTGACTCTTTGTTACCCCATTTGGAGTTTTCTTGGGAAAGATATTGGGGTGGTTGACATTTCCTTCTCCAGATCATTTTACAGATGAAGAAACTGAGGCAAACAGGGTTAAGTGACTTGACCAGGGTCCCATAGCTAGTAAGTGTCTGAGGCCAGATTTGAATTTAGGAAGATGAGTCTTCCTGACTCCAGGCTTGGCATTCTGTCATGCACTGTGTCATCTAACTGCCCCAAGTTGTGAGAGAAATGGGTTCAAGTCGTGATTCTGATATTTACTATTATTGGGATCTTTGGTAATTCATCTTCATTTCTTTGAGACTGTTCTTTCATCTGTAAAACAGGAATAATACCTGAAATGCCTATCCTACAGGATGGTTGTATATAAATATGAGTTACTGTCATTGACAGCTTATCCATTCAGACTTCTGGATGATGTGGTTGACATTGAAGACCTCCAGAGACAAGTGAAAGAAGGCTGAAAAATTGAACAAGTCAAATAACTGAGATAGAATGAAAACTGGTTAAATTATCCTTTACTTTGATGAGATATACATCAAATAAGTGAATTGGATAGGATGACAATGAACAATAATGGTCTATAATTAAATTGGTAGCTTGTATTTAGTATGAAAAAGTCACTTCTGCCTAGGCAGTCTTTGAAATCTAGATCTATGCTCAGCAACAAACAGTATTTGACTGGGAATCAGGACCTGTATTCAAATCCTGCCTCCAACAATGAATTGTGTGATCCTGGGCAGGTTCCTTAACTTCTTTTATTTTTAGTTTCTTGTTATATTAAATAGGGATGATAATATCAGTTACCTCACAGGGTTATTGTGAAGGTCAAATGAGTTAAAATGTTTAAAGAACTATGCAAACTTTAAAGTGTTACATAAATTCCAGCTATTATTCAGATTTAACAAAGAGATTCTGAGACAGAGTGTAAGTGAATGGGAGGTCTCAAGCTTTAGAGAAGCAGGCAGAAGAAGAAATTGATAAAGTCATACGGAACTATGATATGGTTCATTCATTCAGCAGACATTTACTAAACCTTACTTTGTGTAAGGTCCTTCCTGGGGCTACTGTAGTGCCAATGCAATATTTACAGCACCCACGATCGTGATAAAGACTGAGACTATAAGTATTGCATGACGTTTGATTGTATAATATACCAAGCTCTCCAGATAGAGGATAGAACTGAAGCATTTATTTTGACATTGGAAAACCCAATCTTAAAACCAGTAAGCCGATTCCATCATAGTACCAGAGATATTCAGAAGCCATAATAATGGCTGATGTGCTGACTGATTTTATTGAACTTATTATTTTTACTTCTTTTTTATTATTTGTTACAAGAGGAGGTTTTCTGAATAGGGGAGGAGAAGCAATATATTCATAAGCTCTCGTGCTTGTATCCTGTAAGCCTATCAGTAGGATATAAAAATAAGACATTGATAAAAAGCAAAGCAAATAAATAGCATAGTAAACATTTTGCTGTACCTTGAAGTCTAGATCTTTTTCTTTCTCCTTTCTTTTCTTTTGACATGAGTTGTGATCTTACAATAAAAGGAAGCTAGTAGCATCCTTCAGGCTTTCCACAAACCAATACAAGGTCAATATTTAGTCACAAACCTCTCTGTCCCCTTAATGAGGGTCCTCTCTCCCTCACTGTCTCACTAGTTCTGACCACCAGCTTCCTGTGGGCTCTGCTTCCTTTCAGCAAACTCCTCCCACCACAGGCTCCATGTGACTACATTCGGCCTATCAGGGGGCAGAGTTTATCTTCACAGCAGGGAAGCTTCCTATGGGCTCTGCTCCACCCTTTAGCAAATTCCCTCCATCACAGGCTCCATGTGATCACATTCAGCCTATTGGGGGGCAGAGTTTACTTTCAAAGCAGGGGAGGACTTCAAACTCCCCCCTAGGTCTATTAAGGGGCAGAGAAGAGCTTCAAATTCCCATTCCCATTACAGCTACCAAGATGAAAATGCCATAGTATCTGCCCTACTGAAACTTATTGTTTAGTAGAGGAGACATCTACACAGATAAGTATAATACAAAATGTGCTATAAGAAACTTTAGGATGGCGTGATTGTTTCCAGGAGAGAGGCTCTCGGAAGGGATTATGGAGATGATGATGCCTGACCTGGACATTGAAGGAAGGGGAAGATTTCAACATTTGAGAGTCAGGGAGGAACAGAGATTCTCTGAAAATACGGCAAGTGGTAGGAACAAAGTCCCAGAGACATGAAAGAGCAGGGATGCTCAGTAGGTTGCAGGTTGCCTGGAATATAGAGTTATGTGAAGAAAAACAGTGTGAGATAAGGCCAGACTGGATCCCCACGTTGCAGAACTTTAAAGTCTGGCCTAATAAAGAGTTTGTAGTTTATTTGCCATCAGAGGAGTGCATTAAGAATAGGTAATAGCTAGTATTAATATAGTGCTAAGAGTTACCAAATGGTTTACACAGGTTATGTTCTTTCTTCATCATGATCGTTCTAGGACATTGGTCTTTGTTTTCTCAGATGAGGAAACTGGGGCTCAGAGAGGTTACATTAGTTGCACAGAGTCACACAGCTAAGTAGATTTCTGAGGCTAGATAGGAACCCGGCTCTTCTTGACTCCAAGTTCAGCTTTCTCTCCACTGTGCCACTTCGCTTCTTAACATCGTACTATTTGTCCTGTTTAAGATGGAATGATGTGGGGGAGATACTGGAGGGAGCTTTTTTCCTTTTTTTGTTGTGTGTTTCTTGTGTCTTTGAACTCAAATGCAATAGAAGTAGCTTCCCTCCAAATGTGCAGTCATGGAATGGGTTTTGTGGTATGTATTCCAAACTATCCCAAAGCTGTTTTACATCTATCCCTGGGGTATACAGAAGCCATTTAGGTAAATGAAAATATTGTATAACTGTATTATGACAAGTTCATCTTTCTTTCTTTTGACAATGGTATGAATTGAGAACAAGGTATGAAATTCGAGTTTGAAGCTATAGAAATTATTGTAGGCTGTGAATGTCCAATTCACAATTCTAGTTTTCTTCCTCTCATAATACCAACACGCTCCATGTGACTACATTGTCTTCTACCCTGAACAAAGGCACTGCTTTGTTTATAAGTCTATTGTCATCTCAAGCTTGCCTTAAGTCACCTCTCACCCAAATATGAACCTTTTGTTTTCCACGGTTTTCTTAGCTCAGCAGCACTTGCCTTGCCTAGCCATCAGATCTAATAAGAGCAGACAGTCTTGTCTCTCTGATGGTCTCAGTGTAATCATCTTGTATCCATGTGTCATCCATCTCTGTACTTTTTGGCAGGTTAGGAAAGTGAAATTCACTTTAAAAATCAAGGATGTCCTCACTGGGGTTGCTGCTGCAGTCAGAGCTTTGCTTTTTGATACACAGAAGCTGCTTTGCTTGTTGGACCAATTCAGGATGATTCATTACCTAATCTTACTGATGATGCCCAAGATTACTGGCCCGGCTGGCATCAGTGGTTGGCAAATCCTACATAGCATATCATCACATTTGTTGCTTCTTATTGGGCCTTGGCTTAACCCTGGTAATACTGTCCATGCTATATTCCTTTGGATTCAAGATTACTGTGTTAGCAAGTCTTTTGTTTGCTGCTAGCTCCCGTTTATTGTAAGATCACAACTCATGTCAAAAGAAAAAAAAGGAGAAAGAAAAAGATCTAGACTTGAAGGTACAGGAAAATGTTTACTATGTTACTTATTTACTTTCCTTTTTATCGGTGTCTTATTTTTATATCCTACTGATAGGCTTACAGGATACAAGCACGAGAGATTATGAATATATTGCTTCTCTTCATCTATTCAGAAAACCTCCTCTCGTAACAAATATTAAAAAAGAAGTAAAAATAATAAGTTCAATAAAATCAGTCAGCACATCAGTTCCATATGACAGTATATATAATAATTCACTCTCATGGTCTTCCACCTCTGCAATGATGGAAGGGAAATGAATTTTCCCAGCTTTTCTTTAGGACCAACCTTAGGCATTATAATTATAGTATTCTGTTCCATTTTATTATTCTTTCCATTTATATTATTGTATTCATTGTATATATTGTTTTCTTGGCTCTGCTTACTTTATTCTATTTCATTTCACATAAACTTTCCTGTGTCTTTCAGAATTATTTTTAATCCTTTTTTCAGTGAACAAGAATTTATTTTCTCTCCCTCTCATCTCTCCATAGGAGAGGGAAAATAAAAAATAGATAGAATTTATATGCACTTTTAGATTTGTAAAGCATTTTACAAATATTAATACCACAAGGCTGGGAGGTAGGTGCTTTTCTTATTCTTGTTTTATAGACAAGAAAATTTGAGTCAGGCAGAGGGTAAGTGACTTCCCCAGGGTCAGACAGCTAACATGTGACACTGGATATGAACTCAGGTCTTCCCGATTACAGATCCTGTATTCTATTCACTATTCCACTTAGCTGCCTCAACATCATCATAACAAATATACATAGTCAAACAGATCAAATTTTCCTACTGAGCATGTCTAAGAAATATCTCTCATTTTGCCTCTTGATTCAGGAGGTGGGTAGCATGTGTCATCACTGGTTCCTTGGAATTACAGGGAAACGATTGCATTGCACTGATCAGAGATCTTAAGCCTTTCACAGTTGATCATCTTTATAATATTGCTCTTACTTAGTACTTTGTTCTCCTGGTTCTGCTCATTTCACTATGCATCAGCTGGTACAAATATTTCCAGGTTTTTCTGAAACTATCCCTTTCATCACTTTTTTTCTCTAAATTTACCATAGATACCTCACGAAGCAGCATTAGTCAATTTTTCTTTATGCACTATTTTGTTTAGTCATTCCACCAATGAATAGGCAGTTCCTTTTTTCTTTCCAGTTCTTTGCTAGCACAAAAGAACTGTCATTTGCTCTCAATGTTTTGCTATACATGATACTTTAAAAAAACATACTTTCAAATTGCTTCCCAGAATTGTTGGATCAGTTTATAGCTGAACCAATAGCATATTAATGTATCTGTATTTTTGTAGTTCCTCTAACATTAGCCATTTCTATCTTTCTACTTTTGGGGAACTTAGATGGTGAAGTGGATAGAGTACCAGGCCTGGAGTCCAGAAGACTCAACTTCCTGAGTTCAATCTGACCTCTACCACTTACTTGCTGTGTGACTCTGGGCAAGTCACTTAACCCTGTTTGCCTCAGTTTCCTCACATATAAAATGAGTTAAAGAAGGAAATGGAAAGCTACTCTAGTATCTCTGCCAAGAAAACCTCAAATGGGGCCATGAAGAATTAGATGTGATTGAAAAATGACTAAATAACACATCTTTGTCAAAATATTGGGTAAAAGGTAAAACTTCAAAATTTTCTTGATTTGTATTTCTCGCTATTAATGATTACTTATTCTGAGTGCTCTTTCATTTCATTGTATGTTCAGTTGAATTTGTTTTGAGAATTGCTTGTACATATTCTTTGACCATTTATTTATTTGGAAGTAACTTGATCTATATTAGCATTTGGCCAGATCTGTGATTTCATTGTTATAGAAGCTCCCTATAAGGAAACTCCCTTTGCCTATGGATATTGGAATCTTCTCTGCGACTTATAGCCTTAGAGAACTCTTTGGGTGGGAGGATGGGGAGGGGGAACTGTTCCCCAGGATTACATGGTATTTGTCAGTAGTAGGGCTTAAATACAAGTTTTCCTGACTTGAGATCAGTTCTCTTTAAGCCACATTGTCTTTTGTTATAGATTTATGTTAATTCCTTGTACATCTTAGATATCAGACCTTTATCCAAGATATCTTATAGTTTTGCCTCAATAAATGGTTTCTTTTCTTTTCCTAACTCATTTTGTTTGGACAAAAACCTTTTAGTTTCATTTAGTAAAAATGACCTGTTTTATTCTTTGTGACCTCCTCTATCCCTTATTTACTTAAGAAAACATCGCTTATAAAGTCACCACTATGCTGTTGACTCAAGACTTAATTGGCTACACTTTCTTCAGCCTCCTCTCTCCTCTGATTGGAGGGTTGGAGAGTAGAGTACCAAACTTCTCGTAATGCCTTTCTTTTTAGGGGGAAGATATTAGATTTTTAGATTATCCCACTTTGCATCTACTTCTCAGCGTGGTTTCAGTTCAGGGAATAGGATGTTCTCTGGTGTCTCACTACACCCCACCTCATACTTCTTTTTGTGTGTTGTCTCCCATTTTAGATTGCAAGCTGTTTGAGGGCAGGGACTGTCTTCTTTTTATATTAATGGTATCCATAGTGCATAGTACCATGCCTGGCATGTCATAGGTGCTTAATAAATGTTTATTGGATTGAACTGAATCCAGCCACTTCAGATTCTCATAGAGTGACACTTTCTATCTAAAGGTCAGCAAATCAGAGCAGAAGAATGCTATGTTCATAATAATATGTGGAACCAAGTCATATGAGATTATGAAATCCTTCCCTATGCTTGCTTTAACTGAATAGAAGTCAAGGATATCAACAGGCAATTTTTGGAGGCAGAAATTAAAGATATCTTTAAGCATATGGAAAAACGCTCTAAATCACTATTAATTCAACAAATGCAAATCAAAACAACTTTGAGGTACCACATCTCACCAGTCAGACTGGCTAAGATGACAAAACAGGAAAATGACAAATGCCAGAGAGGATGTGGAAAAATTGGAACACTAATGCATTGTTGGTGGAGTTGTGAACTGATACAACCATTCTGGAGAGCAATCTGCAACTATGCCCAAAGGGCTATAAATAATTGCATACCCTTTGACCCAGCAATACCACTTTTGGGGGGTATATCCCAAAGAGATCAAAGAAGTGGGAAAAGGACCCATATGTACAAGAATATTTATTGCAGCTCTCTTTGTGGTGGCAAAAAACTGGAAATATAAGGGTTGCCCATCAATTGGAGAATGGCTGAACAAGTTGTGGTATATGAATGTAATGGAATACTTTTGTGCTATAAGAAACGGGAAGGAGATGCACTTCCTAATTACCTGGAGAGGCTTATACAAATTGATGCTGAGTGAGAAGAGCAGAACCAGGAAAAATTTGTACACAGTCATAGACACATCATATGTGTGACAACCAACCTTGATAAATGGGACTCTTTTCAGAAACACACAGCTATAAGACTACTCTACAAGTCTCAGGATGGAAGGAGATATCTACATTCAGAGAAAGATCTAGAAAGACTAGAGTTTAAATGGAGACTGAAGCAATACATGCTATCATTCTTTTTCATGTTTGGTTTTGTTTCTTTTTTCCCAGTGTTCACTCATTGGTTACAACCTTTCTGTACAACTAGACTGTTGTACAATGTGAAAGTATTTGCAGATCCTATACATGATTGCACGCCACCATGGAGGGGGGGGAGGAGGGGAGAAAATTTGAAACTCAAGGGATTGTGGAACTGAATCTTGTAAATTAAAAGTAAATAAGTCATTGAAAAACAAAAGAATGATATGACAGTGAATGGTGAGGAAAATGGTAGAAAGCTGACCTGACAAATTAACTTGTCATGCCACCTGCAGGTTTCAAAGCATGTCCCAAAGGTCAACTTAAGACAGCGACAATAAAAAAGTTCAACAAAAGTGACATGAAGTAGTGGAAAGAATATTTGGTTTAGGCTTGAGATTAGGATGTATCTTAAAATTTACCTCTCTCTTATCTTGGAAAAGTCATTTAATTCCTTTGTTTATTGGATTGGATTAAGAATTCTCCCCTTCCCTACCCTCAACCCTAGTTGTGATAGATATCTCCATTTATTTTCTTCCATTTTTCTTATGATAGAAATTATATATATAAAATCATTGTATTTCAACACTGTGTTAGGATCTTTCATACAGAAACATCATCAAGCTTTATCAGGATGTTACTGAACTTCTTCCTCTGATGTAGTTGACTTTGAGTTAGAATAAAATACCAAGTTGCAACTAAGTGGTCTAATTTTTTTGGCAGGGAGGGCACATGACATCAAAATGAAATGTCTTATCTGAAGGTTTTACTGATATTAGTGTCACAGAACTGAAGGAGAGTTGAATTTGGAATTAGAAGACTTGGGTTTCAATCTTGACTTTGGTATTTACTCTTTCTGTGACCGACCACGGGCAAGTCACTCACCCTCTCCGATTTTGGATTGTTTGTTCTCTGAGTTTCCAAATGAGATAATATTTATAAAAACACTTAGCATAATACTCGGCACATAGTAGACTCTAAATAAATGCTTATTTCCTTCCCCTTTTCTTTTTCTTTCCAGCTCCGAATCTGTGACCTTATTTATCAAATCACTAAAACTTGTAACCAAAAAAAAAAGTCTCTTTCCTTTCTTGTTGGCAGTAGTCGCTTTATAGTCCAATGTGATTTTTGAAGCAATGAAATTATTTATTGTTTAAAAAACCAGACAAACAGTGTTATTTCCCATATTTCAGGAAATCCAACGTGGTGCTAAAGATTTTGCTTTTAGGTTGTTAGATTTTGAGGTCCTGTCATTATTGCTATTTTCTTACTTTGTTACTAACTGAAGGTGTGTTCTTCGGTACAGTGCTAAGTCTCTTGCCTTAGTTTTCTGGTTTATAAAAAATATGAGAAATGGTGCTCTTTTATTTCTTTTTAGAATGCTATGAAAATTCCTTTTAAAAATTTTAATAGTATTTTATTTTTTTGCAATTACATGTAAAGACAATTTTCAGCATTCATTTTTTTTTAAAGATTTTGAGTTCCAAATTTTTCTCCCTCTCTCTTTCTCCTCTCCCCTTCTCAAGATGGCAAACAATCTGATACAGGTTATGCATATACAATCATGTAAACATTAGTTATGTTGTAAAGGAAGAAACAGTAGAAAAGGAAACCCTCCCAAAAAAGTTAAACTAGTGTGCTTTAATCTGCATTTGGATTATATTAGTTCTTCCTCTGATTGTGGATAACATTTTCATTGTGAGTCTTGGAGTTGTCTTGGGTCACTGTGGTGCTGCATAGAGCTGTGTCAATCATGTTTGATCATCACACAATGTTACTGTTACCATGTACAATGTCTTGGTCCTTCACCCTTCAGTCAGCATCAGTTCACCTAAGTTTTTCTAGGTTTTTCTGACACCTGCCTGCTAATAACTTCTTATGGTACAATAGTATTCTGTTATAATTTGTTCAGTTATTCCTCAGTTGATAATTCCTTTGTTTTTAAAGGGTTTCTCTTGCTATGAATGGGTAATTCCTGGACTATGTGTCAGAGAGCAACATTCAAAGTCTTATTATTAGTTTACTAATTATTAGTTTATTATTAGTTAATTATTAGTTTACTAATCCTGTTCAAATTGGAATTGAATTTAATTTGATGTGGCCTGTTCTTGATTAACCCATGCTGGTTCTTGTATTTACCACTTTCCTTTCAAGTATTTGACAATCATCTCTTTAATTATCCATTTTAGAATTTTCTAGGAATTAAATTAATCTCATTGGCCTGTAGTTTGCAGACTGTTCCCTTTCCTTTTTTGAACATCAGGACAACATTAACTTTGCTCCAATCTTTTGATATCTAACTGTAGATGCTGGTTTGGTTTGGGGAATATTGTCAAGCTTTTAAAAGTGTTTTTTCTTCACCCTCTGCAATGAATGTTAGCATAAAAGCTTCAGTTACATTCATGGTAATGTACTTTTTTTGTAAATTGTTAACATCGTAAGATAAGATGAAAAAGTGTATAAGAAAGTAATATTTATTTTTCCCTTTGGCAAGATGAAATTTGGTAACGTTTTTATTCTTCTCCCTGAGGACACCCATGCTATTTTTTCATTTATTTGCAATTTCTTTGTCTGTTTCATTTTTAGCAAGAATGGATATAGTTCTCTTCCTCTAGTAATGTATTTAACCAACTCATGGGTTGTTGGACAATAATCACACATTAAGAATACTCCAATGTTTCGTGGATCTGTGCTCTTATTAATTTGGATACTTCTTCCAATGAATGCAATTCACAAGTATATCCATGCTTGCTCAACTGCAGACTCTTGCAAATGCTCTCATAAATTTGCCACAGGGGCAGGATTTGTGCCTTAAGTGTACCACAATTAAACTGAAATTTGTAGATGATCTAAAGTTGTTGTATTACTTCTGTAGGTTGACTGCTATGTTACAAATATTTTTACCTATGGCATTTTATGACACAGACAAAAATATAAAATGACCTTCAGTGTTATTTACTTTTGTAGTGATGGTGGTGGAATTCCATAAAAAGAGGTAGTCTAACAATTGATAAAAAAAACCTTTTTTCTGAATAAAATAGGATGAACTTTATTGTCAGTAAATATGAAATCTCACATTTGGTTTCTTTTTAAAAATTATATTGCATTTTTTTCAATAAACAAAAATTTACCCTTCTCTTCCTCCCACCTCCCCTTTTTGCCACTGAGATAGAAAAATGGAATTCCTGTTATAAATATGTACAATTAAATAAAACAAATTCCCATAATGGCCCTTTTCTCTCAAAACCTATATTTCAATCAGCATGTTGAGTCCATCAGGAAATGGATTATATTTTTCATCATGAATCCTCTGAAATTGTAGTTGGTCAGCACATTGATCAGAGTTGCTGTCTTTAAAAGTTGCTTGTCTTTGTTATACAATGATAACAATATTGTCTAAAAATATTTTTTGTTATTGTATAAATCATTCTCTTGGTTTTGTTCACTTTACTCTGCATCAATTCATCCAAAACTTCCCAGGTTTCTCTGAATCCTCCTTCTTCATGATTTCATATACCACAATAATATTCCATCATATTCATATGTTATAACTTGTTCAGCCATTCCTCAATTTATGGGTTCTCCTCAGTTTCCAGTTCTTTGCTGTCAAAAAATGAGTTACTATAAATATTTTTGTATATATTTGTCCTTTTCTTCTCTCTTTAATCTCTAGGGAGTATAGACCTACTAGTCATATTACTGAATCGAAGGTTATGCACAGTTTAACACCTTTTTGGATGTAGTTTCCACTTGTCTTCCTGGACCAGTTTATAGTTTGACAGACAATGCATTAACATTCTTGTATTGAAAGCTTGGATTTTTTTACTCTGAAAACTTCCTGTTCCTTTCCATTCATCAACTGGGGAATGAGTCTTATTCTTATAAATTTAAATTAATTCCCTATCTATTTTAGAAATGAGATCTTTTTTAGAGAAGCTTTTTGCTTCTCTTCTAATATTTGTTACATTGCTTTCATTTGTGCAAATTAAAAAAAAATTATATTATCGAAATTGCCCATTTTACCTTCTGTGATTCTCTTTCTTATTTGGTCATGAACTCTTTCTGTAGTCTTAGATCTGACTGATAATTTCTTCCTTACTCTTCTAGTTTGTTTATGATTCCATTATATATATATATACATATATATGTATATATGTATGTGTGTGTATGTGTATATATATACATATATATGTATATATATGTTTATATATATATGTATACATATGCCCAGGATGGCCTGCTAGCACAGGTACTTTGATCTGCTTTTAAAGGAAAGAATGCTCAAAAAGGGGTTAACAATCCTACTTTTAATTACATTCACTAGTTCAGGGGAAATGTCAGCACTCTGAATGTGGAGAATATACAGAGAAAATAGAAGCAGAGAAATTAACACAAAGACCAACAGACAGGGCTCCCACTGTCTGAACATAGCAGTATTGCTGTACACTTTACATACATCACTGGATCGAGGGAGCACAGACATCTAAGCAGTTAGAGGACTCTGAACATATGACTACTCAGAGTCTTGACCAGGAAATTAAAAGATCCATCTTGTGAGCAAACCCCCAAATCAAAATACCAGTCCAGAGCATAAACATTTTTCAGAACCAGAAGGCATCACTAACCTCATAATTCAGTGCCTAATTAGGTTAGTACCAAAAGGTGTGAAAGCCTTCCTACAAGCAAGCCTTCCCCTAAGCAAGCTTCTCTTTAAGTGAGTCCCTTCCCCAATGGGCTCTATGTGATTCAGGACGTATCACAGCTGGGCACATAGGTCTATTAATGGGTGGGTTAGATATTATATCCCATTAACCTTACAATGTCATATACCTATTTGGACCTTATCTTAGTATAGAGAGTGTGAGATGTTGGTCTATACCTAGTTTCTGCTAGACTGCCTTTCAATTTTTCTAATAATTTTTGTGAGTTCTTAACCCAGTAATTGAGAACTTTAGGTTTTTCAAACACTAGATTACTGTGCTTATTTTCTTTTGTATTTTGTGTACCTAATATGTTCCACTCTTGGACCTCTTGATTTCTTAACCAATTTAGTTTTTGATGATTATTACTTTGTAGCGTAGTTTGAGGTCTGGTACAGCTAGACTTCTTTTCTTCCCATTTTCCCCATTATTTTCCTTGAGATTCTTTACCTTTTGCTCCTCCAAGAATTAATAAAATTAATAGGACAAGTAAGAATTACATATTCTTTCTCTCCATATAAGTATATATACATGAATATACACACCTGTATATGCACTTACACATACATATTTACACATATGTAGATAGTGTATATGTACAAATACATATGTGTGTATATATGTTAGTAGACCTTTTTTCTGACTCTGTCCATGCTCATTCAAATCATACATGTTGAGGAGGGAGGGGATGGGATACGTTTTCAGAACAGCATTAATTTTAAGAATTCTGTTCTCCAAATTAAGGTTGAGATATATTGAACCTTTAAATTTTCTGCAATTTCACATCTTAAAATAACTATTTCCCTACCAAAGGAAACACACTTGAAATCACATCAATGACTTTGATATCAATTCTGCAGATGGTTTTCGTATGAACATACTATGATTTTGTCTACCACCTGTGCTGAAATTCTTGTAAACACTGGGGACTCAAAACCAAATGTCAGCCCTAACTTCGATATTTCTTGGCTTTGGTAACTTTTTTTCATAACCTTCTGTCAACCTTAAAACCACTTACAAATAGTCTGAGTTTTTATTTACATAATACCTTTGCATTAGGTGTATACACCACGATAGCAGTTTGAAGAACAAAGTGATGCCCAGGGTGCATCACTGACATTCTCTCAATGTTTAAAAGCATTTCCCTCTATTTTCTGCCATTCTAGTGAAACATCTAACTTCTTTTCTTGAATATAGTTTCGTGACTTTTCCTGCATTTTCTGCTTTCATTTTTCTCATTCTAGTATCTTATATAGTTTTAAAGTCTTATATGGTTTTTGTTTTAAATGATCATGAAAAAGGAAGACTTTTCCTAGGGCTTCAATACATTTTACTTTTAGTACTAAAATACTTCTATGCTGTTCTTACTTTATTCCTCTTATTAATACTTATGTATAGTTAAACTCCCTTATAATATTTTCCAAGAGACCAGACTTTAATATAGGCAGGACAATGTTAAATGCATAATACTATGGATGTAAAGGCAATTTATAATAGTTAGCCTGCAGGTAAGACAGTTTTTAGCATAATACAAAGAAAAAAAAGTTCTCATCTTAGTTCTATAACCTTAAAATGGCCACTGTAGTCAAGTATGTATTTTCTAAAGACATCTTTAAATGATGATGGGGGTGGTTATGGAATGTGGTTAATGAAATATGGGATATATTGCCTTGACTTTTTACAAAATGTTTTTCATTTGAAAATGCTGTAAAAACTTAGAATCTCTTTCAAGATACACACAAGTATGTTTTTAGGAGTTTTATTTTTAGTTTTATAGATGTTGAGCACAAACTATGTAAATATTAAGTAGATTTTCCAAGGTCATTCATGAATTCATAAACTAAAGATGGGATTGATCAACAAATATTTGCTATTGTGCTGATATTCCATCTCTCAGGTTCCTTAGTCATCTAATGGAATAATAATATCTCACATGTATATGATGGTTTAAAGTTTGCAAAGTGCTTTATATTAATTCTCATTTGACCCTAGTGACAAACCCTTGAGACAGATGCAGATGGTGAAACTAATGCTTCTAGAAAGTAAGTGATTTGTCAAAAGATTTATAGTAGCAAGCACCCTAGCACACCCAGGGCCTGCTAGCACAGGTTCTTGCTTTGGTAAAAGAAAGACAATTTTTAAAGGGGTCAGCGATCTTACCTTAATTACAGATAAGTAGAAAACACAAGCAGAGAAATTAGCACAGAGATTCAACAGACAGGGCTCCTACTATCTGAATAAAGTACAAAAAAGAACAAAATACTACCACCTACATACACTACCGGACTGGTAGAGCACAAACCTCTGAGTAATTGGGGGGCTCTTAACAAATGGCTACTCAGAGTCCCATCCAGGGAATCCAAAGATCCTTCTCATAAGGGAACCCCCAAAGTAAAATATCAACCTCCTAGTATTTATTGTTTTCAACAAATAGATTCAGAAGAAATCACAACCTTTTAGTACCTAAAGGTGTGAAAACCTTCCTACAGGCAAGCCTCCTGTAAGCAAGCTCTTCCTTAGGCAAATTCCTCCCTAGTGGGCTCTATGGGACTCAGAATACATCACAGCTGTGAAAGCAGCAAGACATTTGTGATTCAAATACCTGTGTACCTTTAGACCTGGGAACACGGCTCCTCTTCTAAGGGAAAAGGGGACACATGTGGTTATATGGGCCTATTAATGGACAAGGAAGATCTTCCTATTCCATTAACATTGCAAGTTCACACTTGGAAGTATTGAATCTATGACCTTCTGATTATAGATATAGTACTCTACCAATTGGGATAGTAATGTCTATTATATTGTGGAGACAAGATGAGATGATTCATTTGAAAGTGCTTCTAAAAATTCTATGCAGAAACAAAGTATAATTTTTAAAGACTTTGTGTTTTGTTTCAGGTTTCAATTCACTATAAAATTTTACAACAAATAGTAATAAGAAAGCAAGGGAATACCACAGTCTCCAAAGAACTAAAGCTATATGTTTCTATGGAGAGACACATAGTGGGTTTCAGTAGGCTGCCACTCATTACCACTAAGGAGCTGTGAAAGAAAAGTGTCATATAAGATGTTTTAAGAGACATATATGACTCGGGAATTAAGTTATTTAAGTAGCTAGATTACTACTAGATAATGCAATATATGAAAGGATCTAGAAAGAGGTCCCCAGCACATTGGATGGAACCCCTGTGGAGAAGAGGACATAGATATGAGTAATATCCTTTAGAGCCAGTGGTTCTCAACCTTCCTAATGCTGCAACCCTTTAATACATTTCCTCATGTTGTGGTGACCCTCAACCATAAAGTTATTTTCGTTGCTACTTCATAACTGTAATTTTGCTACTGTTATGAATTGTAATGTAAATATTTGATATGCAGGATGTATTTTCATTGTTACAAATTGAACATAACCCATAGGTTGAGAACTGCTGCTTTAGACCAAGGCAAATGGGCAGATAGAGTTGCTTGGCCTAAAGTTAGGATGATTCATCTTCCTGAGTTTAAATCTGACCTAAGCCACTTACTATGTGACTCTGGGCAAGTCATTCAACCCTTTTGCTTGCCGAACTGGGGCTCTTTATCTGTAAAGTTAGCTAGAGAAGGAA
Organism: Pseudochirops corinnae; assembly: GCA_028646515.1. Lineage (NCBI taxonomy): Eukaryota > Metazoa > Chordata > Mammalia > Diprotodontia > Pseudocheiridae > Pseudochirops > Pseudochirops corinnae. The sequence continues at coordinate 152,568,291 of CM053590.1, read as the reverse complement.
ATGGCAAACTACTCCAGTATCTTTGCCAAAAAAACCCCAAATGGAATGATGAGGAGTATGAAATGACAGAATAGTCACAACAACAACATTTTAAAGTTCCTAAAGCACAACTCTGTTAATTTTTAAGTTCAAAAAACTTCAGTGGTATCACATTGCTTACCAAATAAAATTCTAACTCTTAATTTTGGCATTTAGAAATATCAATTGTGTGATGACAGCCCCTCCTCCTCCAACTTTCTGGTTATGCTTTTGACTGTTCCCTTTTCACGTGTCCAGTATTCCTCCAAACTATGTCACTCATGATCATCTAAGCACCCTTATTTGCTTGTCATGTAAGGGTCCACCTTTCTCTCAGTAACATAAGCTATTAGCTTCCATTCAGGTTCAGCCTTTATCATAACTTCTGCAATTCTTTATTCTTGCTCATTTGCTACACCAAGCAAGCCTTCTCCCATCTCTGTTTTTTTTTTCTTTTAGTTTACAAGATTCAGTTCCACAATCACTTGAGTTTCAGATTTTCTCCCCTCTCTTTCCCACTCTGCCCCCCCTAGGTGGCGTGCAATCATGTATAGGATCTGCAAATACTTTCACATTGTACAATAGTTTGG
>CM053590.1:152524718-152567183 GCA_028646515.1 Pseudochirops corinnae | reverse complement strand
GAATTCTTTCAATGTCTATTTTGCTACTAATTTTCTATGTATAATATTCTAGTGCATCAGGGCAATTTTGCTTAATAATTTCTTGAAAGATAGTGTCTAGGCTCTTTTTTTTTAACATGGCTGTCAGGTAGTCCAATAATTTTTAAATTTTCTCTCCTTGATCTATTTTCTAGGTCAATGGTTTTTCCAATGAGGTCTTTCACACTGCCTTCTATTTTTTCATTTGTTTGGATCTGTTTTATAGTATCATGATTTCTCATTAAGTCATTTGCTTCCATTTGCTCCAACCTAATTTTGAAGGATTCATTCTCTTCAGTGAGTTTTTGAGATTCCTTTTCCATCTGGCAAATTTGGTTTTTTAGGCATTCTTCTTCTCATTAGCTTTTTGGGCCTCTTTTGCTATTCAAGTGAGTCTATTTTTAAGGTGTTATTTTCTTCAGTATTTTGGGGGTCTCCTTTAACAGGCTATTGACTTGCTTTTCATGATTTTCTTGCATCATTGTCATTTCTCTTCCCAATTTTTCCTCCACTTCTCTTACTTGATTTTCAAAATCCTTCTTGAATTCCTCCATGGCCTGTGATCAGTTCATATTTTTCTCAGAGACTTTTGATGCGGGAGTTCTGACTTTGTTGTCTTCTTCTGGTTCCATGCTTTGATCCTTTTTGTCCCCAAAAAAGGAATCTATGGTCTGATGTAGACTAGACTTTCAGGGGTCACCCAGCCCCATTAAGGAAATGCTCCCCTCTTCTATGAGGTCACTAGGCAGAGATGTAGGAGGAGTATAATCTTTTTGGTTGGTGCCTCCATTGGTCCTATGAATAACTAAAGAAAATTCAGGGTAGCTAATTAGCAAGTCTTGTTTGTGACTCCCTGTTTGTTTGTGCCTCTGGACATGGTCCTAGGATGAAATTAAAGGTATCTATAAGCATATTAAAAAATGCTCTAAATCACTATTGATTAGAGAAATGCAAATCAAAACAACTCTGAGGTACCACATTTCACTCATCAGATTGGCTAAGATGACAAAACAGGAAAAGAGTAGCAAGCGGAAGAAGGACCTGTATGCACAAAAATATTTACAGTTCTATTTATGGTGGCAAAGACTTGGAAATCAAGGGGATGCCGATCAATTGGGGAATGGCTAAACAAGTTGTGATATGTGAAAGTAATGGAATAATATTGTGCTTATAATAAATGAAGAGTAGATAGACTTCATAATAATCTGGAAAGACTTACATAAACTGATGCTGAGTGAGGAGAGCAGAACCAGGAGAACTTTGTACACAATTAGAGACACAATGTACATGTGAGAACTAACTTTGATAGAATGGGCTCCTCTCAGCAATACAGAGTTGGAAGACAACTCCAAAAGATTCATGATGGAAAGGGATATTCACAGCCAGAGAAAGAACTATAGAGTCTACAGATCGAAGCAAGCTATTTGTTGTCTCTCATTTGTGTTTTGTTTTGTCCCTTCTTTCTCATTGTTCACCCTATTGGTTATAACACTTCTTTCCAACACAACTAATGTTCAATGTGAAGGTATTTGTAGAACCTATATTTGATTACATGCCACTGTGGTGGGGAGGGGGGAAGAGAAAGAGGGGGAGAAAATTTGAAACTCAAGGGATTGAGGAACTAAATGCTATAAACTAAAAGTAAATAAATAAATTTCAGTTAAAAAAAACAATTAAAGGGGAAAGACTGGCCAACAAGTACAGTCCATATGAGTGTGCCTTTGAGAGATTTAAAATCATAGGTAGACATTCCAATTCAGGTTCTTGTCTGCTAATCATATTTAATCACATGAAAAGGATGAATCTCTGGATTGGCTGTGGAGATAGAACTAGGGGAAGTACAGAAGAAAATGAAAAAGATGAAGAAAAGGCCTCTCTTGAGATATAGAATGCCTGATGAAATTGAAGTTTGCTGGACACCAAGGGATGGAGGGTTTGTGTGGTTCTCTAATGACTGTATTTAGTGACTGATTGCTAGATAAGTGACTGATTAAGTTAATCTATGGTTGCCCCATGAGTGGAAGATTGATTATTGTATAGTGAATTGATTGAATGATTAAGTATTGATTATTGTATTGTGAACTGATTGAATGTTTGCCTTGATTTGTAATGGAATAAATGGAGTGTTCACTATATTGTGTAATCCAAACCTTAAAAGCTATTCACAGTAGCATTTTTTGGGAATATGCTAGTGCATGGTGTTACAGTTGGGTAGATCCAGGGAGCTGGACCCGTAGAACAGGAACCATGGAATTTGGGGGCTAGCCTTGAGTCAAGATGAAAAGACCTCTCTTGGGTACTTCATGCTGACTGAGATCACGATTTATTGTAACCTAGGGGTGGGAGAACTTTGTACTCTGTACCTTGTACCCCTTAAGGATGACTGAGTTAAGGATCATTGGAAACTAATCTCCAATCAAGAAGAAAGAAGACTTTTGGCCTGAGAGATTAAGACAATGTGACCTAGGGGTGGAGAACTTTGACCTTTGTACTTTGTGTCTCTTAAGGAGGCCTGCTCCTTAAGGATAATTGAGTTAAGGACTTACTGAATGATATCTTTTGTTTAAAACTATGTGGCCACTTTGGTAAAAACTATGTGGTCACTTTAGCAATAAGTTATGGTATAACATTGTGAATGCTGTACTTTTATTTCTATGAATGTTTTGCTTTACTTTACTGCTGAATAGAGAGTTCACTATACTATGTGATCAGAGCCTTAAAGCTTTTCAAAGCAGCAGTCCTCTGGAAAGCATTCATGCTTGGCTTTACAGTTATGGAATGTCAAGTTAAAACAACTCTGAAGTTTTGCTTTTGTACCTTGAAGACTGGTAAAGATGGCAAAAGATGGCATAGATGAAAAATAGATATTATGTTCTTTTTAAAAAAAGCTATTGAAAACAAATTCATTAATTATCCACTTTAGAGAGAGAGAAATATATGAACATCAAGTTTCCCCTGATTATTGAAAATTTTCTACCTTCAATTTATAAGATTCAAAGACAAAGACAAAATGCTATAGTTAAGATTTAATAAGGGTACAAGTTTTAAGTTAGGATACATACTTTGCTCAAACAGAACAACAGTAGTTTAAAATGACACTACATGCTAAAAAATCAATTTCCTTAACCCACCGAATTCAATTAAAGACAGAGAAAGAAGTACTTCTTTTAAATAGATTACTCAAAGGAGGGTCCAGATGGAAGTCTATTTACCATCTGGCGTGTTCAGAGTGAAGTTTGACCCAGTTTTCCTTCAGAAAGTGGTTAGGTTATTTATACAAAAATATTTATAAAAGCTCTTTTTGTTGTGATAAAGAATAGGAAATTGAAGGGATGACCAACACTTTTGAAATGGCTGAACAACTTGTGATATGCAATTGAAATGGAATACTATTACATTATAAGAAAAAATGAGCAGGATGTCACAAAACCTTGGAAAGACTTGTATGGACTGATGCAAAGTGAAGTGAGCAGAACCAGGAGAACATTGTACACAGTAAGAGCAATATTGTACAATGGTCAACTGTGAATGACAGCTCTTCTCAACAATGCAATGATCCAAGACAATTTCCAAAGGACTCATGATGAAAAATATTATCCACCTCCAGAGACAGAACTGGTGGGAGCTGAATGCAGATCAAAGCATATTATTTTTCACTTTATTTTTTACTGTTTATTTTTGTTCTGTGCCTTCTCTTATAACATTATCAGATATGCATAATCTATGTCAAACAACTTACCATCTCAGGAAGGAGTGAGGAAGGAGGAAGAAAATTTGGAACTCAAAATTTTTTTCAAAGAATGTTAGAAATTGTCTTTACATGTTGTTGTGGGGGAGGGTTTTTTTAAGTACAAGGTTAGGATGCTGGTAAGAATATTGTGAAAGGTTTACAGGTTAGGATTGTCTCCTCAGAGTGTGATTAAATACTGACAAGGTTTATTTCATTCACATGAGTGCCAAAAGACTTCAGACTGAAATAACATAACTTTTAAATAATTTTCTCAAAGAGAGACCAAGAGGGTGATGAGCAAGTGGGAAGAGTTGGGTCCTAGCATGTATATATAATGGGAACACTTAATGTTAGAAGATCTGTTAAAAAGGTATACTGATAAATCATTGATGGAATTGGGAAGTGGTTCAACTATTCTGGAAAACAATTTGGAATAATGGAAAATGTCATTAAACTATCCACTTTCTTTCACCAAATGGTCCCAATATTGGGCATATATATACAGCCCAAGGACACCATACAGAAACAAAAGTCTAGTGTATAACAAAATATCTACAACAATTCCCTTCATGGTAGCAAAGGCCTGGGGGAAAAAATGGCTACTTGGTGGAGGATTGGAGGGAAAAACTATAGCAAAAGAAGAGAATGGATTATTATTGTGTAGTAAGAAATGAGAAATGTGGGAAGATTTGTATGAACTGATTCAGAGTGAAATAAGTACCTGGAGTGTAATATATATCAGTATAAATGTAAATTTTAAAATCATTGAAAGGAACACCAGAGAACACTCCTTTATACAGAAAGGTGAACAATTCCTACCACTTAATTCTATTTACATTGTCAGATATAGTCTCTGCCTCAGTTATAAGGGTGTGAAAAAAAAGACATTAAGATAGAACTGTGGAGAAAAAAAACAAAAAGCATCAGTAAAATGTTTTTTAAAAGATGACAAGGACATCTTACATACCATCTTATATGTTTGATAAATTATTTCCAAGAAAAAAAAAATTTTAAACAAAATTTTCATGCTTAAAGGGGTAGACTCTCAGCTTTCCAGAAAACAAAGCTGTCGAATTACAGCTGGAGGCAGAACAGGAAAGGACAGCAAGCTAGGGAGAACTGAAGATTTACTGCTTTTAAATGATTGCCTAGAGAAGATACATTAGCAAATTTCTATGAAAAGGGAATGTGTGGTATAAGATATGGGAGATATAAGAAGAGAACTTTAGAAAATAAGAAAAAAATTTTAGTCAGTGCATTCAAAATCTATTCCATGAGAATTTAATTAAAAAATAATTGCTTCTTCATATTACTTCTACGTACTTCCTAGAAACTAACAAACATAACTACTAGAGAAAGAGCTCCAAAAATGTAGTTCAACAATGTCTCCACTCTTCAGCAAATACTCAGAAGAGATATTTAAAAGTAAGCAATGTTTCTTCCCAATTTTCTTTTTCAAACCCTACAGCTGAGAGGAGGTCTCTTTTCCTGATATCGAATCGTCATAATTCAAGGATTCTACTCTTCAGCTCCAGTTCTTGGTAAAATGCCTCTCTCAAAGAAGAGGGTAGCCCTAAAAATATGGTATCAGAGAATCTTCTAACCTTCAAATTGATGACTTGATGTAGCGAAATCTACTGCAGGACACCAGAAAAAACCCTAGAAGCCCTTTATACAGACTGCACCTTTCCAAAGGGCTCCAGTGTTATTTTTCAAAGGAAGCATTTGAGCATGCCCTGTCCCTGGCATCACCTTACTTGCAGTAAAATAAGGATAGATAGGTTCATCTGGTACAGGTTACAAAGGAACTTATTCATCTGGGACAGAAAGTGAATTTAAGAAACAAAATTCAAATTCCTCTGCTCCTTAGCTCTTGAAAAGTTTGGCAAAATATATGGCAACACTAGCTTGAAAACTGAAATTTTTAAATCATCCTACATACTTTAAAGACCAAGGTTTAAAATGTTAGCCAGGTGAGGAGAAAAAGAAACACATTTGTATATGCTGAGCAAGACAGCTTTCAAAGCTATAGGTTGAAATTTCTACATACTAAAAAGAAAAGCAAGCCATATAATAAAGATCTGCATTTTCATGTACAAGCCTCCATCTCTTATGTATATAATAGAATGGTATATGGAAATATCCATCCTATTTATTAACTTCAGAACCAAAAATATTCTTAAATTGTATTTGCTTTGAAACCTCTTCAGCCATTTCTTGGCAGGGAAGTTTGGAATGACATTTGAACATTACTAGAAAGACAAGGGGACAAAGAACCTAAAAATTCTGTTTTTCCTAAGCAGTAAAAAAAAAAATATAAACATTCAAGGAAAATCCATTACAAAACTCTTTTATACAGAGGCCAAATGGGAGAATGAGATTGGGGGAACTTTTGAAAAAGATGGACTCGGTCAGCATTAAATTCTAATGACCAAAGAAAAGAAACAAAAGATCATCTTTGGAATATGAGCAGAAAGTAGGAGCTATTCACCATGAATGCAAAATTAAACATCATTTGTAACCACTAATAGGGAAAAATTACAACTGACAAGATATAGCATGGAAAGAGACCTCTGAGTCAAGAAGAACGATAAAAGGTTAAGAAAATCTAAAGACATGGATTGTTGGTGAACACCAAGATAAAAGATTGGAAATTTGTTGATAAAGCCTGAAAAAAGGTCTATGGTCAATGGAGATTCATTTTTTCAGAAAATGAAAAAAAGTATTAATGAAAAGGATCAGTGATATGAATTAATATGGCATACAATAAGTTGTTTTGTATTGGTCAGAGAGGCCTGAATTATTTTTACTGTGATCATTAATAGTTTTATTTACCTTTGAAATGACCTGATGCATTACCAGAAAGATTTCAAAATAGAATACATTTTTTTTCTATATCTGAGGAGCTGTTTCTTTGAAAAGTCCTGAAATAAATATAACTCTGCAGAGTTATATCAAGAAGGAAATAATTAAGAAGTGTTTGAAGGAAAGAACCCATGGAAATGTAATAAGGATTCAAAATTTCCAATATACCTGCCATGCTGCAAGCTAGTGCATCTAAACAGTACAGTGGATAGAATTCTGGGACTCAAGTTAGGAAAACTTGAGTTCAAATATGGCCTCAGACACTACTTGTGTAAGCAAGTCACTAATCCTCTGTCTGCCTCAGTTTTCTCTAAAACAGGGATCAAAAAAGCACCTAACTCTGGAGGGGAGCACTTAGCAAAGTATCTGGCATACCATAGGTGCTTAATGAATGCTTGTTTCTTTCCCATATGAAAAACTTGAGGAAGAAGAGATCACCTTCACCTTAAGGAGTCAGGAAAGGATTAATTGAAGGAGGTGACACCTGCTTATTAGGGCCATCAGTAGACCATAAGCACCCTGAGAGTAGGAGCTGTTTTGGGTCTTTTTGTACCTCCAATGATTAACACAGTGTGTGACACATAGAAAACATTTAATAAATGTTTGTTGATTGAGTGGCAAGTGGACTCTGAAGGATTGACAGATGCAGATGGTTGAGGGGATTCCATTCTAGGTATGAGAAATAGTATGAGCAATAGACTAGAGACTGGAGAAATCAGAGTATGAATAGAGGACAAAGAGTAGTCTAGCTTAGATAGAACAGAGAGCATGTTTAGCCTTATTAAATCAGGTTGAAAAGATAAATGATGCCAGGCTTGGGAGTTTAAATTTGATTCAGTAGATGATGAAAAGGTTAAAATGATCAAGATAGGAAGATTACTCTGGTAGCAGAGTGAAGGATGGATTTGAAAGAGTTAGACTGAAGGTTGGAAAACTGTACTGGTAACTTGTGGTCTAAGTGAGGACAGAAAAGAGAAAATGAAGGAAAATGTTGAGAGTAGAAGAAATATTTAAAATGTAGAATTATCAGGACTGGGATATGTAGGGTGGAAGGAGGAAGAGCCAAAGATGATTACCGGGTTATGAGTCCAATGGACTAGAAAAATATTGGTATCACCAAGAGAAATAAGATAGGGACCACCATATATTTATTCTTAAAAGAAAAAGAATAAAATTCTTCATATATTTATTTTTCATATTTGGAAGGAATAAAAATCTTTCCCCAGGGATGTTGTGGGATTGGGGTGGGGGAACAACAAAGCATGAGTACATGAATTCAATTGACTACTAGCAAAGAAGGAAGAAATAGAGCTGATCTCAATCTCAGCAATTAAAATGCTAGGCATCAAGCAAATAATTTGTTGCTTGTCCTTGATTAGAATTCAATAGCTTCTGATTTGACATGCAAATAGGCCTAGGCTAGTCTGAAGCAATCTTCAACAGGCTATTCTCATGGCCATTTGCCTATGTAATCAGTCAATGAAGACAGGCACAGTTGCTTAATATTCCCATGTATATACAGGGTCAAAAATCAGGAAGCTCCTTTTTGTCCTCTTAAATTCCAAAGGCATTGCTGAACACTTTATAGGGATCTGATAAATAACTGACCTCATTTATATATCTCTTTAAGGTGTACAAAGCACTTCACACATTTGATCCTCATAACAATGTTCTGTTGCTATTATTCCTTATTTTACAGAGGAAGAAATTGAGGCTCAGAGGGTAATTGACTTTTCCAGAACTCTGTATCTCATAAGTGTCCAAGGCATGATTTGAACTCAGGTTTTCCCAACACCAAGTACCACATTTTATTCACTCTGCCCCCTAACTACCTAGATATTTATCCAATGAATCAATGAATAAATACTTTTCCTTCTTTTTATTGTTACTATTTGTTCAAATTTTCACTTCCTAATATATCCTTTCCCATCTCCCACCCAAAGAACTATTTCATTTAAACAGGATTCCTTATTTTATTTTTTCCTCAGTTACAGGGAAAAAAATTTTAGCATTCATTTTTATAAGATTCTGAGTTCCTATTTTTCTCCCTCCCTCTTTGCCTCTTCTCCCATTTTCTGAAAATGTCAGGCAGTTTAATATAATTTATACATGAGTTATCATGTAAAATATATTTCCATATTAGTCAATTGTGAAATAAGAAACAAATCAAAAGGAAAAAAAACACAAGAAAGTAAGTGAAAAATATATACTTCAATCTGCCTTCAAAGCCCATCAGTTCTTTATACAGACATGGATAACATTTTCCTTCCTGACTACTTAGCATTGCCTTGAATGACTGTTTTTCTGAGAAGAGCTGAGTCATTCATTGTTGACATCACCCAATGTTGCTGATACTACGTATAATGTTTTCCTGATTCTGTTCATTTCACTTCGCATCAGTTCCTACAAATTTTCCCACATTTTTCAGATATCTGCCTGTTAATCATTTCTGATTGCACGATAGTATTGCATTACATTCACATACCACAGCTTGTTCAACCATTTGCCAATTGATGGCATCTTCTCAATTTTAATATTTTGCAAAAACAAAATATTTTTGTACATGTGAGTCCTTTTCCCTTTTTTTATGTTCTCTTTGGGATACAAACCAAGTAGTGGTATTGCTGGATCAAAGAATGTGAGTAGTTTGGTTGCTCTTTGGGGATAGTTTCATATTCCTCACCAAAATGGTTGGATCAGTTCACAACTCCACCAAGAATGTATCAATGTTTGAATTTCCCCACATCTTCTTTAGCATTTATCATTTTCCTTTTCTGTCATATCAGCTGATTTGATAGGTGTGAGATGGTACCCATTCTACCTCTCCCTTTCTTATGCATGGGGGCCATCTCCAATCCATATGATTACATTCAGCCTATTAGGGGGTAGGGAAGATCTTCAAATTACCATTATCATTACAGTGCTCTGCTCAAAGAAATATACATTTTGATGGCTGAGACCTAGCTAGACATCTTCAGATTTAGAGGCTAGATTTCTTTCTTAAAAACTATGCCTTAAACCCAATTCACTATGGCTCTCTACTGACCAACAATAAGTCCTATCTCAAGTCCCATTTAGTGGTCACTGTTTGGACCCTGATGGCTCAAAGCCAATGTAAATAGAAATTGTTTCTATTTTGGTCAAAAAACCTGAGTGTCTCTCCCTGTCGGATTGATTTTTTTTTTTTTTAGGTAAAAGAAGCCATTTCTTGGTTCATTTCTTACCTAGCCTTAATAATGGAATGGGCATAGCTTTAAAAAAGTCAATGTCTCACATTGCATCCTGGGCCATCTCCAGCGATCCTGGTCTATATCTTGCCACTGGACCCAGATGGCTCCAGAAGAGAAGAAGGGTAATGACATTGCACTTAAATCCAATTCACTCGTAAGTCATGGCATCACCTGATTTCATGGTCCTCTTTAAGAAGAAAGGATCAACAACAACACCAACAACAACAATCCTTCTGTACCCATTGTACTCCCCTTACTCATCTCTTAATTTTTTTTATGTCATTTGCTCAAATTCACCTTAGAGCAGTACTCTTTGTCTATATATATTCCTTCTATTATATGTATGTATGTATATTCCATACTATTAGTGATGCAATTTTTAAAGAATTACAAGATATCCATGGATGGATGTAAAGAGTTCAGCTCCATTGAATCCCTTATGTTTTCTTTTCCCTTTTTACCTGTTTATGCTTCTCTTAGGTCTTGATAACTGGAGGTCAGATTTTTGGTTTAGTTATTTCATTGAATGACCATTTTTTCCCTTGGTGTATTAAGTTTAATTTTGTCAGATAACTGATTCTTGGTTTTAGTTCTAGCTCCTTTGCCTCCAGTCCTTTAATGCAGCAGCTCCAAGTTCTGTATAATCCTGATTGTGACTACCCAATATTCAAATCATTTCTTTCTAGCAAATTGTAGCATTTTTTTTTCCCCATGACCTGATAGTTCTTGAGTTCTTTAATGTTCCTTGGGGTTTTTAGTTCTGAAATTCTATAATATTCCTCAAGGTTTTTATTTTGGGATCTCTTTCATGAGGTGATTGGTGGATTTTCTCAAGGCCGATTTTGCCCTCTGGTTCCAGGACATCATAGCAGGTTTTTGTTGTTGTTGTTGTTGTTTTTTGTAATTTCTTAAAGAATGATGTCCAGGGTCTCCTTTTGATTATGTCTTTCAGGTAACCCAGTGATTCTGATATTGTCTCTACTGCATCAGTTTTCCAGATCAGTTGTTTTTCCAATGAAGTATTTTACATTTTCATCCATTTTTTCATTCCTTCGATTTTTGTTCTATTGATTCTTGATATCTCATAGAGTCATTAGCATCTACTTGCCCAATTATACTTTTAAGGTATTGTTCTCCTCAATTTTTATAATTTCTTTTCCATTTGACCAATTGTACTCTTTAAAGAGATGTTTTCTGGAGTGGGTTTTCCTTTTTATCTTTTTCTATTTGGCCAATTCTACTTTTTAAGCAGTTTTCCAAGCTGTTGCCACTTTTTTTCAGAATTCCCTTACGTCACTCATTTCTGTTCCCCATTTTTCTTCTACCTCTCTTATATGATATTTGAGGTCCTTTTTGAGCTCTTCCATGAATTCTTTCTGGGCTTGAAAGCATTTCCTGTTTTGGGGTGGGTTTTGGCCATAGATGTTTTAACATTGTTGTCCTCTTCTGAGTTTGCATCTTGATCTTCCTTGTCACCATAATAACTTTCTATGGTCATATTCTTTTTCATTTGCTTATCTTTTATTTTTTGGCCTTTTTCCTTTCTTTTAAATTTGAATACTGTACCTGGGATAAAAGGGGAACTGTCTCAGCCCTCTTGTGCCAGTGGCTGCAGACCCTGCTGTTTAATCTAGTGTTGTGCTAATGTTGTCCTGAAGTCCCTGGGGGACCCTCATGCCTGGTTCTGTGCTGAGGGGGTGAAATTGGGGGTGGGTGGCACTGCTGGAAGTTGTAGGGGTATGGCAGCTTACCTGGTGCTGAGCTTGAGTCTTAGCGGTGGTATCCGGCCTGTGATGAGGCCCAGTGGAGTGTTTCTGCAATTTCAAGGGCTCCACTGAAGCACATGTTGGTCTTTGGAGCTGGAGTCTACAAATTCCCCTGTCTATGCTAAGGCACATGGGGGTCCCAGTGTTAGCATTTGCCTGCTCCAACACAGTGGGGCTCAGAATCTCAGGATTCTTTATTTTAAAGAATAAAATAGTGAAAGAGAAAGCAGGACAGCAGAATTAATCTTCACATACATCAAGTTCAGCAGTGTATACAGTATTTCATATCCAGAGGCACCCACTTCCGGAAATGTGGGGAGAAAGAGGCATTCATTTTTCTTCTTTGGGACCAAGTCTATTATACAGTGTTCAGTTTCAATTTTGTTATTGTTGTTCTTTATAGTTATATATTAGTACACTGTTTAACTGGTTCTGTTTATTTTACTTTGCACCAAAATATCTAAGTGCTTCAATGCCTGCCTGTACCCCTTATACTCACCATTTCTTATAGTTTGTAATATTCTATCACATTCACATACCAAGTTCATTGAGCTATTTCCCATTTCCCGGTGGGCATTTACATTGGTTCCAATTTTTTTTGCAACTACAAAAATTCCTACTGTCATTATTTTGGTATATATTTGACCTTTTTTTTTTCCCACCTTATGGTATATAACTGACCTGGCATAATGCCATTGGGCAGCCAGTCTTACCCTTTTTTCCCCTGGGTCTTCAGTGCGCACCTAGATGTGCCAGTGCATTCAACAAAGTAGAGTCAGGAGCCAGAAGAGTAAGTGATTAGCAGACAGTTTTATTTCTCTCTTCATTCATTTTTCATCCCTGGGGCTTCTCCTCTTTTATCCCCCTACTGACCCCTTTGGCAAATAGCCCATCTCCCCTGTAATCACCTCTGATGCCACAAGGGTCAGGTAAACACGAAAAGGAAGGACGGAGCTCACGTCCCCAGACAAGAGCATATCAACAGAACATCTGGGTTGTGAAATGCAGAATAAAACAGGACAAACTGACCCAGAGGCATAACTGTCATCATGACTCTGTGTTTATGGTGTTACTGTCTTTCTGCATTCTCAGCATATTCTGGCGCTCATGTTCCGGGCAGAACTACACATCCTCCATCATATAACCTAGCAAAGGGATATCTGAGTCAAAGGGTATTGACACCTGAGTAATTTCTTTAGCATAATTCCAAATTACTTTCTAGAATGGTTGGATTAATTTGTAATTCCTATTGTGTATCAGTGTGTCTCTCTTTTCCACAAGTTCTATAAAAATGACTTTTGCCTTTTGTCATTTTTGCTATTTTGCTGGGTGCAAGGTAAAATCTTATAGTCATCACAATTTTGCTTACTCTCATTTTTAATTTGGAACAATCTTTCATATGATTTTTAATGATTGGCAATTTTTTGAGAATTGTTTATTCAGGATGTCAAAGGATACATTCAATTCTTTTGGCAATATATATTTATGGTTGTGCCCTATACATTTTGGATCATCATTCTGATAATCCAATAACTTAAGACAATTTCAAAGGACTCATGATGAAAAAAGTCACTTCCAGGGAGAACTAATGATTTCTGAATACAGACTGAATCATATTTTTATCACTCTATCTTTCTCACTTTTTTGTCAGCATAACTATGTTTTACATGACTTCACATGCATAATGGGTATGATATTGCTTTCCCTCTCAATGGGTGGAGGAGGGGATAGGAAAGAGAGAACTCGGAACTCCAAATTTCTAAATGAATATTTTAAAAGAACTTCATGAGAGATATTCAATGAAAACAAATATTTCCCCCATTAAACAATTTCCCTTCTTATCTTAGCTGCACTGATTTTATTAGTGAAAAAACTTTTAACTTTCATGTTCATGATATAAGCCCCTGATTTAGAGTCTCAGGACTTGTGTTCAAATCCTAGCTTTGTGACTCACTACCTGTGTGACTTGAAATCATTTAAACTCTCTGGATTTTAAGTTTCCTCATCTTTAAAATGAGAGAATTGAATAAGGTGGATTCTAAGGCTCCTTCCAGCTATATAATGATTCTGTTACCTACAATACTCCTACAAACTGTGCTAGCTTCTGCAGATGATTTTGGATGGGAAAGAGGAGTCTTGGACCTCTGGGGAACTCCAGGTATAGAAACTCTGACTATTGATACCAAAGCAATGTGGTAACTAGGAAAACCAGCCTTGAAGTCAAGATTAAATCCTGCTACTGACTTATACTAGCTAAGTGAATATCGGCAAGTCATTTAAAGTCCCAGTACCCTAGGCAATTCTTAGACTACAAGTCACAGCAACATCTTGCTTAGCCTTAGTTACTGAAAAGGCATTGCCTCAGTCAAACTGAGACCTATTAAAGACCTTAGCTTAGGGAAAGCTAGGTGACTCAGTGGATAGAGTACCCTGGAGTCAGGAGGCCCTAAGTCTAAATTTGACCTCAGACACTTGACACTTACTAGCTGTTTGAACTTGGGCAAGTAACTTAACCCTAATTGTCTTGCCAAAAAAAAAAAAATCAAAGACCTCAGCTTAAAAATGCCAAGGTTTCCCACTGTATCTCTAGTAGTCCTAATCTATATCTTCCCACTGGACCCAGATGATTCTGGAGGAGAAAATGAGGCTGGTGACTGCATAGCCCTCCCTCACTTAAATACAATTCGCTTACATATCATGGCAAAAACCTCCCTGATTATCACAGTCCTCTTCATGAATGAAGGAGAAACAACAAGTTATAAACAAACAGCTGATCTCCTGAGTATATGAAAAAAATATAAGATATGGTCCTCATTCTCAAGAAGCTCATACTATAACTGGGATCACAACACAAACACAGTTGAAATAATTAACTTGGTAATCTAAGTTTGAATGGAGATAGAGAAATTCATGTACACTTGTGTCTTCAGAAAAACCCAGTCAATAGATCAAATGGGAGTTGAACTAAACATTAAAAGGATTGGTCAAATTTGTATAAGCAGAGAGGTCAGGAAGAAGAGAAGGGGGAAATGGAAGAAAAATATAAACAAAAACACAGAGGTAGGAAGGAGTGTAGCATATTGCAGGACACAAAAGGAAGAAGGAGAGGAAGAATGAATGAATAACTCATTTTGCTAATTTTGGAGAAAACAGTCATAAAACTATTCCCCAAAAAAATAAACAATGGATTTAGAAAAACGATATGTGACTTGAATATCTGCAACAGAAACATTCATAAATTGGAGGCTCTCTAGAATTAGCTCCATAAATCCAGATGTGCCCATTTATTGTGGGCAGATTTCCAATATTGTAGGAGTAAAAGCAACAACAACATTAAGGAGTTAGTCCCCATGCAAGAAAAGAGCAGCTGCCAGTAATAGCATTTGAAAGAGTGTGGGCTTATGAATCATGATTGTTGAAGTTCATCCTGCTACCAAAAAACCTGTCACAATTGATGTGTTTATGAATTGAAGACATAACTAAGTAGGGAAAGGGGTACACGATCAGATAGGGTACCAGAGAGGGACAATGCCAGGCAAAGCACAACTGCCTCATGCAATTTTCATTTCAATCCTTTTCTGTGATTTAATTTTGAACTTAATTCAAAGAGAAGAAATCCTTCCACTCCAGTGCACTGAGAATACAGCTTCTGTACCAGGGAGAAGAGCTCATTAAAGCTATTGTGCTGTAATGGCATAGTCAGAGAAAAACAAAATCATTAGGAAAACAGGTCTAGTTGAACTAAGTCACATTAATCACCCAATCCAAACCAGGGCTAGGGGTGGCAATCTTGCCTACAAGAAGCATAGCTTAACCCCCAAACGTCTTGCTTAAGGAGAAGAGAATTTCCTCAAAGCATCTCTGGAGTAAGAAATAATTTCTGATCAGAAATGAAGAATATGGCAGACTTGAAAAGGGTTCAGTGGCAAAGTGCCAGGAAAAATTAATGGGTTAAGGCAGAATATATCAAACTTACTCAGTCACTAACCCTCTTCCACAATTCTGTCTCCTCAACCTAATATTTCCCCCTGTTCTTCTCATGTTTATTTATAAAACAATAAAGACAAAAGTAACGGGTCTTGATTCATATGTCAATCACATCAATTGTTCAGTCTCACCTCCCAATGCCCCTAGGATATTACATCTTTTTTTGATGGTGAACTAGCTAACTTGTTTGATGGACAAAACAGGGAAGCAATGGCCAGGTAAACTGTGTATGTCAACATAAAAGAATACATCTTGGTGCCTAGTATTATAGAAATACATTCAAAAAATAGTCCTTTTTAGTATAGTAATAATATAGGTTGTGCAAGGATACCTATACAAAAGTTTCATTGTAAAAATCAATTGCTTCAAATCTAGGGCTGCGTTTGCCCCTAAATTAGGAAGAAAGGAAGGGAGGGAGGGAGGAAGCAAGGGAAAAAGGAAAAAAGGAAGGAAGGAAGGAAGGGAGGGAGGAAGGAAGAAAAGGAGGAAGGAAGGGAGAGAGAACAGAAGGGGGAGACTGAGAGAGAAACTAAAACAAGTGAATCCTGTTTTACCTTCTTTCATTAGAAAGTAAGCACATAACTAGTGGTCATTATAAGGAGGAATTAAATTTTTAAATTATCGTCTTAAAGATGATTTTGAAAGATCTTTTTTTAAATGGCTTAGTGCTTCAAATATCCCTGGCTATACCATATTAAAATCATATCTATTTAAAACATTTGCCTTTAACATGCAACTACTATATTTATGATATTTAATGTAAATTTTCTAATAAGCTCTCAAGATAGGGAAAGCTAGAGCATTAGCCTTACATTTTAATATCAATATTACCTTTCCAAAGCACTTTCTTAATTCATTCAATGAATGCATTGAGAAGCCACTATTTGCAAGATGCACATCATTTCACATCTATCCTTTTCCTGTTGCATCCTGGCATGTCAGAAAGAACACTGCATTTAGAAACAAAGGACTTGGGTTCAAGTTCCAACTGTTCCACCTATTGACTTTTTATGCACTACCTTACTTCACAAACGGATTGTTCAAATCCGTTGAGATAATATATGTAAAGTACTCTCTAAACACAAAGCATTACAGTGCATAAATACAAGTAGCTGTCATAACAGAAAGACTACTATACTTGAATTCAGAAGATAGGAGTTTGAGTTTGAGCTCTAACACTTAGTTAGACAGGTGACAAATAACAACCTCCACAAACTTCATTTTCCATATCTATAAAATTTTTTAAAAGGCAGAAATATCCTCCTTAACTTCCAAGATAATTGGAATGAATGACCTTTGTGAACTATAAAGCACTAAACATTTTAAGATTTTTATTATCTTCATCCATCTCCTGATCCCTAAGTAACAAGTTTTGCTCAGGACTCTTATCCTTAGCCATGTTCTCTCTCTACACCTCCCTAGTTAATCTTATCCAGTTCCATATGTTCAATTATCACCTTCCTGCAGAGATATCTCAGATATAGATATAATTTGTCTCCGGAGCTCGAGTCTCACATTTCCAATTGCCTATTGTATATCCCATTGGTATCTCAAGTTCAACATGGCCAAAATGGAACTTCTGTCTCCCTCTCTCTCTCCTATCTCCATGAAATCTCACATATATTCCCTTTTTTTCAATCATTTGGTCAACATTTCAGGTGCTAGTTCTATCTCCCTATCAATTTACTTTATATTACATTTATCTGGGTACATGTGCAACATGAAATCTTGTTAAATTATTCTTGGCACTTGGATGGGGAAAATAATTTAACTTAATGACAGGAAAAACAGGAAATTTTTGTGGACATATATTCTCCAACATCTCTGCATTTCTTTTTTCACTTTGCCCTTCAAAAGATATGAAGTTCACCTGTCCTTGCTATCCTTTCTATGTTATTATGTTGTTGGCAGTACAGGTGGTCATTCCTGTAACCCCCACTGCTGCAACCCAAACTCAGTGTAAAGGATGAGCTGGGACAGACCCTGGAAAAGTGTAGAAACAAAAGCAGACACCAGAAGGAGAGACTAGATTATAGTTACTGGGAGCAATGTAGAAGCAGAAAGGACCAGGAGGCAGACCAGCACCATGTGAAATCTCAGCAGCTAGTGGGATCAGGAGACTAAATCCATGTCACCCTGCAGCATTTCCTTGCTGCTTTCTCCAGATGTTTGCATAGTTGTCCTTAATTGCGTGCTGACTGGCACACAGTCCCTTGCAGTATTCTTTTCCTCTCTACTCACTAGCAGAAAGTTTGGAGGGAAGACATTTGGGCAAAAGTAGTTTTTTGTTTGCTTGTTTACAGTTTTGCTTTGTGTCATTTCTCTTAGTTATTCACTTGTTGTATTCTAATCACTAAAAAAGCCAAGTGTCCTAAGTATTATGAATGAGGTTAGCACATCAAAAACAGGTTTCCCAAATGTGAAGTGAGACTTAGAGCCAAATGAAGACTTCTGTAATTCTCATATTTAAGAACAATTTTCCATTTCCCTGTTTCAATATCCTACCTAGTCTAGGGATTTTTAACATTGGGTCCATGAACTTTGTTATCCAGTGCATTTTATTTTGTGCATTAAAATATAAATACACACACACACACACACACACCCATAAAAGAGGTACATAGGCTTCTCCAGACTGCCAAAAGGGCCCATGACATTAAAAATGATTTTAAAAGGTAGGAAATCTTGCTCTAACCTACACCAATTCTGAATTTGATCAACCCCACACCATGCGCTCTGCAGAAATAGGTGTTTGAAAAGGGAATGAGAAGGGTGTGTAATCTTAGCACCCTCTGGTGACTTGTAGAGATTATTGTAGACTTAAGGAATGCCTATGCTACTTACAAGTGAGTAGCACCACCAGGTGGCCTGTTTACATATGACACTTCCAATATAATTAATTGGCAGTCTACTTTTCCACAGGATTCAGAAATCAGAAAAATGAACCAAGAAATTATTGCTACTGCAATCTTTGTGACAGCCTACACGTGTAAAATTTTCCTAGTAATATTGAAGTTCCTTAACTACAAGACCTGTTTTATTTTTTCTTTTTTATTCTTAGTACCTATCAATTTTGTGCTTTGACATATGTGTTTAAACAATGACTTGTAAAAGGGAATTTGATCCTCCCCACATACGAAAGGCAAAACAAATTATCTTCTTTTGACCACTGAAGAAAATGAGACCCAGAGAAGTTTACTGACTTATGTAAGCTCAACCACAGCAATAGTTAGTGCCAGGACTACTAGGAGAATCTATGCCTCTTGAATCAATTAATCAATAAACCTTTAAGTGCCTATTATGTGTCAGGCATCATGAGTTTTAGCCCAATGTTCTTTCCATGGTTCTGCATTGCCTAAGGGAAATACAATGTAACTTACAGTAGTCTTGCCACTAGAATATTTGTTTTATATGCACTTTGAAGGGAAGGGTGGGGAAAACACAAATATTTATAAGTAGTGGGATTCAAGTGTTTTTTGTTTTTTTAAAAAATAGTTTTAAACCCAAAAACTCCAGCTTCTGGGATAAGAACTCACTATTTACAAAAACTGCCAGGAAAACTGGAAAATAATATGGCAGAAACTGGGCATAGACCAATATCTTACACCATATACCAAAATAAAGTCTATATAGGTTCACAATTTAGATATAAAGGCTTATACTGTAAGCAATCTGGGAGAACAAAGAATAGTTTACCTGTCAGATTTATGAAGAAGGGAAGAATTTAAGACCAAACAAGAGAAAGAGAGCATTACAAAATGAAAATGGATCATTTTGATTACATTAAATTAAAAAGTTTTTGTACAAACAATATCAATGCAACCAAGATTAGGAGGGAAGCAGAAAATAGGGAAAGAATTTTTACAACCAGTGTCTCTGATAAAGCTCTCATGTCTAAAACATTCCCCAAATGGTCAAAGGATTGGAATAGGCAGTTTTCTGAGGAAAAAAGTAAAGGTATCTATAAGATATGGAAAAAAAGCTCTAAATCACTATTGATTAGAGAAATGCAAATCAAAACAACTCTTAGATAACCACATCTCACTGGTCAGATTGGCTAACATGATGAAAAAGGAAAATGATAAATGCTAAAGAAGATGTGGGAAAATTGGAGCAATAATGCATTGTTGGTGGAGTTATGAAGTGATCCAACCATTCTGGGGAGCAATTTGGAACTATGACCAAAGGACCATAAAATGTGCATACCCTTTTATCCAGCAATATACCACTTCTAAGGCTATATCCCAAAGAGATCGTACAAGTGGGAGGAGAACCAGTATATACAAAAAAAAAATTATAGCAGGAGCAGACAGACTTCCAAAAACCTGGAAAATGTTATATAAACTGATGCTGAAAGAGTGTATATAAACTGATGCTGAGTGAGGGGAGCAACCAGAATATTGTACACAATTACGGACACATCATTTCCGTGATGACTAACTTTGATAGACTGGGCTACCCTCAGCAACAAAAGGTTATAAGACAACTCTAAAGGACTCATGATAGAAAAGACTATCCACATCCAGAGAAAGAATTACAGAGTCTGAATGCAGACTGAAGCAAATTACTTGCTCTCTCTTTTTCATTTTGTTTTGTGTCTTCTTCCTCAATATTTATTCCATTAGTTATAATTCTTCTTTACAACTTGACTAATGTGTAATGTGAAGGTATATGTAGAACCTCTTCTATCGGGTTGCATGCTGGCATGGGAAGAGGGGGAGGGGGAGAAAATTTGGAACTCAAAAAACTTGTGGAACTGAATGTTGTAAACTAATAATAAATAAATTTTTAAAGAAAAAATTTTTAGGCTGAGGCCTGTCCTATAGGCTATCTTCTAGATTCTTCTAGAAAAGTCTTGTGTGCCAAGCTGGTACTCTGATGATGGAAATTATTCTTTCATCAATCTCATCACATACATTTAGCAATGAGTTTACTCTTACTTACTCAAATATTCAGCATTTATTTAGTTAGTATGTTTTCGTAACTGTAAAAGTCATTTTTAAATGAAATTAATTTTAAATGATTCACAGTGCATTAAAAGTAGCTCATTTACCTAAGGAACCCTCAAAACTAATTGGCATATGTACTCTTAGAGGAGAAACAACCCAGTAAGTGTGAGACTTGGAGGAAAGCATATCAGAAACCCCTCAACGCAATTATATGAGGTGATTATAAGTTTTATATCCTTAGATAGGCCTGATTTACCATCCATCACCCATCTGCCTATAAATGCGAAAGCAAATGAGAAAGAAAAATTCCTAAACACTTTAGAATTGCTTTTAAAAACAAAGAAAAGGTTCTAAACAAAGTTAAAGGAAAGACTATGTAGAAGTTATAAACCAAAATGATAGTACGTACTCAGAACCAGCTAGTCCTCACCTATCCTACCCCTCATCCCTATCTAATTACTATAGCAACATCTAAACAGATTTATGTATATAGAGAGATGAATATACATATATACACATATACATATGTGTGTGCTTGCATATGTACATGTATGTGTGCATACACACACGGATGTATTTGGCTTTCTAAATATTTTAGTTGAAACATCCTTATCAGGAATGATCATGTTATTTGTTTTAATTTTAAGTCAGTGGCAGTCTCGTGTTGGGTTCTCCAGAAAGTTAAAAAGCAAATGTGATTCCTGCTCCCTAGGACTCTAGTCCATGCAAATAGGAAATTAATTTGGAGGGAATCTGGGAACCCTTAGGACATGAAGGACTATTGTGTAGTCCACAGTGCTAAAGAAAGACAAGCAATTTTGTTGCTGACAGGTAGGCATGAGGAAGACTAGAAAGAAAAAAAAACTGTAGCCCCACCTGGTTTTCCTAGCCTTAGTAATCCAGTGACACTGACCTCTGTTCTGTTCCTCACACACAATACACCATCTCCCAGTTCGGAGTATTTTCACTGTCTAACCTGCTGAGCTCTCTCCCTTCTCTGCTTCCTGGTTTGCTTCAAATCTCAAGAAGGTAAAAATCTCACCTTCTGCAGAAACCTTTTCCCAGTCCTCCTTAATCTTAGTCCCTTTCCTCTGAGACTCTCCAAATAATCCCATTTATATACATACATATGTATATCTACACATATGTGTGTGAATATGTATAATATGTACATGGTTGTGTGTGTATATTTATGTGTCTATATAGACATTGTATCTCCTAATTGTACATAGTTATTTGTATGTTGTCTCCTCCATTAGACATGTGAGCTCCTTGAGAACAGAGATTGCTTTTTGCTTTTGTACTCTCAGGACTAACTAAGAGCCTTGCACACTTGACTTGATCTTTTTTTTTTTTGGCTTTTTGGAGGGGGTAAGGCAGGGCAGTTGGGGTTAAATGACTTGCCCAAGATCACAAGACTAGTAAGTATTATTCAGGTCCTCCTGACTCCAGGGCCAGTGCTGTATTCACTGGGCCACCTAGCAGCCCCTTGATTTGATCTTTTGTATATTTTGTCCTACATTGATTCGCGTGATAATATGGGAAGGAACAAGAGACTCACAGCTGAATACAAAGTTTTGCTGAGAAAGAGACTTACAATCAAGGATTTAGTGATAATTAAAATGAGTTTTCTAACTGCAGGGTAGAGAGCCGGGTAGGGCCAGGGACTTAACTTAGGTGTGAGGGGAAAAAGCAGACAAAGAAATAATATTGGCCCAGAACTTGCTGATTTTCTTCATTGCCTGACTAGACACTGTAGTTCACAGTCCTAAGACTGGCAGTAAAGGAGCTTTGGTCATCTGTGTCCAAAAGAAGCTTCCTAGACATTGTGCCCAGTACTAGATAGTAGAAAAGAATATCAGATGGTGCTGAAAAGGCTGAAAAGCTGGAGATTAACAGATGAAAGCCAATAGAAAAGAGCTCAGCAATGAACAGAAATGACACAATACACCAAGCAGAGATACTGCAACTCCCACTACAGAGAGCAGAGGTGATACCTAGTAGAAAACAAGAGAAGAGAACAGTGATATCACCAGAGAACATCTACAACTTTGAAGTGTCCAAGATACAGGCCACAAGCTATATGTGCTCACTGGCCATACAATGTCCCTGTGTTTGTACCCTCTATAAATGCCTTGTTGTTACGTTCTAGGCTTGTGTGCTCCCATGCACATGCTTTGGTCATGTATATATTCTACATGTGTGTTCCCTGACCACACATGTTGTCTCTGTGTGTGCCCTTCCTCCAGATCAGATACATGACTACATGAGGTAGAATCTTTTTCTTATAACAATTTGAGGAGGTGCTTGATTAAATATCCTTAATTTTGACTTAGTGTCTTAAAATGCTACAGAAATAAAGACAGCAATAGGGGCTTCTGAGAAGTTTTTCAGTGGATGATGACCTGCAAAGTATCCTCAACTTTCTTTGAGGCCTGTGTATGAAGGGAGCCCAATATACCTCAAATAATAAAGGTGATAAAAGAATGCTAACAGACTCTTAAATTTCTAGAACAAAGGAAGGAAATTCATCTTATCTAAACTTTGTATTTCCCCCAGTGCAAAGCACAGTAGGCACTTAACAAATATTTAGTGTATTATATCCTGGTGGTATATAATTCTAGTTTTATCTCCTGTAAATGAAAATGGAAAGGGAGGCGATTTGTCAAATAGGAAGTAAAATGTCAACCAGTTCTGTTCCACTTAACTATCATTTGCAATATATTAAAGAACTTCAAGGCAGAGGATTAATCTATTCCTTGCCCCACCCCTTTGTGATGAATTGACCATTTCTATACTAAAATAATCATGCCATGGAAGCCTTATAAAAATTGTCTCCTTAATTCCACATAATATGTGCTTTAAAAATCAGAGTTCTAAGAACTTCCTAAAATTGCCTGCATATAGCTGATGGTCTGGCAGAATAATTATAGGCTCTGTCTTTTTTTTTGTACTTTGGTTATTAAAGAACTGATCTTTTCCTATAAAATTCTTTTTCATCCCATTATTCTCTAACTGTACAAGAGATAAAGTCAATGTTTTCATTCACACTTTACTATTAAATTTGGAAGAACTAGAGGTAACAATTTAGGGAAGGGGAGTATATAAATAGTTTTGTTGTTCTGTCAGTGTAGGGTACAACAAGACAATGGAATCGAAGGATGTGGACCTTTTTTGGCTACTCTATTACCCTCCTATTAGAATTAAAAGATTAAAATAGCCCTCCTAGGCGTCCTCCTAGGCTCCCATTCTTCTAACTACAAAAGAGACAAGAATATTTACAAAAAAAATTTTAAATAATCTTTTCTCTTTTTTAAAATTCAGTAAAGCACTACTCTCCTAAGTTGTAAAGGGAGTAGTATTTCAACAATTATCAAGATATTTATATCTGTCCCGCCATGGAAAAAATACTAGACTTAAGAGAAGGACAACCTGACTTGAAATCTCAGATCCCTCACCTCCTTGGACCTGGTTCCTCATCTATAAAATAAGGAGGTTGAACTCAATGACCTCTCAGGTCTCTACCACCTCCAAATATATGATCCAAATAAGTACTGTTCTGTTTCAAGTAATCACCTTGAGAGGCAATACATTTATTGAAATAATACTGCCATTGCTCAAAATATTTCTGGCGTGGCTCTTTTGGTATAACCATCAGAATCAGAGATATCTTATTTTTAATAATACCAAACAAATATTTGTCTAATTAAATTCAGGCAAATCTTTACCCTTTGAGGGCCAATTTGATTTCTTTTTAAAGCTCATAGTTATTCAGAGCCACAACAGCTAAGTAAAGTATGTAATTATTATTCCAAACTTATGATGAAGGCATTGTCATTGTAATATTAGCATCCTAAGAGAAGGAATTGTTTTTTTGCTTTTATTTGAATCCCCAGCAATTAGCATAGTGTCTGGTACATAGTAGGTGTTTAATAAATGTTAATAGACTATTGACTTGACAGTGTCTCCAGTTCTTCTCAGCAGTATTTTGGACTCTTCGTCTTCCCTTACCTCACATCTCTAGTCAGTTTCCAAATTATCATTTCTGTCTCCACAAGATCTTTCCTATCTAGTTCCTTCTGTCCACTCACAGTTACCACCATCACCACCTTGCCCCTATGTTATCACTATAACCTCCCAATTGCACTCACTCCCTCTTCAGTCCATCTAAAACACTGCAGCCAGAGTAACTTTCTTTAAGATGTGACTCCTCCAATAAATAATAAAATGTAGGGGAAAAATATATGAATCCACTATCCAACTTCCCCAATAAACTCTACTGGCTTCCTATTATCTCCAGAATAAAATGTAGACTCTTCTTAGCTTTTAAAGTCCTACAAAATCTTGTGCCAAACTCTATCTCCACTTTCATTGTATATTAATCTTCCCTCCTGCAATCTGCAATCCAGCAAAATAGGCCTTCTCTCTGTTCTTCATAAACAATACTCTATCCCTTGTCTTCATGCTATCCTCCAAGCCTGAAATGCACTTCTTTCCTCCACCTCATAGAATCCCTTTCTCTAAGATGCAATTCTGGCACTATTTTCTGCATGAAGTTTTTCCTGATATGCCTGTATCTATTGTCCTCCCTCCCAAGGTACCCTCTATTTAATGACTTTGTGTGTGTGTGTGTGTGTGAATTAACTTTATATGTTTTCCATATTTTTTTTATCTGTACTTTTGTAAAGGCAAGCAAAGGAGTACTTTGCTCCTTGTTTCAGTTATTCATGGACTTAGCTCCTTGTTTCAATTATTCAAGTGCCTTGAGCCCTGCCCTGTGATTCAGAGGTGGGAGGAACTTGCTGATGCAACAGGAAGGGTGGAACAGGAAGGAGCAGGGCATATAAAAGCAGGAGCATGGGCTGGGACCAAACAGAACTGAGAGGGAGAAAACTTGTGGCATCAGCATTCTGTTCATCTGTTCTGTCTATGTTGATTTGTGTTTCTTTGTCAGACAGAAGCATTCTGTCTGTTGAATTGTGTTACTTTGTCAGACAGAAGCACTCTGTCTGCTGACTTGTGGTGATTTAACAGACAGAAAGTGAATTGAGATGATAGTGCTATCAGTTTGTGTGAATATTGTTGCAATTCTGCTAAGCTTAATGTGTGTAAATATTGTTGTGGTTCTGTTAAGCTTTGTCTTCCCAGAAGGAGAAACTTTAAAGGGCTTGGAATGGACTAGTCATGGTGAGCTTCCATGTGGAACAGGACCTGAGAACTGACTACCTATGAATCCATGGAACAGTTGGGTGACTTCAGGCAAGAGCTGGGAGCATGGAAGAGGAGCCATAGAGTTTGGAAGTCAGCCTAGGAGTCAAGATGAAAGGACCTTTAGCTGGGTACTTAGTGCTGACTGATGAGATTATGACTTACTGTGACCTAGGGGTGGGAGAAATTTGTACTTTCCACTACCTTTTAAGGATTATTACTTCTTAAGGATGATTACTTCTTAAGGATTACTTCTTAAGGATGATTATTACTTCTTAAGCCAGCCTCCAATAAAAATGAAAGAAGACTTTAGATGGGTACTTTATATTGACTGATTGAGATTGTGACTTACTGGATGATATCTTTTGTTTAAGACTATGTGGTCACCTTAGTTACAAGTTGCTATGTTATTTTGTTGTATATGCCTTACTTTGGTTTCTGTGAATGGTTTGCTTTAATTCATTGATGAATAAATAGAGAGCTCACTATACTATGCAATCAGAACCTTAAAGTTATTCACAGCAGCAGTGATCCTCAGAAGAACTACTCGGGCTTGGCTTTTCAACTTTCTCCCTATCCCTCCACATTGTAAGCAGAATCTGCTTCATTCACTATATTTGTATCCTCAGAACCTAGCATAGTAACCAGCATATCAAGACTTAAATACTTTCTGGTTGGTTGAATAATATTTTTGGGGAAGTATGTTTTAGTGGAAAAAAATTCTAGACTTAAAATCAGGTAACAGATTCAAATCCTGGCTCTGAAGCTCCATGACACTGGCCAACTTTCTTAATCTGTCTGATCCTCAGTTAACACATCTATAAAAGGAGACTATTTTCACTACTGATTTCAAAGGACAGTTGTGAATAAAGTGCTACATAGGTATTAATCTTGTTGTGTTATTTAAATGCATATTGTCACTATTATTGTTCCAAAGTGACACAGGGTTAAAAATACATAAGACTGGTTTTCAAATGAGATTTGTAAACTGAGTTTAAAGGCAAAATCAAAAGAGGAGCTGAAACTACAGGTGAATGTTGCCATCAGAGTAGTTTCTTTCAGATGAGCATAAAGCTCAGTACAGAATACAGGACTTTAAGAGAGTGGATAATGTCACAAAAAGAAATAAAAGAAACAGGGAATAAGTAGAAGAGGAGGAAAACAGAAAGAAAAGCTAAGGGATGAATAAAGAAAAACTTTAGATGGCAATAGTGTAGAAAACGTGGGTCCCCAGATGCTTTGGTGATATGAAACCTCAAATCCTGGCTGGCACTCTCTCCTTGATCCAGGTCCTGAACAATTACATTTTAGTTCTTAAGTTAGAGACGTCTGTTCACTATGAAGTAAGAAGGAAGAAACAGTTAGAAATGTTCAGGTCTCTTCTTCAGAGTGGTAGATATGAAGTCAAGTGATCTGGGTTAAAATTCTGGACCTACCTCTAATCTCTGTGACCTTGAACAAGTCGCAATCTCTCTGGACCTGTTTTCCTCATCTGTAAACTGTGAAGGTTAACACCAGATGATGCCTAGAGTCTCTTCCAAATCTGTGATACTTGAAAATAGAAGAAAGCATTTCATCTTTCTCAGCAGAAAAAGTGCTGAGATGATTTACTTTGAATAGAAAAAAACAGAAAAGTCTTTTCCCCTGTTAGAGTGCCTGAGTTGCCTCAAAAAAAGAAGTAATTTCTTGTTAACACAAGGAGTATATTGAATTTCTCAAGGAAAAGTGGCTGGCATTCATATCCTTCCCTAGTTTTGGTTTTGTGATGCCCTAAAAAAGAAAGCTGAGGTAGATGTTTGGTCAAATAAGCTTCTCTCCTTTATGCAGAAGACAACCACAACAACTTGGTCACTGAAAGTAGGCAATTTTGTTATATTTGTTGCAACTATAAAGTATGTCTGTTTTCTCCACTAGCTATAGAAAAAAGCAATCTTAGAAAAATCATATTTAAAATTTGTCTTGTAAAAAAATTTCCTGATAAGCCATTCTATAGAAGACAATAAAAACCAATTTGCCTTGAAAATGCTGATGGTGTCCTCTACAGAAGAAAAAAAAAAAGCACATTTCCACATGGCTACAGGCAGAGTTGCTAGCTCAGAAAAAAAAAGATCGTTTTTTCCATTTCAAACTATATTTTATGTCATGGAAAAGCACTAGTACAAATACTTAAGAAGAAAATTTCCTACCTGTGTCTTCTAAGTACGTGTTAAAAAACATAATTCTATGTTCAGATCAGTTTTAATTTGTCCTGCTCTGGTCATAAACATGGCTTATGAAAGGTCAATTTCCAGCCTCACACTTAATCACCCTTCTATCTTCAGAAAAAACACCAGAATCAAGACACAAGTAGGATCTGCCTTTACAGTCATGGAACTGTTTGGACACAGACATATTATAAATAACTCCTTAAAGAAGTAAAAATGTTTTTTATTTTTTTTAAATATCTCTTGAATAGTTCTTTGTGGGTGTGGGGGGGAACGGGAGAGATGACAGATGTTAGTAAAGGGATTTGTACCTTCAGATGTTCAAGGATTTATTCTAGGTAATTGACTAATATACATTCCCTCCTGCAGTTATTCTACACAGCAGGATCAGAAAACCACTGACAAGCCTTAGGGAGAAGAAAAGAAGAGATTCACAAACCATTGTAGGGGACATGCAAAGCACAGTGATTTAAAGGGTGTGAACAGAGGCATCAATAATAGAGTGAACCACATTTTGGGGCCTGACCTGCTTTAATGGTATTCTACTTGTCATTTATTGTTTGGGGGCCCTCTCTTACCCTCCATATGTTAATATTCTCAGGCAAATTTGGCAGTTTTGTAGCTAGTAATGAAGGCCATTCAGCATCAGTGAACTGTAGGGAATTCAGAGTGGGGAAGGGAGACTCTAATGCTCCATTCGACCATGGGCATATTATTTTTCACTCTCAGTTATCCCATGGAGCTCACAATACCTGTATTACCTGCCTCACAGGGTTGTTGTGAAGATGAAATAGATAATGCATATAAAATATTTTATTTAACTGTAAAGCAGTAAGCACCACGTAGTACAGAGGGCTGGCTTTAGAGTTAAGATAACAGGCTCAAGTCACACCCCTGACAGGTACTGGCTAAAGTAAGTCATTAAAACTCTCAATATTCCCAGGCATCCCTCTAAGATTATCCATTAAAGTTGAGTTGGACATCTGTAATGAAACTGAGGTCTGGGGTAAAAGAAGACACTAGAGCACAAGGTCTTATTTAGTGTAAATTATGAAACTCATTAAGCAGTGACATTAATTATTTGAATGCACACTAAATGTTTTCATTGGGATAAAACAAATTGCCTTATTTTCAATAATTATAACTTTGAATAGTATGAATACAGATACTTTTAAGCATGTCATGGGATTCATTATTCTCATTTATCAGGATCTAGATATAGATATTAATTGGATATGGATATATTTGCAGTAATTAGGACTAAAATGTTAAAATCTAGACTAGATACCAATGTACAGATGTGTGTGACTACTACCATTATTATTATTATGGCTCACTTACCTCACTTTACTTTCCAGGAAGGTACACATTCATAATGAAGTTGACCCAAACATTGCCAGAGATATCTCAGGGTTTGGGAGGCTCTGAAGGAAATTATGGAAGAGAAGAGGCTCCATAGAGTTGTGCTGACCTCATTGTTGTATGCTTATGAAACCTGGACAGTATACAAGCACCATCCCAGGAAACTGAATTGTTTCCATTTGAATTGTCTTAGGAAGAAGATCACAGTGCAGTATAAGGCACCACTGTATATGTAATGGAATTTGGAGATGCCCCTCTATTGGCTTGGTTTTGGGGTTGAGTATTAAAACCCAGAGCTTGTGAATCCCACTTGTGGGATGGACTTGTTGACTTGAAGAGAAAGGGCTGAACTGGGAGGAGTTGTGAATTGGGAGAGAGGCCCAAGCCTACAGAAGGCCAAAATGACTTTGGGAGAGCAGTATCCAGTATCATGGAGGCTAAGTTGTTGAGAGAAAGACGGCTGAGAGGCCGTTGGAACTGCCCAGGACTTTTGAGAACTGCCACCCAGAACTGCCAAGAACTGAGGAGGCATGGCTGTGATGCCGGTATTTTGTCTGTCTGTTTTGATGTTGTTTTGCCAGATTCACCTGATGGTGAAGGACAGTGCTGCTGTTGTAGAGGTCCTGGAACCTGGCTGTTGGTTCAGAAGCCCTGAAGGAGGATTTTCTTGTGATACCTGCACAGAAATCCTGGAAGAGGGCCTTGCTGATGTTTTCAGGGGTTCTGGGACAGTTCTACAGGCAGAAAATGACTTGATGAGGACACTGACTATGGCTTTGTTGAGGCCTGTCTCCCCAGGAACTGAGATTGCTGAGGGCTTGCCTCCAGTGAAGATGAAAGAAGGACTTTTCCTTGGGTATTCAATGCTGAGTTTAACCTTGTAACTAAAGGCCTTTTGTCTTCTCCTGCCCCTTTTGAGATTTAGGAGTGGGAAGCCTTTGAGGGTTTTTTTTTTTGTGCTCCGTGATTGACCAAATGAATGTACTTTGTTTATGGTTGGAGACTAATCTCCATTTGAGAGGAGAGACTTTGACTGACTAAATGAATGTACTGTCTAGGGGTGGAGTAGTACCTGGATTGAATTGAGAACTTGCTAAAGGAACAAGTTACACTGTATTTTGACTTTCTCTGTTCTGTGAATGTTTGCTGAATAAATGGGGTTTGCTTTGCTGATAATCTGAACCTTGGAAGTTACCCTTTGCTTGGCATTACAACCACTGAGGTATTACTTGAACTAAACTGCCAAGTGTTCAAACTCTGCTTCAAAGAGCCCAACTCAGATGGGCAGAGCATATTGTTTGTACACTTGCCAAAAAAGAATATTTCATGGAGATCTCACACAGTAAGTGTTCACATGGTAGTCAGAAAAAGCAATACAAGGGCATTCTCAAGGTCTCTCTTATGTACTCTGGAACTGTGTGACATGATAGACACTGCCACAGGACCAATCCACATGGCATACTCACATGAAAGATGGTGTTGTGCTCTATAAGAAAAGAAGAATTCAAATATCTCAAAGGAAAGATAGGATGCACAAATGGTCACACAGACTATTTGTCCCTGACCTGTGGTAGATCATTCCCAGCTCATATTGGTATGATCAGTCACAATGGACAACTTGACTCTAGCATAGTGAAGTAATTTGGGTCCTCTTCAAGAATGAAAGACAATAACCATCCATTATTGTTACTATTATTAGGACACTGGCCCATACGCCAAAGTGAAGACTTCAAGTTAAGATTGGATGACCATTTGTTAGGGATATCATAGAAGTGATTCTTGTACAAATACTGGTTAAATTAGATGGTGCTTTCTGACATAAAATTTGTGATTCTGTGATATTTCAAGTCTCTAGAATTTCTCAAAGATATGGCTCTTGATTTCCCTAACTAGGCATTACTTGGACAGATTCTTTGAGCTTGGGCTTCATGGAAGTATTGAGGTTCATCCTGGGAGAAGAGCAGAAGGACAACTTTCCTAATGAGCACAGCTTGAGTATATAAGGAAGGCCACTTACCCAAAAACATCCCCTCCACAATACCTGATACCTGGTATTTTAGCCTCCACTACTTCTAGTCTTCCTTCCTCCAATACATTCCCCAGACATCTGCCAAAGTAATTTTCCTAACATGTAGATCTGAGCTTGTCATTCTCTTATTGAAAAATCTAGTGTGGCTCCCTATTACCCTAGGAAAAAATAACCAACTTCAGGGCTTGGAATTGAAAGGTTGCCTAAATCTGCTCCAACCTATTGATCCCACCTTCCACATTGTTCTCCCATCACTCTGTTACAGTCAAGTTAAGTTTTCCCCAAAAGGAAGCTAGCTAGGCAGCTAGCTTTTCCCTGAACTCTACTTTCCATTTCTGGTCTCAGTTCATTTCCCCATGCAATCCTTCATTCCTATAACAAACTGCTTACAACCAATTCTCAGAATTCTTTATTGTCAAGAGCCAACTTAACTCAGACTATATCTTTTCTTGGAAGCCTCCCCTGCTTCCCCCTCTCAATCACAATTGTGACTTAATTCCCTCCCCACATCATGTTTTTATTACTTATCTGTGTAGATGATTAATCTTTCAATAGGTTGTAAACTCTTTAGAGACCAAGTGCTGTTTTGTTTCTTGACTTTTTATTTCTAATACCTAGCACAATTCCTCACACATAGTAGTTAATCAGAAAATATATATTCAGTTGAATCAAAGTGAACGTAAGTATATTATAATTTCTTTTTTAATTTAACAGGGGTCATGTAGCTCAAATCATGTCCAAAACAAATTCGCCAACCTTTCTCCTAAGATGGTGCTAAAGGAAGGGGAAGAAGGAAGGAAGTAGTTGTCTCCCCAAGGTAGAAGCCATGTCCAAGTTATTAAAGGCCAAAAAGGCAATGTTGAAGGGTGACCATAGCCACAAAAAAGAAGATCTGAAAATCTCCCACCATCCAGCAACAAAAGACACTAAAACTTTGAAGGCAGCCCAAATTCCTTCAGAAAAATATCCCCTAGAGAGACAAGCTTGATTACTATACTATCATAAAGTTTCCCTTGAATAACTGAGTCTACAGTGAAGACTGAGAACAACACCACCCTCATCTTCATTGTAGATGTCAAGGCAAACAACTGTCAAATGAAACAGGCAGTAAAGAAGTTATATGAAATCAATGTAGCCAAGGTGAACACACTGTTCCAGAGTGAAGAAGACCTATGTCCAATTTGCTGCAGACTACAATGCTTGGATGTTCTCAATAAAAATTGGAATCATCTAAAACTTCGGGAAGTTATCCTACTTCATTTACAATAAAAATTTTTCCAGTTTAAAAAAATCACACAGATTTTTACAGCAAGTTCTCTAATATTGGCTTCATTTTTCAAATATACAGGGAAATGAGACAAATTTATAAAAATAAGAGTCACTTCCCAGTTGATAAATGGTCAAAGGATATAAAAGATATATATAAAAAGGCAGTTTTCAGAAGAAATCAAAGCTATTAATAGTGCCCAGGGGAAAAAAATGCTCTTCTGATTAGAGAAATGCAAATTAAAACTGTTCTGAGGTACTACCTCACACCTATCAGAAGGGCTAACATGACAGAAAAAGAAAATAACAAATAAGAAAAGGGATGTGGAAAAATGGTTGGTGTAGTTGTGAACTATTCACTATTTTGAAATTTGGAACTAACTCCCAAAAAGCTATAAAACTGAACATACCCTTTGACCCAGAAATACCTCCATTAAATCTATATCCTAAAGAGATCAAAGAAAAGGGAAAAGAATATTTTGGTACAAAAATATTTATAGCAGCCTTTTTGATGGTGACAAAGAAACAAGAATTAAAGAGATGCCTATCAATTGGGGAATGGCTGAACAAGTATATGACTGTGGTGGTATATGATTGTGATAGAATAGTACTATTGTACTATTAAAAAAAAAAAAAGAATGATGAGCAATATGGTTTCAGAAACACCTGGGAAAACTTATATTAACTCATGCAAAATGAAGTAAGCAAAACCAGAATAACATCACATGCAGTAAAAGCAATATTACAAGGAGGATCAACTGTGAAAGACTTAGTTATTTAAATCAAGACAATGATCCAACACAATTCCAAGGAACCCATGATGAAAAATGCTATTTGCCTCCAGAGAGAGAACTGATGAACTCTGCAGACTGAAGCATACTTTTTTGGGGGGGAGTGGGGAAGGCAAGGCGCTTGGTGTTAAATTATTTGCTCGAGATCAAGCAGCTTGTAAGTGCATCAAGTTTCTGAAGTCAAATTTGAACTCAGTCTTCATTACTCGAGGGCTGGTGGTCTATTTACTACACCACCTAGCTGCCCCTGAAGTATATTTTTTTAAACTTTATTTTGCTTGTTTTATTTTTGGCTGTTTTCTCTTGCAATATGACTAATAGGGAATTATGTTTTGCATGACTTCACATGAATAATTGATATAAGATTCCTTGCCTTCTCAAGCAAAGGAGTGGGGCAAGAGAGAGGTAATTAATTTAATGAAATACACACCCACACCTTAGAATCTCAAAGTTAGAAGAGATCAGAAACCATCTAATGCAGTCATGCCAAAATAAAAAAAAAATCAGGATATGTAAATAAAAGACCATAGCAGTAAAGTAAAAAAAGAAAAGACAGACGAGGGGAGAAAGACAAGAGGATAGAGCTAATTTAGGATCTACCATCTTTGACAGGGCAAAGATAATTGAGAATAAAACTTGAGTTTTAGTGATATTCATAGCTTTAATAGCATAAAAATGTAAAATTTTTGTAGGCTACTTAAATGCTTACTGCACCAAATTGAATAAAAATAAATTTATATTATCTTCTAACAGAACAAAAGATTTTCTTTTAATTGTGTAAAAGATCAAATTAAATCATTCTAATGCTAAATATGAATTGGTTGAACTCCTCAATAAAAAGAAAAATGGGTTCATAAATCAAAAGGAAATCTAATTTCAAAAGAAGTAGATTTATATTACAAGGAGGAACTAATATTGTCATGTTGCAGCTAACTCAAGGAATCTAGAATTGCACTAATATAATCTGACATACTCAAATTCAAACCAGAAAGCAAAGAGATATAAAACAAGAGTATTGGGGCAGGGCCAAGGTGGTAGAGTGGAAGCAGGAACTCAGCTGAGCTCCTCTATGAATTCTGTCAGTAATCTCTAAAAAGTGAATATGAACAAATTTTAGAGTGACAGAATCCATTGGGAGATGGAGTGTGGCAGATTCCCAGTACAGGAAGGTAAGCATGTAGGACTGAGCAGGGAGAGAAAGGAGTACCGGATGCACCAGCACAGACCTGAGACAAGAACACATTGGAGCTAGAGTGAGCCCCGGTTTTGCAGACTTTTCACCATGGGACAGGATGGAGAATAACTCAGAGCTGTCTACGAGAAAGTGCAGGGCTCACAGCAGCAAGAACAGCTTTTCCTGGGGCTACCAGCCCATAGCCTGGATATTTAAAAATCATCTACTTGAACTTCTGGGAGCCAAGATGGCAGAGTAAACCCTAACTGCTCTAACCTCCCTCCCTGACCCTGAAAACCAAGAGATTATTGCCCCAGTGTAAAATCTTGAAATAGTGGAAGCAGAGGGTCAGTCAGAGCTACCTATGATAAAGTAAAGGGCAGGAGGAGTCCCAACAAACCCCATCTCAGCTGACTAGCCTGAGATCCTGAAGCCCAGGGGAGTGGATCCAGCAAGGGCTAACACCAGAAGCCCAGACATGCCTTAACACAATCAATGAAATCTGCAGACTCTAGCTGCTGAGCCTCCTCAAGCTCTAGCAGAGAGTACAGGGGCAGAAACATGAAGTGGCCAGATCACCCCTCCCCCATACCTTACTCTGTGAGACTAAGGGTAACCCAGAGGAAACACTGAGAATCCTGGCCTTGGCCTCAGTCTAGACTCCCAGACGCCACAGCACACAAAGTCAACAACCAGGCCTGCAGCTCCCACCCTCTGTACTCCAGAAGCATAAATTCACTTTAAAAGCCAGGAAATAGGCAATCACAGTGGGCAAGAAGCAACCAAAGACTATTGAACCCATTATTGTGAATGAGAAGAATCACTTTCAGGAGACACCATCGACTCTATATCCACACCTGAGACCACAGAAAGGAAGATGAACTGGTCTGAAGCCCAAAAAGCCTTCTTGGAAGAGCCCAAGAAAGATTTTAAAAGCCAAATTAGAGAGGTAGAAGATAAATTGACTCCTTCTTTTAAAATTACATTGGCCAAAATGGAAAAAAAAAATCTCACTAAAGAAAAGAAATCCTTACAAAGCAAAATTCATGAACTGAGACAGGAGGTTCAAAATCTTACTGGAGAAAATACCTCCCTAAAAACGAAATATGAAGGAAAAAGCCAGAGCTCAATGCAAAATGTGATCTCCAAATACAAGACTCAAGAGAGACATAAAAAAGTAAACAAGGAAAACATACATGTGCACACACACACACACACACACACACACATACACACACACACACACACACACACACACATGCCCTTAACTTGTGATTCAATAAGAGCAAACTGTTTACATTCCTATATGGGAAGCTGATTCCTGTCAATATTGAGATTTATATAATTATCATGACATTTAAAAGGGATATATATAGATAGGGTGTGGATATAAATGAACTAAACTGATGATAAAAATCCTTATTAAGGGGTACAAAGGGATTGTAATGGGAGAAAAGGAAAAGAGGAGGCAGAAAAGGGTAAATTATGCCACACAAAGAGGCATAAAAACATACTATAGCAGAGGGAAAGAAGGGAGGGAGATGAACATTATATGAACTTTATTCTGATTGATTCTAGTTCAAGGAGGGATTAACATAATCACTTAAGTTTAGGATTCCAATGTGAAAAGACACAAAAACTCATTATAGTAGAGAGAAAAGAGGGAGGGAGAGGAGGACTGTGTGAAATTTACTCTCACTGGTTTGGGTTCAAGGAGGGAATAACATACTCCATTAAATATAAAAATCTATTGTGACCTATAGGCAGTAGGAGGGGGAAGGGAGGGAAAGGGCAGGGTGGTTAGAAGGGAGGGAAATAGTAGTAAGGTGGAAGGGTAGGTAAAGGGAAGGAGGTACATAGGGAGGGAATACTAAGGGAAGCAGTGATCAAAAGGAAAACTCTTAAGGAGGGGAAGAGAGAAGGGAGAAATAAAAGCATAAAGGGGAGGGAATAGAACAGAAAAAAGGACACAGATAGCAATTGTGGGGAGCGAATTTGGGGGAGCCCTGCTGTCCCGCAGGAGGGCTGAGAAAGAGTGAGAGCCCTGTCATCCCCAGACAGGGCTGAGAAAGTATCACCAACCCAGAGGTACTACTGAATGCCTAAAAGAGAGACAGGAACGCTCAGAGTGGTGAAAGTGGAGAGCCAACTTTATTACTCTGCATCCAAGCTTTTATAGGATGCTTCTTAATTGCTTTCCTCTATGGACATTGCATACTTCTTTGCCCCAGGCCAGGGGTGTAGACTACCATGCTTATCTTGAGGATCTAATGTTCACACTTGTGTGCTTCCTGGGAGATGGGGAACCAATCTAGGCCCATCAGCAGGTCAAAACACCTGAAAGGGCTTGTTCAGCCATCACGGTCAGAGTCCCACTGCTTGTGGTCCCCAACAAGTAATCATAACTGTGAATGTGAACAGGATGAACTCTCCAAGAAAATGGAGGCAGATAGCAGAATGGATTAAAAATCATCATCCTACAATATGCTGTCTACTAGAAACACATCTGAAACAAGGGGATACACACAAGGTAAAGGTAAAAGGCTATAGTAGAATATATTATGCTTCAGCTAAAGTAAAAAAAAGCAGAGGTAGCAATCCTTATCTCAGATAGAGCAAAAGCAAAAATAGATCTAATTAAAAGAGCTAAGGAAGGAAACTACATCCTGCTAAAAGGCACCATAGAGAATGAAGCAATAGCATTACTTAACATTTATGCACCAAGAGGTATAGCATCCAATTTCCTAGAGGAGAAGTTAAGGGAATTAGAGGAAGAAATAGATAGCAAAACTATACTAATGGGGGACCTCAATCACCCCCTCTCTGAACTTGACAAATCTAACCTCAAAATAAACAAGAAAGAAGTTAAGGAGGTAAATAGAATTTTAGAGAGGGTAGACATGATAGACCTCTGGAGAAAACTGAATGGGGATAAAAAGGAATATCCCTTCTTTTCAGCAGTACATGGCACATATGCGAAAACTGACCATGTACTAGGGCATAAAAACCTTACAATTCAGTGGAAAAAGATGGAAACATTAAATGCATCCTTCTCAAATCATGAAGCAATAAAAATTATATATAATAAAGGGCCATGGAAAGATAGACTAAAAACTAATTGGAAACTAAATAATTTAATCCTAAAGAATGAATGGATCAAACAAGAAATTATAGAAACAATCAGCAACTCATTCAAAAGAATGACAATAAAGAGACATCAAACCAAAACTTGTGGGATGCAACAAAAGCAGTTGTTAGGGGAAATTTTATATCACTGACTGAATACATGAATAAAATAGAGAAAAAGAAGGTCAATAAGTTGGGCATGCAACTGAAAAAGTCAGAAGAAGAACAAATTGAAAATCTGCAATTAAATACTAAATTAGAAAAACTGAAAACCAAAGAAGAGATTAATAAAATTGAAATTAAGGAAACTATTGAATTAATAAATAAAACTAAGAGCTGGTTTTATGAAAAAAAAATTGACAGACTTTTACTCAATATTATAAAAAAAAGAAGAAAACCAAATTATGAGTATCAAAAATGAAAAAAGGTAAATCTACCTCCAATGAAGTGGAAATTAAAACAATAATTAGGAATTATTTTGCCCAATTGTATGCACATAACTTTAACAATCTTAGTGAAATGGATGAATATTTACAAAAATATAAGTTGCTTAGATAAATGGAAGAGGAAGTAAATTACTTAAATAACCCCATCTCAGAAAAAGAAACTGAATAAACCATTAATGAACTCCCTAGGAAAAAATCTCCAGGACTAGATGGATTTATTAGCAAATTATATCAAACTTTGAAAGAACAATTGATTCCAATACTTTACAAAATATTTGGGAAAATTGGAAAAGGAGTCCTATCAAATTATTTTTATGACATAAATATGGCACTGATACCTAAATTGGGAAGAGACAGAA
Source organism: Pseudochirops corinnae (assembly GCA_028646515.1). NCBI lineage: Eukaryota > Metazoa > Chordata > Mammalia > Diprotodontia > Pseudocheiridae > Pseudochirops > Pseudochirops corinnae. The sequence continues at coordinate 152,528,673 of CM053590.1, read as the reverse complement.
TGGAGAAAGAAAATTATAGACCAATTTCCCTCATGAATATAGATGCAAAAATTTTAAATAAAATATTAGCAAAAAGACTACAGCAACTTTCATGAGAATAATACACTTTGATTAGGTAGGATTTATTCCAGGACTGCAAAGATGGTTCAATATTGGGAAAACTATCAGTATAATTGATCACATCAACACCAAAACTAGCAGAAACTATATTTTTATCTCAATAGATGCAGAAAAGGCTTTTGACAAAATACAACACCCATTCCTATTAAAAATACTAGAAAGCATAGAAATAAATGGAAAATATCAGCACATATTTTATGTAACAGGGATAGCTAGAAGCATTTACAATAAGATCAGGGGTGAAACAAAGATGTCCATAATCAACCCTCTTATTAAATTTGATACTAGAAATGTTAGCAGCAGCAATAAGAGAAGAAAAAGAAAGTGAAGGAATCAAATTAGGCAAAGAAGAGACTAAACTATCACTCTTTGCAAATGATATAATGATAAACTTAGAGAAGCCTAGAGAATCAAGTCAAAAACTACTTGAGACAATAAATAAATCTGGCAAAGTTGCAGGATATAAAATAAACCCACAGAAATCCTCAGCATTCCTATATATTTCTAACGAAATCCATCAGCAAGAGATAGAAAGAGAAAATCCATTTAAAGTTACTGTAGACATTATAAAATATTTGGAAATCTACCTGCCAAAACAAACCCAGGACCTATGTGAACACAATTACAAAACACTTTTCACACAAATAAAGTCAGATCTAAATAACTGGAAAAACAGAAGCTGCTCATGGCCAGGTGAAGATATTATTAAAAAATGACAATTTTACCCAAATTAATTTACATATTTAGCGGCATACCAATCTACCAAAAAGTTATTTTATAGCTCTAGAAAAAATAATAACAAAATTCATCTGAAAGAACAAAAGGTCCAAAATATCAAGGGAATTAATGAAAAGAAATGCTAGGGACAGTGACCTAGCCATACCAGGTTTTAATCTGTATTATAAAGCAGCAATCATCAAAATTACTTGGCACTGACTGAGGAATAGAGTAGTGGATCAGTGGAATAGATTAGGTACACAAGACACAGCAATCAATGACTATAGTAATTACTGTTTGATCCCAGTTTTGGGGATAAAAACTCAATATTTGACAAAAAGTGCTGGGAAAACTGTAATATACTATAGTGGAAACTGGGCATAGACCAATATCTTACACTGTATACCAAAATAAAGTCAAAATGGGTGCACAATCTAGGTATAAACATTAATAAAGCAATCTGGGAGAGCAAGGAATAGTTTACCTGTCAGACTTATGGAGGAGGGAAGATTTTTATGGCCAAACAAGAGCTAGAGAGCATTACAAAATACAAAATGGATTATTTTGGTTACATTAAACTAAAAAGTTTCCACACAAATAAAGTCCATGTAACCAAGAGTAAGAGGGAAGTGGAAACTTGGGAAAGAATTTTTACAACCAGTGTCTCTCATAAAAGCCTCATTTCTAAAATATACAGAGAATTTAGTCAAATCTATAAGAATACAAGTCATTCCCCACTTGATAAATGGTCAAAGGATATGAACAGACAGTTTTCAAAGGAAGAAATTAAAGATACCTATAAGCATATTAAAAAATGCTCTAAATCACTATTGATTAGAGAAATGAAAATCAAAACAACTCTGAGGTACCACATCTCACCAGTCAGATTGGCGAAAATGACAAATGCTGGAGAGGATGTGGAAAAATTGGAACACTAATGCATTGTTGGTGGAGTTGTGACCTGATTTGACCATTCTGGAAAGCAATCTGAAACTATGCCTAAAGGGCTATAAATAATTTCATACCCATGGACCCAGCAATACAACTTTTAGGGTTGTATGCCAAAGAGATCAAAAAAAGTGGGAAAAAGACCTGTATGTAAAAAAATATTTATAGCAGCTCTTTTTGTGGTACCAAAGAACTGGAAATCAAGCGGATGCCCATCAATTGGGGAATGGCTAAAAAAGTTGTGGTATATGAATGTAATGGAATACTATTGTGCTATAAGAAACCTGGAGCAGATGGACTACATAATAACCTGGAGACACTTGTATAAACTGATGTTGAGTGAGAAGAGCAGAACCAGGAGAAATTTGTACACAACTATAGATACAACGTATATATGACAACTAACTTTGAAAGACTGGGCTCCTCTCAGCAATGCAAGATTATAAGACAACTCCAGAAGACTCATGATGGAAAGAGATAGCCACATCCAGAGAAAGAACTACAGAGTCTGAATGCAGATTGAAGCAAATTACTTGATCTCTCTTTTTTTTGTTTTGTTTTGTTTCCTCTTTCTCATCGTTCACTCCATTAGTTATAATCCTTCTTTACAATCTGACTAATGTTTAATGTGAAGCTGCCATGGGGGGACAGCAGGGAGGAGAGGGAAGGGGAGAAAATTTGAAACACAAGAGATCATAGAACTGAATGTTGCAAACTAAAAATAAATAAATAAATTTATTAATTAAAAATAAATAAATAAATAAACAAGAGTATTGTCATATCATCGATGCTAGGAACAAGATATTTTGATTTTATAATAATCAAATCATATTTTACTTGTGCTTATAAAGAAAAAGTATTTGCAAATAAAAATAGATTTCAAAATCCCAATATAAGACTATAATAAATCAAACAAAAAGATAATAAATTACAAGCTTGAAATGAGAGTTAAAGAAACTGGATTTCATAAATATATGGAAATAACTTAATAGAAACAAGGGAATATGCTTTCTTTTCAAATACATGCAACATCCATAAAAATTGGTCTACAAAATTTTGACCTAGATCAATCAGGGGCATACCTCAGAAAAGAAAATGAGACCCTCTTCAAGAGGCAGAGTATGACAAAAATTATTAGATATCCTACATACAGATCTTTTTTAATTGAAAAAAGTTCAATTCAAAGTCAACAAAAGCAAGATTAATATGCAAAATTCACTGCATTAGACAGTGAGTATAGTACAGTGATTGTTTAATATACTATGTGAAAACAAGGTCAAATTTGAGTTGGTGTGTATAAAATTTCAATTCTAGACATGGTCTGTTACCATCAGTGAGTGTGGATTCATAACTAATATGAATTGTGTCATAACATTGCTTACTGCATTTTGAACATGAAATAGGTAAAGTCAAAGTTAAACAAGTTTTGTTTATCAATTTTAAAAGATCAGACCTATTATAGTTCTCAATATCATTCATTTTGGTAAGTATAGGTTTCCAAGAAAGTGGAAACATTATCAAACTTTAAAAACTCAAGACTAGGGGTTGTAAATGGTGTTTGGTATATAGTTTGTAGTTAAATGCTTTTTCATTTCATACACGTCTTTGGAGAAAATTGTGAAATTTTCAACAATTGTTATATTTAGTCTCTGACTTTTAAGTGCATTATTTGTTCATGATGCCTCCAAACATAGCTAGTTTGAAAAGAAAATTTTACTGGGTGCTTGAAGTTAGTACATGAAGACAACAGGAAGAATTTAAATATTGCAAACACAGAAACACAAAGTACAGAATCAGAAATATTTATCATTCTCACTCAGACTGCCTATGTGAATGATAGATTGGAGAAGTGTAATAGTAATTAGTTTAGCAGGATACTTAGCACTTGTGGAAGGTGCAAACTCTGTCCCACTGTTGAGAAGGCATGAACTCCCCTGTTGATGTGGAAGAAGGGGATTGGCTGAGCCCCTGTTGATGTGGAGGAGGGGGATTGGCTGAGGTGTGTACATAGGCAGGAATTCCAGAGACAGACAGACAGAATTGGAATTTTGCTCCCCTTGAAGGAGAATCCTGGAGACTGAAGCCAGCTGAGGCAGAGAGCATCTGAGAGACAGAATTTGAATGCTGCTCCTGCTGAAGGGACAGAGAGAGAGAAAGAGTTTCTCTCCCA
>CM053590.1:152504912-152524218 GCA_028646515.1 Pseudochirops corinnae | reverse complement strand
TGACTGATTAAGTTAATGGTTGCCCCATGAGTGGAAGTTTGAATATTCTATTGTTTCTTGTTAATGATTGAGTTGCCCCATGAGTGGAAGTTTCAGTATTCTATTGTGAATTGATTGAATGACTATTGATTGAGTTGCCCCATGAGTGGAAGTTTGAGTATTCTACTGTTTCTTGTTAATGACTGAGTTGCCCCATGAGTGGAAGTTTAAGTATTATATCGTTCCTTGTTCTGAATACTGTGGCCACTGTAGTGAAAATTGTGTGGCCATTTTCTGTGATAAGCCTTGTTCTAAATATTGTGGCCACTGTAGTGAAAGCTGTGTGGCCATTTTCTATGATAAGATGTAATGTTGTGAATATTATAATGTTTTGAATGTTTGTCTTGATTTGTAATGGAATAAACAGAGTGTTCACTATATTTCGTAGTCTGAACTCTAAAAGCTGTTCACAGTAGCATTCCTTTGGGAATCTGCTGGTGCATGGCATTACAAGAAGGGAGAGATTGGATGCAGGGAAACTAATTAAGAAGCTGTTGGAAAGTCCAGGAAAAAGTGAAAAAGGTCCAAACTAAGCTAGAGGCTATGTGAATAGAGGTGACAAACAGAAACTCGTTAATACTTGGTAAAGGATATGATGGGGGTGAGGTAGGCAGTGTTGGGTTGAGGAGGACAGAACAGTAAAATATGACCACCAAGGTTATGAACCTTGAAAGACAGTAGCACCAAGAAAGGTGGTAACACAATCAACTTAAATAGGAACGTTTAGAGAAGGAAGTTTGGAGTAAAATATAATTAATCCTGTTCTGGATGTGTTGGTTTGAGCTATCCATGGAGCATGCAGGAAGAAGTTCAGCAAGGAATCAACATTAAGACTAGATGCATAAATTTGAGAGTTACCTAACGAGATTATAATTGAATCTATGGTAGCTGAAAACATTATCCAGAAAAGGGTATATTGGAAGGAAGAAGGATGAGGACAGAAAGTGGGCACACTGTCCACAATTAGTGAATGGAAAGACGGTCATGGAGAGTAAGAATTAATTATCAGATTACCAAGAGAATAACCAAGCTTGACCTGTGTTATTGAATCCAAAGGAGGATTTGGTGTAGTGAAGAGTTGGTCAATAGTGTCAAAAGCTACAGAAAATTCAAATAAAATCAATACATAGAAAATGTCACTGGATTGTCATATGGCCCTACTAAACCAAAATATTTCTGAAAATAAGGACTTTATCTTATCTTATTCTTGCGTTCTCTGTCTGACACAGATTTAACATAGTGTTCCAAGCATAGTAGTTATTTAATGTGTTTGCTGAATTCAAGTGAATTGAGTAACCTTAACCCTAATTGCATCCATCCTTATTTCTCAAAGGTTCATGTCTCTCTCAATAAATATTCATTCAATTTCAGAGATTTGAAAGTTTCAAGTCTACTTCCATTCCTTCAACTCCTTCATATATAGACAATTAATATACAAATCCTATTAAATTTCCTTTTAAATCGGCTCTCTGTTTGCACTTCTTTCTCTCAATTATTATGTCCACCACCCTATTCCAAGTCTTTTCATTTAACACATGAAATACTGCAACAATCCCAAGCAAAAAAAACCACCACCAACAACAACAAAGTCAGATCAGTAGTTTCCCATCTCCTAAGGTACCTACTCCAAGGATAGTACTGACAATAGTGAAAAACATTTAAATTTGTTTTATATATTAGCACAATATGAATGGAGCTTCCGTGAAACTTGATCCTTTTCTGTTCTCGGATATTAAAATGATGCTTTTACTACAAATACCAAGTAAAATAATATACATACTGTCAGTTATTACATTCTAATTTGCAGGAACAATCTTAACCTTACAGAGTTAATCTTCCTGTGAGACATCCTTCTTTGAGAAATCATTCTTTAAAATAATGGAGGAGAGAGATTTTTTGGATTAAGGAAATGTATGGAAACAAAACAGGTGTGAAACTTTAATGATAACAAGTTTCATTTATCTTGTATAGGACTGTTTAAAAAAATTAAATCTAAAGCCTTTTTTCCCATTTCCCCAGAAATAATAAACACTAATTAGTCTCAAAATCTGGTTCATGAAGACTTGGGGGTCCCGGAGACCCTTTCAGGTGATTCACAAAGTCAAAACCATTTTCATAATAATTCTAAGACAAAATAAATTAAATGCAAAAATAAATAAGAATTCAGCCACCTTTTATTAATTCAGACAACAAAGAGATTTGCAAAAATATATAAAACAATGCTATCCTCACTAATTACTTTTGTTTGGAAAAAACAAAAACCAAAAAAATTATTCATATCTACATGAAATGGGTTACTATTTTCAATTAAGTAATATTTTAAACATTTATTTTATTTCTGAGGCAGCTAGGTGGAGCAGTGAATAGAGCACTGGCCCTGGAGTCAGGAGGACCTGAGTTCAAATCCACCTCAGACACTTAACACAAAACTATCCATGTGACCTTGGGGAAGTCACTTAACCCCAATTGCCCTGCCCTCTCCCCTCCAAAAAGCAAAAAAAAAAACCCCAAACATTTACTGTATTTTTATTTCAAATGCAATAACTAAAGACAGATATGTCACATAAGCAAAAACTCTTTGGTCCCCTCAATAATTTTTAAGAGTATAAAGGGATCCTAAGACCATAGAGGTAGAAAACTGCTGATATGACTAATGAAAGAACATAGACTGTAGATAGATGAATAAGATGTTGAAAGACATTACGAAAAGGATACTACATATATGCTGCTTCCTAGGATCTTAGTGGAAAGATAAAGCTAAGAAATACTACCTAATTAGAGGATTTTTAAAAAAATTATGTTGTACTAACTACAGGAATAATTAGGAGTTCAGAGTAGGGAGAGATCAATATGGTCTAAAGCAGAGCTTCTTAACCTGGAGTCCATGAACTATAAAAATATATTCTGATAACTATATTTCAATAACATAATCTTCTTTGTCATCCTGTGTATTTTACTGTGTACATTTAAAAACACTGTTCTGAGCACAGTCCATAGGCTTCACCAGGCTTCCAAAGGGATTTGTGACTTAAGACCAGAATTAAGAATCCTTGCTCTAACATGTTCAGAGCGGACTTAATGGAGTAAATGGGACTTGAACTCAGAATTGAATAGGTAGGATTAAGACAAGTAGAAAAAAAAGGACAACTAGAAAGGATATACAAATAAACAAGCTGGGAAAAGGAATAGATACAGGAATGAGTTTTATGTGCAGGGAAAGAATTTTTAAAAATAAACAGAAAAATGATCCATTACTAAGATTTCAGGGAGGTCAACAACAAAAACCATTCCTAGGAGTAATAAATATTAAAGGGCCTCCAGAACACATAAATAGGTAAAAATAATACAATTGTCAGGACTGAAGGCCTTCCCAAAAAGGGCTCTAATCCTAGGCTGCAAGTGGAAGTAAATTCAGTCCCAGGATAGGCTGTCCTCAAATTAAGGTGAGACAGGCTTTTTTCCACTTCCTAGCTCACTATGCTCCCATTCCAAAGTAGAACTCCCCAAATGTGCTCTACAATTTCAATGGTTAGGGTCCCCTCTGGAAGTGGAGTACCACATCTCACACCATAATTGTCATATCCTTTTTTGTTATTCTTGTTTTTATCTCCAGTCCAAAAACTGGCATATAACCTTTCATCATATAATCGTTGCATGCTGTAATTCTGCTGTCACACCAGTGTCGGCACAAGGATACACATTCTCTCTCTCACATTTTGAGCCACAAGCTTAGAATTCTCAGGACACGTGACTGTCATTGTATTTCCAAAAGCCCACTTCTGTGGTTTGTTTAACACACTGTAGTACTAAGAGTACTGTCACTCAACCCAATAAAGAGCCATATGTGCAAAGGGAGCAAGTGGGCAGGCAAAGCTTCCATGAGTAAATCACATGATATGCTAAGACTCACACTAGCTAAACTATGCAATTCTTCTGCCCATAATATAATTTAGCAATAAATGTTTTTTAAGTAATACCAGCAAAGTTTCTTTTTTTTAAAGTTTCACAAAATTACCTGCCCAAAACAGTGGAGTAAAGGCAGAGAATCACCTGAACTCTCCCCCAAACCTCTGCAAATATCTTTTAAAATTCTAGATCCGCAAAACCCACAAAAAGACGGTCAAACAAATTTCCAGCCCAAGACAATGTGGGGTTCTACAGGAACAATCTGTTGGACCAGGGTGAAGAAGAGCATCATCAAGCCTGGGTCATGGCAGCACTGACAAGAACTCCAGCAAACCTGGAGCAGGCCTAGGGGTGACTGAATAACTCCCACCAGTGGCACTGTCTACACTTCTCGGTCCACAGACACAAAGACAACTTAAAAAGTCAGCAGGAAAGGCTGGTCAGACCTGAGTGAGAGAGGAGTGCAGTCCAGTGCAGGCCATACCAGCACAGCTCCAGCCTCAGGAAACCAGGACTAGGCCTTGGGAGTGACTGAATCAGCAGTAGCAACAAACGTGGCTGCTTCTGAAACTCTCAGCCCACAAATGGTAAGGTGATCCAACAAATGTTCACAGGGGTCTTTCTGGCTAGCTAACATTGAGGCAGGGGTCTGTTGCTTTGACCATCCTTGGATCTGGATGGTGGTCCTGGCGGGCAGTTCCCAGATGAGGTACTACCATAGCAAAGCTTGCAGCCATAGTGCATAGGTGATCTTCCTCACAATTCCATGGCAGAAAAAGGTGCTTGTGGTCACTCATAGATCAGAGCACAGGCCACCAGACAAATAAACATCTCTACTTAGATCATTCCACATTGCAAAAACTGAAAACTTACAGATCTCTAGAAGTATCTCTAAAAAGAGCTGCACAAAACCCCTGAAACTTGGGATAGTACACTCTCCACACTGAAAGCAGAGCCCTGGACCTTAAGAAAGAGATAAAAAGTCAAGAGATAGGGGAGGCTAGGTGGCTCAGTGAATAGAGCAACAGCTCTGGGGTCAAGAAGACCTGAGTTCAAATCTGACTTCAGACACTTAACACTTCCTAGCTGTATAACCATGGGTAAGTTACTTAATCCCAATTGTCCTGCCTTCCTCCCTCCACAAAATAATTTTTAAAAAGTCAAGAGATAGGCTAAGAAAATGAGAAAAACAGGAAAAAAAATTGACTACAGAAATTTACTTTTCTGATAAGGTATATCAAAACACACACTCAGAAAAAGACAACAAAGTCAAAGATCCTATAACTAAAGCTACCAAGAAAAATATGAATCAGTCTTAGGCAACAGAAGAGCTCAAAATAGATTTTGAAAACAAAGTAAGAGGAATAGAAGAAAAATTGGGAAGAGAAATGAGAGTGATGCAAGAAAATCATGAAAAATAATGTCAACAGCTTGCTAAAGGAGACATAAAAAATACTGAAGAAAATAACGCCTAAAAGAACTGACAACCCTAATGGAAAAAGACGTCCAAAAAGCTAACAAGGAGAAGAATGCCTTAAAAAGCAAAATTGACTATATGGGAAATGAGGTCCAAACTCACTGAAGAAAATAATTCTTCAAAAATTAGAATGGAGCAAATGGAAGCTAATTATTGAGAAATCAAGAAATCATAAAACAAAATGAAAATAATGAAAAAAAAAGACAATGTGAATTATTCCCATGGAAAAACAACTGACATAGAATACACATGTAGGAGAAATCATTAAAAAATTATTGAAGGGGCAGCTAGGTGGTGCAGTGAGTAGAGCACTGGCCCTGGAGTCAGGAGGACCTGAGTCCAAATCCAGCCTCAGACACTCAACACTTACTAGCCATGTGACCTTGGGCAAGTCACTTAACCCAAATTGCCTTGCCTTCCACCTTCAAAAAGCAAAAAAGAAAAAAATTATTGAACTACTTGAAAACCTGAGCCGAAAAAGAGCCTAGACATCATCTTATCAAGAAATTATCAGGGAAAACAGCCCTGAAATTCTAGAACCAGTGGGTAAAATAGAAATTGAAAGAATCCACAAATCATCTCTTGAAAAACATCCCAAAATGAAAACTTCCAGGAATATTATATATAGTCAAATTTCAGACTTTCCATGTAAAGGAGAAAATATGGCAAGCAGCCAGAGAGAAACAATTCCAGTATCATGGAACTACAATCAGGATAACACAAAATTTAACCACTTCTACATTAAAGTATTAGAGGGCATAGAATGATATTGTGGAGGACAAAGCAGCTATGATTACAATCCAGAAAACCCTCTCAGCAAAACTGAGCATAATCCATGATGGGGAGAAGTGGCAATTCAATGAGATAGAAGAATTTCAAGAATTCTTGGGAAAAGATAAGAACTAAATAGAAAACTTGACTTTCAAAGACAAGACTCAAGAGAAGCATGAAAAGGTAAACAGGAAAGAGAAATCATAAGGGACTTATTAAAGTCGAAACCTTTACATTCCTACATTGAAAGATGATATTTGTAAATCATAAGATCTTTCTGACTATTAGGGTAGTTAGAAGAAATACACACACACACACACACACACACACACACACACACACACACACACACACATATATATATATATGACACAGGTGTGAGTTGAATATGAAGGGATGATATCTAAAAAAAAAATTTACAGTAGAGTGGAAGAGGGGTGAGGTAAAAGGGAAAGAGTGGAGCTTACTTTTAAGAGAATTGACTCAAAAAGGTATTAACATACACACTCAATTGGATATGGAAATCTATCTTTACCCTACAGGAAAGGAAGGAGGGGTGATAGAAGAGAGGGAAGGTTGGGGGAGGGGGCAGTCAGAAGCAAAACACTTTTGAGGATGGACAGGGTGAAAGGAGAGAGAGAATACAATAATGGGGGGAGAATTGTTTTGCATAACTACACATGTATAACCTATATTGATTACCTGCAATGGGGGGGAGGAGGGAGAAGAGAGAGAATTTGGAACTCAAAAGTTTTTTAAATGAATTCTAAAATTGTTTTATATGTATCTGGTGAAAAATAAAATACTAAAACAAATTTAATTTAAAAAAGAAAAAATAAGTAAAATGTTAAAAGCTTCATATACTGGTCACACTGCCCTTTTTTTGCGAAACATCTGTCATAAAAACTGCAACAATTGTCCGATGAAATACAGTCTAATGACACATGAATTAAGGAGTAAATAGTTGCTTATGTATCATCATAAAGGAATGAGAGAGATCTCTGGGAGATGTGTGTGTGTGTGTGTGTGTGTGTGTGTGTGTGAGGGCATGCATACATGTGTATGGTTTTTTTAAAATAGTCCTTTTATATGAGTGAGTACCCTTGGGATTATTCTCTTTGAAATAATATATTACCATAGCGGGGGATTCTCTGTTTCACAAATAAACATTTCAACTCAAATATTTTGCAAGTGCCTACCACACAGTCAAGGCTGGAACTAGGTGATCTGAAGACAAAGACAAAATTGAAAAAGGCAGTCCTTGTCCTCAAGGAGTTTATATTCTATTGGTGAGATCAATTGTTTAATGTAGTTGAACCATATGGCCCAGAAATGATCAAGGGTCCTAAGGAGTGATGAAACATTCTTCTTTTTTGCTTAAAACTAAGCCCCTCCCTAGCTAATTGTCTCCTTTTCTAGTTGCCTACTGGCCTTGGCCAAGTTCTAGGTAGTAAGAAGAGTTTATCTTTAGAGATGCAGCTATCAGGGAACCATGATCCCTCTACTACCATTGCCCATATCTTTTCTTCTTAACATCCTATTAACTCTTATACTCTTACAGCTTGGGTGTCTTATGCTACCTATATCTGGCCTATTCATATTAATGCTCAACTTTGTCATTTTGGTTCATTTTTCCCTCGACTTACTGCTCTGTCCATAGTGACCAACAACTTCAATGAAAGAAAAGAATTCTTTGATATTAATTAAGTGTGATATTAATAAATATTCCTTAGAAAACCAGTAAACCTTAATACACAAGGAACTGTATATGGGATTGAAAACCCAGAAAGTTTGGCCTTAGTCCTACTTAGAAGAACTAGGACCAATGCCAAACCTACTGCGAATTTCAACATCCTGGCTTGCTTTGAAAAAGTGATTGACAATGAGACTTGTACCAGCATTTCTCCATCAGTAAAACAAATCTCATAGCTGTTCTTTGTCTTCCCCAAAGAGAAGTTTAAACAACTAATGAGAGAATGTCAGCAAATGTCGGCTCTCTGAGAGTCCCAATATCAGCTAGAATTAACATTTATTGTCGACATGGTAATAAAAGTATGTGTCAGGTTGAAAAAACCGTCATGATAATAATGTTATGGAGAAAAAGAAAGGTGCTTCCATTTTTTTCGTATGTTGGAGAAATATGTTACTAATAAAATTAATGCATTGTTAAAGCAGTGTGTGAACATGTAATTTCTGCTGATATTGTCCATGGATATGTAAAGATTACATATGTAGTAGTTACGTATATAAATAGAATAAACTAGCTAGAATATACTGTGTGGAATGATTCATCACTGCAGTAAGGGCCTTGCTGAGTATTGTAATCAACAATCACCAACTTCAAATTGCCTTTGACATCACAGTCTCAGCAAATTATAGTCTATGTGCAGACACAGCTCATTGGTCTCTGCTCATTCATTTTCTTATGCAATAAAATCATTCCCCAGCAAGAATACAATTGCATGAGACTCATTTCACAGGGAGAACCACATAGCACTGTAGTTAAACTCCAGGGGGTTATAAAAATAGAAATAAAATCTGTATTTTAAATTTTCTTCAGAAAATATTTAAAGTACCAAGTTCATTTTAACATCTCTGGACAGTTTAAGAAAAAAGGGAATTTAGTAAAGGCAAAAAAATTTAACTCCCTTGTCATTGTTTTTTATTTTCACAAAAGCATCAATTAATTTTAATGAAATATCAGCAAATGAATGGGTTATACGGAGTTAATAGTGTAGGGGAATGAAATAGTATAAATCAATGGACAATGTGACCAGAGATTTAGTGTCTACTTCAAATTTACCACCGACTTTTTGCAGGAGTGGAGGTAATATCAGAATTCCTTCTTTCCCTTTTCCTAATAAACTATGGAAATAGAAAATAACTAATAATTATAATGATACATGATGGACCATTTATATCTGGCCTATTCATATTAATGCTCAACTTTGTCATTTTGGTTCATTTTTCCCTCGACTTACTGCTCTGTCCATAGTGACCAACAACTTCAATGAAAGAAAAGAATTCTTTGAACATGAGAAAGGAATTTTAAAATCTCCATCAAACTTGGTATTTAGTGGTAATTTTAGTACCATAAAATATAATACATCTTCCCTCAAAGCAACAAAGAATCATATAAGTTAAGAGATTAAAGTTTTTAATACTTTACTAATTAAAAATATATTAAGGATTGATTCTGTGGCTATTTGCATTTTGGCATGATTGCATCAAAATTCAAACAATATGCAGTATTTACTTGTAAACCAATTTTAAGTAACAGATTCAGCATAATACTTGCATAATAGCTGCCACTGTACACACTTGCAAAGTACTTTACATACATTATCTCATTTGAGTCTCATGGAAAATATGTGAAAAGGGTATTATTATTATTATTATTATTATTATTATTATCATCCTTATTTTAAATATGAGGAAACTGAGGCTTTGGAAGCTGAGTAACTTGCCCAGGGTAACATAGCCACTAAGTTTCTGAGGTGAAATTCAATTTCAGGTCTTGCTAACTCCAAATACATGCCTTCATTCACAAGTGTCAATCAATCAATTGATCAAGTAGGATTCAAATTGTTTACTATATTACAGGCACAGTGTTAAGCATTGGAGATACAAAGAAGAAGCAAAAACAAGTAACAGTGGTTAGCATTAATAAATTTGGAAAAAACCATGTACATGAATAGGTATATGAAATATAGATACAGAGTAGCTACAAGGCCATCTTAGAAAAGAGGGCCCTAGGAACTGGAAGGAAAAACACCTGTAGCAGTTGAAAGTCTAGCAGAGTCTCAAAAGGAAGTCGTGGTCCCTAAAACACAGGTGAGGAAGAAGAGCATTCTAGGCATAGTAAACAGTCAATAGAAAGGCACACAAGTGGGATATGAGGGAGTCTCATACACAGAACAAAAAGTAAACCATTATGACTTCATTCAGTGGAAAAAGGAAATTATGTATAAGATTAGAAATATAGGAAGAAGCCAAGTAAAGATTTTTAAATGCCAGAGGAATTTTTATTTGAATGGAGATAATAATAGCACCTCTCTCCCAAGCCCATTGTTATAGTAAAATGAGGTAATAATTATAAAACACTAAGCACGGTGTCTGACACAGTAAACACTGTATAAATATTAGTTATTATCATCACCATTGGTTCTAAGCTATTAGGTCACTATTAGAGTTTACTGACTGGGAGAGAGGGGAAGAGAGAAGACTGAAAAGGTCAGATTTAATTTAATCTGCAATTTAAGAAAATCTTTTGAGAAATGCAATAATCTAAGACAATTGGAAAAGACTTATGATGGAAACTGCTATCCACGCCCAGAAAAAGAACTATGGACTCTGAATGCAGATCAAAACATACTATTTGCTCTTTTTTGTTATTATTTTTTGTATTTTCTTTCTCATTTTTTACCTTTTGGCTCTAATTCTTCTTTACAACATGGCTGTGAAAATATTTAATATGATCATACATATATAGCCTGTATCAAATGGCATGCTCTCTTGGGGAAAGGGGGGGAAATTTAGAACTCAAAATCTTATAAAGTGAATGTTGAAAGTTAAGATTTTTTTTTTAAAGAAAATCTATTGGGAGACTATGTGGAGGACAAATGCTAGTTGGGAGAGACTTGAGACGGAGTACAATTAAAGAGACTTGCAAGAAACCAAGAAAGAGTGAGGAAGATTTGAACAAGGGAGGCACCCTTCTGAACGGCAAGAAAAGGAAGGGGACAAATGTTCAACATAGTGGTGATGAAAATGACAAGGCTTTCACAACAGTTTTGCTATATGGGGTAAGTGAGAATGAGTTAAAAATCATAATGTTACAAACTTTAGTGAATGAAAGGAGTGTGGCACTCTTAACCACAAAAGGGAAGTTTGGAAAAAGGGTTGGATTGGAGCAGCTAGTTGACCCAATGAATAGAGCACGAGCCCTGGAGTCAGGAGAACCTGAGTTCAAATTCAGTCTCAGACACTTAACACTTACTAGTCCTGTGACCTTGGGCAAGTCACTTAACTCCAATTGCCCTGCCTTCCCCCCTCCAAAAAGAAAAAAAAAAAGAAAAGGGTTGGATTTGAGGGGAAAGATAAGGGGTTCTATTTTGGACATATGAGTTTGAGATACCTGTGATACATCCAGTTTTGACATTTCCAATCAATATTTGGTGATATATAAATCGGGAAATCATCTGCATAAAGATGACAATTGATCTCATAGGACCTGATATCACCAAAAGTATAGAAAGAAAAGAGAAAAAGGACTTGAGAGGGCACTAACAGTTGGCGAATATGACAAAAAAGAAGATTTGACAAAGGAGAATAGGAAGGAGCAGTTCAGCAGGTCAGAATGAATGCCATGAAAACCTAGAAAGCCGAGAATATTTTAGAGAATAAAAAATTAGGGAATTTATATAGTACCTACTATATTCCAGGTACAATGCCAAGGACATTACAAATATTATCTCACTTAATTTTTGCATCAACCCTGTGAGGTAGGTGTTATTATTATTATCCTCAATTTACAGAGGATGAAACTGGGGTAAACAAGTTAAGTGACTTGCCCAGGGTGACATAGCTATTAAGTATCTAAGACCATTTTTAACTTAGATCATCCTGACTCTATCTGCTATGCCACCTGACTGTCTGCTCCAAGATGATGATCAATAGTATGACAGAGAAATCACGAAAGATAAAGATTGATTGAAGGTCAGAGACAATGCTCAGTTCAGTGAGTAGGTTAGAAGCCAGACTGCAAAGAATTTAGGAAAGAACAAGGAGAAACAGTGAGGGCACTAAATACAGATGAATGTTTTAAGGAGTTTACATAAGAAAAGAAGGAAAGATACAGAGTGATAGCTAGAGGGCACAGCAGGACCTAATGGGGGGGGGAGCTTAATTATGGGGGAGACAAAATAGGAAGAGTCAAAAGTAAGAAAATAAAGATTAACAGTGAGGGAAGAGATGGAAGGTACAGAACAGAGTGGTTGGCCATGTCAAAAGCAAAGCTGGAATGAAAGGAGATAGTGAGGGATATCAAAAAGATGAGATAAAGAACAGTTTTTGGCAAATGGTCGAAATGAGGTGTGTGTGTGTGTGTGTGTGTGTGTATGTGCATGAGTGTGACATGTGGGCATGTGACATCTACTTTAACAAGAATCCTCAAAAAGGAAACTCATTCATAGGAAACCATGTGGCTGTTAGTATTTTTTATTATGAACACCATCTACTAATATATTTTCTCATTCTATTTATACATATCACCTCCCACATTATCAGCCTCCTGAACACATTCAACCAAGAGGACAATTTAATTGAAAATGTCTTAATAAAAGCCATATTCAAATCCATCAGAAGCCATTTTTCACTTGTACAGCTTTTTCCTTGCCATTTGTTTCACAAATTACTTGCATCTACTCCTTCCTCTTTTGTACACATTCATACTATGGTTATAGAAATAGCTAATTTACATATAGATTAAAAATTACCTTGAAGTCCATTTACATTCTGATGCATCAAAAACAAAATAGCACAAGGCTGACATATTTTGGAATACTTTCAATAAGTCCAAGTATTATTGCATTTCAAAGTAATGTATATTTGGGTTTTTGTTTCATGGGTTAAACTCCAAAATGCTATCAGTGGTGATGCTGCGGCTTTGTCCAAATTGGAACACAGGGGCCATACCTAGGTGGAATAAATAAGTACTGAACATTAAACTCCCTAGCCATTTTGCTTCATTTCTATGCTGTTATTGCTGCTGCTCCACCCTCCAAACTTGGACCAGATTGGTCCATGAGTCCTCATCTACACCTACCATTTTCTAACCTTCTGTGAACATATCCTCTTCCATCCCCTTTTTACCTCATCCTCTGAGAACTGTATCATGATTAAATCTATCATCACCTACATCTAGAAAGGGTTTATAAAAATATTTTATTCTCCTTATCCATCTTTGTGACTTTCCAGACCAAAATCCCTTCCTTGAGCACCATTTCCTAATATGTGTTATCTCAATCAGGATGAAAGGTTCTGGAGAGAGATCATTCTCTTCATTGTCTCATGTTGGTATTTACAACACAGAACATATTACATTAATATTACATATTTAATAAATGCCTTTCATTCATTCATTCATGCACACATGCATACATACATAGATGCAGCTAAGCAGAATTAGCAAAAGCCAGTTGCATAGCTTGGATTACCATGGAATGATTTTGACAGTTTGGAATACATTCCCAATATATAGATCCTGTTCTTTTTACTGTTGCTTTTGTCTGAATGAAGTAAGTGTCCATATTTTTTTTGTTATTTTAAGTTATGAGGAAAATGTTTCCAGAGTCAAATCTCTCAGCACATCAGGGTATGACACTTTCAATCTAACCAATTTTAACTAGCCCTGAAAAGTCCTTAAGAATCAATGTTAGGGTAGATGTATCCCTAGGGAGCAACACACCTGCTTCCAAGGAAACATAAATAAACACCTTCATCTGAAAAAAAAAATCTGGGGCAGTTAAGTGGCACCATAAATAGGGCACCGGCTCTAAAGTCAGGAGGACCTAAGTTCAAATCCAGCCTCAGACACTTAACGCTTACTAGCTGTGTGGCCTTGGGCAAGTCACTTAACCCCAATTGCCCCTCAAAAAAAAAAATCAATGTTAGAAACTTGAATGACTACCTAGTCTGCCTACCTATGTTTATATGTGTCTGCAGTCAAAAATTGGATGACAACTGTTCATCTCTGCAGGGTAATATAAAGTACCTAACAATTACTAGAAAAAGTTCTTCTAAAATATTACTTTAAAAATAATGCAGCTTAAACATTCTTCTAACTAATATCTCTTTTTTAGGAAAAATAAAAGTATGGAAACTTTTGAAAGGAAATTGAAAAAAGGAAAGGGGATGAATTGAGACAATTATATATGCCTGGTAGGGAAGAATCATAAGAATTCACAGAATCCCAGGATTTGAGTTGAAAGTAACCTCGTCAGTCATATTATGCAACCCATACACCAAAGGAATCCCCATTATGACATATCTGACAAATAACTGTCTGGTATATGCTTGAAGACCTACAATGAAAATAAACACCTATGCAGTTCAGCAGCCCATTCCATTTTTTGTGCAACTCTAACTGTACAGAAGTCTTTTTTTATTGACATCAAATATGATTTTTTCAGTTTCCAAACCACACACATTGTTTCTGGATCAGTCCTGAGACCACAAAGAACAAATCTAATCCTTCCTCCAGCCCTTTAAATTCCAGAAGACATTGATCATTACCCACCAAGTCTTCATTAGGATATGTCAGTTTCTTCCACTAATCTTCAGATATCATAGACTCCGGACCTCTCACTTCCGGAGACTAGCCTTTATTTTGAAATTTTGGTGTCATTTATAAAATCATGTAAGTGTTCGAGACAGTACTTTGTTTATTTCTATATCCTTGTCACTTCCTGAGTCTTACAGATCATAGATACTTGATAAAAGTTTGAAGGAAAACAAACAGGATAGGGAGAAACGGCTAATATGGAAGTTGAGTAATGATGGAAGGGGTTTATGACATATAGCTGCTGAAAAAGGTACAAAGGGAGTTCATGACCCTTGTACTTGTATATCGTCAGATTACAAATCTTGAACTATACATCTTTTGCTATAAAGCCCAGTATAACTCATTCCTTGTTTCGTTCAAATGTTTAGCAGAGAGAACAGAAGGTAAAAAGCTAGTAAATTTTCAAGAAATGGAGTATTTCTTGCGGGTCCTCTTAAGAAGGAGTTATGTTCAGGGATCTGTAGGAAAAAGCTCTTGTGGCCCCAACAGCCTCTGACCTTTGCCAAACCAGGTTTAATGAGTGTAGCTGAAAGCACACATTTCACTTCAGGGACTTCTTTGCCTGTAAAGGGGAGCTGGTAGTTCCAATAACAACAAGGCTGCTAACACCTGGTTAAGCTAACTCAAGTGAAGATACCAGTTTCCTGTGGTAATGATTCTCCATCTTTCCACAGTACATAAAGATAAACCTAATAGTAGGGAGATTGACCTTATCCAAGAAATTCAATCTAAAAGTACTCCTAGCAATTAACTTCACTCCACAGTTTCTAAGATCAGAGTTTCCTAGATCAGAGTTCCTGACCCTGAGAGGTAACAAATAGATAAATATACCTCATCAAACAGGCAGTCATCTTACAACAGGTTTTCTTAACCTATAAAACAAAATTTATAGGATTATAAAGAAAACCAATTATTCTGAAATATAGTTGTAATTTTTTTAAGTTCATAGACCAAAGGAAAAGAAGCCCTGCTTCATAGGAATCCTTGAAGAAATCCCAAATGGACCATACATTATGAAGGACCTTGAAGGTACCAAAAATTGCAGTTTATAGTGTACTTAACCAGAAACATTTTTTTTTCCTTAAGAGTTAAGATTTTTTATGATTTTTCCATTTTGAGAGAAAAAGTGGAAAGTATGGGAAATTTTAGAATATATGTAATATCTTCAAAGCTAAAATACTTTCTTAGGTTAAGAACAAAATAATCTATTATGTAAATTGTTATTTGCTCAGAAAATTGACTCATTCATTCCTTCTACATAACTTTCAATATCCTCTCTCCATTCTTTTGCACACTGTCCTCAATGCCTTGAATGTTCTCTTCTCACTTATACCTTTTAAAATCCTTACTTTCTATCAATCTCAGTCCAAGCTGTTAGTGCTTCACCATTCACAAAATTACTCTGCATTTATTTTATATCTAACCTCTGTCCCAAAGTCCATTCATGAGACTTTTTCTTTATTAATGGAGATTAATACCCTGCCTGGCATGAGAGACAGGAGCAGAATTGGCAAGAACAGGTGAGCTCTATCCTTCAGTCTCCTTTGAGGGTCCTATATCTTCAAGTCTTTTTTTGAGTTTTGAGGAGCTTCAGGTGTTTCTGGTAGAGATCAATCTGAAGCAGTCTCCACCATGTTCTTGTCTATAGCTTGCTACACTAAATACTTCAGGAAGTTTCCCTTTGGGTGAGATCAAGTATTGTCTTAGTTGAGCTGCATTATCTCATTCCCAATGTAGCAGAGCTCCTTCACTATATATTCTTCCACTTTCCCTCATTTCCAGTTTCTTATGATTCATGGGTCCATTGGTATTCATTATGTAACCAGTATTTGGTGGGAAAGAGGTGTAGCCTTGGATATAGTGCTTGGGGTCCTCCTTTCCAATAACAACAAAGTAATGGGAAGTAAGATTGAACTCCATCAGGAGCTAGATATAATCCTAGACCAGTACACCCTCTCCCTCTGAGAAGAGAAGCTCTAACTTCCTGCTTTCCCTCCTGGAAGGAATGAAAGACTCCCCTGAAGAAGGGAGGGAGAAGAGGAGGTCAGAGATGTCTATTCTGCCTCCCTCATCATAAGTGGGCTCTCCTTATAAATGGGCCCTCCCGGCACATGGGGTACTATCCCTACAAGTTTATATTTTATATCTTGTAGAATATGTGGGTTGGCCTGGTACGTAATGTCCACATATATGACTCACAAGCAAGCCTGAACATATCTCCACCTCTCATGCTTCTCCAACAGAGACTTTACTTCCTGCCAGAAGGGGAGCAGGATATTAGAACCACAATGCTGGACACCAATCTCCTCAAAGAAAGAGTACTAGACTAGAATTATGTATATTCACTGTCCTTGTCCCTCCCTAAATATGTCTAATACTCTAGAATAACTTCAATTAGTTTCAACTTGTGCTCCTAGTTGCTTTCCCTTTGATGGGGAAGGAATGTTCCAATCTACATCTCCAGAGGTTTGACTCTTCCCAACAGACCCCAGCTATACAAAGAAAAGAAACTCATTTATCCAAGTTGGCAGTGAACAGATCAAAGAAACTAGACAGTTTAGGATATAATAGAAAATACAAAATGAATAAGTTCTTCTGTGTGAGTGAAATATCAGAACTCAACAAAGAAGAAGAGAAAATCCAATCTCACCCAAATGGAAATTCCAGGAACTTTCTAGTTTGACAAATTGAGAATAGCAACATAATTGAGGTTCCAGCTCTTCTACATGCCAGCTGCTTCCTAGAGTTAGTCTTTCTCTCCTCCCTGAAAGGGAACTACTTGTATGATCTCTCAGAGTTAAAAAAAGACAAAAACTAGAATCTTCTCTCCCAACTCTCACCAACTCCACCACTCAAATAAGTATGAGCAATGAGTAATAATTGTCCAGTAAACAGAATCTTATGTAAATAGGTTTCAGCTGCAGGTTACATTCACGTGTATACATTTTTTTCCAAAAGAACATAAACAGTCTAAGAATAGTGACTGTTTCATGTTCTTTGTATACCAAGTACCAGGCACAGTGGATGGCACATCGTAAGTAGGAAGGAAGGAAGGAACCAAAGAAACAAGGAAGGAATGCTGAAAAGCACTGTGCTAAGCTTGGGGGATACAAAGAGAAAATCAAGTTAATCATTGTTCTTAAGGAAGTCAAATTGCAATAGAGGAAAATAACACACACAGGACATTTTAGCTACAAATCAGATGAAAAGGTTCTTATGATGCAGTGATAAAGCAGATCATAATGCATGTGTCTTTAACATAATCCCCATTGCTAAACTCATATACGTTTATTATACATTTTTAATGTTGAACAAGAATTTTTGTGATGGAAACTTTAATTTCCCCAGGACTATGGAGATGGGGTTGTAGCAAAAGGCAGCTGCCAAGTTGCCTCTCCACAAGATTCCCTTCCCTGGATGATAACTAGAAGGTGGAGAATGTTGGAAGCAGGACAAGTGTTACGGGAACGGGAAGAGGATTTCATAGGTCTCTTGGGATCATCTGCCCACTCATTGTACCCTTTCTCCATAAAATTTACTCTCCTTTATAATGGTGTCAGAAGTCTGAGAAAGAAGGGAAACTGCTATTTCCAGGTCTTTGGGGATCAGGGTCCTGGGCTATGCTCCACAGGGGTCTGGGTTGAGGTAGTGATAGTGATATGACTTTTCAGCACATGTCTCCTCCAGTCTCTCTCTCAGGTTGCTTTGTTGCTTCAAAGGGGCTGGCTTGCTTGCTCTATCAGTAGCAGTTCGTCAGCAGTTGGTTGGTATTAGTGCTGGAGGGGATGGTGACCTCTTTATCCAGAAAAACTATGCCCCTGGATGATGGCTGCATGAGGGCAGGCTAGAAAGAGAATTGGTCATCTAGAGAACTGCTTGGGCTTACCTGCCTATTGCACAAGTAGATGCTTAATAAATATTGATTCTCTCCTTAATTGACTCAACATTTATTGAGTGCCTACTATATGCATAGCACTGTGACACTATTATTTTGGTATATATAGTAATTATAAATTTAACAATAGCATTTACTTTTTAAAAATAGTGTTATGAATACAACTATGAGATGTCAAATACTAAGAAATCTAATATTTAAATTTTGTTAACTCCTCATACATAACCTTGCAAAAATCAAAAAAGGTAAAAAAAAATTTTATTCACTCAAATCTTTAAGTAACTATTATGTGCAAGGCCTTAGAAAGAAAAAAGTTAAATAAGACATGGTCTCTGACTACAAAGAGCTTACAAATCTTATTTTAATAATTACAAATCTTCCTCATTATAATAAAGAAAGTTAATGTCTTCTGGATTTAAATTTCCTCCCTAATGTCAAGCTGACATAACAATGTTCATTTTCATAAAATGAGTTTGATGGGGTAGGAAACAGGTCTAAAGAAGTCTGAAGAAGATAACCCCCAAGGCTAACAACATAAAGCTTTTACCATTTAAAAGTGTCTAAGCCATCTTGTTCCCTAAGCAGTTTCTGTATCCTCTGCAGAAAAAAAAAATTCTAGGTGTCTTAGAACAAAAATCACTCTGGAAATGCTTCTATATACTAGTTAGCCTAGCCATTTTGCATGGGAGGTATGGGGAGAGAGACAGGTGGAATGTAATTCAATGTCTAGCTTATATTTTTTTAATACATTAAATTTTTCCACAGTTTGTGCACAATTTTAGTCATTAAATTATATACAGAAGTCCAATGACTGTGATATATATATATATATATATATATATATATATATATATATATATATATATATATATAT
>CM053590.1:152480437-152504412 GCA_028646515.1 Pseudochirops corinnae | reverse complement strand
ACTTGCTAAAGGAACAAGTTACACTGTAGTTTGACTTTTTCTGTTCTGTGAATGTTTGCTGAATAAATGGGGTTTACTATGCTGGTAATCCAAACCTTGGAAGTTGCCTTTGCTTGGCATTACACTCCTCCAATCTCAACTCAAGCTACACAGAGAGACAAACTCTTCAACTTGTCATTACCCGTAAGTGTTCCATTTCCATGTTCATGAACTTGAATTCTTTTATTCGATTATAATCTTTATAATCCATCTTTCCCTATACTTTATTGACCTCCAATTCTATTCTTCCAACTCCCTGTGACCTCCAACCCTTCCAGTCTGCTAGTTTTCACCAGCCACCATCCTTAGAACTGGCTACACTGTCCTCCTTTCTCCATCCTGACCCTATGTTTAACTCCATTCTACCCTCTACACTCAAACCTCTTGCCTCACATTGCCTCACGGCCAATCATGCCTTGCCAAAGGATTACTCCCATGATTACTTCCATTGCTCCTGATGTGTTGCTGGATGATGGAGCTGGAGAATATTACAAAATCCTATTGTCTAGTACACTACAAATTTATGTTATGTAATCTCACCTTGGTCTTCAATGTAGCAAAGTAATCTATCTTCCTCGTCAATCTGCAATCTCACTCATTATAGAACGTTTTCTAAACATTCTCATGTTTCCTCAAGCTTCCCACTGTAGCCTCTCCCTCCCCTCTCATTTAAGAATGTTTTCACTATATTCTTAACCAAAAAACTTGAGGTCATTTGCTAAGAGCTCCCTCTTTTTCCCTCCTCATCAAACCTCAGTTACCTTTTTCACTATCACCTCTCCTCACATGAAGATGATCTTTCTTCTTGTCTATGCAAACTCCTCTACATGCACCCATGTACCCATTCTTCTCCTCCAACAGATCCATCCTCCCTCCCACTCCTTCCTTCCTTCCTTCTTTCTTTCTTTCTTTCTTTCTTTCTTTCTCTCTCTCTCTCTCTCTCTCTCTCTCTCTCTCTCTCTTTCTTTCTTTCTTTCTTCTATCTCATCATTATGCCAAGATAAAATCAATTTGGAAACTCATGCCTCCTCAGTACTCCTGGTCTCTCAGACTGGAGAGGGTGGAGGATGAACACTGAAGATTTCCTCTGAGATCCTCTGTGTCATCCACATTTAAGGATGGCACCCCAGGAATTTTCATGATTTCCCACCCAACTGCTTCCCTGGATTTCACTATCATCAGAAACTTGTCATTTTGCAAACTCAAAAACTCAAACCTCCTCAGATCAGTTCCTAACTCAGAAACATGACTTTATAAAGCCCCCAGGTTGAGTAACTCTTCCCCATCACACTCCCCTCCCCCCCAAGTGTTGTCTTTCCTCATTAAATTGTGAACTCCTTGAAAACAGGGATTGTAGTATGTCTTTCTCTGTATTTCCAGTGCTTAGCAGTGCCTGGCACATTTGTTGTTCACTCCTTTCAGTTGTGGCTGACTCTTTGTGATCTCATTTGGGGGTTTTCTTGGCAAACATATAAGAGTGGTTTGCAATTTCCTTCTTCAACTCTTTTCTACAGATGAGAAACTGCAGCAAACAGGGTTAAGTGACTTGTCCAGGGTTACATAACTACTAAATGTCTGAGGCCAAATTTGCACTCATGGAGCCGAGTCTTCCTGATTCCAAGCCAAGTGCTCTATTCTACTGTACCACCTAGCTGCCTGGCACATAGGTGCTTAATAAATATTTACTGACACTCTTTCTTCCTATTTCTCTTCCAGGTCTCTCCCTATTCCAATCCCAGTTTAGTTGCCAAAATGATTTTCCTGAACTGCAGGTGTAACCACGTCACCCTTCCCCTCTCAATAAACTCCACTGTTTCGTATTACCTCCAGAATTAAAAATAAAATTTTTTTATTTGGAATCTAATGTCCTTCAAATACCCCAGTGATATTTACCTCCTTACTGTTCCCCAAACATATGATATTCTATCATCCAGTTTTTACTGGTTGTCTCTTATGGCTAGAATGCACTCCTTCCTCATCTTCACCTCCCAACTTTCCTAGCTTTCTTCAAGTCTCAGCTTAAGTCTTACTTTCTGCAAGAAGTCTTTCTCACTACTATTTAATCTTAGTGACTTCTTTCTGAGATTACTTCCCAATTTATTCTGAATATACCTTGTTTGTACGTGAGGTTTTTTTTTTTCTCCCCAAGTTGTTTCTCCTATTAGACTGTGAGCTCCTTGAGAGTAAGGACTGTCTATTTTCTGGTGGTCAAGTAGATAGGGTGTTGGTTCTGGAGTTACGAAAACCTGAGTTTAAATCCAGCCTCACGTATTTACTTTGTGACCCTGGCTAAATCACTTCTTTCAGCCTCAGTTTCTTCAAATGTAAAATGGGGACAATAATAGCCATTACTTTTCAGTGTTTCTGTGAAGTTTAAATGAGATATTTGTAAAGTATTTAGCTAGTAAGTATTTTTTGGAGGGGGGGAAGGTAGGGCAATTAGGGTTAAGTGACTTGCCCAAGGTCACACGGCTAGTTTTTGTGTTAAGTGTCTGAGGCCGGATTTGAACTCCGTTCCTCCTGACTACAGGGCTGGTGCATTCACTGCGCCACCTAGCCACCCCAACTCATTCATTTTATAGATGAGGAAATTGAGGACCAAGTTACATTGTTATTTAATAACAATTCTCTATTTTAGACCAGTGGTCTTTCCCAATACTGTGCAATCCATCTGTTGCAATGATTTCTAAATATTTATGCTTGGCTGCCCTAAATAACATTCTACCATTGCCACAGACCAAAGTAAGTGCCTGAATACTGCTTTACTCCATTTCAAATTACTGAGGTTCATTCCCCGCCGCCCCCCACATATGCTATTAACAAAGCAAACCCTGTTTTACAAAATAAGTAATAAACTTAGAAATTTCATTACTCTTAAGATGGAATTCTTACTATTTTTTTAAGCATGTGTAGGGGCATGAATTCTATTCAGAATGTTTTCAAATGATTAAAATATATAGGATTGGAAGGGAAGCCAATTATATTGAAATACAGATATCAAAATGTTTTTTTAAAAGTTCATGGGCTCCAGGTTAATAATCCCTAGTAAGGAGTAGCTGAACTCAGATGAATGGAGAGAGGGTCTTAGAATTAGTCAGGAAGGGGCAACTAGGTGATGTAGTGAATAGAGCACCGGACCTTGAGTGAGGACGACATGAGTTCAAATATGGCCTCAGACATTTGACACTGTACTGTGTGACTCTGGGCAAGTCACGGAACCCCAAATGCCTTGTCATAAAGAATTACTCAGCACAACCAGGGTTCCACTTTATTCTGACAAATGTCTTTCCTATGTTACTGGTCACTTAACCTATCCATGTCATAGGCAACTTTCAAAGTTACAGAAGGAATTTCCTCTGTGGGAATTCTCTATAACAATAAAATTGCAGGAATAGATGTGACTAGCAAGAAAAACAAACATATTTAAGAGGGATTTGAGTAAGTGACTATTAAAAGATGTAAATATATAGGTTTTTTTAAGGTCAGTGCAAGAGTGGACAACTTCCCACAGAACATCCCTGGGAATCACGTAATGAAAGAAAACTAAGTTACATGAACAGTGAGTCAGAGCTGGTATGGAAATGCCTTTATTCCCAGGTAAAGTCTTGGTTCTAGGCACAATGTTAAGAAGATAGAATTTCCAAACAAGCTGATTTTGAGTTCTATTTTTTAAAAAGATAATGCCTATTCAAGAATCAGTTTATGAAAACAAGTAGAAAACAACACTACAGTATTTCATCATGAGTTACTGCTTGCTACAACTAAAAAGCAACATATCAGGAAAAGGTACAAACACAGAATTTATTTTATAAAAAGATTTTATTAATATTACTAAATCATAGGATGAGAAACAAAACCACTACTCAGTCATATAATTAGTAAAATAAGTAGAAAAAGAGCCTTCACTAAGACAATGATGCAGGTGTTCAATGTTCAGAATAAAGCAACATCTGCATACACTGAATTTAATGAACAAATTCATGGGAACAAATGTGTGCCATTTGCCCTCTACCCATCATCCAAGGGAGTAACCCTGGTAGAGAATGGACCTACCAACTGTAGCACCAATGCAATATTCACAGCACTGACAGCAACTATGAATATGCTGGCATAGTTCTCAATCACAAAATATAACAGATTCTCCATACAGAGGAAAGAAGCAAAATATTTATTCGGTCACCAGAAAAACAAATCCAATACCAGAAAGTCAAACAAAGAAGTTAATACGTCATAGCACAGCAGAGTCACACCATCCTTTACCCTTCCCACAAACACTCACAAGTGTAGCTGAATGCTAATGGTAATTTGAAGATCTTCCCTGTTCCTTAATAGACCTAAGGGAACTTGAAGATTTTCCCTGCCCCCAATAGACTGAATGAATCATATGGAGCCTGTGGTGGGAGGAGTTTGCTGAAGAGTGGAGCAGAGCCCAAAGGAAGCTGGGAGTTAGAGCAGTTAGAGCTGGAGGGAGGACACATCCAAAGAGACACCTAGGTATGGAGAGTGTTGTATTCTGTGATTGAGAACTATGCCAGCATATTCATAGTTGCAGTCGGCACTATGAATGTTGCACTACACCAACTGCCAGTCAATTCCACTTACAGGACAGATAAGCCAGCCCAGCTGAAATAACAAAGTACACTAGCGGAGCAGCAGACAGCATGCACCAGGTGAGCCGATACACTGGCACCATCAACTGCCTTCTTAGACCTAATGGGGATAGTAAAGACCCTGAATACTCTCACCACCAAAGTTCTTAGCACTGTCAAATGGTTCATTATTAGAAATGTATATGGCTTTATTACATTAAAGAAAATGCATAAGCACTTGCTCTGACATCGCACTGTAACAACCATGGGATTTTTCTCCCTGTGTTTCAGATTAAACCTCCTGTATGTTACCTTCTATTGGAGTGAGTTCCCTAACAGCAGAGATGTTCTTGCTTTTCTATTATATCCAATGGGCTTTGCATCATGCTATGTACAGTGTTTAATAAATGTTTTTTCATTCATCAATCATTCATTCCTTAAAGATTTCCAGAGTCTCACAAAAGCAGAATTATCTTCTAAAGGAGTGTGATGCCTAACAATGTTTCTCCAGATTCCAATATAGCTCAAATCACAAACCGTTCAACATATTAAAAAGGAAATGTCAGTTAATTTCTGTACACCATTTAAATTTAACACGTGTGTGTATGCATATATATTCTTTTGTAAAAAGGAGCCATAATAAAACATGGTAATAAAAAAGGGAAGCTATTTTATTGCGCCTACAGATTATAAAGATAAGTTTAGTTTTTATAACATTCAGAACTCCTGAGAACAAGATTAATTTAATGTTTTGATCTGAATGGATTTCCACCTCATAGAGACAGAAATGAGTTTCAAATGACCCAATCTTTCAAAAAAGTAGCAACCCCTCCCCCTCAACCGAAATATAATCAAAAGACTGAACTTTCAATGAGTAGTGCAGCTAGCTTGGTGAGGAAGTGCAAAATAGTAAAAATGTGCCACTTAGGGGGTGATATTTTTCTAAATTATAGAAACAGTTTAATATTTTACCCTAAACTCCAAATTCAGATGCAATTTCTTTTCCAAACCACATCACCACTTAAAACTGTCTTTTGAAGTGTTGAGAATAAATATCTTTCTACTTAGATATCAAATAGTGTCCTTTTGGGAATATTTGTTCATATTTTCACAATAACAAAGAATTATAAATAATGATAAACAAATACACTACCTTGATGATAAAGAAAAATATTCTAACCAAGTTAAGGAAGATTATAGCAGGCGTAGAGGAGGAACAGCATGAGGGGATTTTGAGGAAACATCTTTGTGTAAAGCAAAGTAAGATAGAATACCAAAAAGTTAGGTGTAGTAGTAGAATACAATATGAATGACGTAACATACAATGTCAAAACTAGCATTTGGTAGTTTAGAATTACAAAAGGACCAACTGACTTTAATAGAATTAAAATTATATTTTTTGGTTCTTATCTCATTCTGTTTCCAAAATTCTTCCCTTGAAGAAAAGCAAATCTTGTTCTCTTTTCATCTTTTAAACCTATTTTGTTATTATTATTTATCAAACATACCAAATGCTGAACTGCACTGCTAGACAAAACCACACAAATAAAATGATTTGATTGGTCAAGACCAAACAGAATACAACATAAAAGGAAATAAAATGCTGGATTTAAGAACCTACTTACCTTATGCATCCATATCCTTCCTTTCCGGATGATGTGTGTTAATCTATCAACACACACTCTGTGAAGGGGAAGGTAGAAACTGAGTTCAGTTTGTGGAAGTATTATTGACAGTCCATATGTACTCCTATCCCCATTCCAGTTTCCATCAAAGATTAATGAAACAATAATTACTCCTTTTTCAGACAACACAAAAAACTTCACATCTATGGCTCCACTTTCTGCATTCCGAAGGATTTCTCCATTAAGAGTATGGTTAGCAAGAAAAGTTATTTCTCCATCACTGAGAAGGAGTTGCTGTGTCTTGGGAGCCCAAATGTGCCTTACTCTAGGACCAAGAATGTTGTCCCAGTATGCAAAAGCAGCTGCTAATAAGGGTGAATCACCATTTAAAGCAATCTCAGTTTTGGCAACAGCTGGAGATGGTGGTGGACAGAGAGTTGACATGATTGCATCCTAATCGTCACATTATCACAATGTTCAGGTGACAATCTAAAAAATGAAATTGAAAAAAGAGATGGCTGTTAAATTTGTCTCCTTTCAATCTTCAAATTAAAAAACTCTATAGTAAGTGCTAATTTTGACTCAGCCTTCACATTGCTTTTTTGTTAATTAAAGCAAAGAGATTTGCAAGTGTGACTTGATGGACACCAACAGAAAAATATTTAGGATAATATATGCCATAAAATATATATAATAAATATTTGTAGATAAGGCTAACAACAAATTCACTTTTCCAGAGATAAACTCAAATATCCAAACAGAATCAGAACCAAGAAAAGATGAAAAAAGAGGTCTATAAATCTCACTAAGATTAACATACTTGACCCCTCAAAGAGCTTACTCAGAACCTGTTTACTCCTATTTTACAGAAATATAGTAAGCATGGTTGTATAGTTTCCCCATGATTATAGAAGATTAAAAGCAGAAAATTAGGAAAGGTGGGGTGGTATGAGGCAGGTAAATGAAAGTAGCAAAAAACAGAGTCAACAAAAATCAATAGGACTATTAAAAAGCAGGCAAAAGTATCAAAAAGAAAGTGGTAAGGAGGGTAATTGTCCAATATAAGGATAAATAGCACTGTAACATCAACTGACCTTAGGGATATCAATTTATTACAGAATGAACTAATTAATACTCAAAATAACAACACCACATAAAATCTGCGAAAGGGACTTCAAAGATAACCTAGCCTAAGCCTCCTTATTTTTGAGATACAACTTCTGAAACTAAAGAGAGTAAGCAAATTGCCTGTGCTTAACAGTTTGTGGCAGTCTGGGCCCAGTCCTTCTGATTCAGGTGGTTTTGTTTTGAATTATTAAACGACATTCTCTCTCAGTATAGGGATAATGTTATGTGCATATTACAGACAAACCTTGTTTTATTGTGATTTGCAGATACTGTGCTTTTTGGTTTTTTTCAAATTGAAGAGTTTTGTTGCAACTCTGTGTAAAACGAGTCTATTGGTACCATTTCTCAAACAGCATGTATTCCCATTGTGTTTTTGTGTCTCATTTTGGTAATTCTCTCAATATTTCAAACATTGTCATTATCATTATATCTGTTACTTGTGATGTGTGATCACTGATCTCTGACGCTATTACTGAAATTGTCTTGGGGCATCACAAACCCGTATAAGATGGCCAACTTAACTGTTGCATTTGTTTTGACTGTTTCCCAACTGTTTGTTACCTGGTCTTTCTCCCTCTCTTCAGGCCTCCCTATGCCCTGAGACACAACAATATTGAAGAATATTATATAAACTTAGTTGATAATGCAAGTGGCATGTTTTGAGATGACTTACTCCAATTTTTAAAGAAGTTCTACTGTGGGTAAAATGCTATGGAACAGCCTCACATACCACAGAGAATTGTTCATGAAAGTAAGAGTCAATTTTTGGGGCAAACTCCACTGTTATCTTAAACTACTACAGCCAACCCAATCTTCAGCAATCACCACCCTAATCAGTCAGCAGCCATCAACACTGAGGCAAGACCCTCCATCAGCTAAAGATTACCACTCACTTAAGGCACAAATAACAGTCAGCATTTTTAACAATAAAGTATTTCTAAAATAAGGTATTTACATTGTTTTTCAAACAATACTATTATACATTTAACAGACTATAGCATACTGTAAACATAACTTTTTCTCCCTAATTTATTAATTTACTTTTAGTTTACAATATTCAGTTCCACAAGCTTTTGAGTTCCAAATTTTCTCCCCCTCCCTTTTCCCCCTATGGTGGCATGCAATCCAATACGGGTTCTACAAATACTTTCACATTAAACATTAGTCAAGTTGTAAAGAAGGATTATAACCAATGGAATGAACAAGAATGAAGAAAACAAAACAAAACAAAAAGAGAGAGCAAGGAGTCTGCTTCAATTCTTTCTCTGGATGTGGATAGCCCTTTCCATCAGGAGTCTCTTGGAGTTGTCATACAGCCTTGCACTGCTGAGAAGAGCCCAGTATATCACAGTTGTTATCACTGATATGATGTGTCTGATTGTGTACAATGTTCTCCTGCTTCTGTTCAGCATCAGTTTATATGTCTCTCCAGTTAACATAATTTTTATATACACTGGGGAAACCAAATAAATTCTTGTGACTTTATTGAGATATTTGCTTTATTGTGGTGGTCCCAAAGCAAACCAAGCACTGATAACTATAGCAAATTGTATATAGTCAAGACTATGGAATTAGTAGGAAGACAACTCTGTAAGTCACTTTATGCCTTATCCTGTGCAGCTGACACCTGTCTTTCCTAAATCCTCCTAACATGCATAAGGCATTCTTCTTGTTCTTTTAACTATATGGAAAATAACAGCTTAGTATGTAGGTTGCCTGTTTACTACCTCTCATCCCTCTTTCAACTCCTTTTCTGGTCATGTGACTAAATAGCATTTCTCATTTGTAAATAGTATAGATCTCTCGTGTTTCTGTTGTCTTTTTTGATTACCAAAAATTTTCATTGTCCTGATGCTGTTACTCCCCACTGCGAGAATCTGAGTATTAGAGACCAGTTTTATAAAAGCACACATTTTAGGCTCAAGGAAAGCACTGTGTAATTTCCCAAGTATGACCTAGGTCTGATTTTCTCATCAAATATGGGTCCACTGATTAATTTAACCCAGAGGAGCTGATGGGATCATGCAGTGAAGTAGTATAAAGAGAATTAAGGACAGAACCCTGAATCACACCTATGAGTCAGAGGGTGTGATCTAGAGAAAGAGCCAAGAAGAGACAGAGAAGGCACAGTCAGGTAGAAGGAAAAACCAGGAGGGAATGATGTCCCAAAAACCTACAGACTCTATAGTATACAGAATCAAGGAGAGTGATTAACAGTGTCCAAGGTTACAGAGAGGTCAGGCAGAATGGGATTGAGAAAAAGCCATTGGACCCTTTGGGCAACTATGTGGCCCAGTGGATGGAGCATCTGGCCCAGAATCAAACACTTATTAGCTGTGGGACTCTAGACAAGTCACTTAACCTGCCTGCCTCTGTTTACTCATCTGGAAAATGAGCTGGAAAAAGATATGGCAAACCACTCCACTATCTTTGTCAAGAAGACCCCAAACGGAGTCATGAAGAGTTGTACACAATAAAAAAAAATGACTGAAAAACAACAAAAATCTATGAAGAGATCAATCTGGTAGAATGATAAGGTCAGAAGCCAGACTGTTAAAAAAAAAAAAGAGTACTACAGGAAAGGGGAGGCACCTCTGTAAATAGCTTTTTTATGGAATTTATCCACACAGAGATATAGTATGTCAGTCAGTGGGGATCAAAAGATGAAATGAGAGGGACTCAGGAGGCGACATGGGTATTTTTGTAGGAAATGAGTTGGGAGAGACTGAAAATAAGTGAAACAGTAGAGATGACAGAAGTGGCAACTGGTCATGGGAGATGAGATGGGATGGAATGGGACTGCCTGAGCTGGTATAGGCACTAGCCTTAGTAAAGAGTAAGCGCACTTTATCATATGAGACAGGGATGAAGAAGACAAAACTGCAGAAAACATCTGATAAGAGATGAAAAAGAGGAAAGAAGGGGGAGCTCACTGCGAATGGCCTCAACAGTTTTCTGTAAAATATGAGGAAAGGTTCTCAGCTGAAAAGGTGGGGGAAAGAACCACCATGTGAAATTTGAAGAGGGATGAAAAGGCTTAAGGATGAAAAGGTTTAGAAGAGCTGCTGTGCAGTGTGGGATAGTGAATTGATTAGAGAGGTATGGTGGGATTGTTTGGCCACAGTGAGGGCCCAGTTGAGGTTGTGTAAGCTGTAGTGGACCCAATTAGAGAAGTTACATGGTTTTCTCCAGCTTGCTCAACAGCTTATGTAGAAAAGCTGTGGGTGGTGGAAACCATCCAAGTCTGAAGCCTACCAGTGCACAATCATCGAAACGGTAAGAGATCTGGAAAATAAAGAAAAGAGTGCAACCAGAACTGAACTGGTTCTCCAAGGGGTGAAAATGCATTAATGATAAAAGTGGCTAGTATAGGGGAGATGATTTGTGATAGAACTGAGAAGTTAAGGGAAGGGAGATCAAGGTACAGATGAAGAGTAGGGTTATGTAAAGAAAGACAGGGGGAGAGGTGGAAAATCAAAAAATTATGGTTGGATAAGGAGATTTTGGAATTTTTAAACATGGCAGTGGTACATTTGTGGGTGACAGCAAGATCAAATGCATGACCATCTTTGTGTGTAGCTGAGATAGAGTGGAAGAATGGTGGAAGAATACCTCATGCACGTTGAGTAGGTTAGGAAACAGTGTTTGAGGGAGGATCAATATGTATACATATCTCTTAGTATGAGGAGTAGAATCTAGAATTAAACCCATGGCTTCTAGCTCTAAATCTACTGTTCTTTCCACAAAGATGGAATTAAGTCAGTGATTTTTCTGTCAAGCTGCCAAGTCTGGGTATCAAATAAATCTTTTTTGAAAAATTATGGATTTAACTAAGGAAAACAAGTATTGTAAGACTCAGTGCAGTAAACACATTATCTGTTTATGAGAATTTGGACTCAGCACAAGGTATCTTCTTTGTCACCAGTGAACAGGCTCAGATGAGCTTGACCCTCCTGTTTTTATTCCTCACTTTGCTCAAGTCATCAAATAAAGTTTTCTTGTGGCTGAACTTGTGACAGAACTTCCTATTATTTTTACATAGGTAAGGAAGACATTAGACATTAGCTAAATTTTTAAACTTCCTTTGGGCCAAAGGCTTTTTAAAAATCAACTAGCATGACAAGATCTAAATATTTTCTCCACTGCTGTGATTATAAAGATGTATCTGCCGTATAAAATCAGTTACTAAAACATACCTTTTCTCTTTAAAAATTTTGTTATTCTAAACTTATTAAATATGATTACCCTATATAAAAAACAGAAAAAAAGGAGACTACTTAGGTAACCACAAATCCCTTTAAGATAAAGATTTTTTAAAAGTATATAATTCAACATGCTAGCCTCCATAGTTTCTTATTTTTCCGTTTCACTCTGACTCTGCCCCCACCCTTATGTTCTGAGTATTTCTAAAAAAATATTGATGCTTTTATTTTGGGGGTTGTGGAAGCATTGTTAGCGTTTAGCATTCTTTTCCTACTCATGAATAAAAATCTCTCGCTTGTAAAAAGCAAAACAAACAAAAGAAGGAAAGCATAGCCAAGCAAATCACACCCATTCATTAATGAGCCATGTCCAAAAAACAAAACTCCTCCTTCTGAACCTTTAGTCAATCATTTCCATCAAGAGGTAGAGAGCACATTTCAGTGGTTCTGTGGAGTTGTCGTTAAGAGTTCTTATGTCTTTTCAAATTGTTTTCTTTATATCAGTCCCTGTATAAATTCCTCTGGTTCTGCTCACTTCATTATGCATCAGTCCTGAGATTTTTTCCTAAATCTGTCCTTTTTGCAATTTCTTATGGAACAATAATAATCTAGTCTGTTAACATAGCATAATTTGTTTACCATTGCTCAAATGATGGGCACTCCCCTAAGTGTCTGATTTTTCTGCTACAACAAAAAGTGGTATAAATATTTTTGTAAAATGTGTCCTCTTTCCTCTGTGTGACATCTTTAGGATATAATCTTGGAAGTGGTACCACTAAGCCAAAAGGTATGCAGTTTGGTAACTTTTAGGAGCACACTTCCCAAATCTGCTTTCCAGAATGGATAGACCAATTCAATTCTGCCAACTTAACACTGGTGAGCCAATTGACCTCTCCAGGAATTATTTTCTACTGTTATCTTTGCCAATCTGATGGGTAGGATATGGAGTTGTTACTTTTATGTGTATTTCTCTTATTACACTGATTTAGAGCATTTTTTATGTGGCTGTCAAAAACTGATTTGTCTTCTTTTAAGAACTATCTGTCTATATCCTTTGGCTATTTTATCTATTAGAGAATGTCCATCTTTCTGATTTCATTAAGAATATCCTTGATATGTACATAGAACAATTATTTTGTTAGTTGCCTATGTCTTCTTTGGTCAGTTTTTTCCCTAAATGTCTATCATGGCTGGAAAAGAGATCCTTAAGTTACTTTAAAGGATATTTAGTCAAGTCCACTCATTCTTCTAGATTCCCTCTTAAATGTACTGACAGTTCCTAATATAAGCATATCAAGTATTGAGGTAATTGAGAGACACATTGTGATAGTTCCATTATCTTTATCACTGAAAACAGATGACAGAACTATACAACAGACTATACTGTTTTCTACATTGCTTTGTGCTGCATTGTAAGACATCGTTTCTAATATTCTATCCTTTTCTTACATGATTTTTCACAAGCTTGTATTCTAAACCAATTTTGCACTTACCTGCCAATTTTTTTTTGTTTACTAAGACTGCCGTCTGCTAGCTAAGGTGGTTTGAAAATCCCTACCTCTTTACTCCAATTCCTATTTTCATTCATCAAACTTTTCTATGAAATGGTGATAGGAACACCTTTAATTTTGCCAATTTCTCATTTTTCAAAGTATACCCTTTATAACAACTGGCTGGAGTCATGGTAAGTAATGGTATTTATTTTGATCACTGATTGCACATGTTCAGTTGTTTCTGAAACAAATGTTACAATTGTAATCAGTCTTTTCCTGTCTATAAAGGTTTAGTCATTTTCATTTTTTTGTGATGCTCAGTGCTTGTCATGTCTAGTGCTTACTCAGAAACTTTCCAATAAAATATTCATGATGTAAAGGCATGAGACTCTGAGTAGTCTCTTAAGACTGACTTACTTCTTAATTTTGAACTATGTTTTTTTCAGCATGTCCCCTTGTGTATGGAAGTCACCAACTATAAGCTGTCTTAGTTGAGAGGATTTTGTCAAGTTCTTCATATAATTTCTCTCTTTCTCCATCTACTTCAATAGACAATGGTATATATCCTACAATTCTTCACAGTGGTGTTTTTGTTTATGTTCATCATAAAAAAAGGTAAAGTGAGACTCTTATGAAGTGTCCTATAAAATGTTCGATAATTCAAAACATGTTTACTAGCCAATAGTCTTGTGGTCAGAATACTATACTAGGAACCAAGGAAAATATGATTTAGATCAAAGCTATATCTTCATGGGACTTACAGTCTCAACAGAGCATAATAAAAAAAAAAAGATAATTATGATATTATACATCCATAAAATTCTTGTGGAATTGAAGTGAGTTGAAGTCAGGTGAGGTGTGAGGTAATGATAAGGTATTATTGCAAGGAGAAAGGGAAAAGGGAAAATTTCATACAAATAGGTTGGGAATGGGATTTTAAAAGATAAACAGAAATGCAACAAGAGGGAATGATTAACAGAAAAGTGTAAGGAAAAGCAAGGAGCCGGAAGGGCATTATATATTTTTGGAGATTGGAGGAAAATTTAATTTATCTAGGATGATGTACAAAAAAATATGATATTAAAGGTTGGAAAAATAAACTGATGTCATATTTTAGAAGGCTGTGAATACCAGAATCTACTCTTTGCTCCATAGGAAATAGGCAACTATTTCGGATTTTTTAACAGAAGTAACATATATGTACAAAAAATTATTTTGGCAACAGTACGAAGGACAGATTGGAAGACAAGTGTGTTCTGGTGGAAAGCCCTGTCACAAGGCTATTGCAAAAGTCTAGGTGAACATTAGTGAGTGTATACACTAAGGTGATGACTTTGGGAAAACAGAAGAGACAGATATGAGGGATGTTGTGGAAATGGAATCAACAGGACTTGGTAATTAATTGAATATAAAAGATGAACAAGTGGGAGGTCAACAACGAAATCTGAGTTAAGAACACAGAAGACAGGGTTAATGAAAGAACCACAGACAGAAAGAATGATGTTAAAAAGGGAAGCAGATTTAATATGATAATAAACTTAATTTTGCATATACTGAATTTGAAATGCTAAGGGGACCACAATGGCTTCATTATTATCATCGCCACAAACAGCAGCTCATGTGTAACACTTTTACGTATGCAAAATACATCATACACATAATTTCATTTGATCTTCACATGATCTCTGAGAGGTACATGTTGAGGTTAAAAAGTAAGGTCAAAAGTCTAAAGCAGTGGTTCTCAATTTTCCTTATGCCGTGACCTTTTAATACTCCTATGTGGGTGTGTCTGTATGTGGGTGGACCCACCTGGAGATGGACAGAGGAGCCGTGTCTCAGTTCCTAAGACCATCGGAAATATGTGTTTTTTGATGGTCTTGGGTGACCCCTGTGAAAGCGTCGTTCGACCCCAAAGAGGTTGCGACCCACAGGGTGAGAACCATTGGTCTAAAGGCTAGTCAGCAGCTGGGGCAGCACTGAAATTCAGGTCTCTCATCATTTCAAGACCAACACTCTACAATACCATGCAGTCTTTCAATCCAGTTAGCTATGTCCTAAAAAGTAGCTGATAATATCTGGAGTTCAGAAGACAGTTCAAGCCCACAGAGGGTCAGTCACCTGCACAGACCTGGTAGCTGAAGTTAGTGGACCAAAAATGAGACTGCCAAAATAAAAAGCATAAAAAGAAGAGTGGCCCCAAAATAGACCCACATTAACAGATGAGGAAGATTCATAAGATTGTTAGAGATGACCTAGTACAGTCTCCTAATTTTAAGGATGAGGGAAATAGGAAATGTCAAATAACCTGCCCAAGATCACAAAGAAAATAGATGAAACTTCAATTCAATACAGATGTATTAAGAACTATGTGCAAGGCACTATTAAAGATGATATAAAGGGGAAAACAACTTTCTGCCCTCAAAAGACTATGATATCTTCTCTCCCTTCTGCTAGTTCAGGACTCTTTCCACTCAACTATACTGTCTCTTAGAGAAAGAATATCATTTAGGACAGGAAGATCATTAATTTAGAGCAGATGACCTTAAAGGTCATCAAGTCTATTGATCTCATTTTTCCAGAAAAGGAAACTGAAACCCATTGCATAAGGTTATATGAGGTAGTTAACAGAGCTGGGATTTGAGTCAGCATTCTTTCAAATGTACCATCTCTGAAACCAAAGATAGGTAAAGAGATCAAGGAGAGTGAAGATGGAAAAAAGGTTGGTGGATTTGGTAATGGGAGGTCACTGATAACCTTTAAGAGAGCAATTTTAGTAGAATGGTGAGTGCATAAGTTAGACTGTAATGGATTGAGGACAGGAGATAATAAGGAAATAGAGATATCAGGTACAGTAGTGAAAGGGAGGAAAACGGGTGGGGGTGGAGTAGAAATCATTTGTAGAATTGTTTCTTCTTGCATTTAGGCACATATAAAGCCAATTCTACCCACTTATATACAATCTACCTCCACAATATCTTCCTTCTTTCTACTTTCTTGTTGTGGATTCTCCCTCCTGCTGCAGGGCAGCAACTAATATGCAACTTACTGTTTTAGAGTGTTGACTGGGGCACTGAAATATTACATGACTTGACCAATGTCACATGGGTGTCTCATTCTCTATAACACCATTCTTTAACTGAAAATATTTTTTTTTGAAACTGAACTGGAACATAGTCAAACTTGATTAAATTAAGGTAAAATATTTTCCACTTGTAAAATTAAATGATTAACAGTAACACAATGCTAATTAGTATAAAGAAAAGTAAAACTAATTTATCATTGAAATCCTATGAGAAATGATCAGAGAAAATCAAAACCTCCAAGGAATGTTGAAAAAATTAATTTACAAACACATACTGCTGTAGACCAGGGTTGACTCAGGATAGTCTAGTACACTGGTTCTCAACCTTCCTAATGCTATGGCCCTTTAAGCACGTGGGCAGACCCATCTGGAGATGGATAGACGACGTTCCTAAGACTATTGGAAATATGCGTTTTCCGATGGTCTTGGGCGACCCCTGTGACAGGGTTGTTTGACCCCAAAGGGGTCGTGACCCACAGGTTGAGAATGGCTGGTCTAGTAGTTCACGTTCCAAGTAGGACTGAAATCAGACAGTTAACAAAACAAAGTTTACTTAGCTATACACAGCATACGTAGAAATGCTGTTGAGTAAACACATAACACTGATTAAGTTGGGCAAAGTTTCCTAGAGCCTTTATGTCAATGGAGGAGCTACCGGACTTAGGCCACTCTGGTCCAATTAAGTCTGAGTGTGGTTTCACACTCAGTCTGGCCTATTTAGTCCAAATTCCCAGCAGGGGGTTTAGTAGTCACTTCTGTCATACATGGAATCTTCTTCTGTGATGAAAATCCAGATTTGGAAATGTCTGAAAAGACCAATTTAACTCTGACCAGAGACCTTTTTCAACATCATATAGTACTCATTCAGTCACTGGGAGTATATACTCTTGAGACAATCACATGATTTTTCACAGAGGTCTCAAGAGAGTCCAATATTCCAGTGTCCTAATATTATTATAAGAATTTATCCAATATGGCTTGCCCACTCTCAGGTGCAGAATAAAATACATATGAATTTGATACAGGCATCTGGTATTTGTCGTGCAATTTTACAAGAACCAGAAGGGCATTTTGTTCTTGCTGTTTGATGCAAAGAAGTAATGGGGTCTCACTTGGAGAATTTTTGGTCTTCTTAGTTGACATTGTACTTGTACTGGCTTGCCAGGCCTCCTCTTCTTGGGAATAAGGCAGGTGTTCAAGATCAATCATGCTGCAACCATAATCAACAGAAGTTTATTCTACCCCCTCCCTGTCACCCCTTTGTCCTTCTGGAAACAGTTTGGTCAAGTATGCTTGGGGACTTTTCAGAAGATCCTTTAAAATTATTGAGTAGATCCCCATTTTCCACCCCCAGTTACCAAACTGGATTTCATTTTGAATTTTGGGAATCAACGGTCCTATGGCTATTATTTTTTTCACTTTCTTTTTCTTTTAGTTGAAAACTGAAAAATCTAGCTGGTTCCTAAATTTGGGGGCTAGTCCCTACATCAAAAACTTTAAAAAAAAAGAAAGAAATAAAAAGAAAACTGTCTTTCCATGAAGCGTGCTTTCTAGGAAAATAGATGATAAAACAATTTTTCCTAAACTACTATTTCCCAAACTGAGAAATATCCAGAGGCACCTAAGTGGAATAGTGGATACAAGGCTGGACTTGGAGTCAGAAAGACCTGAGTTCAAGTTCAGCCTCAGACATTTATTAGGTGTTTGCCCCTGAACAAATCCCTTAATGCCTCTCTGCCTCAGTTTCCACCTCTGCAAAATGAGGACAATAATTGTACCTATTTTTCAGGGCTGTGAATGCAAAAAGCTCTATTTGTAAAGTACTTTGCAAATATTAAAACTATATACATACTACTATTAACTATTACAATCATATCTCCTTTATTTTGCATGTAAGCAACCTGAAGGGAAAGAGGTTAA
Source organism: Pseudochirops corinnae (assembly GCA_028646515.1). Lineage (NCBI taxonomy): Eukaryota > Metazoa > Chordata > Mammalia > Diprotodontia > Pseudocheiridae > Pseudochirops > Pseudochirops corinnae. The sequence goes on along the minus strand of CM053590.1, from coordinate 152,486,334 downwards.
ATATTTTGCCTAAAATGCCTCAAGTAGTTAAATCATATAGCTGAGTGTAGAATCAGGAGATTTTTTTCATGCTGCTTCTCATCCAACACTTTAACCACTATTTTGGTTAGTGTTTTTGAACTTTTTTCAGTTTTTGATGTCTGTGGTTTTACTGTTTCTTAAACCTGCTTAAAAAGGGCTACCTTATTTATGATGGGTACAAAAGCCTCATTTAGTCTGCTGACTACTGCTAACTAAAATTCTGTATTCACCTCGCCTTTTGAAACTGCTTCAGTAAATACATACAGCATTTTTTTTTTGGTCCCTGAGTAGCTACTGCCCCTAATGCTGACCAGGATATGGAGACTTATATAAATGTTTCCTATTACAGTATTACAGAACTTTTATTCATCACTTTGGTTGAACTTTTGGTCAGTTGGTACACTGACTTGTATCTTATAGCTGCTTTCTTGACATTTAATACAGCTCATAAGTGACACAGATCCACAAAGACATTATCTGTACCTATCACAGGTCCATTTGGTTAGTGTCACTAACAGTCTTTTAGCATGGAACACAGTGCCATTTTTATATTTGGCCTGTCTCTTTAAAATGTGCTGCTCTTTTTCAGTTGGTTTTACTTGTCTAGAAAGTACATACAACATAGGTCTGCTCAAGGGGGTAAATCTAGCAACAACCTTCACTTCTTTAAATCAGGTAAAATTTTCTAGTTGTATACGGTTTCACTAGTCTACATGATTTCACTGCATTTTACGCTTTGTGACCTTTGCTGGCAGTGTGAGATATCTCTTATGAAATTGTTTTCTAAGTCTTAAATTACCATATCCTAGTTACTATTCCCTTTTTATGCATTTGTGTGAAGGGCATCCCAGCCATCCAATCTGGGCATCTTATCAGTCCTGCTAAAACATGAGCACCCTGTCTCTTTTTTTCCAATTCTTGTAATGAGAACAGTTATCAAATCACTAGCATGGTTTCTGCAAAGGGTCATTTAAGATCTGTTTAATATCCCAGGGACTTTCCAGACTCAAACTTCCTTTTTTTGCAGTCTCACCCACATTAAACTGTAAGCTCCCAGGAGGCCATAAACTGTCTCAATTTTGTAATCTGTACTGGGGCTTAATACCCAGATCAGCAGTAACAGCTGCTTAAAAAATGAGATTTTCATTCATTTGTTTAAGAGCACTGATATGTGCCTTGATTAAATCAAGTAGGTCCTAAACACCTGCTCCAGAGTTAGGTTTGAGTAAAGTACTCAAAGTGCCTGATTAAGTATTCCATAAGGGTTTTAGTCATTTTGTTTATGTTGCTTGGCTGCTTCCACCACAATCATAGCTTCTTAAATATACCACATCCCCAGGTGTTAAATCCTCCAGTATCTTTTCATTTTTTTAAAGTCTATTTTGTGTGCAGATTTGAAAAATGTCTTAAACAGGATTCTACCAACTCTTCACAGAAAACTTACTACAATGGTAAAGTCAGATACTCAGACTTTCCTAAAAATGGACAATATTTTTTGCAGCAAGAGATGAGATTTGCTTTCTCAACATGTCTGGCTTTGCCCGCAAAGATTTTCTTCTATATGTTTAGTAAATTCACAATTGGTGCAATATTTTAAAATGATTGTAATTGCTGGCTTGATGCTCCCATATACACTGATTATTTCCTTTGCATAAATGAACCTTGCAAGGTTTTACACAAGAGGTCAAAGACTAACTAGATGTGACCATCTCATGAGCCCTTAAACACTGGGGGTTCTTAATCCCTTTTCTGTATCCTAGACCCCTCTTTGAAGTCTGATAAAGCCTATATCTCATCAGGAGATTTTTTAAAAATTACACATAAGTACATAAGGGTGATGGGCTCAGAGTCTGAACACAAATTCAAATCTGGCCTCAGACATTTACTAGCTGTGTGATGCTGGACACAACACTCAATCTGTTTACCTCAGTTTCCTCATCTGCAACAGGAGGATAAGCCTCTACCTCCCAGGGTTGTTTCGAGGATAAAGAGAGATTATTTGTAAGGCACTTGGAAAATCTTAAAAGTGCTATATAAATACTGTTCAGTTTTTAAAAAATCACAGCTGAACGCAAAATTTCAATCAGCGACTTTAAAATAAAGATGCAATTTTCTTTCCACCTAAGTTCCCAAACTCCCTGAAATCTATCCACAAGAAGCCCTGGTCAAGAATCTTTGTAAAATGTACATCAGTCACTGCTTGGAGCACTTTTGAGCAAGTCTTGCTCCTCTTCCCCTACAAGAGCAAAGAGAAGCATTATCACAAGTGGGCTGCCCAAAGTTACAAAACATACCCCAACCTCGTCTTCCTACTCTCCTTACCTTAAAATGACCTCGTCAGGAGTAGAAGCCCTAAAATTTCGAGAACCTGAAATGCAAACTATCACCTTCGGCTGAGATTCGGTTTCACCACCTGTCCTGCCCGTCCCTCGTAGGCCTTAGTTTCTGGTTTCGGGCCCCGGCTCGCGGGTGGGAGGTGAAGAGTGGGGGGTGAGGGAGTGATAATTGCCCCGTAGGGCAGGAAGAGCAGCTAAGAGAGCAGACGCAGGGGAAAGAAGAGACAAATTACCAGAGTACAGGTTTTCGGCGGTGTGTCCGCCATAGCCACGCTACCTCCAAGCCGCACACAGCCAAGGGGGCGGAACAGAGTTGGCACGCCCCACTCCCGCACCAAGAAAAAGCTCCGAGTCAAAAAGGCGCTCCCCGCGGAGTTCCCATCCCAGAATTCTCCGGGCCGCGGGCGGGGGCGGCAAAAAAACGAAACTGACCCCAACCAGCCAAGCCAAACGAGGTTCTCCATACCCTGCCTAAGGCGCGAGGGAGGCAGATCCTCCGAGAACTGGCCACCCTCTTTCTCATAGATAAAGCCCGAACGAAAAAAAGACCGATGCCTGCAGGGAGCGGAGTGTCAGACGCTACAACGCTCCTCCCCATCAAGTCGAAGGCCGCCCCCACCACTTTCCTCACTCACCGGCAGCTGCCGCAGCGGCCTCCGGCTAACGACAGCAACCGCAGCCCCGCCCCTTCCCTGCAGGGCCCCGCCCCCTCCCCGGTTCTTACCAACCTTCCTCAAGTCGTCCCGCCTGGTGCGGCACCAATTGGTCAACCACGGAAAGGTATCCGCCCACCTCCCGCTCCCGGCCCCCATTCCCTACTTCTCTCCCTGTGTCTGTCCAGAAGCTTTATTGACAAACATTTGTTCTTCTCTAACCTCTTGAGACCGGGAGGGTCTTGAGGTTGGGACAATTCAAGAATAAAAGCGGTATTCATCACTCACCTCCAGATCCTTTGCTGATTCCGCCGGCTGAGAGAAGAGAAAGGGCAGGAGGGGAAAGAGAACCTAAATACGCCATCATGCCTATGGGCAGAACCTGTAGTCAGGTCCGCTTCCTATTTTGGTGGGGTGGCGTGAGATACCCGGTAATGACAGAATGGGGACTGGGGGTGGGGGGAAACGTTCCGAGATCCAATTACGGAAGTAGGTGACTAGGGAGGAGGAGGTTGCGAGTTTGGCGTGTTACGTCACACGTCATCTCGCAAGTGCCAGGTGGCGTAATCCGTGACGTGATTCAAGAGTTCTCTGGTTAAGTTTTTGCTTTCTTTGGGCCAAGAAGACCTCGAATAGAGAAAATTAAGGGGAGTGACAGATAGGAGGACTTTCCCCAAGTGGAGCCCCCATTTTCCCGTGATAGTTAATGAATGCAGTGCTTTAAACAACACCCACCGCCACTGAAGGGAGAATTTTCTGGTGGAGAGATGCAATTATTTGAGGTAGTTGAACTGGATCTCTGAGGTTCTTTGCAACTGTGAGGTTTAGGAATTCCTCTCTTTAAATGGAATTCCTTGTGGTCCCCCCCCCCCCCATCCTGAGTCATAAAATTTCCTGTCTCCTTTATCTTATGCCGTCCACCTAACAAAGAGAGCTTTCTTGACGCAGAAGCATAGTTTTATGGTATTTCAAAATAAGGGAAGAGACTTTAGGGTGCCTTCAGGTTAGAAATAAACTAGGGGCTTCACAAAGTATTGGAAAATCAACCCGTAATATTTTTAACCCTTAGGGATCTACATCAATAACCACTGGATCTAGAACCTGGGAGCATCACAGCTGAGTATGAGACAGCCTCCTAGCTTTCTGACCTAATGGGATCGGAGAGGTCAGGCCTGAAAAGCACCTCCAAGGTACTTGGAGAGATAGAAGAGGATAGGGAGAGGGTGAGGCTTACATACCTTCCTGTCTTGGCTGGAGAAGAATTTGACATCAGCAGTGTTTCCCAGTTAGGGAACCATATTTTGAGGTTTGGGATTTAGGGGTGCTTGAGACGACAAAATACCAAGATGCAGGATCCTGCCGAAATAATTTGACTCAAGACTTCACTCATCCAAAGAAATGCAAAATTTAGTTATCTAATTCTGACTGCATTTCCCCCCTTTCTTGGTCAAGTAGTTGAATAATCCCTTCTCTTAGACTTCCCTTTACTTTTCTTTTTAGGATTGTATTTTTTCCTGCACTTTTTTTCTAAACAGGTTTTCATCTTTTTTTCACTTTGTGCCTGTTTGGTCCTTGTTTGCTTAACTTCCTTGCCAGGGTTGTCTTCTCCAGGGTCTGAGCTATCAATGTCCAGAAACTGCATCCTGCTGGCAACAGGTGTAGAGCTGTCCCTACCTCAATGGATCCCATTCAAGGGATATATAGCCTGAACAGCCATCTGGACATTGATAGCTCAGACCCATTTTTGGAGGAGGGGAGGCAGGGCAGTTGGGGTTAAGTGACTTGACCAAGGTCACACTGCTAGGTTTTTTTTTGTGTGTTAAATGTCTGAGGCTGAATTTGAACTCAAGGTCCTCCTAACTCCAGGGCTGGTACTCTATTCACTGTGCCACCTAGCTGCCCCAGGATTTTTTTTTTAATTAACTTTTGTTTATTTTTAGTTTACATCATTCATTTCCATGAGATTTTGAGTTACAAAGGGCAAGATGGATCTCCCTACCCCAGTGTCTGTATATCTTTATTCCCAGGCACATGTAATTAATAATAATTATATACACACACACACACACACACACACACACACACATTTTTTTAACATTTGATTATAGAACTTACAGAATTATAAATTATAAATTCTAGATTCTTTCCCTTCCTCCCTCATCACCCACCTGCATTGGAAAGACAAGCAATTTAATACAGGCTGTACATGTGTATTTACGTAGACCATCTCCACAATGGACATATTGTGAAAGACTGGCTATATTTCCTTCCTTCCTATCCTGCCCTCCCCCTTGTTCTATTCTCTGTTTTGTCCCTGTCCCTTTACAGAAGTGTGTGCTTCTAACAACCCTCCTCCCAACCTGCCCTCCCCTCCATTATCCTCCCTCTCATCCCCATCCCCCTTACTGTCCTGTAGGGCAAGATAACCAATTTAGAGTGTATGTCATTCCCTCCCTAAGCCAAATTCAATGAGAGTAAGGTTCACCCATTCCCTTTTGCCTTCTTCTTCTTCCTCTCCATTGTAACAGTTATCCCTTGCCTCTTCTATATGAGAGGATTAACCCCATTCTGTCTCTCCCTGTCTCCTCTCATTCTATTGCTCTCCCACCTCTCAATTTCACCTTTTAAAGTATCATCCCTTCCTATTCAATTTATCCTGTGCCCTCTGTCTATGGACACATATATACACACACTCAGATATGTATTCATATGCATATATATACCTTCCTATATAGACATATGTGTATGTATACATATATAGAGATTTATATTCCCTTCACGTATCCTCATACTTAGAAAAGTTTCATAAGTTACAACTATTGTTTTTCCATTTTGGCATGTAAATAGTTCAACTTTGATAAGTTCCTTATGATTTCTTTTCCATATT
>CM053590.1:152457668-152479937 GCA_028646515.1 Pseudochirops corinnae | reverse complement strand
TTGTGTGTGGGACCATAATAGTTGCTAGCATAGTTACATGTATCTCCTATTTCTGTCCAGCAAAGGAAAATCATTCATTATCACTCTCTGGGAATTTATGATGTGAGATTTCACCTAAAAATAATTTACCAATTGACCTTTGTTTATATGAATATATAAATACTAACACTGTTCTAAATTAAGCACTTTTTTTGCCCAGGAAAGGCAAGAAAATGTCCAGAAGATTGTATTAGAAGGAACAGAAAGAATGGAAGATCAGGTAAGAAGAATGTATATGCCATTAAATGCTAGTGTTGTTAAAGATAATTATCAAAGAGGTTGTGTGAGGGTGAGAAGGATGGTAGTCTTGTGGTCTTTCGGTTGACTCAGTTAATAGTGAGGCAAATTAGTGAGATTCCAAAGAATCTTAAAAGAATTTTTGTGGAAAAAAAAAAACTAAGTAATTACTACAAAACTAAGGGAATCTATCCAGACATTTTACCTATAAAGTAGAATCTAAGATTCAGATTGAGGGTAGGACAATCAGTGTAGGAATAACTTCAACCACAGGTGAACACTTTGCCACCTTTGTTCTTCTTAGGATAAGTTTTGGATAATTTGTTTAGTTACAAGGCCCAGGTCCTCACAGCTAACATCATTTACATTAAATTTCTGAGATATGGTAAAGACAAATGTTTCTCTTTGTTTCAAGAGGAAGCATATTCAAAAACTATTCTTTGACCTGTATTAATGAGAAATGTTATCTTGAGACCAGAGGATAGTTTTGTCATTTTTTAAATTTATGTGATTATGTTTAAATTCATGTGATTATTATACTTCCTTTTATTTGTAGAAATAATGTTTTATTAGCAGTCTTAAGGGTCCTGGTGGGAGTTCAATCTTAACTATTTGAAATTATTGATAAAAAGATTTACAGATTATGCTGTCTTCTAGCTTCTCTAGCTATAAAATATGAGATGCAGGATCCTTTTAATTGATATTTTATATCTTAAGTAATAAATAAGAAATGTTAATTTTAAGCCAGAATGTTCACATAGTGACATTTAGTGGTGTATGGTAAACCATAGTTGGCAATGTGTGACAAATTCAGTGACTGGAAAAGACTTTTTGGAAATATTAAAATCATCTTCAATTAGCACATAAACCCTTAAAAACCTTGAATGTGAAACATGTTTTATTTGACTCTTTTTAATGTTGTCAAGTATTTCTACCAAATGAAAGCATTGATTTTTGTATTCCTTCCATCTCACCATTCTAGAAAACCTCATTTATCCCTTGCTTTCATTGTTAGTAGTTTCATTACCAAGATCTTCCTGTTTTGCATGTCTTTTTTGACCTCATTTTACTTTATTATGTAGGGTCAGAGCATTATTCCAATGCTCACTGGAGAGGTTATTCTTGTAATGGAACTCCTTTCATCTATGAAATCACACAGTGTTCCTGAGGAAATAGATGTAAGTTCATATTTATATTTTGAAGTCAAAGCAGTGGTACTTTTTTCACATTTAGCAAAACCCTTTAATTTATAAATACTGATGGTAGGCTATTAACACAAAGCTGTATCTTTGTAGGGAAAAAAGTCCCTAGCAATTAAATAGAAATATTTTAGGTAATTTGGTCAATGTAAATTAATCATTTTTGAATCATATTAGCTATATTAACTTTGCTACTCATACATTTTCTGAGACTACAAAAGTTCTAATGATATAGTACTTATTTTTATAATGACAGTGTACAATTCAGATATTATGCTAGAGTTCACTTATGGACTTTATGGCATGCATATATGAACATTTATGTTGTCCTTTAGTCATTACAATATGACGTTAGCCACTTTGGTTATTGTTCAGAGGCTGCATTAAGTGCGTTTCAGTTTAAATCTGTGCAGATAATTTATTATCTGAATCTTCTTATTTAAAAGATTTTTGTTCTCATATTTTAGAGTTTCTTCTAAATTTTTAAAGAGTAATAATTCACAATCTTTGTTTGGTTAGAATGTGGTACCACTAAGAAGCCAAACAGGACAATGTGGGAACACCCATTATTACTCTTGTTGATCTAACTCTGAATTTTAAGGGCTTTCAGACTGTCTTTCTTTGGATGTGGTTAACAACTCGAGAGTCAGCTATGTTTATGGAACCTCATTTAACCTGCATGACCAGCTTTCACAAACATGCTTATGATTTACTATTAAATGTAGAAGTGATTATTTCATGGCTTTCTTTGATTGAAAGCAATGACAACTCTATGCTCTTTTAAACCTTCATAGGGCTATGTGGCGCAGTGAATAGAGCACCAGCCCTGGAGTCCGGAGGACCTGAGTTCAAAGCCGACCTCAGACACTTAACACAAAACTAGCCATGTGACCTTGGGCAAGTCACTTAACCCCAACTGCCCTACCTTCCCCCCTCCAAAAAGCAAAAAAAAAAAATAAAATAAACCTTCATGCCACAAAACTTAAAACAGCAAGCATTTCTTAAGCACTTGTGTACTATGCAGTCTGCTAAGTGCTGGATTAGAATCTTAGGACAAAAAATTCTTTCTGTACTGTGTTCTGACATATGGCTAATTTTTGTTTGCACTTTAGATAAGTGATACAGTACTAAATGATGATGACATTGGGGACAGTTGCCATGAAGGTTTCCTTCTCAAGTAAGAATTTTGTTCCAGTTCATAAAAGCCAACTTAAACAGTTTTTTGTATAATGTCAAGCTATATTGATTTTAGTGATTAAAAAAATAGGATCAAAAAACCATCCTTATTTCTCTGAAAATGGGAAAAAAAAAAAGCACCTGTTTTCTGCATATGTTTATTTGATACTTATTGGGTCTTTTGGAAAATTATTTTGACTATCCACAGTTTGGTAGAAAAAAAGCTAAGGTACAGAAGCATTAAGTAGGATTTCTAAGACCCAACTCTCAGTTTAATAGTTGTGTCACTAACTTCCATGACCCTTTTTTTTTTGTATTCTCTTATATAAATTAGTAATCTTCCAGTTAAATCAAATTCCACATAAATTTCAGAACTGTAAGTCCATATAATGGCAAAAGTGAACATGAAATTATCTCAGCAATAGTTTAAGGCTTTTACACTGTAGCTTTGGGTTTTATGATTTAAAGGTGCTACTATTAAATAATTTTTATGGTTTGTTTTTGTTTGATTTTCAGTGTGTAAAATTGTCTTATTTAACTAGTAAATTTTCCTTAAACTTACAGTGCCATCAGCTCCCACCTGCAGACCTGTGGCTGTTCTATAGTAGTAGGTAGCAGTGCAGATAAAGTAAATAAGGTAAGTCACTTTACATTTAGTAGTTTGTATTAGAATCATTAGTATTGTCAGCATATTATAAGCAGTAATTTAAAGGTGGAAATTAATATGTTATAAAAGCATTTGGAAACAACAGAGTCTGACCAAAGTGCTGTCATATACCATGACAAAAAGTGAGAAGTCATTTATCCTTTTGCAATTTGACATTTCAGAAAAGCCATTTAATAGTAGGGCAAAGACATTTTACCATAAGTGTTTGATATTTTCTTCTGTTTTAGCCATTTACATGTCCTCCCTTTCCTATTGCATTCTCCTTTCTCCCATTTTAATACTTTTCCATTTCCCCTTCTACCTCCTACTTTATCCTTTCTTTTGTGTTCCCTCCTTACTCTTTCCTACTTACATCTCGTCCTTCTTTTTTTTTTTACTTCTTTGAACCCAAAATTATTCTATCCTATACATTCTTAGAGGAGAATTGGGATATAAATAACATCATTGTTGTTATGATTGCCCTTCTTTCCTCTTATTCTAATGAAGTGACCAAAAGGATCAGACCTGTTAGTTTATTCATTTTCAGAATTGCTTATTTGTAATAATGGAAGAAGAAAATCATACCTGTAATTCAGGTATTTATATTTGGTTTAGAAATGTATCATTTTACTTTTTAGTTTAGGATTTTCTGATTCATATATGTATTGATGGCATATGTGGTTTAAAAGTATGTGCTGGTGGCTAAAAGAAACCAATTTGAGGTAAGAAATATCTGGAAGTAATATGCAAAGTGAATAATCCATATTTGAATAATTCAGTTTTAGTATAATTTCAGCATCCATGCTATTCACACCAATGAGAATAATATAATATCCCCAGAAACAGTGTAGTACTTCTGTTTTCAAAAAGACCCATTCACATTGTTATGTTCATTTAATAGGATGAGATTATCATCAGTTTCTAATACTGGTGGGTCTCTACTTTTTTGATTATACCACTCCTAGCAAAAAATTTTTTTGCAAATGTACCCCTAATATGTATATGTTTATTTATAAATTATATACATGCACTAGTGCTGTGATAATTTTAGAACCCAAAAATATAAATTTTAAAAGGAGGCAATAAAGATGAAAAAATATTTGCTCTTAGAATCAGTAGTCACATTAGCTAATTGGATATATGAAATGAAAGTAAGAAGACCAATAATTATGCCATTGTTGAGAACCTAGCTGACTAGAGGGATGTTTGTATTCTTACCAGAAATAGGGAGGTTCATAACTGACATTGGAGCAAATATGAGTTATACTTTAAACAAGTTGAGCATACAGGACATCCAACTCAAAAAATCTCATAGGCAGTAGGGGGTGTGGTGTGGATGATGAATCATTAAAAAATATTGACGAATGATGTCAGACAGGTGGGAAGATAACCAAGAAAGCAGTACCATCATTATCCTTTTCCTTGACCAGGAAGCCAACCAAGAGAGAACAGTATCATGAAAACCCAGGGAGGAAAGAATATCTTAGAGGAAAGGGTAGCCAGCAATGTCAAATGCAGCTGAAGAGTCAAGACCCAAAGATTGAGAATAGACTATGAGATCTGGTAATTAAGCAATCATTGGTAACTTTAAATAAAGAACAGTTTCAAGTCAGTCAAATATTGAGGGGCTGTGATTTCCATTAATTTACACAACTCAGATTGGAACATTTTAAATTTATACCACATTGGCTATTAACAGAAGAAAAAAAGCTGTTTCCTATATAAATTTTAATTTCTATTTGTATTTTTAAAATTATATCACTTTTCTCTTTTTCTGCATTTCAAGGGTAAAATAAACAATAAAGAACCAAAGACCAAAACTGTAAAGCACTGGGGATTCAGATACAATGAATGAAATACTATGAATGAAATACTACTTATAAGGAGCTTATATTCTAATAGGAGACATTAAAGACTTATGTAAGTCTATACAGAATACATAAAGGAAAGTAATATTGTGTGATTGCCTGGTGAGAGTAATTAGATATAAGGTAATCTGAGAGAGAATGCACCAGCAGGGATTAGTCAACAGCCATTTATTTAAATGCTTGCTGTATACCAAGCACTGTGTTAAGCTGGGTCAGGAAAGTTTCACCATAGTCCTTTGTAAATTTCCAGTGAGAGCACAACCTTTCCATGCACAAAAGAAACATAAAAATAAGAGTTTCCAGAAAATCTCATAACAAGCCCAGATGACAAGGACTCTCACATCCTTTTCATGACTTGGACAAGCTAGTGGAAATTAAAACTCTATAGGACCAGTTAATGAATATCTGTTAGTCAATTCAAATGTTGAAAATAATGGAATGTAAATAACCCATTGAGTTATTTTTGATAACTATTAAAGCCATGCAGAAATAGCACCTCCCTGCCAACTACCTAAAACATGCTCCAATAATTCATTTTCACAACAGAAATTTCTAAATCCTATCTAGTGGCCCATTTTTTTCAACCAATATTTGATAGAACGAAATTTCAGTGCAGTGGTACCTTGACTTTATGAATTTAATTTGTTCTGTTACTGAGCTGGTAACTCAATTTGCTCGTATATCAAATCAATTTTCCCCATTGAAATTAATTGAAATGCCATTAATCCGTTCTAGCCCCCAAAATGCCACCCCAGTATTTTTTTGTTACATGTTTTTAAATAAGAAAAAGTATTTATAAATAACAGATATTGTATAAAAACATAATAAAAGAGAATGTAAAGAAATAAACTGGTTTTATAAAGTGTATATTTACCTTAGATATCAGACGACTTGAGCTAACAGAAGATACTGGCGGAGGTGGAAGGTGAAGGAGATAGATGGAGGAGGTCAGAGGAGTTTTGTTTTGTGCTATTTCGGTCACTTTCGTTCATTTCCTTGCTACACTCTTAATGCTACACTTTATCCCTGAACTTAATTGCTACAATATCTTTTTTTGCTTTCGCTTAATTTAATTTTCTTCACTAGCGAGGTAAACACGTGGACTGAAAGAGTGAGGTCGGGATGCTGGGTGGGCATTGGGTTGTGGCATTTGCTGCACCAACTAGCAGTGGCTCGTACCTCAAATTTTGGCTCACAATTCAAAGCAGAAAATCGACCGGATGACAACTTGTATTTTGGAAATCTCGTAAGTTGATGCACTCATACGTCAAGGTACCATGTATTACAAAAGGCTTTGAACCGGGATGGCCTTTTGGTGGTGCTTTTAGTTGGATTTTATTTGCACAGATCTCAGAAGTGATCTTTCATTGTACCTAGCATTGCTATTTCTAGAAAATTATATTTTTGTCTGAACTAGTTTGCCGTGGCAGGTGAGGCAGCTTGGAAGTGCACTTAATTATTGGAAACATTAAAAAAATGCTGTTTTTGGACTTATTTATCAGTAAATAAAACTTAAATTTCTATTCAAGATTTCTTTCTTTAGTAAACCAGTGACCCTTTTGCTATATATTTATGGGTTTGGTTTTTTTTCCCTACTCAGATCCTCTTTTGTTTTACAGATAGTGAGAACATTGTGCCTTTTTCTGACTCCTTCAGAACGAAAATGTTCCAGACTTTGTAGGAATGAGTCTTCATTTAAGTATGAATCTGGGTTATTTGTGCAAGGTCTTCTCAAGGTACAGTTTGTGCTCTTTTCAACAAAATGAAATCCCAAACCATTTTGGAAACTCAATAAAAATATTTACTATTTTATGTGTTCAGACATACACATGCACACACATTTTATATTTTTATATATCTGTATATTTCATCGTGGAATGTATTCCAGGGAATGTAGTCTCTACACAATCACTCTTCCCAGACTAAAATATGTGTCCTGGGGTATGTTGATTGTGCAGTCCATAGGACACCACAGTATGTTCCCCCTACTAGCAGTATTCCACATCTAACAATTTACAACTACTCAGTGTTTTTGCTATGCCCAGCTTGCAAAAACCACTACAAAAATAAATTCGTTTTTATTTCTTTGAGAGAAAATTTCCATTAATTTACACAACTCAGATTGAAACATTTCTTTTTTTTCTGAGCAACTTAGCAGTTTTGCTATTTTTAAATTTATACCACCTTGGATATTAACAGAAAAAAAGCTGTGTTTCATATATAAATTTTAATTTCTATTTGTATTTTTAAAATTATATCCCTTTTCTCTTTTTCCGCATTTCAAGTATAAAGTGAACAATAAAGAACCAAAGACCAAAACTTTTAAGTAATTGTTCAGATGCTTAATTATACTAAAATAATCAAAGATGCAGTGTTGTTTATTTTTTCCCCTTTTTTTTTTTTTGTCTTTGGAGGGGGGAAGGTAGGGTAATTAGGGTTAAGTGACTTGCCTGAGGTCACACAGATAGTAAGTGTTAAGTGTCTTAGCTAGGATTTGAACTTAGGTCCTCCTGACTCCAGGGCCAATGCTGTATTCACTGTGCCACCTAACTACCACCTCATTGTTTATTTCTTGAATTTTTTTTTACTATTTTGGAATTATCAGTAAGATATAAAGTAATAGCTTGCATATTGTTCTGAGACCCTTATTCTGTCTTAGAGTTGCTTTCTTGAGGATGCAAATAAGGCACAGTGATTAAAAAAAAAAAAAAGGGAGGGGGAGAAGTATACAAAACAAATGCATATAGAACATTTTACCTATTCCATATAGAAACTGTTAGAAGCATCACACTGGGTACTCACAGTGACAGAATTTCAATGTGACTACTCCTTGGGAACAGTAAAACTGCCAACTTAATTTGTGCAAATTTATCAAAATCAAAGAATGCATATGTTGGAAAGTAATCAGTTGAAGAATTTAATGCTTTCTTTAGTAGCCTCTCTTGATCATAAAATCTTAGGACTTATGGAGCTGGAAGAAACCTCAAATCATTTGGTGCATTCTCTTTCCTGTGTACCTTTGCCTACACAATTCTTGCTCATTATTCAAGGTTGGATCAATTGCTGTTTCTTCCCTAGTCCCTATCCCATCTAACAGCACACTCACACCCTGTTTTGTACCTCTTTGCCCTTCTTGTCATATTACGGTTAGTTGCATAAACTGGCTAACCCTCCCACCAGACCATAGGGCATGATAAGCAGCATGGTAATAAAGAAAAGACCACTGCATTTGGAGACAGAGAACCTGGATATAAATCCTTTGTCTGCTGCTTATTAGTCATGTGATCTTTGTGAAGGATCTTAAACTCTTAGGTCTTCCATTTCTTTATCTATCAAATGAGGAGATTGGTCCAAATGAATTATAAGGTTCTTTCCTGCTCTAAATCCTCTGATCCAATAATATCTTTACCCCCCCACGGTGCTTAGTTGAGTATATGAATTCAGTAATTGCTAAATGAATGAATGGATATTTACAGATCAAAACCAGACCTTTAGAAAGGTGAAGTACTTTTCCAGTCACCTAGATAGTGAATGCACCCAGGACTTCTGAGGCACAGCAAAGTGCCATTGCTCTGTATGTGCTAGTTTCCCTCATGTAAAGAAAAAGTGTCTCATCTATTAATAAGTTAAATATCCATATTAAGCATATTTGGGGTGTGATGGATGGAATTGATACAGAAAGAGCATGAATGTTCTCATTCTTTTCCATGTTTGGTTTTGTTGCCTCTTTCCCATTGGTCATTCCATCAGTTACAACCCTTCTATACAACCAGACTAATGTCCAGTGTGAAAGTATTTGCAGATCCTATACTTGATTGCATGCCACCATGGAGGGTGGGGAGAGAGGGGAGAAAATTTGAAAGTCAAGGGATTGTGGAACTGAATCTTGTAAACTAAAAGTAAATAAATCAATTTTAAAAAAAATAAAAATGAAGAGAAGGAAAAAAAAGAGCATGAATAGAGTTATCTTAAAAAAGATAACTTTTCATAAACGAGAGTCATAACTAAACAGAAGTATAATAGGCTCTTTTGGTAGCTCTTTGAAAGTTAGGAAAGTTTTGGTATCCTGCTTATTTGTTAATATTTTATAGAATTAGGCAGTGGTTCTCAACCTGTGGGTCATGACCCCTTTGGGGATTGAACGACTCTTTCACAGGGGTTGCCTTAGACCATCGGAAAACACATATTTTCCATGGTCTTAGGAACCAAGACACCGCTCCTCTATCCATCTCCAGGCAGGTCCACCCACATGCAGATACACCCACATTCGAGTATTAAAGGGTTGCGGCATTAGGAAGGTTGAGAACCACTGGAATAAGGGAAAATCCCAATCTTGAAAAACCTGAAAGCATGGAAAATTTATCTAAAATTTTCATAGCAAGTTTAATTTACCTTTTACTGTGACAGGATTCAACTGGAAGTTTTGTGCTGCCCTTCCGACAAGTCATGTATGCCCCGTATCCCACTACACACATAGATGTGGATGTTAATACAGTGAAACAGATGCCACCCTGTCATGAACATATTTATAACCAGCGTCGTTACATGAGATCAGAGCTGACGGCGTTTTGGAGAGCCACTTCAGAAGAAGATGTTGCTCAGGATACAATTATCTATACAGATGAAAGCTTCACTCCTGACTTGTATGTAATGGCTTCCAAATTGTATTTAATATTGCTGTAGTTCTACAACATAATTGTTATCTTGTGTTTGAATGCTACCAATAACATCTAAATGCATAAAATTCAAATAATATGTTTGAAAGGGAACATGATTAATGATAATGTTAGAAGGAACATTTTCTAAGGACCTGTTTTTCCTGTTAACCATTCTTTTTTTTCTTGAATGGTTCAAATTAACCTTTCAAAATGACAGTAGTATTAACATTAATATAATTAACTTGTTAACTAAACAGAAGGAATGAATTCTGGCTATTTTTATTCTGTAAAAAGCATGCAATATACCCTGGGCATAGTGCAAAATACATTGTAATAAATGCGTATGGGACTGAACCTCTTTTTTTATACTTTACAGTGAATCATATTTTATATATAATTTTACTCATTCCAGTAATAGGATATGGCTTTTAAATTCAATGAAATGAAAATCCATGATAGTAAAATTATAGGTTGAATATCTTTTTCCCAGATAGAAAAGTGGTGACTATGAAAATAGATAATGATCATAACATCATGGAGAAAAATCTAACACCGAAAATAAGAGAATTACAGTATAACTTTCATCTTTTAATCTTTCAGATGTTGTTTTCTTTATAAATGCAACTGTTCATCAGATTAAATTATCTAGACCAGCAAAGATGGAAAGAAAGAAGATTCAAGTTCCGATTACCTGAAAGCTTATCCAGAAAAATGATTTCTCCATTTGTTCATGTCAAGAAGTGTAGAGCAGGGGCAGCTAGGTGGTGCAGTGAATAGAGCAGCAGCTCGCCCTGGAATCAGGGGGGCCTGAGTTCAACTGTGGTCTCAGACACTTCACACTAGCTGTGTGACTCTGGGCAAGTCACTTAACCCCTATTACTTTCCCTGCCCCCACCCACTCCCCCCAAAAAAGCATTGGGTGACAACAGTGTTATTACATGTCATTATGATTGACCTCGCAAAATAGAGCAGGGCACTTATGTCTAAGATGTAGACAGTAAAAAAGGGAAAACCCAAATCACCATCTCATTGACACCTTATTTCATTATACAGCTTTCATTGAGACCAGCACACAAATGGAGCCTACCTTGTTTCACCTCTAGTGTTTCTCGCAGTTTCCCTGAAGTAGCATCAGTAATTCTTCAAGTTAGCACGTTGCCTTAAGACACCCAACATAATGCTCATCTATTGCTACCTAGTGCCTTAGAAATGGAGCTACTGGTGTCTAAGTCAACCAGTGTTCTGTACGGCCAGGCATGTGAAGTGCTAATTTTGCTGTTTGGTCACTTTTCTTCCACTACCGTCTCTCCAAACCTCTCGTCTTTCTCCTTATTTTCTAGGCTACGGTCAATCTGACATACTCTCTCATTACTTCTGCTGAAGTCAGATTTCTCCATACTCCCCCTGACTTCCCATTGTTATTGCTTTTCTTTTTCTTTTAGTTTCTTACCCTTTATTAAATGCTGACTCCCTTTCTGAGTCTGACTTTGGATTCTGATAAATTCTTTGAGAAAGAGTACAGTATTTTCCTGAGTTCTCAGTGTGGCGTAAGCCAAGGGAGGATATTTTCCTCTCTAATTTTCATAATATACATCAATTGATCATACTCCCCAAACATACCCCACCAGAAATATAAGGATGGTTGAAGTGAGGTTATGTAAAAGAAATCCTCGTTGCCTGTCCTATAGTACCATGTCATCCTTTGTACCCATTATATTATATTATTTCCCTCCCAAACCTGATTATAAAGAGTTATTAGTTTATAAGAGCAATTTTATTTACAGGTTGTTAGAACCAGTCATTACTGTTATTTACTGCCTATACTTTAGCATGATCTCTGTTTTCAGAGGCAAGTTATAATAATCCATGTAGTGATTTGATTATAGTAGAAAGAAGAAAGTGAACTGACCTGAAAGTCTCTATGGGAAATAAGTCCCTTAAATTATAGAGTTAATTCAAGCTAAGTTCGTAAAAACTAGATGTATTTTTTCTTCCTACCATCTATAAACTGTTTCTCTTTGTTGCCATTTTTTAACTGTTTGATTTATATCCTGTCTTTCTGCTGTCTTCCCAGGAATGTTTTTCAAGATGTCCTGCACAGAGACACACTAGTAAAAGCCTTCCTGGATCAGGTAATAGTTGAATTGGAAATCAACAAAAATAAAATAGTTTCTTATTTAATATAGGCTTCCATTATCCTCATTATATCATTCATTGCAAACAAATCGTATTTTTAATGTTCTTTCTAAATATCTTCAAACTTATTTTCTTCTTCAGTACAAGTGGAAAACCTATACTGTAATTAAGGGAAAAACTGGCATTCACACATCTGCTGCTATATATTTTAATTACAGTCACGCTATCCATAGATTATAATGCCAAAAATTACTGACTTTTGATTCAGTTGAAATAATTAAGTAGACACAGCATTTTCCTAAACCAGGTATTTTTGCCTGGTTAAACTACCTCTTTTAGGCCAGGCATTGTGATAGCTCATGGAGATATAAAGACAACAAATGAAATTGTCCCTGTCTTCATGGGGCTTACATATTTGGGGGAGAAATAACACATATATGCATAAATATATACAAAACTTAAAAAGCTAATGAAGTGGAAGGAGGTATCAGATGAAAGAAAAATATTCTGTTTGAAGAGTACCAAGATGAGTTCAGCTGGACCATTTAAATTCCTTTGAACTCTATCCTTAGAGATAACAGGGAACAACTGGAGTTTATCAGACAACCAAGTGACTTGATCAGATTTGTGCTTTAAGAAATTCACTTTGACAGCTCTCTGGAGAATAGACTGGAGAAGGGAAAGACTTGAGGCAAGTGGACCTGTCAGGGTTATTATAGTAATACAGGCAAGAATTCATGAGGGCTTGAATTAGATTGAGGAGAGAGACAAAAAAAGAGAAGCAAGAGAGGATGTGAAGGAAGAATCATTAAGACTTGGCAGTCAGTTGTTATTCAGTAAACACTAAGCACCTACTATGTATGTGTCAGGCATTGGTCTGAGTGCTAGGGTAAAAAGAATCTTGTCGAATTGTAATATATGTATCAGAAATTTTGTTGGAGAAGAATTCTAAAGGATATATCTTGCTCTGTCAAATCAATTTTGGGGAGAGATTCAGGAAACAAACATAGGGATGTCTCATAGTCTTTTCCATTGTCAGTTGTTTGGCTAAAAACATAGGGTCTATCATAGAAAAATGTTTTTAAAGACTGCTTATTCCTTTTTACTTTTTTAATATTGCTTAAATATATATGTAGACCATTCTCACAAAATGAGAAAGGCATATCAGTTGGTAATTATTAATGTCCTTTTGATTAAGTTCATTGAGTAGTAATATAGTCCTCACCACCTCCCGCTCTCTTCAATATTTTCCTTTCCTTGCAAGGTCTTTTAAAACTGTTGCTTTCAAGATTATATCCCTTCCAATACATTTTTTTGCCGTATACTGTCATTCTTCCTGATTTCATTGTCTTCAGCACCATTTCACTTTCCTCATAATGTAAAATGGGAATTGAGGTATTGAAATGTAGTTCAGTTGTCATTGATAAGAAAATAGATCATTATAAAAATGTTTACAGAGTTATTCTAAATAGTCTGTTTGTTGTCCTTTTGACAACTTTAGAAATTTAAGGCATTCAGATACCTGTTGACTTACTCATCAACTGTAATGACTTTAGAAGAAAAAAAAAGCAAGAAATAATCATCTCAGTAGAATTATAAACATAATTTCACAGCATTAATTTGCTAATTATTCTTCCATGCTGTGAACATTATTTGGTATTTTGTTTAAAATACTGACTTATATCTGATTTTATTATATGGGAGTAGATCAATAATAGGAGTTGATGACTTTTGTCCCAATCCATTTGATCCTTTTTGTACTCTGCTTTTCCCAAGTGAGTAGTTAGGCCAAACTCTCGAGTGATTATTGGATTGATCCCATTTAGAAGGCTTTACACAGTGTCAGCCCAATGGTATATGTAAATCAGAGCTATCTGGAGGATCTAGTTATCCACAGGAACTCCTTTCTCTTCCATTTGTACTCTATGCTCAACATTTCCATGTCCTTGGCATTATGAGAGTATATTTTGGCAAGAATATCTTTTTGAGGGGCAACTAGGTGACACAGTGAATAGAGCACCGGCCCTGGAGTCAGGAAGACCTAAGTTCAAATACGGTCTCAGACACTTAACACTTAGTAGACATGTGACCTTGGGCAGGTCACTTAACCCCAATAGCCCTTCCTTTCCCCCTCCGAAAAAGCAAAAAAAAAAAAAAAGTCTCCTTGCCTAATGCCTTGTTTCAATAAATAATTCAAGGAATGTTGAATGACTTTGACATGTATTAGAAGCCTTTTTGGAAAAGATCCCTCAAGGTGCTATTTTTCTCTGTCAGATCAAATCCTTTTTTTATTGTCATCAAACTATAATCAGAATGAAAAGAATAAGCAAGAAAAACCAAGTGGATGCAAAATACCCAATATCTTAGCCCAGCAGTCTCCAAGTATGTCCTGTGGCATCATTCCAGGGATATATGATCAGCCAGTTAGAGGGTAGAATAATAGGTCATATCCCATCCTCTTTGTGATAGCTGATTGTGGGCTTGTTCCTAATAGAGCTACATCACCTCTCTTTCACTCATTTATATGTCATCACTTCTCACATTTCTTCCCCTCTCAGTGCTGACCCCACTAAGTAACTGTACTGTGCATCAGCCCAAGTTCTAGCTAACCAAGTGTATTGCAGTTGGGTGGGCAGCATGCCCTAACAATCACCCTTGTAAATCTCTCACCCTTCCTTGCTCCACCCCGCATCCTCCTCTTGGCTACCACAGGCACCCTTCAGCAGGTGAGCTTTGTATTTGGTGTAGTGGCAAATGAGTAAGGTGTCTCACTTTTATTTATTGGTGAAAGAATGACTAACATAGGATGAACAAGCAAAACAGTCCCATCACATTATATTGCAGATCCTATCGTATTATATTTTCCTCCCAAACCCACCCCTCTTTATGAAGGACATTGGTATCCTTCCTATCTCCCTGACTCTTAATCTTCTTTTTCCTCATTCATTCCTCACTCAACTGAAACTGCTTTCTTCAAAGTTACTAATGTTCTTTTAATGAACATGTCACCAATAAAACCTCATATCTGTCCATACACTTTAAAATCTTCTAAATGAAGATTTTTCATTATGATTTTAACCCACTGGTTAAAAAATGTAAAAGTGCACAGCTTCCAATTAGTTTGCCAGAACAACTGATTGAAGTTAAGGAAGGTGGAAATTTACTCACTGAATTTTTTAAAATACCATTTCATAATAGGTACATATGACTGAAAAATGAGTATCAGGATATAGTATGCCCAGACAGCAATGATGTATTTCTTTCATTTAGAGCTATGTATCTCTGTGAGGTATCTTTTTTCAGCCGTGAAAGGCTTTAAACCAGGTGTCAAAATGATCCAGACCTTAGACTCATTATCACAGTGTTAAATCCAAATTTCCAAAAAAAAAAATATAACATATTCAGTCATTGATCACACAAAAATATTATTTAGCAATAATGCTATTATAATGATTGAAAAGTTTCTTTTGTACCATTGAATGTTATTTTCAGAGTATTATATCATTTTATTTCTTTTTTGGGCAAGTTTTATGATGTATAGGACTTTGTACAATAATAGTACATGTATACAATTTATGAATAAGAAAATACATAAATTAGAGTACACGCACAAACATTTTTTATTGGCAGGGATATATACTTTTTTTAAAAAAGACTTGGAGACTATGAGACTGGCCAGTCCATAGACTTTTCATACATACATAACACTGCAGATGGTCAGTGAGCTGCTCCCAGAGTTGAACAAGAGGAGAACATGCTGAGTTATCTTAGGGAAGTGTGTAGTGTTTTTATTGATGTTCAAGGTTCTCTCATCTTTTTACAAGTCATGTAATACAAGTCTCAGAGAATAAAACTTGAGGATCTTTTTCCCAGAGGTCAGTGTAGAGATAATATGAGCATAGACTATAACATATTCCAGATGAGAAATTGTGTAAGAGAAGCAGCATAAAGTATCTCATCTTCCAATGACAGATTTATGTGAACAAAAAAGAGGGAACAATTATATAGCAAGAACAGAGAATAAGCAATGAACAATTTTCATGATCCTATTGGTAATGGATCATAATGTCAAAACATGTAAACTCCATATGATACAAAGTCACACTAGGTTGAACTGTTTTCTGTGCTTTGAAGGAATACATATATTGAGATACACGTCCATCAGAATATTGGAAGTGTTTGCTGAGGTGGTTATCAGTGATTTTGTCATTGATTTTAGTTAGTAAATAATGTGTGTTGGTTATAGTAGAATATGGTCTTTGTAACTTTCCTTACCACAACTATAGTATTAGTAGGTTTTCTTGTAAAGCTCATCACTGTAACTAAAGTTGCTTCTTTAATCATCATCAATGGCAGACCCTACCTAAAAATGATGAGACTAGGAGTAATGGTCATTTCTAGGCTCCTTTGACTTCCTCCTTTTGGTTACTGCTTTAAAGTCAATTACACTTCTGCAATAAATGGTGGTAATCAAAGACAATTTCTTTGTCTTTTCACATTCTTCATCATCAGTCATTTGTTTGTTTAAGTTGGGCTGAGGCTGTTGTAGTTGCACCCAATATCATCTTTATCTTTCTCATTTTAATCTAATATTGATTTTGGTCTTTGCTCAAACAAGCCTGATTGCTCAAAGAAAACTGATTCTAATAACTCACGCAGCAATAACCAGTAATTTCTTGCCCAAGATAATAGTTCCTTTTTTTGTGTGATGTTCTTAGGAGCATCGATGTAGAGTTGGAAGGGAGGAAGGGACCTCAAAGTCAGCTAGTCCATACCCCTTGTTTCACTGATGAGGAAACTGAGGCCCAGTGAGGTTTAGTAAATTGCCCAAAGTCACACAGATAGTAAGCATTGAAAGAATTTAAAACCCAGGTCCTCTGCATCCAGTCATTGCTCTTTCCATTGGATCATATTTCCATCCGGGGCTTGATACATCTTCTATTTTATGTCACTCTCTGGATGAAAGTATCGGTGATACTTGGGCCTAAATTTCCTGAAGTCTATAAGCCTTTTTGACGTCTGTGTTTCTCTAACTTGAGTTGTATTTTCCAACATTTTCTGTGGTTTTTTTATACCCACCTTCACATCAGAGTCACAAGGTGTAAAAATTGGTTATCTTGAAGACCAAGTAGTTCTTTAAAAGTTTTTTTAATATCTTCATCCTCTGCAACAAATGTTAGCACATGTGCTGCACTTATCTTCGTGTTATTTTATTTATGCTTATCATAAGCACTGCAAGATATCCCATAAAAGTGGCATTTCTTGTTGCATTTGAGTACACAATGAAACCAGCTCCCCCAACTTCTTTGTTTGCTTCTCCAAGGAGAGTGTGTGAACCATCATCCATTTATTTGCAACTACATTTTGCCCTTCTGTTTTAGCATGAGAATATCAGTATTGATGTGTTTTAGTTTCAGCATATAAATTTGTTGGTCCTTGGACAAAGATCTCATGTTTAGAGTACCAGTAGTAAAGTTAATGTTTATAAATGGTCAAAAAATGTTTTTATCACCCTCTCTACTGCTATTCCATCATAGTCTCTACAAAAGCATAAGGATACCACACTGAGTGGTGAAAATGAATTTATGGAAAGAATTCTGGAAGAAACATAAATATGAAAGTAGTAGTTTTTAGAGTAACTTTGTTTACTCATAAAATACCATTGTTTTTCCCTTAGATCTTTCATCTGAAACCTGGTTTGTCTCTGAGAAGTACTTTTCTTGCACAGTTTCTACTTGTCCTTCATAGAAAAGCCTTAACACTAATAAAATACATAGAGGATGATACGTAAGTAAAACTTCTAGTAGAATGAGCATAATTTTACACTTTTTCAGGTGAACATTTTTAATAATGTAATGGGATTTTTTCTTGTAATTTTCAGGCAGAAGGGAAAAAAGCCATTTAAATCTCTCCGAAACTTGAAGATAGATCTCGATTTAACAGCAGAGGGCGATCTTAACATCATAATGGCTTTAGCTGAGAAAATCAAACCAGGCCTACATTCATTTATCTTTGGAAGACCTTATTACACTAGTGTACAAGAACGGGATGTGCTAATGACGTTTTAAAAGTGTAACTTTATAAGTACATTTCATCATACTAGCGAGTGCTGCTCAGAGAATTAGTGTTATGAAAAACATCATCTTTTTGGTCATGCATCCAAAGCTCTGCTCTATACTTTGAGCTAAAAGTTAATGTACTGCAATCTTTGTGAAATAAAGTATTTTATAATTACTTTGTCAGGTACATCATTACAAATGAATCCCTTTTTACATGCACTTTTTTTGGAATAGACTTTTGTTTACAATTATAATAAATATTATTTAATGTTAGGGTGATGTCTAAATTTGACCATAGCTGCTGTCTTCAGAACCTTGCAAATATTTGATTTAAATTCATCTCAGAAGGTTTTTTGTTAATTTTTCATAAGTTCTTCAGTTGTTTTCCAAACTATTTTTCCGGGATGAGGTTGGGGGGCATTAGGTTGCTATAATACTTTGTATTCTGTAGGTCAACTATTTGAAAGTCAGAGCAGTTTACCAGAGTCAAAAGGGAACAAAAGGGAAAGGTGAACATAATTTAAACTTTAGAAATAAAAATACTGATCAAGCAATTACTAGAGCTACATAATGTAGATGCTACTTTAAAACTGAGTCCTTAAACTTTATTGAAAAGGCAAATTATATTCAGACTCTGATTATAGTGTACTACCCTATATTTCTCATTTTATCATCCAGGCTAATTGAACTATGAACAAAATACAGGAGGGATTTTTTTTAAATTTACATTTAAATTGCTCTTATGAATTTTTTAATAAAGCATTTTCTTTGTTAAGAGCGAGATTTAAAACATTTATGTCTTTTTCTCCTTAAAAATACAAATTTGGGGGAGAATATAAAATGTTTTTAAAATAATTTAATTTTCCTTTTGCATATGCTTATTCTGATTTTGCAATCACTGTAACTCTGAAATTGTAAAAAGTTGTGTCAAAATGCATTAGTAGAAACCTTTTTGATCACAGAGCTGTTTGTTTCTACCTACTTAAACCTTTGAGTCCAGATTCATAAGAGTTTTGTCTTTTTTTCTGGATCAAACAGGGGAAAGCAAGAAGTAGTTTTCCTTTTCTGTTTTAGGATGGATGATTTTTCTTTTTTTGCAAGAAGCATTCTGACTAACAACTTTAAAATGCATATAAGTGCTTTAGAGGACTTGGGATTTTGCCAGTTTATAATTTGTTAGAGGCATTGAAATACTAGCTTTGTGGTGCTAACATTTTCTTTGCTTTATCCTCACCCCAGAGCCCAAAGGTGTTATCATGCGCAATTGTATTGCTGTTGTGCTCTCCAGTGATACTTTAATTATTATTCTTAGAAAACCCTTTATTGTAATTTTTCTTAAAGGAGTTTGTGGGAGATTCCCTTGTCTCATGAAGTAATTTGTTTTTTCCTATTGAGACCATTTTGCCATTTTAAAAAATGGAAAGATTTAATTGAAAAGGAAATAAAGTACATGTTTCTCAATTGCTTATACTGAAAAGGATAATCTTAGGCCACAGTTAAGCTCATCATACCTAATTGGGAATACTTTCTACCTTCTACATATTCAGAATATTTTCATCCTGAAGAATAGGTACTACTTTGGCAGAAGTTGGATATCGTTTGATTCCCTTCATATTTTGGGTCCTGCTACCTATGCAATAGCTGATTAACATGTTTTTATATTCAAAAGAATATTGTTGGTATGAACATTATGTCAGTGCCCAAGAAAATCTTTCCATTTTAAATTGCACTAGAAACAATGAAAAGAATTAATATTTAGAAGAGAAACAAAAAGGATAATGTTTGTGTAAACTTTCCTTTCCAAGAAAATTTTACCACAAAGATTCATCTTGTTTTAAGTTAGCAGCTTTTTCTCAAAGCAAATAATAGCTATCAAAATCTTGATTTTTTAGGCAAAACCCTGATTTAAATACATAATGCACTATAGCTCAGAGCTTTGAATAATCAATAGACACTACCAAATGCAGTGTCCCATGGCTCACTCAAAGCCTTGAGTCTTAATTTAAATGCTGGATTGTTGTTCAAATGCTGGGTCGTATGTATAGAATACATAATGTACAGTGAAATAAGTTATTAGAGCATGTGCAGATTCTATGTCATATATCTTCTTTTTCCAGGCAGGAGGATTTTGAATAAAATGTCTTTGAAATTATTTTTGTCTGATTCATTTGTTCTAGGCATATCAGTACTTAGGTCATATCAGTACTTGGGTCACTGGAAAGCTTGATTGAGTCTCTAGTTCAAGTAAATATCCAGTGTGTCTATACTAACCTTTATTAGCTTCTTCTTGTTGTTTCTTAAAAGGAAACCGATTGTATTTTGAGGTCATTTTTGATAACAAAAGTTCTACTGTGTAAAATTCAACTAATTGTGAGGATCATCTGGAGATTTAAAAAAAAAACATTTCCAAAGCAACATTTCATTTGAAGTATGTTGTTTTTTTATTTCAATGTAGTCATTTGGTAGACTCCTAAAATCAGCTTGTCTAGATGGAGTTATGATTTCATAGTTTTGTAATCACAGCAAACTCATTCAATTCCTTTACCATAGACTCCTTTAGTAAAAATGCAGACAATGTAAATCTCCAGTTGTAACCAAGGAAACAAAGAATAAAATCAAAAAGCTTTTGGTTACAGGAGAACGAGTTAATACAGTGTAAGTCAGTTTAGTAACAGACTGAAAATGCTTAATTTCTTATGTTCTTGGGTGAGAAATGAAAACTTTAACATTAATGTTGCCAGATAAACATGAACACAGCTTTCCAAATTTCTGTAATGCATTAAAAATGGAGTAAATTTCAGCAGTACTGCCTATCAGATTAGGCACGGTATTGGAAAGGTCTCCTATTTAAATGAATTTTAGTTGTAATATGCAGTTTTCTAGGTTATGACTTCACAAATACTTACCACTCATGAACAGTTATTTGTCCTTGGAGTATAGTTTGAAATACATGTAACCACCCACTTTTTAAAGCTAGGTGGTAAGGGATGGGGGGGGGGGGGTAGCATGAATTAACAGATGGTCAAACTATGCATTTTGACTTTTACTAAATGTAGTTATGTTTGAGTAGATGTAGTTTGATTTATTATGTGCAACTTTGTGAAATAAGCTTTCATATATAATGAAGTTGTTTGTTTAAAACTAAAAGAACATGAACCCAGAGAATTTGGATCATCCAAAACCAATTTCTTTGCTTCCAACAATCCCCAGTTTCCCAATTTTACTGAGGCACTATTAGTTTAATGGCTATATAAATTTTATTTAATAAGTTTTGCATATCATTCATCTCTAATAGATTAACCTGAGTGATGCACTGCCTGGTTCAAACTTTTGTAAGACTCATTAAATCTCCTTCCATCTCTAAACCTGTGAACCTCTGGCTACATAGTATGGTCTTCTCTCCATCTGTTTGTCAGCCTTCTCAAAAAATTTTTTTTTTGCTTTTTGGTGGGGGAAAGCAGGGCAATTGGGGTTGAGTGACTTGCCCAAGGTCACACAGTGTTAAGCATCTGAGGTTAGATTTGAACTCAAGTCCTCTTGATTCCAGGGCCGGTGCCGTATTCACTGTGCCACCTAGCTGCCCCTGTCAGCCTTCTCTAAAAGGAAAATTATGTTAAAATTTGGTCTGGGGTACTGAAATTGGTTTCTTTCTATACAATTTACCCCACTATTAAGTTATATAAAACTGAAGATGGCGGCATAGCAGCAGCAACATATCGCAGCTCTCACATAGCCACCCCAAAATACCCATGGAATAGGACTCTAAACCAAACCTAGAACTCCCAAACACACACAAAGATACTTCCCACTAAAGTCAGCTCGGCTACGAGGAACCATATCAGCACTGCAAACTGAAACCAGCCTGGCCTGAAGAAGCTGCTGAGCCCCAGGGGCGGCTGGATGGGAGGAGCCTCGGATTAGTAGCAGCTGCGAGCAGCGTTCAGAACTAGGTCATTGGGACTTGTAAAATCAGGGGGAGAAAAGCGGTCCGGCTGAAAGGCCTCCAGGGCTGGAAAGCGCAAGACAGAGGTTTTGCACCCGCCTCCGCATTGCAGCTTCCCGCCTGTAGCCTGCAGACAGCAGGGGGACTAAGTGATTGTTCTGAGGCCAGTGCTCTCACGTTGAGCGGCCTGGATCCGGATCGCCATCTTGGGCCTCAGTCTTGGAGTCTTCATTATCCAGTGAGCCGGAAGTAAGTAGGAAGGGTCCCAGCACCTTCCTGAGAGCTACTGCAGCCGGGAGGACCCCAGC
>CM053590.1:152433691-152457168 GCA_028646515.1 Pseudochirops corinnae | reverse complement strand
GAGGGGGGACACACTGGGATGGCTGTTTTGGGGTGGTGGGTAGGGGAAAGAAGGAGAGAAAATATGTAACTCAAAATCTTGTGGAAATGAATGATGCAAACTAAAATAAAATTTAAAAAAACAAAACAAAAAAAACTTTTAAAAAATTTATATGAAACTTAAAAGGTAGCTATATCATTATAAGAATGTTGTAATTTTTATTTTTGCTCAGTAAATATTCTGTTGCTGGGGCAGCTAGGTGGCCCAATGAGTAGAGCATCGGCCCTGGAGTTGGGAGTACCTGAGTTCAAATCCAACCTGACCCTTAACACAGTAGCTGTATAACCTTGGATAATCACTTAACCCTGATTGCCCTGCCTTCCCCTCTCCAATACATATATTCTCTTGCTAGTGTTCTAGCTGTCTACAATTTGCACCAGATTTCTTACATAAGCTATACCTTTTTTATGTGCTTTACATTTAAATAAAATTTTGCACTTCATAAAATGCTTTCGTGTGTCATTTCCTTTCACAGATTTTTTTTTTGGAGGGGGAAAGGCAAGGCAATTGGGGTTAAGTGACTTGCCCAAGGTCATACAGCTAAGTGTGTGTCAAGTGTCTGAGGTCAAATTTGAACACAAGTCCTCCTGACTCCAGGGTTGGTGCTCTCTTTACTGTGCCACCTAGCTGCTGCTAAAAAGGATAAATTTTTAAAAGATTGGACAATAAAACTTGCCTTTGATTCCTGACAAGATCTTCATATGTGTTATGTAAAGGGATGGTTTGTTGAAGGAATGTGATAATTATTAAAAGCCAAATTAACCTTATGGTTTGTTTTTATTTTTGTTTTTAGTTTGTTACTTTTCTCAGGCAGAACACAGGAAAGTTAAATCATAATGCCCCTGTATTTCTGTAGACATGACAAAATTTGTCATTCTCCTTGTAGGCAAGTTGCAGGCTAAATTACAGTACAGTTTGGTGGATCAGAATTGGCTGAATTATAGGACACAGAGTAACCTTTAATAGATCCATTTCAGCTAGCAAGGAATTTTCTGATGGAGTGACACAGCAATCTAACATTATTAGTGCTGTGCTATTGGGCATAAAGTTTAGAGGGACAGCAAACACATTTTATGACAGACTAGGAATCAAAAAGATCTCAGGAGACTAGAATAATGGACAAATCTAATGAGATAAAGTGTAATAGACCCAACTGTAAAGTCCTATTTCTTTCATTCTTAAAGTCAACAAGTACAGAATAGTGGCAGCATAGCTAATTAACAATGTAGTATGGGAAAAATCTAGGCATTTTAAGAGATTGCAAGCTTACTACTGGAAGGAATTCCATGTGATATGGCATCCAAAAAAGGTACTTGTAACAACCTGGAATATAGGACTAAAACTGAAAGGAAATTTAGATGTTAGTTAATTCAACCCCTTCGTTTTATAGACGAGGAAACTCAGGCATAGAGAGATTGAGTGATTTGCCCAGAGTCTTTCACAGACAGGGTTTAAACCCAGATTCTTGCTCTCACTATCACTCCCTACATACACACACTCCAGTGATCTTTGTAATGTACCACATAGAAAAAATTACACTACTTCCAAGTAGTTGGTTGCTCAGTGATCAAAAGCCCCATATGTTGGGTTCATCTGTGGTTCTATGGTGTGGACTTCCAGGCCAAATATACATAGGAATTTTTCCCTCAAAAAAAGGTGTCTTAATTGAGCAAAAAGGGCAGGGGGAGGGGCAGAGTGGAAGGGGGGAAGTAGAACAAGAAGCATCTGTTTTTATGTAGCTTAAGCTTTGTTTTCCTTCAGTGAACACAATGGTAGAAAGCATGAGCACTCCTCTAGACTACAGCAAGGATAGGAAGCTTTTGTTCTTTTTAATTGGCCACCACTGAGCCATAGAAAACATTGAGAACTATTGTACTTGGCCTTTAATTGATGTTTTTTGTAGATCTGTAGCATTCAAATAAATTTAAAAGTTTTCCATCCATCCCTAGAGGATAATGTTTTCAGAATATTCATGGGTGTAGAATTGGGAGGTGAGGGAAAGGGGTGTTTTAGTCCCTTTTTTTCCGAAGGATAAGTATTGAGTTGGTATCCTAATGGAATAACAAAAAGTTATTTTGTTTCTAATTCTACTTCTCCACAGAAAAGAATAATTCCTCACAAAATTCAATACCCTCCTCTAATTGATAAGTTCCTCTCAGAATCTCCACTTGAGGAAGTGCCCAGGCCAGCCAGTACAGCTGGACACTTTTCAGCTCATTTATGAGTTGTCTTCCCCTTTTAGACTGCCCTTGAGGGCAGACTCTTTCTTTTTGCTCCTAATTATATTCCCAGAGTTTGGTATGGTTCCTGGGACATAGCAAGCACTTTAAAAAATGTATTATCTAACTATCATGTAAATCACAATTGTATTTTGTTCAGTTATAGGATGTTTTTCTAGAGTTCTTTTGATCCTTAATTTTGATTGTTTGTAGTGTAAGATATCTCCAGATTTTGAAAGCTTTGTAGATCAAAGCAACAAATTAATAGTGATTCCTAACTTGATTCCTAGCACTTCTCATACTCATCTTCTTGGTGAGCCATTCATTAAAAATTAATTTTGCTAAGCCACTAAGTTTAATAAGTATATGAAGTGGGGAGAAAAGCTTTGGCCCTTTTCATCAGGCTGTTAATTATTACAATTTAAAGTATCCATTTGTGGAATATGAACATTTAAGAAATCTGATTTAGTATTTACAAAACTATTCCTAGGCTCTGAGTTGGCTGAAAAAGGGACCTAACAGTATTTGCTTGTGGGTGGGGAATGTGGAATGCTTTGAAAGCTGAATGATTCTGTCAAATTTTAGAACTCCCTGTTGCCTAGAGGAAAATAACATTCATTGTCTAAGAAAATACACCATTGTTAATTTTTTTCTCCATTTTTTTTTTTCTTGTTAGGGATCCTGACCCTGCAAAAAAAAAAAAAAATCATGCCCTGTGTTTCACTTTCTATAGCTTCCTACTCCACCCTACTCCTTTCCTCCCCCCCAAAAATATGTAGATTTCAGTGGTTATGAAGTCTTACTTTTGAAATTCAGTATTTAAACTTGAAAGAAAAGCGACACTTTCTTTCCTCAAGTTAAATATAATGGGGAAAAAAGTGTATGTGTACACAAGTGAGTTTCTATTTTTCAGGATTTGGTTATTAAAAATTGCTTTTCATTGATTATATGATACATCATTCCTTTCTTTTTGCTCAAATTTGTAGACATTCTCCATACATTATACCTTAACTTCACCTTTGTTATTTTTGGCAATAATAATCTACAAATAATCTATACTACAGCCAAACATTCTCTTTATTATGAATGCTTGTAACTGAACTGGTATTTTTATATGTTCCTATATCTGCAAGTGTTACCAAGCAATAAGAATGCCCAAAAGTGGGCTAAAGGGAAGTAGAGAAGAAACGAAAGATAAGAAAAGCCCCTAGGTCCTAGTTTCTGCATTGTTTTGGGAATTGTGTATATTAGAATAAGAATATTCAAGTCAAATGGTAGTCATGCTACTAAAATTTATTAAGCACTTGTGAGCTAAATTCTAGGCACTGGGATTCAAAGAAAGGCAAAAACAAGTTTCCACCCTCAAGGAGCTTTCATTCTAATGGGGAAAACTATATGCAATTAATTAATTACAATTAAATGGAAGGAAATCTTGGCACTATCCGTGGGAGGAGGAAGAGATTGACTCTTAAAGGAAGCCTAAAAGGCCAAGGAAAAGAGGGAGAGTCTTCTAAGTAGCTGAAAGGAGGCAGGCAGTGAAAAGGTCTAGATTAGAATCTGGAGCTAACAGTGTCTTCTGTAAGCCACAGCTTACAAGGACTGTGTAGGATAACTGTCTTGTGCCAGGAACAAGAAGAAGGCTGGTGTAGCTAAATCATCAAGTAAGTAAAATAGATCATCCCTTGTGAAACAGAAGCCTGCTATGCCATTATGTTCATTTCCCATTTCTCCCAGTTCTTTTTTTGTTTGTTTGTTTAAATATGTGAATGCTAGAAATCTCTGAATTCTCTAAAATGTAAAACTCCTAGTGGCAGTCCATTCCCCACTAACACAGATGTAATCTATGACTTTTAGTAAATCTCAGAGAGTTACCCAAATATAATGCCAATGTTATATTCATAGCACCCATGGCAGCTATGACTATGCTGGTGTAGTTGTGAGTCACAAAATGTATCAGATTCTTCACATGGAAGATAGAACCAAAGCATTTATTCCAATACCAAAAAGCCGAATCTAAAAACCAGAAAGTCAGATTCATCATAATAACCACAAAGTTGGTACACATAACCAATGCAGCAAACACCAACATTCCCAAGCCTTCCCAAACCTTCCCTCCATCAGACCTTCAAGACAAAACAGTCTCTTAAGCAAGGATGCCCCTCTCTCTCACAGTAGCTTCTCAGCTTCCTCACTGCTTGCTCCCAGCAGTTCTGGCTCTCTCAGCTTGTGCTCAGCTTTTTATCTGGTCACTAGCTCCTCCTCCCTGTTCTACCCCTTCCTGTTGCTTCAGCAAGTTCTTCCCACTGGGATTCACAAGTTCTGTTTCTTAACAAAGGCTTGATAAGGGCAAGGCTCAACTTGAAACAAGGCACTAAGTACTTGTTTGCTTGCCATTACAAGGGCCAGGGAATATGTTCAAATCCCCATTACCATTACACCAAGGCCCATTTGGAAGGTGTTAGAAGCAACATTTGAACCTAGTGCCATCTAATTCCAAGTTCAGCACTGTCCATCAAGCTACTTCAGTATTTTAAAATAAGGTTTAAACAAAGTTCCAGGGTGATCTGAAAATTATTAGAGCACCTTTTAACCCTACATCCTCATGTTAAGATTATAAATTCTTGATATGATACTCTTACTGAGCACCACCTCCTCATGCAGTATAATCCTGTATAAATCTCTGTCTTTCCACTACAAGAATGTAGAATATAAGCTTCTTGAGGATAGGGACTATCTTAGTTTATATCTGTATCTGTGGTAGGCAATACAGTCAGTGCCTGGTACATAAGTGTTTAACACATCCTTTTCTATAGGTCTATATATTTTCAATGGAAAATTTACCCAAACTCCAATTCAACAAACAGATATTAAATGCCTACAATGTGCAAGGCATGGTGCTAAACACTGTTCTTTTATACCTCTAAGTTATGAGTAACCCACTCAGGTTGTCTATCTTTTGTCCCTCATTCTCACTGAGACAGATTTTCATTCCCTTTTTCTAGTCATACATACTGTTATAAACATGTTCAGTCTAGGAATAAGTAATATTTGTTGGAAAGTCAGGAAGGTTTTCATTACGTTTATTTTACAAATGGGTAGTTTCCCAAAAAAGACTACAGAGCATCAGACAAAGGTAAGCCCTTTTAATGCACTTTTCATTTGACTTTCCTGCCATTCTTCCTTTCAGAGCTGGGATTGGCTTCAGCTCTTCTGGGTTACAACTCTCCCTACCTGCCCGTTAAGCATGCGTGTTAATGAAAAGTCAGTGACCATCCCCCAAGTGGTCTGAGCCAGCCTAGCTCAGGCCCCTCTTTACAGATTTATGCCTTTCTGCATGTGAACTCCCATTGTTCCTATAGAATCTGTGGAAACCAAACTGCCAGCATTTCTCACAATACCTTTGATAATATTTTTATGTCACATTTCCTATGCAAATTGTCATCCACAACTACACTCCCCTCCTTTTAATTATTCTTTCAATTACATATGATTCTGATTCATCCAAGATCTTGGCATTCCACATTTGTATCTATAAAGCCTAAGTAAGGAAAGAATAATCTTAAAAAGATGGACTTTTGTGGCATTGAGAAATACTCAAATGGTCTATAAGAAGTTGCAGATTCATCATCTCACTAATGTAGGCAGGCCATCCAACAGTGTTATAACTCATCAATACCTATCTATGGGGGTGGGAATTGGGGAGAGGGTGGAGCCGAGATGGCAGCATAGAAGCAAGAAAACTCCATGAGCTCCCCCCATAACCACCTCAAATACCTATAAAATATGATCCAAACAAATGAAAAAATAGAAGGCAATGTGAAATATCTCACTGGAAAAACCATTGACCTGGAAAATAGATCCAGGAGAGATAATTTTAAAATTATTGGACTACCTGAAAGCCATGATCAAAAAGAACCTAGAAAATACCTATCTACCTTGCTTGACTCTTGAACATGTCCTTTCCATAAATTCACTACAGGAGATTCACTCACTGTGTTGGGGGCCCTCCTGGATTTGTCTTGGCATTGAAAGAATTCTGTTGGAATACAGAGGCAATTCACTGGTTCTCTTACTTTCACCACATAACTTACCAACCTTTTAAATTGTGCATGATGACTTCCTTTAATCTGATTCTCATGTTTGGAATGTGTTGCAATCTGCTTACATTCACTCTTTCATTAATACTCATTTTTAATTTTTTAGGCAATAGTGTTTTGTAACTCACAGCTTGTACAACTATACTAGTAGAATACTGATATTAAAAAAACAAGCTTTTATTTGGGGGGAAAAGTTTGGAATCACCAAAATAGTTTTGCAGTTTTCCAAAGGCAGTCCAGCCCCCTATACCCCACTTAATTAAGGACTCAATTAATTGTCCATTTGGAATGACTGTATATGTATTATGTGGGAGTAGGAGCTTGATAAAAATACGATAGATAAAAAGATGTAGATAAAGCCCTATAGGTTTTCTATTTCACTATGTATCATAGTGTACATAGTTTTAAATAAAGGCTTGTTGATTCATCAGTTATATAACTGGCATTCTTCATACTTTTTTCCCTTAGTGTGGATAAGTTGAACACTTTTTAATAATTTAGATCTTTTTCAGGTGGCTATGCAGTTTTCTAGAGCTTGATGCAGCTGACAATGTCACCCATAAACTAGAACATCTGGAGGACCTCACCACCACACTTTTCTACAATTTGTACTGATTTTAATGGGAATCTGAAGATCTTCCCTGCCCTCTGGCACCTTGATAGGCTTAAGAGAATCTGAGAACCTTCCTTGATTTGAAAAGATACAGGCTGAATGTGGTCACATGGAGCCTGTGACAGGAGGCTTGTTGGTCAGGAATGACCACACCTTGTTACTTTATGATTGGACAGTGGGTCAAGAGAGTTGTGACATTCTCTGAACCAGGAGAAGGCTATTTATACCCTGATGTGAGGTTGTGCTCTGAGGCTCACTTTGTGAAGAGTTGTGTGATTTGGCCAAATGAGACTCTGGGTAGCCATTGAGCCCCTCTGCTTTGAAAACCCAGATGTTGGTGCTTCCTTCTCTGGTAACTAACTAGGTATGAATGTAATGGTCAGAGAGCTGGAAGCCCTGTCTGCTGAATTGTGTTATTTTCTGTTGTAACTTCTGTTTATATTCTCTGAAGTTCAGGGTGCTGACTTTTTACCCTGAACTAGGTAAATGATATATGTTTGATTGATTAAAGTAAAATTGTTAACCCATTTTGAGTTGCTTTCTTTTAGAAAAGCAGATCTGAGAACCTGTGCTAGCTACCATCCTGGGTATGCTATGGTGCTTGCTGCTACACTGATCTTCTCCAGGATAGTAGTGATGTGGATACAGAGGTGCCATAAGGGTTAAATATAATATTAAGGGTTGCTTTCTCAGTACCTTGGGAGGCCCTCCTGAGCCTGAGAGCATCCTAAAGTAAACTTCCCCCTTATCCTGGACCATTTGGAATACCATAAAACTTCTCCCTTATCCAGGACCATAAAACTTCCTTGTCTCCCCCCATCCTGAGTAATAAAATTTCCTGTCTCCTTTATCTTGTGTCATCCATCTTCCTCATCCTGTGCCTAAAGCTCCAGGCCCTGTTAGAAACCCTAAAATTACATCATCATCCTACAAGCTGTGTAGCTTTCTGGCTATATAAGTCTGGTCCTTTTCCTTTATCAACGCTTTTGCTTAGCTCCTTGCTAAGTCTCAGGCCCACATGCTTTTGCATCAATAAAGCTCCCTTTGGCTTAAGAGAAGGTCTGATTGAATTCTTTCAAAACTGAACTAGCTCCGCCAACTCTGACCCTCAACAGAAGCAACCAACTCTGACAAGCATATTTCTGCCAGTTGTATGTCTCCTGATATTAGTTATCAGAGGGTAATGGGATGAAGTATTTCTATCATATCTTTCAGTGAAGATTCTAGCATAATGATGATGTATGCATAGGAAATATCTGGTTGGAAGAGAATCTTTAAAAGCAGCATTTTATTCTACCAATCAGATGTTTATATGTTTTCAGTAGCAAACAGTAAGATCTTATTTTCTCTACATCTTTCAATGAATTGTGTGATGATAAGATGTGATACAACTGGAAAACATCACTTAAGGAAGCCTTGCTTTTTACCTACTAGTAATCTAATCAAAGATATCCTCAGTGCCTATGGAAACTATTCTCATAAAATTTTTATTCAGATGAGAAAGGAAGCATATAGGTCAATAGTTGTGACAGGATATATACTGGCACTGGAAAATCCCACCCTGAATTCTCCTTGAATTTCCCCACTTGATCTGGCATTCATCTGAGGCTATAAGCTTTTCATTATTTCTTAGCCTAATTCCCTGTTATTAATTTAGCAAGCCCTCCATTGTTCCTTATCTCAGGATCACCTTAGGCTATCACCCATCCTTGATCCCATCTAAACCCCATTCTCTTGGTTCCTGGCATCTGACCTCTAGTCACCCCAGCCTACTGACCACTCCCATCAAGATACTCCTTAGGCCCCTCCTTCAGTCACCCCAGACTATTTGGCCAACCCTAAATCCCTCTCTCCTAGACCTTTATTAAGATCCATCTTGTTTTCATGAAAGTGCTCAGGTTCAATCTGCCCAACTTACATTAGCTATACAAATGTTTAGATTCTTAAGAGTCTGGCCAATATGGAGGATCTTTAATAAATTTTGTTTTTCTTTGACTGAAAGAAGGCTTGGGTCTAATTCATTTGGGCAGAACCCATGTGTTGCTGTTTTGGGGTCCCTGTACCCCTAAACCTCATCAGTCATTGATGTTCTCTGGCTTACCTTTTATTATTATTGTTATTATTAATTAGATCTGAAAGTTTTTTCCCATGCCATTGGTATTTTTCCCCTTCTCAATATATACCTAGAGAATTGATCTCTCAACGTCCTTACCATTGTGTTACCTCTAGCACAGACCAACTGTGTATATATTTGATGTTGTTCAGGTATTTTCCCCATCTTTGTTCTCTGTAGAATCATTTCTAGAAGCACGTCCAATACTGTGATGTTAAAGTCTATATGTGGCAACCTTATTATCCTTTATAGTGAAAAGAAAAATCTTTGCAGATCTTTTTCTGTCTTTTGTCTATTGTCCTTTTCTTAAACACCTTCTAGATGACAACCAGGTTGTGTCTCTTGACAAACTTTACTTATTCTAGTTCCTTCCCACTATTTATTTCTTCCCACCTTGCTACCCTTTCTGTTTTTCTCTGTTTCTGACTTGATAGTTGTATATAAACTAGGTGGCAATGTGGACAGTATGCCAGAACTGGAGTCAGGAAAATCTGAGTTCAAATTTTGTCTCAGATACTTCCTAGCTGTGTGACTCCGAGCAAGTCACTTAACCTCTGTTGACTTCGGTTTCCTCATTTGTTAAATGAGGATAGCAATAACACCCACTTTCCAGAGTTGTTGTGAGGTTAAAAAAAAGATATTAGTAAAGTACTTTGAAAAACCTAAAGCTATATATAAATGCTATATATTCATCTTCCACTATTCTTCCATGTAAGATTTTATCAACAAGCTTATATTCTCAACTGAGATTGCTCCTGGATACTACAGCTCTCTGGCAGGTAAGTTTTGCTGACTTAGATGAGTTTTAGGGCCTTTTCATCTCTTCAATCTGCATCTTCCTTTTTGGAAGCTTAGGACACTTAAATGTCAAGTTGAAGGGTTTTTTAGTTGCACACTACATTTTTTTTCCCCTCATTTTTATTCTTTCTTGTAGTTTTTTACTAATTTTTATCACAAGGCATTAATCTGAGTGTAAGTACAGATGATTCGGGAAATGATTCCTACATTAGAAATAA
The DNA here is from genome assembly GCA_028646515.1 of Pseudochirops corinnae. Taxonomy (NCBI): domain Eukaryota; kingdom Metazoa; phylum Chordata; class Mammalia; order Diprotodontia; family Pseudocheiridae; genus Pseudochirops; species Pseudochirops corinnae. Next base: position 152,447,071 of record CM053590.1, on the reverse strand, counting down.
ATCTTTTTCTCTCTGTTAAAATAGGATATGTTTCATTTTTGTGTGTGCTGTTGTTTAGTATTTATTATTATTGTGTTTAGTATTATTGTTTAGTATTCACCATTTCCAGTTCCTTCTGATTCATTTCTTGAATTAAACATTTATGTATATGCTTGAGGCTTCTGTATAGTCTACCTATGCCAAACACTTTGAACATTTGTTTTCTCCTCAATTGCCTTTGGCTCTTTAAGGAAGTCATATTTCTATACTTAAGTCATTTTTCTCCATAATGTTTTCTGAATGAATTTGTATTCTAAACCAGTGTTGGCTTTGATTGCTATGTCTCTTTGCTTGTCCATGAATTTGCTGGCTTACAAAGTTTCTAGTCTTTTTCTGCCTCTTTTTTGTGGCGATGTAGCAGCAAGCACCCTAGCATACCCAGGATGGCTGCTAGCACAGGTTCTTTGATCTGCTTTTCTAAATGAAAGCAACTCAAAAAGGGTTAACAATATTACTTTAATCAAACATATGTCATTTACCTAGTTCAGGGGGAAAAGTCAGCACCCTGAACTTTAGGGAATACAAACAGAAATTACAAGCAGACAAAAAATACAGACAGGAAATAACACAATTCAGCAGACCAACAGTGCTTCCAGCTGTCTGGCCATCACATACATAAAGTTAGTCACCAGAGAGAGAAGCATCAACATCTGGGTTTTCAAAGCCGGGGAACTCAACAGCTACCCAGTCTCATATGGCCAAATCACACAACTCTTCCCAAAGTAAACCCCAAAGGATAACCTCAGGATATATATAGCCTTCTCCAGAGTCAGAGAACATCACAACCCTCATGACCCACTTGACTACAAAGTAGCAAAAGTTGTGCTTTCCTGAAAAACAAGCCTCCCACCACGGGCTCCATGTGACCACATGCAGCCTGTTAGGGGGCAGAGCTTATTTTCAAATCAAGGAAGGTCCTCAAATTCACTTAAGCTTATCAAGGGGCAGGGAAGATCTTCAAATTACCATTACCATTACAGATGACTATTCTGAACTGGCTAAATTCCTCTAAGAAATGGTGATAGAGTCAATTTCTTTACTTTTACCTGGTCTCTGTTTGTTTGTTTGTTTTTTAGCAGTATCAGCTTAAACAGGTAGGATTTGGAGCGTGTAGTATCTTCTCATCCTTTACTTTTTCTTCTGATCAAGTACTGACATTGATGTTTGCTCTAACCAACTAATGATCTAACTACAAGCACACAAGTGATTTCTTAAGTGATACTGCTTGTAAGTTTTGTAGCCTAATTATATGCTGAAGTCTCATCTTTTTTGTGTCACTTTGGGAATTATGATATGAAAATATGAGGCAGAGGCTTGGTGCTTGGATTCTTTACTGTATTATGACCTAAGTTTCATCAACATTGAATTTGTTCAGGTATTCTTTGTTGTCTCCAGAAGAATGGGTGAGGAACCCTTTCTGCAAAGCAAGTTATTCAAATAATATGTACTCCATAATTGTTTACATTTTCAGGGTCTGATAATGCAGATTCAAAAGGATATATTTTGGGGCATCTATGTGGTGCAGTGAGTAGAGCACCAGCTCTGAAGTCAAGAGGACCTGAGTTCAAATCGAGCCTCAGACACTTGACACTTAACTAGCTGTGTGACCTTGGGCAAGTCACTTAACCCCAATTGCCTTGTCTTCCCCTCTCCAAAAAAAAAAAAAAAAAGGATATATTTTTATGTACTAGGACTTGTTTGGCCAAAAATGTAGATTGTTAAAGTTCTTTAAAAAATTTTTTCTTTCCCAATCTCTAAACCTGCTTTCCTTTTCTTTTCTTTTTAATTCATAAATTTATTTATTTCCTTTTAGTTTACAACATTCATTTCCACAATCTCTTGGGTTTCAAATATTCTCCCCTCTCTCTCCTCCCCCCCTCCAATGGCATGTAATCAAATATAGGTTCTATGAATACTAAACCTGCTTTTCTAAGCAGTGTTCCAAGTAGGAGCAGTACTCCTATTTGTGTATGTGTAAGCCAGGGGGGAAAATGCCTAATTTATTGATGTGAAACAGAAAATTTCAAGAAACAGTTGATTAAAGGAAGGATACTTCTTACTTTGATATACTATTGGATCCATGATTTCCCCCCTATATTTTTTATCTACCAGTGCAGACTGTAATCTATCCAAGTTTCCTCAACTTGTGCAATTCTTGTCCACGTCCTTCTGTTAAACCCCACTACATGTTGAGGGCCCTTGTCTAGGTCTTAATATTTTGTGGATACCAATGTAACCTTTAATCTGTCCATCTCTTACCCCAAAATTTTATGCATATCTTACCTCTCTCCCTTTCCAATCATATATGGTTTAAATGATTTATTTTATGCTACTTCTTATGTAGAAGTGATTGTTTATAATAAAATGCAGCCTACTTGTTGGACTTCTGTTCATAGGGTTTTCTTGGCAAAGATACTGGAATGATTTGCCATTTCCTTTTCTGGTGTGTCCCCTTTTTACAGTTGAGGTACTGAGGCAAAATAGGGGTTAAGTGACTTGCCAGGTTCACACAGCTATTAAGTGTGTGAAGTGAATTTAGATCTTTTAAATTGTAGGCCTAGTACTCTATCCATTGCACCACCTTGCAGCCTACTTACTCCCATATTTTTTCATTGACATTTGGGTCATTTGCAATTGTGATTAATAGATCTTGGTGGTTCAGGAATCTCAGTAAAATGTAAGTTCTTCAAGGGCATGAATGGTTGTAATAATAATGCAATTCACAACACCCACGGTGGTTATGAACATGCTGGTATAGTTGTGAATCACAAAATGTAGCAAACTCTCCACATGGAGGGCATAACCAAAGCCTTTATTCAAATACCAGAAAACCGAGTCCCAGAACCAGAAAGCCAAAGTCATTACAGTAGTCACAAAGTTGATACACATGGTTAATGCAGTGAACACTCACATTCCCAAGCCTTCACAATAGAACAGGCTCTCTCAAGCAGGGATCCTTCTTTCACTCACCGTAGCTCCTCAGCCTGATCTTTGGAAGTTGCAGAAGGATGGTCTCACCAAAAAGTTGCAGCCTCCAGGTGGTCACTGAGAGAAAATCTGACTGTCCTGCTGGTTCTCTTCTTTATATACAGTATAGCTACTCCCCATTCTGCCCCTTCCTCTTAAGGGGTTAACTACTCCCAAGGTGTTAACTACTTCTGTGTTAATTAAATAGCTTAAACAAGGTGTTAACTTAAAACAAGATGCTAAATGCTGCTTACTTGCCAATACAAAGGGGCAAGGAAGATCTTCAGATTCTATTAACATTACAATGGTTTAATGTTTTGTCTTTATATCTTTGTACATAGTAAATAACTAACAAAGTTTGTTTTTGCGAAGTGCATTTAATTTGCCACCACATAATATCACTTGGAAGAATACTGGTTTTGGAAAGATGAACTTAGGTTGTAGGGATCTACCTGGAACAACTGAAAGTGCAATATGGCTTCCCAAGAAAAAGCAACACACATTCACTCTCATGAAGTAAGACAGTGGTTCTCAACCTATGGGTGGTGACCCCTTTGGGGGTTGAACGACCCTTTCACAGGGGTCACAAGGGTCGCCTAAGACCATTGGAAAACACATATTTCTGATGGTCTTAGGAACTGAGATACTGCTCTTCTATCCATCTCCAGGTTGGTCCTCCCGCATGCAGATACGCCCACATACGAGTATTAAAGGGTCACGCATGGCATTTAAGAAGTTTGAGAACTACTGAAGTAAGACAACATTCCACAGACTTTACCACAGTCTTCTTTAGAAGATATTTTCTTTTTTTGTCTCCAATTATATGTAAAAACAATTTTTAGCATTCATTTTTAAAAATTTTGAGTGCCAAATTCTCTCCTTTCCTCCCTAAGAGGTTAAGTAATCTGATTTAGGTTATATGTATGCAATAATATAAAGCATTTTCATTTTAGTCATTTTGTGGAAGAAAACTCAAACCAAAAAGTAAAAAAAGAAAGAGAAAAAGGGAAAAATAATGTTCTTCAGTCTCCATTCAGACTCTTATCAATTCTTTCTCTGGAGTTGGATAGCATTCATCATCATGAATCCTCTGGGATTGTTTTGGATTTTACCACATAGTTTTACAAAACAATATATTCATTTAAACATCAGCAATGTGTGACTGTAATAGTAATATTGTAAAAATACATTTGACCAGTAGCCCATACTGTCATAATTAGTTGATATCAGAGTTATGTGTATGTAAATAATAAAAATAAAAATTGCTCTCATTAGTACTCATAGTATTTGAAAGGCAGCATGGTCTAGTGAATAGAGTAGTCTAATTAAATTGTTTATTTAAAGGCTCCAGTTTTATCATGAATCTTTAAGACATGTTTTTATTGCCCTTAGTCATCTTTACTGAACTTTTCCATCTAGTATATCCAACTTCACAAATCTCATATTTAATAATCTATCAATAAATCGACAAGCATTTGTTCAGAAATGACTAGGTTCCAGGCAATGTACTAGAGAAGGGTTTCATATTCAATGAACAAAACAATTGCAACTTGCAAGGAGTTTACACTTACACTTGGAAGTCAGGCTTAGCTAATACTTAACAATATTAATACTACTAATGTAAATCAATACTACCGACATTAATACTAATTAAACATAAAGCCTTACTTAGAATATTTTTCCTTTTTGGGTCCAGAACTGTGACTTCACTGGTGTACCCAATGTGGTAGCTATTTTCATAGATACAGATTAGCAATTCTAATTTGTAGAGCTCCTGGAGAACACTGAGGAGCATTTCATCATGATCATGCTGCTTGTGGTAAGAACAGTAGCTGTCTGGGAGCCAAGATGTTGGAGTAAGCAGTAAATCATTGTTCTTCTCCTATTCTCACCCCTGAACACCCACAAAATAGCACCCCAGAACAGATCCTGGAACAGAGGAGCCAGTGGAAAGACAGAGTGGAGCCCTCTTTTGATCCAGGAGACTTGGATGATTGGCAAAAGTAATCTGTATCACTCAGGTAGAAGGGGAGCAGAGTCTAAGACAGGAGGCATCCCAGCAAGCCAGCAGCTGGCTCCACTTCTGCAAATGATCAGGAGATCCTGAGCCCCAGGGTAGTGGAGCAGGCAAATGCAAACACCAGGATCCCCATGTGCCTTACCACAGCCAAGGGAACCAGCAGACTCCAGCTCAGAGAACCACTGGCCCCAGTGCAGCTTCCAGGCAGGCAGATGTCCCCCAGAGAGAGACTTTGGCACATCCCCAGGCAGAGAGGTGTCCCCCAGTAGCCAGACCTCCACTTTCTTCAGTGTTGCCTAGTTTTTTCAAACAGGCATCCTCCAAGGGCTAGACCTCTATGTTCTTCTGTGTAGCCCCAAGGAAATGCAGAAAAACTCCACCTCGCCTCAGCACAGGCCAGATACTACCAATAGAATCCCAGCTCAGTACCAGGTAAGCTACCAGATACCTACAGCTTCTAGCTGCCAGTACCTGAGGCCCCAGGGGACAAAGCTAATGAACAGAACCCTGGCCTCCTGTAGTGGCAACCACACTGGCATACCCAGGACAGCTCGTAGCATAGGTTCTTAGATTTGCTTTACTAGAAAAGATAGCTGTTCAAGGGGTCAACAATCTTTTTTAAATTACATTCCTTAGTTCAGGGGAAAAATCAGCACCCTGAACTTCAGAGAAAATCCAAACAAAGAAAATAGAGAAAATACAAGCAGAGAAATAAAGACCCACAGAGAGAGCTTCTAAGTGTCTGAGAAATTACCATAGATCAACAGACAGATCCAACTGTCTCACCAAGGCTATACATACATAGTTACCAGAGAAGAAAGCACCAACATCTGGGTTTTTCAAAGCTGTGGGGATCCTTAACAGCTACCCAGAGTCTCATCTGGTCAAATCATAAGAACACTCTTCCAATGAGTGAGCCCTAAAGCAAAATGCTAACCTCAGAATATACATATCCTTTTTTAGAGCCAGAGGGCATCACAACCCTTGTGACTCGGTACCTAATTAGAAATCAACAAAAGGTGTAAAAACCTTCCAACAGGCAAGACTCTCCTAAGCAAACTTGCCTTAATGGGCCCAGCCAGGCCTATTAATGGATGGGGAAGATCTTATATCCCATTTAACATTACACCCCCAGGACAAAAAGCTTGTTTTGGTGCCCCCTGTGCTCCAGCAGGAGAGCTCAACTTTAAAAGCCAGGAAAGAGGCAAACAACATGACCAAAAAGAAAAAAGCATCTTGACCATAGGGAACTTTTATGGTGACAGGGATGATCAAAATACAAACTCAGAAGAGGACAACATTGTCAATATACCTACATCTGAAACCCCAAAGGGAATATTAATTGGTCTCAAGCACAAGTAGCCTTCTTGGAAAAGGTCAAGAAGGATTTTAAAAGTCAAATAAGAAAGGTAGAAGAAAAATTGGGGAAAGAAATGAGAGGTATACAAGAGAGAGTAAGCAACTTGGAAAAGGAATGACAAAAACTGACTGAAGAAAACAACTCCTTAAAAAATAGAATTGGCCAAATGGAAAAGGAGGTACAAAAGCTAACTGAAGAAAATAACTTCTTAAAAATTAGAATTGCAGAAGTGGAAGCTAATGACTCTATAAGACATCAAGAATCAGTCAAACAAAATCAAAAGAATGAAAAAGAAAGAAAGAAAATGTAAAATTCCTCATTGGAAAAACAACCGACCTGGAAAATAGATCCAGGAGAGATAATTTAAGAATTATTGGACTACCTAAAAGTCATGATCAAAAAAAGGAGTTTGGACATCATCTTTCAAGAAATTATCAAGGAAAACTACCCTGATATCCTACAACCAGAGGGCAAAATAGTGATTGACAGAATCTACCAATTGTCTCCTGAAAGATTTCAAAATGACAATTCCAAGAAATATTGTAGCCAAATTCCAGAATTATCAGGTCAAGGAGAAAATAGTGCAAGCAGCCAGAAGGAAACAACTTAAATATCATGGAACCACAGTCAGGATTACACAGGACTTAGTAGCTTCTCCATTTAAGAACTGGAGGGCCTGGAATATGATATTCCATAAGGCAAAGGGGCTTGGATTACAACCAAAAATCAACTATCCAACAAAACTGAGTATAATCTTTTAGGGAAGAGATGGACATTCAATGAAATAGGGGACTTTCAAACCTTCCTGTTGAAAAACACAGAGCTGAACAAAAAAAATCAATCTTCAAATATACAACTCAAGAAAAGCTTAAAAATGTAAACAAGAAAGAAAAATAAAGATGTTATTCAATAAGGTTAAATTGTTTATATCCTACACAGGAAGATGATGCTTGTAGCTCTTGAGAACTGTATCTTTATTATGGCATTTAGAATGGGTATACATAGACCGAGGGTATAGGGGTAAGTTGAATTTGATATGATGATAAAAATAATTAAGGAGTTAAAAAAAAGGATTGTACTGTGAGAAGAGGAAAGAGGGGGAAGAACAGGTTAATTACATGACAGGAAGAGGCACAAAAACCTATTACAGTAGAGGGAAAGAAGGTGGGGGTGGCAAGCATTACTTGAACCTTACTCTCAGATATGGAGATTAAGGGAGGCAGTGGTCAGAAGCAAAACATTGGTGAGAATGGAAAGGGTGAGAGAGAAAAGTATAAATGAGGTGGGGGTGGGGAAAGGATGGAGAGAAAGACATAGTAATTATAACTGTGAATGTGAATGGGATAAATTCTCCCATAAAATAGAAGCAGATAGCAGAGTGGATTAAAAACCATATTCCTCTGATTTGTTGTTCATAAGAAACATATCTGAAGCAGAGAGACACACAGAGTAAAGGCAAAAGACTGAAACAGAATCTATTAGGCTTCAGCTGAAGTAAAAAAAAAAAAGAAGGGGTAGCAATCCTGATCTTAGACAAAGCATAAACAAAAATAAGTCTAATTAAAAGATATAAAGAAGGAAACTACATCCTGCTAAAAAGTACCATATACAATGAAGTAATATCATTATTAAAAATATATGCACCAAGTGGTATAGCATCCAAATTCTTAGGAAAAAGTTAAGTGAGTTACAGGAAGAAATAGAGAGCAAAGCTATACTGATGGGGAACTTCAACCTCCCCCTGTCAGAACAAGATATATTTAACCACAAAAGTTAAGGAGTTGAATAGAATTTTAGAAAAGTTAGATATGGTAGATGCCTGGAGAAAATTAAATGGGGATATAAAGGAGTATACTTTTTCCTCAGTGGTACATGCTACCTACACAAAAATTGACCATGTACTAGGGTATAAAACCTCACAATCCAATGCAGAAAGGCAGAAATATTAAATGCATTCTTTGCAGATCATGATGAAATAAAAATTACATGTAATAAAAGGCTATGGAAAGATACACTAAAAATTGGATTCTAATCTAATCTTAAAGAATGAGTGGATCAAACAACAAATCATAGAAACAATCAATAACTTCATTCAAGATAATGACAATAATGAGAAAACATAATAAAACTTATGGGATACAGCCAAAGCAGTTCTTAGGGAAAATTTTATACCTCTAAATATTTATATGAATAAAATAAAGAGGAGATCAGTGAATTGCGTATTTAATTTTAAAAAGCTAGAAAATGAACAAATTAAGAATCCCCAATTAAATCCCAGTTTATAAATTCTGAAAATCAAAGGAAAGATTAATAAAATTGGAATTAAGAAAACTATTGAACTAATAAAACTAAGAGCTGATTTTATGAAAAAAAATTAATAAACCTTTGGTTAATTCAATTTAAAAAAAGAAAGAAGAAAACCAAATTACCAGTATCAAAAATGAAAAGGGTGAATTCACCACCAATGAACAGAAAATTAAAACAATGATTAGGAGATATTTTGCTGTATGCCAAGAAATCTGACAATCTTGGTGAAATGGATGAAACATGTAAGTTGCCCAAATTAACAGAAGAGAAAATAAAATACTTAAATAATTGCATTTCAGAAAAAGAAATTGGACAAGCCCTCAATGAACTCCCTAAGAAAAAATCTCCAGGGCCAGATGGATTTATAAGTGAATTATACCAAATATCTAAAGAAAAATTAATTCCAATATTATATAAATTATCTGGAAAAACAAGTGAAGTAGGAGCCCTACCAGATTCTTTTTAATGCTAAAAGTATTCGGCTGATACCTAAATCAGGAAGAGACAAAACAGAAAAAGAAAATTATAGCTCAATTTCCCTAGTAAATATTGATATAAAAAATTTTAATAAAATATTAGCAAAGAGATTACAGCAATTTATCACAAGAATAAAACACTATGACCATATGGAATTTATACCAGGAATGCAGAGCTGATGCAGTATTAGGAAAACTATCAGCATAATTGAATATATCAAGAAAAAGATTAACGGAAATCATGATTATCTCAATAGATGCAGAAAAAGTTTTTGACAAAATATAGCACCCATTTCTGTGAAAACACTAGAAAGCATAGAAATCAATGGAGTTTTCCTTAAAGTACTGAGTAGGATCTATCTAAAACCATCAGCAAGCATAACAGATAATGCAGGTAAACTAAAAGCTTTGCCAATAAGATCAGGGGAAAAACAAGGATGTCCATTATCACCACTGTTCTTCAATATCGTACTAGAAATGTTCTCTTTAGCAATAAGAGAAGAAAAGGAAATTGAAGGAATTATAATAGACAATGAGGAAACAAAGCTATTATTCTTTGCAGATGACACGATATAACTTAGAGAATCAACTAAAAAAACTACTTGAAATAATTAGCAACTTTAGCAAAATGGCAGGATGCAAAATAAATCTACATGAATCATCAGTACTTTTATATATTACTAACAAGCCCAGCAGCAAGAGATAGAAAAAGAAATTCTATTTAAAGTAAATGCAGGGGACAGCTAGGTGGCACAGTGAATAGAGCACTAGCCTTGGAGTCAGGAGGACTTGAGTTCAAGTACAGGTCTGCCACTTAACACTTACTAGCCATGTGACCTTGGACTAGTCACTTAATTCCAATTGCCCTGCCTTCCCCCCTCCAAAAAGCCACAAAAAGTTAATTAGTTAATTAATTAAATAAAGTAAATGTAGACAAAAAATATTTGGGAGTCTGCTTGCCAAGACAAATCCAGGAACCATATGAACACAATTACAAAACACTTTTCACACAAGGTCAGATCTAAATAATTGGAAAAATATCAGTTGCTCATGGGTAAGCCAAATTAATGTAATAAAAATGACAATTCCACCTAAATTAATTTACTTATTTAGTGCCCTACCATTCATTATTTTTATAGAACTAGAAAAAACAACAAAATTCATCTGGAAGAGCAAAAGGTCCAGAATATCAAGGGAATTAATGAAAAGAAATGCAAGGGAAGGTGGCCTTGCCATAACATCCAAAACTGTACTATTAAGCAGTAATCATCAAAACTATTTGTACTGACTAAGAAATAGAGTGGGAGAGATATCAGTGGAAGAGATTAGGTACACAAGACACAGCTGTCAAAACAGGAGATAAAGAACATTATGAAATGCACTATGAATAATTTTAATTACATTAAATTTAAAAGTTTTTGCATAAATAAAGACAATGCAACCAAGATTAAAAAGGAAGCAGAAAGCTGGGAAACAATTTTTACAGCCAGTGTTTCTGATAAAGGCCTCATTTCTCAAATATATAGAGAATTGAGACAAATTTATAAGAATACAAATCACTGGCTGACTGATAAATGATCAAAGGATATGAACAGGCAATTTTTAGATCAAGAAATGAAAGCTCTCTATAGCTATGAAAAAAATAGTCTAAATCAGTATTGATTAGAGAAATGCAAATTAAAACAACTCTGAACTACCACCTCACATCTATCTGATTGGCTAATATGACAAAACAAGAAAATGATAAATGTTGGAGAAGATATAGGAAAATTGGAATACTAATGTGTTATTGTTGGAGTTGTGAACTGATCTAACAATTCTGGAGAGCAATTTGGAACTATATGCAAAGGATTATAAATTGATATATACCCTTTGATTCAGCGATACCACTACTAGGTCTGTATCCCAAAGAGATTTTAAAAAAGGGAAAAAGACCCACATGTATAAAAATATTCATAGTAGTTCTTTTTGTGGTAGCCAAGAATTGGACATTGAGGAGATGCCCATCAATTGGGGAATGGCTGAACAAGTTGTAGTATATGAATATAATGGAATATGATTGTTTCATAAGAAAAGATGAGGAGGTAGATTTCAGAAAAACCTGGAAAGACTGATACTGAGTGAAGTGAGCAGAACCAGGAGAACATTGTACACAGTTAAAGCAACACTGTGCCATGATCAACTCTGATAGACTTAGCTCTTCTCAGCATTGCAATGATCTAAGGTAGTTCCAAAAGTCTCAGGATCAAATCTGCTATCCACACCCAGAGAAAGAACTATGGAGACTGAATGCAGATCAATGCACATTATTTTCTCTCTTTTTTTGTTCTTATGGTTTTTTTTTCTTTTTGTTCTGATTGTAGAATTTGGAAATGTGTTTAATATGATCATACATGTATAATATCAGATTGCATGCATCTTGGGGAGGGGGGATAAGAAGAAGGGTAGGGAGGGAGAAAAACTTTGGAACTCAAAATCTTATAAAAGTGAATGTTGAAAACTAGAAAATTAAATTAAAAATAAATTAAAAGAGCAGTATCTGTTTTACGTTGGCTAAGCTGATTTGGATTTCACTGGTCTGGGAAACTAAGACTGGAATCATTGACACGGCTCCCTAGTTGCCTGAGGCAACTGGGCCCAACCTACAGAAAACTGGTATTCCTCAGGTTTGGCAGAATATTGGCTATGCTGGGCTAGTGAACTTAAACTCTGTGTGTCCCACATAACCTCTTATTAAGTTGTAGAACATGTACTTATCTGTACTGGTAGAGGAATTTTTGTTTTCATCTGGAAGCTTCCTATGCCACTGAAATCATAAGTTCAGACCAAAAAAAAGAAAAAATCTGCTAGACTCTATGTGTTGTATAAGGTCTATCCGCTGTCTCACACTTAAAATAATAGAATAATAGAATCATAGGACTTCAACTGATTACAGAGATCATCTAAATAAACTTTCATTTTAAAGTGAGGTCTAGAGACCTCACTATGTCACTTAGCTCTTTAATAGTAGCATCAGGACTGAAACCCAAGTCTACTTACTCTCAGTCTGATGCTCTTTTCATTTTAAAAGCCTTTGGAATAGATATATAATGAAAGATATTATTTGTTTACTATTTCTTTCTCGCCGTTAGCATTAGCAAACATTTTGGTTTTATCCCACACTAGCAACGTCCCCACCTTCTATGATCCGCTCCTCCAACTGATGAATTTCTGGCCAGAATCTCCATTTGAGGCATGCCTAGGTCAACCATATTTAATTTTAATTTAGCTCCATTCCTCTGGACTTTTACATCTTGTCCCTATATAGGGACCTTCCTTTCTTGCCCCACTCCCTTGCCCCTTCCTGCCCTGCCTCCACCTTTTTTGCAAGCCCCTTAAGTGTAAGGACTGTCTTTTTGCTTTTTTTTTTTTTATTCCTAGCTCTTGGCATGGTGCCTGGCACATTGTAAGTACATCATAAATGCTGTGCCTATAGCACCTTAACTGGAATTGGGTAATACAACAACCTAGAGGTCAAACAGCCTACGATGTGGCCATCATAGAGCTTAGAGATCCTTTGCAACTGCTTTAGCTTTACCTCATTGTCTAAAAATAACTTGCTCTGCTGTTTAAATCCATGAGTTCTCTTCTCTCTAGTCTCTTATAGCTTCATTATGAGTTCACCTTTTGAAGCATTCAAAAAGCTATTACTGAAGCCACAATAATGGTTCTGGATAACATAACTTCATTCTATGCTAAGTGAAAGTGTGTGTGTGTGTGTGTGTGTGTGTGTGTGTGTGTGTGTGTGATAATAAGAAGATGGGGAAGTGGCCTTACCTACAGAAGTAATGGTTGGACTTTTCAGAAAACTCCCATGTTTTCCTCTCTTGAAAAGAACAGTTCCTTAGAACTGGCTTTTCCTTAACCTCTCATACCCCCTTGCTAAGATAAAGAGATATTACAAGTATTGACAAATCTAGAACCAAACTTTTCTCAGGATAGAAAGGGTATTAAAAGGAAGTAGAACTGGGAAATTTATGCAGACCCAGACCAAAATTTGGCAGAACACAAACTATAGCATTTTCCTATAGGTGTTCTTTTTTTTTGTTTTGTTTTGTTTTTTGGAGGGCAATTGGGGTTAAGTGACTTGCCCAAAGTCACACAACTACTAAGTGTGTCAGATGTCTGGGGCAGCATTTGAACTCAGGTCCTCCTGACTCCAGGGCTGGTTC
>CM053590.1:152423402-152433591 GCA_028646515.1 Pseudochirops corinnae | reverse complement strand
GAAGGCAAGGCAATTGGGGTTAAGTGACTTGCCCAAGGTCACACAGCTAGTAAGTGTCAAGTGTCTGAGGCCAGTCCTCCTGACTTTTCAGGGCCTTCTGACTTCAGGGCCAGAGCTCTATTCACTGCACCACCTAGCTGCCCCACTACATTCATATCATGGAAAAGTAAGGAGATGATAATGGTATCTGTGTATCTGACAATCTGAAAAATTCACGTGTACTCTAGAGCAGAGACAGAATTTTTGTTTGTTTATATTGAGCATAGGTTGTTCTGTCTTGCTAGCACTTGTGTCAGCTCCTGCTATTTGTTTTAGGAAAGCTTTGTTTGTTTTCTATAACTCTGAAAAAAGCTGTAATCCTTTATATGAGGACTAGCAGGTTCAGAAGGCCCATTGGTTTTTCTGCCTAACCTCGAGCTCCAATGAGCCCTCAAGAAAACCAGCCCAACAGGATCTGGGAAAGGTATCTTTATTGCTCTGTCTTATCTTCCTATAGTTCTTCTCCTCTCCTCTCGTCTCCTCTCGTCTCCTCTCGTCTCCTCTCGTCTCCTCTCCTCTCTTCTCCTCTCCTCTTGTTACTTTCACTGCATGTTGCAACACATCTTCTCTTCTCCCTCTGTGTGTATTTCTTCTTCTTTGTTCTGTTCATTTTTACCTTCTGTGTGTTCATCTTCTCTATCTTTGATATGTGAGATTTACTGTTAAAGTTAAGGTCTTACTATGAAGTCATTATCTGATTGAGTTAATTTTTATTTTGTTATAAAATAATTCAAATATTTGTGATTAAATTTTTTCTAACATAATCAGCGTATGTTTTAGTTCTGTTGGCTTAATACTTTTACACTCTTGTTATACATGTGTTTTTAGATATCTCTTGCCAGGGAACACTACTGTCAAAGCCAAAAGATCTGAAAGGTTCTTTTTAGGTTATAAAAATCAAGGTATATAAGTAAAGAAACTTATGTCCCTAAGGGAGGAGGAGTCTTGACAGCAGTGGGTTCTGAAATGACCCTTTCCCACACTCCAACTTAGAATGAATTTCAGGTACATGTGATGTGTGTTGCCATAAATATTGGGGATTAATACATAAATAATAAGTATTTATGTAACAATTGAAAATTTTCAAAGTGCTTTGTCTCAGTTTCCTCAGTTGTAAGATGATAATAGCACCTAACTCACCATGTTATTGTGAGGATCAAAGGAAAAAAATATTTGTAAGAGTCTGAATGAAAATTGAAACAAACTACTTGCTCTCTCTCTTTTTTGTTTTGTTTTGTTTCTTCTTTCTCATTGTTCATTCCATTGGTTACAATCCTTCTTTACAATTTGACTGATGTTTAATGCGAAAGTATTTGTAGAACCTATATGGGTTTGCATGATGCCAGGGGCGGGGGGAAGAAAATTTGGAACTCAAAAGCTTGTGGATCTGAATGTTGTAAATGAAAAGTCAGTTAATTAATTAATTAATTAAAAAAAGAAAAATATTTGTAAAGCACTTAGCTCTCTATTCACTGTGCCACTTAGCTGCTTATCTTTGAGACCCTACTATAAACACTTCTTCAGGGACTCAGACTTACCCATTCAGTTGCCAGATCTTGCTATTTCTGCCTCTACAACATCTCTCATATTGGTATTTGCTTCTATTTTCACAGCCACAAGCCTAGTTCAGGCCTTCATCCCTTCTTGCCTAGATTATTCTATTAGCCTTCTATTTGGTCTCTCTTCCTCAAATCTCTCCCTATTCCAATCTGTTCTCCATGTAACTACCAAAGTGATTTTCCTAAAGCACAGGTGTGACCATGTCACCCCCCTACTCAATGAGCTCTGGTCATCCCTTTGATTTCCAATTCTTTGCCACCCCAAAAAGAGCTGATATAAATATTTTTGTACATACAGGTCCTTTTCCCACTTCTATGATCTCTTTGGGATATAGCCCTAGAAGAGGTATTGCTGGATCAAAGGGTATGCACTTTTTAAAAGCCCTTTGGGCATAGTTCCAAATTGCTCTCTAGAATGGTTGAACCAGTTCACAACTCTCTGGTGGCTCTTCTAACTTTTCAAAGCACACAAAATAGTAACCTGGTCTATTTCCTCTCTGATACACATTTACTTAAGATCAGGAAAGAATAAACATTAAAGAGACAGAAAAACATGAACACGTGATGATGCCATGATAACGATACCTCTCAGGGAGAATGGGCCACCAGGGGCAGCCATCAGGCCACTGTCTCATATCTGCTGCTAATGCACACACACACACACACACACACACACACACACACACACACACACACACACACACACACACACACACACACACACACACACCCAACCTGCAGCTTTACAGTATTTCCTTCATTTTCCCTTGAAAGCTGCTAGGGAATATAGAGATACTTCATCTGTTCAAGTTTTTTGTATACATAATCAGTTGGCTCATCAGACAATTAAAAGGTTTTTTCTTTTATCACCCATGCCATAGGCTGACCGGGAAGTTAAAGGATAGATGAATATGCTCCAAAATAGGAACAAGAGCCCCTGCATCATGTCACACCTTTCCAGGAGTAGACTGACCAAGTCTTCATTTGGATAGGCTACTTGCAGTGGATATTACACAGGCTTACTGACCCAACGCTCCACTCCCTACACTTGAAATATGCTCCCTCCTCATCATTATAAGCACTTACTGTATGTCAAACATAAAATGGGTGCCAGGGATACAAAAGTAGAAGCAAAGGTAAGATATCATCTCACCTTGATGAAATTACATTCTAATAGAGGACACATCACATATAGAAGAATGGTAGCCAGGGAGAGGTAATTTTTAAGGGATTGTAAGTAGAGCCCTTTCCAGTAGCAGACACAATGACGATTGGTTTAAGACTCCAGAACTGGAAATGGGGAGAAGTCAAGAAGAGGCCAGATAAGCTGGTGAGAAGTTTGGGTAAAGAGGTGTAAAGGGAAGCATGGCTGAAGCAACCTGTCTGGTGTAATGATTGACAATCACCAATGAGGACCTGAGGGGCCCCAGAAGGAAGTTCCAGGGGCAAAATGTTTAAATTCTCTCAGACATGGTCTCTGTTAAGTCAGTCAAGAAGCCATTAAAAACATTTATTAAATGCTTCCTATGTTCCAGGGACTGTGCTAAGTGCTGGGAATGTCGACTGGTTAAAAAAAATCATCCCTGCTCTCAAGGAACTAACAGTCTAATGGTCTAGCAGGTAGGTAGCTGTGGAGAAGTTTCCTTTAAGGCTTAGTTTAAACACTACCTTCTACACAGAGTTTTCTTAATCTCCCAGATGTCTGACCCTTATCCCTCCAATTGCCTTGTATGCATTTTGCATCTGTATTGTGTATAATTGTGTGTGTATGTGTATGTAGGTATATAAACCTAGGTGTATATATGTATATGTGTTCCTATACACATGTGTGTACATATGTATGCATACATACATGCAGTGTATGTGTTTGCCCCCCCCCATCCAACTGTAAGCTCCCTGATGGCAGGCATTGCCTCCCTTTTGTCTTTGTACCCTTGGCACCTAGTTAACCAGTCAACAAACATTTATTAAGCACTTAGAACCTAGCACAGTGCCTGGTACCTTAAGATGTATAAAATACTTAAATATTTGCTGAATGATTTATTGATAATACAGAAACAAAAGATACAAAATAAATCTCCTCTCTCTGTGTGTCTCTCTTTCTCTTTCTTCCCCTCTCTCCTTCATTCTTTCTCTTTCTCTGTCTCTTTTATTTCTCACCCTGGAGCACAATTAACATAAATTCTTTTTATTCTCAGGTTTTGTGCCCAGTATGATGCCTGCACTTGATAAATACTTGATGGCAATTGTGCTGATCACACCTGCTGCCTCTCTGGGACAAAGAGAAGGAACAATTAATTCCACGTTTGTCAAACTCTTGTTTCCCTTTGTTACATTTATTGTGTCTCTGTCCTCTGTCACTGCATCTCCAAAGTTTTCTGCGTTAAGCACCACATCTCTCCTTACAGAATATGAACAAACCTTCAACCTTTATGAAAAAAGTAAATGATGGCTAAAATTTCACAACTATGTTCTGAAACTGGCTGCTGGTGAGTCAGCTGAAAAGCAAAATTATCTATTCCCAGCGTCAGAGTAAGTCAAAGGTAGGTACATTTTTTCATCGTATATTTATATCCTTAAAGAGATTCCATTTGAAAACCTGACTTGGGTTTTTGAAGGCTGTGTGGCACAGTAGAAACAGTACCAGAATTATAGCAGAGAACCTGGGTTCAAATCCCAGATCTTTCACTTTTTATTTGCAACTCTGGGCTAGTCATTCATTGTCTCTAGGGCCTTAGATTCTTCATATTTAAAATTAGAGAAGTGGGTTAGATTTTCTCTAATTTCCTTTTAGAAAACTGGATTTGGAAACAGAGGATATGAGTTTGAATTCCGATCTTTTTATTATGATCACTCTTTTTATTATTATATTATGTTACATTACATTACATCATTATTTTATATTACATTATATTATAATAGTTATATCTACTTTTATTAACTTTTTATTAACTACTTTTATGATCTTTCTGGCTCACAGTTCCCACAGGGAGAAGATGGACTAGGTGATTTCTATGGCCCTTTATAGCTTAAAATCTATGATTCTATGATGGCCTTCAGTTTGTTGTTCTTCATTCTGAGGAAGGATTATTCGACCCATTTGCTCTTGACTTTTTCCAGGGGCTAAGTTGTCAGAGTAAGCAGTAAATTGCTGTAACTCTCCCAAAACAAATACCAGAACAGCAGAATACCCAAAAATATGGGGTGAAACAGTCTGTTAACCGAAGGAACTTGGAAGATTGGCGATAAAGGTCCATCTCACTCAGATAAAAGGGGAGTGCATTCTAGGAAAGCAATCACCTCAGCAAGCCAGTAGCAAACCCCAGTGGGAGATCCTGAACCCTAGTGTGGTGTAGCAGGCAAACACTAACACCAGAAACCCCCATGTGTCTTGCCATAACTAGAGGAACTAGCACATTCCAGTTCTGAGAACCACCATATGCTTTAGTGGAGCCCCAGGAAATGAAGAAACATCCCAATGAGCATTTGTACCCACTGGAAGTACATGACAGATACCACCAGTAGGACCATAGCTCAGCACCAGACCCATACAGCCTCCAGCAGCATCAGCCACCCTCTGCCTCACTTTCTCAGCACCACACCAGACACAAGGGTCCTCAAGGAGCCTCCGGGCTACATCGGCACAAAAATCAGGTAAACAGATCCTGCAGCCACTGGCACAAGAAGTCTGACACAGTGACCCTTCCACTCAAGGGGCAGAGCTCAAATTAAAAAAAAAAAAAGTAAGAGGCAAAAAAAATAAAAAAGATGAGCAAAAAGCAACAAAAAAACCAATCTTACCATAGAAAGTTATTATGGTGACAGGGAAGACCAAGAGACAAACTCAGAAGATGATAACAATGTCAAAACACCTTTGGTAAAACCCCCAAAGAAAAACAAGAAGTGGCCTCAAGCCCAGAAAGAACTCATGGAAGAGCTCAAAAAGGAGTTTAAACTTCATATAAGAGAGGTAGAAGAAAAAATGGGAAAAGAAATGAGAGTGATGCAAGAGAATTATGAAAAAAGAGTTAGTTTGGAAAATGCTTAAAAAGTAGAATTGGTCAAATAGAGAAGAAAGTACAAGAGTTACTAGAGGAAAATAACAGTTTAAAAGTTAGAATTGGGCAAGTGGAAACTAATGACTCTATGTGACAACAAGATTCAATCAAACAAATTCAAAAGAATAAAAAAATGGAAGAAAATACCTCCCAGGAAAAAAAACAACTGACCTGGAAAATAGATCCAGAAAGACAATATCAGAATAATTGTATTACCTGAAAGTCACAGTCATAGAAAGCATCTTTCAAGATATTATCAAGGAAAACTGCCCTGATGTCCTAGAACCAGAGGGCAAGATAGACATTGAAAGAATTCACCTATCACCTCAGGAGAGAGATCCCAAAACAAAAACTCAAAGGAACATTATGACTGACTCTTTTTATGCTGTTTACTCATCTTTTCAGCCAAATACTTGACTTTTTAACTTCCTGTCATGGCAGGACTCTGTTTCTAGTGGGAGTGGGGATGGATGTACCCTCTCAAGCTTCTGGGGTTTTGTTTCAACAGCTGGATTACCCACTGTCTGTGGACCCAGAGCTCTGGAAGCAGCAGCTGCTGCTGCTGCTGCTGTCACCTGCTGCCACTGCCACCACCTCCACTGCCACCACCTCCACTGCCCCAGGGCCGGGGTTGGACCGCACACTCCTCTTTCACCCTAGTCCCACACAGGTCTTCCACTGACATTCCACACTCTTCTGGCATTTGTAGGTTGAGAAGTCTGGAAATTGCCACAGCTGCCAGTGATTCAGTTCCCTGAGGCCTGCTCCGTGTAGCCCACGCCGGACTATGTATATAGTCCCGATATATCCTTTCCCGATATATCCTTTCTGTTGGCCTTCCAAGTTTTCTTAGACTGGAGATGTGTTTCACTCTGTCATTTTGTGGGTTCTGCAGATGTAAAATTTATTTAGAGTCATTTTTTTACAGGTGTTTGGAGGGATCAAGCAAATCCCTGCTTTTACTCCGCCATCTTGACTCCACCCACCTCCAAGGAACATTATAGACGAATTTCAGAACTATCAGGTCAAGGCAAAAAGATTGCAAGTGACCAGAAAGAAACAATTGAAATATTGGGGAGTCATAATCAGGATTACATAGAATTTGGTGGCTGCAACATTAAAGAATCAGAGGTCATGGAACATGATATTCTGCAAGACAGAGGAGCTAGGACTATAACTAAGAATCACTTACCCTGCAAAATTAAGAATAATACATCAAGGGGAAAATGGTCATTCAACAAAAGAGAAGAATTTCAAGTTTTCATAAGGAGAAGACCAGAACTACACCAAAGATATGACCTCCAATATCATGACCCAAGAGAAGCATAAAGAAGGGAAAAAGGAAAAGAAAACATAAAAGATTCAATAGAGCTACACTCTTTACAATCCTACACAGGAAGACAATACTTGTAATTCTATCACTAATAGTATAGCTAGAAGGAAGATGCATAAACAGAGGGTATGGGTATAAGGTAAATTTGAAGGAATGATATAAAAAAATTAAGGGATGAGGAAGAGGATATGAGATGTGATATCTCACATGAAGAGGCAAGAAAGACCTATTACAATGGAGGGGAAGATGAGAGGGTGGGTGACAAGCATGGCTTCACCCCTGCTCTCATCAGTATTGGATCAAAGAGGGAATCATATACACAGTCAGTTGAATATAAAAATCTATCTTACTCAACAGGGAAGTAGGATGGGAGGAGATCAATAAGGCGGGGGGGGGAGTGGGGACTGAAAAAAGGGAGGACAGATCAGGGGAGGTGGTAGACAGAAGCAAAACACTGGTGAGGAGCTAAAGGGTGGAAGGAAAGAGAGGCCAGACATAATAAGATGGAGGAAAGAATAGGATGGAAGGAAATAAACAGGTAGTAATCATAATTGTAAATGTGAATAGGATGAATTCACATTCCCATAAAATGGAAGCAGATAGTAGATAGCAAAGTGGATCAAAAACCAAAATCCTATAATACGTTATTTACAAGAAAAACACTTGAATCAAAAAGACACATACAAAGTAAAGGTAAGGGGCTGAAGCAGAATTTATTGGGCTTCAGCTGAAGTAAAAAAAAAAAAGTAAGGATAGCAATCCTGACTTCAGACAAAGTAAAAGCAAAAATAGACCTAATTAAAAGAGATGAGGAAGGAAACTACATCTAACTAAAAGCTGCCATAGACAATGAAGCAATATCAGTACTAAACAAATATGCGCCAATTGGTATAGCATCCACATTCTTAAAGGAGAAGCTAAGCGAATAACAGGAAGAAATAGACAGCAAAACTATACCTAGTGGGGGAACTCAGATGTCCCTTTTCAGAACTCGATAAATCCAGCCAAAAAACAAAAAAAGAAACTAAAGAGGTAAATAAAATATTAGAAAAGTTGGATATGACAAACAGTTGGCATGATTTAGACATAAAGCATGACACCATGAGCAAATTAGAAAAGCAAGGAATAGTCTGCCTGTCCAATCTATGGGGAGGGAAGAATTCAAGACAAACAAGAGGTAGAGGCATTATAAAATATAAAATACATAATTTTGATTATATTAAATTAAAAAGTTTTTCTATAAACAAAACCAATGCAACCAAGATTAGAAGGAAAGCAGAAAGATAGGAAACAATCTTTACATCAGATATCTCTGATAAAGGCCTCATTTCTCAAATATATAGAAAACTGAGTCAAATCTACAAGAATACAAGCCATTTCCCAATTGATAAATGGATATGAACAGGCAGTTTTCAGATGAAGAAATCAAAGCTATCTATAGGCATATGGAGAAGTGCTCTGAATTACTTTTGATTAGAAAATGCAAATTAAAACAACTCTGAGGTACCTAATCACACCTATCAGATTAACTAATATGACAGAAAAAGAAAATACTGGAGATGTGGGAAAATTGGGACATTAATGCATTGTTGGTCAAATTGAGAATTGATACAACCATTCTGGAGATCAATTTGGAACAACGTCAAAAGGGCAACAGAACTATGTATTCCCTTTGATCCAGCAATACAACTACTAGGTCTGTATTCCAAAGTGATCATAAAGAAGGGAAGTGGACCTACATGTGCAAAGATATTTATAGCAACCCTTTTCATGGTGGCAAAATATTGGAAATTGAGAGAATGCCCATCAATTGGCAAATGGTTGAACAAATTGTGGTATGTGAATGTAATGGAATGATGAACAGGCAGATTTCAGAAAAATGTGGGAAGACTTGTACAAACTGATGCAAAGTGAAATGAGCAGAACCAGGACAACATTGTACACAGTATCAGAAATATCTTGTGATGTCAACTAGGAATGATTCAGTTCTTCTCAGTAACATAAATACAAAGGACTCATGAAGGAGAATGCTATCCATATCTACACAAAGAACTTATAGACTCTGAATACAGATTGAAGCATATTTTTTCACTTACTTTATTGTTTCTTATTTTGTAAATTTTTGTTCTTTTTCTTCTTTCACAGCTGAGACTGTTGTACCCAAACCAAAATCCCAGGTTACTACACTCCACCTGACTTGTGGCCCACCATTAAGCCCCTCTTGTATTTCTGTCTTTGTCCCTGTTTTATATTTTAGCTTGAAACTGTTTAAGGCATGTCTGGGCATATTGCTCAAAGCATTCCCTGACTCTGTCTCCCCTAATCAGCATTTCATATTTTCTCCTTGAATCATTATAGTGTACCAGGCTCATTATGGTACAAGGATCTCATCTAGGTACCATCCTGTTCTGCCCTGCTGACCAAGCAGGGCCCCCACCCCCTTCACCCAGACCAGGACCCTAGCCTGTCCTGGGAAATTCCAGTCCCCTCTCATCCCATGACCCTCTACTCTATGCCCTCCCTCCAGTTCTGGGAAAGACCTTCACTTCACAAGAAGGTTGCACCCCTGAGTCATGTGCCATACTCCCCTGAGTCACAGATCTAACCAATGGCTGTTCTTTGTTTCTGTATGTCATAGCTTCTAATAGCTCCCTTCCTTATTATAATTTTGTGATTTTAGCCTTTATAACCAAGATCTGTATTTCCAAAAAGCACTGCCAATTTGAGTGAACACTCTGGCAGTCACGCACCTTTTTAATAAATCCACATCTAAATTTATCTTGAACCCAGGTCACCGCTCTCTTATTTTCTGCACAACATGACTAATATGGAAATATTTTTACATGATAGTACATGTATAAACTACATCAAACTACCTACCATTTTCAGAAGAGGGGAGAAGAGAGAGTGTAATGCCATGCATGAGTAGCTTCCCAAAAGAATGCTACTGTGAACAGCTTTTAAGGTTCTGATTACACAGTATAGTGAACGCTCCATTTATTCCATAACAAATCAAGGCAAACATTCACAACAAATCACAATATGATATTCACAACATTACATCTTATCACAGAAAATCACAATATAGTGTTCACAACAGCTTAACATTAAAATGGTCACATAGTTTTCACCAAAGTGGTTACAGTATTAAGAATAAAGAACAAAAGAATAATCATCTGATATCCCTAAGAAGTTTGCCT
>CM053590.1:152393409-152422902 GCA_028646515.1 Pseudochirops corinnae | reverse complement strand
ACACACACACACACACACACACACATATACACACACACATTGGCTTCCTGTCTCGGTCAGCCCCTTCCTGTTATGTCAACGACAGGAGACAGAGTTCACACTTTCTGTTTCATTCACAGAGGTACTTAGCCCTTAGTTACTAAGGGCTTACTAAGGGAAGTGGACCTACCTCCCTTACTTACTAAGCCCTAAGTTACTAACATGTAACTGGTGAAAAAAATAAAATACTATTCAAACTATTTGTTCTTAGCCTATCTAGACTCTCACTGCTACAACGGATAGACTATGAAACATTTTGGCACATTTCCTATCTCTGTCCCTGATTCATACCTGTTGTGATCCTGGGTTAGTTACTTTACCTTTCCACGGTTTAGGTAACTAACTCTCAGAATATGTTGCAGAGAAAGTACTGACCTGCAAGAATAGTTGTTTAGTTATTTCAGTTGTGTCCAACTCTTTGTGACTGCATTTGAGAGTTTTCTTCACAAAGATAGTGGAGTGGTTTGCCATTTCCTTCTCCACCTCTTTTTACAAATGAGGAAACAGCGCAAATAAAGTTAAATGACTTGTCCAGGGTCATGTAACTAGTAAGTGTCTGAGGCTGAATTTTAACTTTGGCCTTCTTGATTTCAGAACCTGTACCCTATCTACTGAGCCACTTACCTGTCCTACCCTGGTAGAGATTAGACCAAATAAAATCGCAGTCCTAGTCCCTTACCCTATTTTGCTTCCCTCTGTAAATTAGCAAGGCCAGGGAGATAATATATTGAACATAATCCTTTCTCCTTATGCCCTCATTTAAATCTGCTTTTATTGAAAAAAGGAGTTCTTGTTTATTGACACAGCTTAGGAGAAGAGGGCAAAAAAATGACAGATCTCATAGAATCTAATGAAAAAGTACTGACTAGAGTCAAAGGATATGGGTGGACAGCCCACCTCTGACACCTGTGGGACTTTATGTTCCCAGGGTCTAAGTGTTCTCCATGTTTAAAATGAAAGGTTCAGACTATATGTTCTCCAAGGTCCCTTTCAGCTCTAGGATCTACGATCCTATGCTGTCTAAATCCTGTGTGAGCTCTCAACCAGTCTTTGGGAGATTTTTGCAAGTGTCAAGGAACTCAACTATTCAGTAGATGAGTCTTGTTGGATAACTTTTCCCTTCTGTTAAGTTACTACAGTGTGAGAAGGGGTAGGTTTATTCAGCTGCAGAAAGAGAAGGATGAAATAAAGTATTCAGGAAGCAGGTTGGAGTGGACATGAAACCAGATGATGTTGGACTCTCCCTTCTGTGCTCCTTAACTTTTAAGCCCAGGGTAGCGTTTCCTTGCTATTATCTCCCAGACAGCCAAGCATAGTTGGATTTTTACTCTCCACTATGACATGCCCTGAGGATGTGTCCACCCCCTCACCTTACTCCTTTTTTCCATTGCTTTGTTAGAAAAGAAGAAATTACTTCCTGGCTCTGTACTGTTTTTTATTATTGACAGAAAGCTTGGACACAGGGAGGAAACAAGTTTACAAAAGTTGACCACCAGGTGGTGCTGATAGCCGCTATCCTGGTCCTGTTCAAGCCTAAGCATCAGGAGATGGGTTTGGACTTAGTTCATCTTGATGTTTTGCATAAGGATCCTAATGGGCAGAAATACTGAGGAAGCACTAAGCTTTCTCTGGTTTTCAGAGTATGGCCTTCTGTTCTTCAGTTCTGCCTCTCTCTGTGTGTGAGTCAGCACTGACTTGTTAAGAAGCATGTAGTTTTTATGATGATATTGTGGTTTAAACCCAGGGATGCCAAAAACTGTTGAGGTGGGGTCTCTGCCCACCCTAAAATTGTTGTGATTTCATGATGTGTTTTGGTGAAACTGTCTCAAAGAATTCAGAGTCAGACCACCTCTAATCCCAGTATAGGCATTTATTGAGATTGACACCTCTCATGAAGCAGGCTAAATTCCAACAGGAACTAGCAACTTTAAAGAAAGCAAGATGGATTTTTATAGGGTAAAGAAAGATGCAATTACATAACAGAAATTTACACAGAATAGATGAATATCATTAATATTAAAAAGGGAAGAAGAGTTTATTAAGGGATTAGGTAATGGAGGAGCGGTCCCATCTATGGTTTGGTGGTCAAATATTCTGGTAATTCTGCCCTCCAAATGTCTAGCTATTGTGGTCCTGTCTGGTTAAGACAGATAGTTAGGTATTGTGGTCCTGTCTTGGGTTAGATGGATGATGTGATTGTGATTGAATACAAGAACACACCTGTTTCTGTTGGAATGGGTCTGGGGGCAGTAACCAGGTACAGGCATTAGCTAGGTTCCCATCACATGGACATACCTACTGTTTCTATGGGAACTAAGAGTTCAGGGACACACCTTTTGTTCCAGTGAGCAGTGAGGTATATACAAAGAAGTTAGGACACTGTGTGTGTGTGTGTGGGGGGGGGGGGGACAGCTAGGTAGGTGCAGTGGGTCTGATGTTCAGTAGGGCCAGGCCTATAACAAAGTTAGTATATTGGGGCTGGGGGCAGCTTTATTAGGATTCCATCAAAGAGATAACATCAGAAATCAGTTCTGAGCCACCACTAACTTGCTTTGACTTATCTCCTTCCTGAACTTGCTTTATTCTATTTATTGAGTCTCATTTTAAGACCCAGGAATAGTGGAATTGACTTTTCACGAACAAGAGACAAACATGCTCGGACAAACAGTTCTTGCTATTCATAAATTTGCATTACATAAATTAAATTTTAGAGACAGAATTCTGAAAGACATCACATTCCAAAAAATATGAAAATTCCTTATGCAAAGCAGAAGCTGTTTGATAAGACTGTATGATGTGGGCAGTATAAATGCATCTGTGTGTCTGCAGACAGTGAGTGATACTGTACTTCTCCCTGTGTTCAACAGCAATACTTATATTTTCACCATCACTGATGGCACACGTGTTCTTCAGTGGAAAAGTGAACCGTAAGTCAATAGACTTTGAAATTAAAATAAAAATAACTAGAAAATATGAATGAGGATAAAAATTGTCATCTATTGCATGTAAACTTATTCTTATGGTGTCATCTGTGAACACCACAGTGAAAGATGCTATGGAGATAAAGGACCATAGGAAAAGCAGTGCTTGCATGAAGTTGTCTCATCTGTCAAAACAAAGAGAAGGTGCTATTCTGGAGATGGAGAAACCATTAACTATGTGGATAGAAGAACAGACTCAGAAGAATATTCCTTTAAGCTTGATGACAATTGAAACCAAAGCTCAAAGCCTCTTTGAAGATTTAAGAGAAAGTACCCTGAGGGAACATAGGTATTTATAGCAAGCAGTGGTTAGTTTGCACGATTTATAAATCTTGTAGGATTCCAAATTATACAAAAGTCAAGAGAGACTGCTAGTGCACTTATTGAAATAACAAAGAAGTCCTCAGAGTTCCTGTAAAAAAAATAATAGATGAAGGTCCCTACTTGCCAGAGCAAATCTTTAATGTAGATGAAACTGAACTGTTTTATCAAAGAATGCCATTTTGAATCTATATCTTGGTGGAAGAAAAAAAAACTACTGGGGAATAAAGCTTCAAAAAAATAGTTATTCTTGTGCTTGAAGGGAATGTATCTGGTACTTGCAAACTGACACCTGTTCTTGTGTATCACTTAAAAAATCCTGGAGCATGGGAAGAAATCAGCAAAGGAACACTCCTCATGCAATATTTTGCTAATCCTGAGGCCTGGATAGCCCATACTATATATGAGTGACAGTTTATGTACTGCTTCATTCCAGAGGTGGAAATGTTTTCTTATGATAATAGTATTCCTTTCAAGATTTTACTTTTTTTGGATAATGCCCCAGATCACCTTCCCCATCTGAATGATTTAGATGAAAACGTTAAAGTGGTCTACCTTCTTCCTAACACTACTTTGTTATAATTGCAAATTTCAAGGTGTACTATTTACATGCTATATTTGTCCAGGGAATTGCAGCTTTGGATGCAGATACGGACTTGACATTGAGAGATTTCTGGAAGTCCTATAATATTTACCATGCAATCTGGAATACTGCTATGGCATAGGCAGATGTAACAGAAACAAGTATGAAGAGAGTTTGGAAAAAATTGTGCCCACAGTTCTGTGTGGGAGAAAAACCCCTATCCAAAAGTATAATAAAAAACTCAGAGGCTTCTCAAGGTAGGAACAGAAAACATTTATTCAATTCTTGCAAGAAAAGGGCGTCACCTCCACTGGGATGGATCAGTGCAGGGAGGCAGGTTACAGAAGGCAAAACGAGGTTATATATCCTAATGCAGACAACCCCTCCCACTGACCTTTCCCTCATTGGTTGAGAGCTCGGCCTCACAATCTAGCACAGGAATCTACCCGGATACAAGGACCAAGGAAACAATCTTCAACCGATGAAAATCGTTGAAAGCATTTAATACCTTATTTGGCAGTGAGTGATAGAAGGTGATGCCTGCACCAATGAGGTGCTGCATGAGTGGGAGAGCATGGGATGAAAAGACATGAGCCAGGCGGGATCTGTCAAAGCAGTCTGTTTATTTGTCTGAGGGTCAAGGTTTATATGCAAAGTGCAAAGCCGTCACTACCTTTATTCTCGTGAGAAAATGTTTAACTTGCTAGTGTAACTTCCTTGTACTTTGTCCCCTTGAGTGCATGCAGTGTGGGGTGACTGTCCTGTACTCTTGCGAGTCATGGAAGGATAGTGAGCTGATATCTTCAGAAACAATATGGCCCTCATGGGGAGTGGGGTCTAGGGAAAACCTGGCCTAGACCCTTCCCATGCCTGGACTGTCTCAGTACTGGCCCTCTACAAGAAGGGGGAGGTAAGTTTCACTTGCGATTTCTCAGAAAGCAAAACTTAGGCCTATCTGCAAAAGCCAAACTTAGGCCTGCAGGAAAGCAAAACCCAGGCCTGCTTGCAGCAAAAGCCCAGCTCAAGTTTAGAGCCCTGTCTCTATTTTATGAGAATGCTTTCACTTACTCCGCTCAGTTCTTTCCTGATTTTTATGTATTTGACAACAATGAGATACCTGAAGAAGTGAGTAATAAGATTGTAAAATTAGCACAAGAATTGGAGCTAGAAGTTGATGAGAAAGATGTGAAGGAGTTGATTGAGTCCCGTGGAGAACTGTCGAATGAGGATCTGATGGAGTTGCTAGCTGTACAGATTGCAGAAGAAAGGAAAGCTTAGGAACCTGAGGTTCACAATGAAACAGTTGGCAGAAATATTTAATTATCTGAGTGAGTTTTTTTTCTTGTATTGAAAAGATGCATCCAAACACTTCAAGATTTTTAAAAGTTCAAAGACTAGCCGAGGATAATATTTCTTATCATTAGATATACTAGGAGAAAAAAAGAGAGCCACTGCTCAACCATTTCTTGAGAACTTCATAAAAAGAGATATAAAGGGAGCAGCTAGGTGGCGCAGTGAGTAGAGCACCAGTCCTGGAGTCAGGAGGCCCTGAGTGCAAATCCAGTCTTAGACACTTAAAACTTACTAGCTGTGTGACCTTGGGTAAGTCACTTAAGCCCAATTGCCCCACCAAACAAAGAAATAAATAAGTAAATAAACAAACAAACAAATAGAGAGATATGAAGTCAGCCAGCCTCGATTATGGCTAGTAGCAATGGGTGGGGAAGGGGCAACATGCTACACAACTGTGTTAACTTTACTGTACAGCATGGTGGATACGTTATCATTAACTTTGCCTTTCATTTCATAATTCTATTGCTATGGTTTAATATTTAGCATGTTTTCATTTTAGTACATTTTGTGACTTGTGTGAAAGGATTTTGTGTATGCCTTTGTCATATAAACTTAAGTGAAGTGGGTGGGTAGGGGCAAATTCACAAGATATAAAAGTCACTCCATATAAAGGTCCACAGAATGATCCACTTATATAAAGCCAAAACTGTCAGTAATTGTTTTTTGCTCCATATTGAATCAATAAGCAAAAAAATGTAGATAATAATATTAAAACATTGTATAATAAAATATCCATCAAGGAGTTTAGAGCACACCATTCGCTTATGTTCCTAACCACCAAATGTTCCTAACCAAAGAACTAGTCGAGTCTAAGACATCTACAAGTACAGCTTGACTACTCCTTTGAACAAAGACATTTTTAAAAAGCACATAATTTCCACAGGATGTTCTATTTATGATTCAAGCAGAGCTGGTCCCAAGATAAAGACATCAAAGTTCTGGATTCAGGATCTCTGTCTGGAGTGTTGAACCTTGCAACCAGTGTGCTTCCTTTAGTCTCTGTCCAGTGGGTAGCAGGGACATGCAGCCTCTCCTGGGTGCATGCAGCCAGCCTATCATGAGTGTGCATGGTACCTAGCCCTGGAACGAAGAAGCTTACCAATGATACTATTGCTCTGGCCAGCCTCCTCCTGATCCTGAGCACTTAATGCCTCTGTTTCCACATCTATGTCCAATTTCTTAATCTCTTACCAACCATCTTCCTAATAACACAACACCCTTGCGTGCCTTCAGAGTCAGGGAGGAGCAATTACAGTCAAGAGTATTATAGAGCAGAGATATTAGACATACCACTCTAGAACAGGATTAGAATGTAATTTGAAAATATTTAGTCAAATTAGTAAAAATGTAATAAAACACAGATAATAGAAATAACATTAAATTTTAAAACTAAGTCAATATTCATTATTATGTACAGGTTAATGGTCTTGTTTTTATTTATTTTATGGAGTATCAAGAAGAATTCCCTTTTTCATCTCAGTTACTGGACTTATGCCTTACATATTTTTTGAGACCACATACAGTAATTGTGTTTGGTTAATATTTTAAAAATTTTTTTAAAAATGTTTTATTTCATTAAATATTTCCCTGTTACATGTAAAAAAAACTCCAATTATTTTAAAAAACCTTTGAGTTCCAAATTCTCTCCCTCCTTCACGCCCCTCTACCCTCCTTGAGAAGGCAAGCAGTTTTATATCAATTGTACATGTGAAGTCACGCAAAACATTTCCATGCTACATATATAGCAAAAGAAAAGTCAAAACAATGAAAAACAAAGAAAGTTTTTAAAAAGTAGGCTTCAATCTACATTCCAAGTTCAGCAGTTCTCTGGATGTGAATAGAATTTTTCGTCAGGGGTTTGTCTGGATTTTTTTTTGTTGTCTCGGATCATTGTCTTGATTAGAGTTGCTAAGTCTTTCCCAGTTGATCATCTTTACGATATTGTTGTTCCTATTTACAACATTCTCTTGGTTCTGTTCACTTCATTTTGCATGAGATCATGTAAGTCTTCCCAGATTTTTCTAAAATGGTAAAAGCACAGGGAATAGCATAGCTATGTTTGGAGTATTAAATGATCATAGGAGCTTAACAAAGACAGGTTATTTGATGCTAAAGACACTTCTGTATCCTCCTCTAAGGTTTTAAAGCACGAACATACAAAGGAAAGTTTAGGTGTTTTCTTTATGACCCCACACAGCAGAATGAGGAAAAAACAGGTGGAAGTTGCAGACAGGCAGATTTGTTCTTGATATAAAGAAAATTTGTAACAATTAGACCCATCCAAAAATGAAATGGGTTGCCTTTGGAGAATGCCCCAATCTCTCCACCTCACTTCAAGTAGAAGTTGAAGGACTACTTATGAAGGTTGTTGTAAAGGGGATTCTAAGTAGGTTGGATTAAAGGCCCTTTCCAACTCAGTCTCTGCTTCTGTGCTCTCTCAGACTATTTCATGTATAGAGCAAAAATAAAAAGTAAGAAATATGTTTTAGAAAAGCAAACAATGTAGTGGAAAGTACATTCAGCTTTGAATAAGAAGACATGGATTTAAAAATCATTTCTGACCCATGATAGCTAACATTTATATGGTGCATTAAGATTGCCAGAGATGGGGAGGGTGGAGCCAAGACGGCATAGTAGAAGCACAAACTTGGTGTGGGCTCTGGTTCTAACCAATTCGAATACATGTAAAAAAAATGCTCTAAACAAACTTTAGAGCTACAGAACCCACAAAGTGACAGAGAGAAACAAATCTGCTGAAGGCAGCCTGGCAGGCCAACAGGAAAGGTTTATCACAGCATGCTGGGAGCTGAGTGCAGTCCTATGTAAACCATACAGTTCTAGCCCCAGGGGGCCCTGAAAAGTGGCCAGCCAGAGCAGACTTCAGGAGAGTGAACCACCAGCAGCTGTGGCCTTTCCAGACTTCTCAACACATAAAGTAAAGTAAAAAGTCAGTGTGGAACTCTGTTGGAACCTGGGGGAGGGATTAGAAGAGTATGGTCTGGCCCTTGGCCCTGGGGCAAGAAGTGGCAGAGACATGGTGGCTGTGCAGCCACTGCTGTGTGGCTGCCTCAGGAACTCCTTACCTACAGATTGTAGAGGGACCAAGTGACCATTCAAAGGGTTATCACTCTTGCTTTTTAACCTGCTTGGATCTGGATTGTGGTCTTGGGTGGCAGCCCTGGGGAGTGTGACCAGTGAGCCAGAGCTTGTGGGGGCTGTAGAAAGGGTGCTCTCCTAATAGCTCTGGCAGCTGCAAAAACCCCAGTGATCTGGGACAAAGCTTTCTCCATTCTGGAAGCAGAGTTCTACCATGGCAAAGAGCTCAAAAATCAAGTAATTGACTGGCAATATAAGCAAGCACAGGAAGCACAAACAGACCATAAAATCCTTTTTTGGGGACAAAAAGGATCAAGGCATGGAGCAGGAGGAAGACAACTATTTTTTTATTTAAAAAAAAAAGATTGCTACAGATGAGTAGGTTAGTGTTGGTACTGCCATTCTAAATTCTTCTTATTACAACTAATACTAGATAGCATTGTATAGCAATTTAAGATTTGCAAAGTACTTTATAAAAAAGACCTCTTTTGATGGTAGGTGTTATTATCCCCATTTTACAGTTAAGGAAACTGAAGCAAAGGTTAAATTAGTCTTCAGGTCTGAGGCTAGATTTGAACTTGGGTTTTCCTGATTCCAAGTCTGTCTACTACATTTCACATATTAGTTTAAGTGAATTTTTAGAAATAATTTTTAAAAATGTGTTTCTTCCTGTTGCTGATGCAACAGGAAGGGGTGGGGCAAGGAGGAGCTAATACCATATATAAGGAAGAGCACAAGTTGGAGAGTCAGAACTTCTTGAAGCAAGTAGTAAACCAGACTGAAGAGCTACTGTGAGTGAGAGAGGAGGATCCCTGTTTGAGGAAACCTGTTCTGTGATGAAGGCTTGAGAATGTGGGTGTTCATGACATTAACCACGGGTACCAACTTCATGGTTACTGTAATGACTTTGACTTTCTGGTTCTGGGACTTGGTGTTTTGGTATTTGAATAAAGGTTTTCATTTTGTCCTCCAAAAAAAAAAAAATGTGTTTCTTCATCTGGAAATTTAGTACAATCATGTCTGTACAACTTCAGAATTAGGGTTTTATAAACAAAATTCTCTGTATATTATAATAGTATGAACTGTGCACCATTATTAATATCAAACAAAATAAAGCTATGTTTTATCTTAGAAATATATCTTACATAAACGTATCTTATTAGAAATAGCCTAGGGGGGGATATATAAGAGGGCAGACTGGGGGAAGGAGTCATATTGCCATCTTGGGGTGGGAGTAGGGGAGAGATAGGGAGAAAATTTGGAACTCAATATCTTGTGGAAATGATTGTTGAAAACTAAAAATAACTAAATAAATTCTGATAAAAAGGAATAACCAATGAAAATACATAACCTATTGCATTAATAATAACCTGACCAAAGCATCAAAGATTCTGATTCATGAAGAAAGAAAGTTTTATATTAGTGACAATCTATTCTAGCAAATTTAGAGGAAACAGCAAGAAAACAGGGAGTTCTTTTGTACACTGAAGCTCTAAGTCAAAGGCAGGTATACAGATGAGGAAGGTGATAACAGAAGCAAAGGAAAGGAAAAGATTTTATTCTACTTAAAAACAAGAGTATTATAAACCACAGGTATGAAAAAATAAAAGGACAAACAAAGGGAAGGAATGTTTAAAATGTAGAATAAGCCAAGTCTTGGATCAGAAACCTAGAAGATATATTAAATTGCAACCTTGGTGGGTAGGTCAAAAGAAAGAATCGTTTTTGTTTTTTTACTCTCACTTGGCTTCCTGCATGAGTTCCTTCATGGAGGGTACAATGTGCAGTGACTTTCCTCCTGCAGACTGGATTGTATTAACGTGTAAACAGAAACACCTGTTCCAAGTACCCCAGTTTTGGCCTATCACCAAGTTTTGGCACTAAGGCTTTTTTTTTTCTTTTTTGGCAGTAAATGTCAGAATCCAGGGGCAGGATTATTGAGGGGAGCCTCTAATCCCTACCGAGAAGGCGTCTCTTGTGACAAATCTATGCCAAGACTGAATTGAGATTTTAATGAAACCACCAAGTGCTCCTGTCCAACAGCCATCAACTGATAGAAATATGCTTCTTTCGAAAAGTTGTCGCTACCAGGGTAGTTAGCAGAGAGAAAAGTTGTCTTTCCAAGTCACTGAACCAGAAAATGGACTTTTAATAAGATCAACAAAATCTTTGTCCAACAGCAACAGTGAAAAACAACTCCTGTCCTAAGAAAACCTCATTACTGTATTACTAAGTATTTAGAATTTTCTACGGTTCAGTTGGACAGACATTTATTCACTTTCCACCAGGCACTGAGGGAATATAAAGATGATTAAGACATGTTACCTCCCCTCAGGCAGTTTATAGTATAGTAAGTTGAATAAGATCAGTACATAGCTGATCTATTAATTATAATAGAGACAGTGGGGCATAATGGACAGTGAATTGACCTTGTGCTAGGAAGTTCTGAAATCAAATCTGGTTTCTGACACTGGCAGGGTGACCCTGCTGAAGTTACTTAAACTTAACTTCTTAGTACTCTAGGCCCAACATGTCAAACTCTCACCTGTAAAACTCCAGAATTGGGCCAAACAAGATTAACATGGGTAGAGAACTTTCAGGGATCTCGCAGCCCCACTCATGGAATGGTCCCGTCTCCTATACAACCATCTGCAAGGTTACAGGGTGGATAATCAGGAGGACATGTAGTCTTGTTTGTGTATGCCACCAGATGTGGTCCTATGATAAAGTCCTAATAAATAACTAACCTTAAGCAAGGGTGAAGAGTGAACAAGATCAAAGGAGGGTCCTTGTACATTGTTTGCATTTTTTTCTGGTCACATAGATCTTCTGCTGGGGGACATCTAAACTTGGTAAGGCCCTTGTATCATTGGCAGTGTATGAAATGGCTCTGTAATAAACAGACTATTGATTATACCCCCTCTCTTTATTCTCACCACTTGCCAGCCCACCAACTGCGCTGGCCATAGCAAGTAGCGCCCACAACATGGGGCATCAGGACTGCTGTCAAGACCAGAACCCCAGAAGTTGAATAAGGCGGGCCTGCAGGAGATCTGAGGGATAACAGATTTCTTTCAAGGTAAGGGGAAGGCTCTAAGAAGAGCAATCCTGGAAGCGCTCAGTTTTCATTTTACATAATTGGAGCTCACAGAGATGTAGTATAGGGGGAAACTTAGTGAAGGGCTTAAAAGATGCCCAGGGCACTAGGACATTGCAAAAATTAAATATAAAAGATCTTAAGGAGGTAAAAACAGTTCTGCAGGAGCATGGAGCAGCAGCTTCTTATATGGTGTCATTACTGGAAAATTTAGCAGTCACAGTTTTGACACCGTATGATTGTAGGCAAACAGCTAAAATATGCCTAATCCCAAGGGACTACTTACAGTGGGAGGCCAATTATAAGGAAAAATGTCATAGTAGACTATATGATTTTATGTTGTTGGAGGGACCTAATGCACCCAGTATTTTCATGTTTTGGGGAGAAGGATCTAATACATTACCTAACACACAAATGGACTATTCAGTGGCAGTCTATAGTACTATTCAAGAGTGCGCAATACAAGCATGGAAAGAGATAATCAGTTCCGGTCAAGCAGGAAAAAATTTAACAAATGTTATGGAGGGACCTGAGGAATCATTTTCTGATTTTGTGGCCAAAATACAAAGGGCTGGGCATACATTAGGAAGTACTGTGGGATTGGAAGAATTTGTAAGACAAATAGAGGGAACTGCAACTTAGATCATAAGAAAGCCTTTTTGGCACTTCCCACTGATGCCTCCTTGGATCAATTAATTAAAAAATCTATGGAAGTAAAGTCTATGGTCTTTCAAGCACAAAACAGAAACACAAGCTGCCACAAATAGAACAAGAATTGTTTTAAATGCGGTAAAGGGGGTCATTTCAAAAGGGAACGTCAAGGGGGTGGCAGTAATGGTGAATCTCAACCAAAAACAAAATGCCCCAAATGTCATAAGGGCTTTCATTGGGCTTCAGAATGTTGATTTAGAAATTCAAGAAACGGCCTCAAGGGCCAAGTCTTAGGCCCACAAAAAAACAGCAGGGACTTATGTTCAGTTTAGGATTCCAGAAGTTCAGGAAGGCAAGCCAATTTGTATCCCTCCCCCTCTGAAGTAACTCCTATTATCTTACAGCCTGAAGTTACATCCCTAAAGATTTATCCTGGCCAGGAGAGAGATGTGCTTTTTAGGAGCTCCTCTCTGGCCGCAGGGGTACTTCTGTTAACCTCAGAAGGGGAATACATGAATATAAAATTCACTCCAACCTATATGGAACAAAAGGACTGGGAAGATCATGATAAGATTAAAATTAAAATTATGAATCCCAGCAGTTCTGTGATCCAATTAAAACAGAAACAACAGATATTTCAAATACAGAATCCAGAGGTCATGTGTTCTCAAATCACTATGACCTCAAGGCCCACCCTTTATATATATATATATGGAGGGCAGGAGAATTCGGGGTCGTAGACGTGGGGGAAGACAGGTCCACCATCAATCAAGAACAATGGGATCCAAAGTGGATTGTTCAACAATCAGATATAAACATGAGGAGCATAGGAGAAGTTAACCAGCCCTTTCAAAGTGTGGGGAAACTTACTTGGGAATTTGAGGGCATGTCAGGAAAATTTCAGCTGCAATTGTTTGACTTCCTTGCCAATGGCTTTATGGGGCAGAGATATTTTATCACAACTTAAGGTTACCATCACAACAAATTTTCAGGAAGGGCCCTGATTGATGGGCAACCAACAGCTGATCCTATTGAATTGGCTTACCGTGAAACCAGTATGCGTGGATCAGTGGCCCTTAAGTGCAGAAAAAAATTGCCCTATTAGATACTGTTCGAGAACAGCTGGAGCTAGGTCACATTGAAATTACAAATAGCTCATGGAATTCTCTAGTTTTTGCAATTAGAAAAAAGACATCTGGAAAATGGAAGATGCTTATGGATTTGCGGGAAGTAAATAAAGTCATGAAGGATATGGGAGTATTACAGCCTGGTTTACCATTTCCTAGTATGGTACCATCATAATGGCCTTTATGGGTAATAGACATACAGGATTGTTTTTATAGCATACTTCTCCACAGTCAGAACTGAGAAAAATTTGCATTTTCTATACCTTCCACAAATCTAAGAGAACCCCTAAAAAGATACTGTTGGAAGGTACTACCCCAAGGGATGAAAAACAGTCCCGCATTATGTCAAAAGTTTGTGGCAAAGGCTTTAGAATCAACCAGAAACAAATATCCTACAGCTTACTTAATTCATAACATGGATGATGTTCTATGTGCACACCAAGATGTATTTACCCTAGAGAAGATATTAGAGGAGGTTACAAATAATTTCACTGCTGTAGGACTTAAAATGGCCCCTGAAAAGATACAGAAGACAGCTCCTTTTGTGTATTTAGGTAATAAAGTGCAGAATACTACTGTAGCATCTCGGAAAATGGAAATTAGGAGGGATAATATTAAAACATTAAATGACTTGCTAAAGCTTATAGGGGATATAAATTGGATCAGACCTTGTCTGGGTATTTCAAATGAATGTTTATTACCATTATATCAGCTACTGGAAGGTGATACCAACCTTAATTCTCCTAGAATTCTTAGTGAAGCTAGGAATGCATTGGATTACATTCAGGAAGCTATCAGAACTGCCATCACAGATAGGGTAGACCCCTCTGCTAGAATTCAGCTCACTGTGCTGAACACGAAATACAGCCCTACAGGTGCCTTAATGCAAAATGATTTCGTGACTGAATGGAGTTATATTTCTTTTTATTTTTATTGACTTGTTTATTTACTTTTAGTTTACAAGATGAAGTTCCACAATCCCTTGAGTTTCAAATTTTCTCCCCTCCTTCTCCCCCACCCCCTGCCCATGGTGGCATGCATTTAGGTATAGGATCTGCAAATACTTTCACACTGTACAATAGTCTGATTGTATAGAAGGGTTGTAACCAATGGAGTGAACACTGGGGAAAAAGAAAGAAAACCAAACATGAAAAAGAATGATAGCATGTAGATTGCTTCAGTCTCCATTTAAACTCTGGTCTTTCTAGATCTTTCTCTGAATGTATATATCTCCTTCCATCCTGAGACTTGTAGAGTTGTCTTATATCTATGTGTTGCTGAGAAGAGTCCAGTTTATCAAGATTGGTCATCACACATACGATATGTCCGTGATTATGTACAAATTTTTCCTGGTTCTGCTCTTTTCACTTAGCATCAATTTGTACAAGCCTTTCCAGGTACATATGAAGTCCATCCCCTCCCCATTTTTTATGGCACAATATTATTCCATTACATTCATATACCACAACTTGTTTAGCCCTTCCCCAATTGATGGGCATCCCCTAAATTTCCAGTTTTTTGCCACCACAAAGACAGCTGCAGTAAATATTTTTGTACGTATGGGTCCTTTTCCCACTTCTATGATCTTTTTGGGATACAACAGCAAAAGTGGTATTACTGGGTCAAAGAATATGCAATTATTTATAGTCCTTGGCATAGTTGCAGATTGCTCTCCAGAATGGTTGTATCAGTTCACAGCTCCACCAACAATGCATTAGTGTTCTAATTTTTCCACATACTCTCCAGCACTTGACATTTTCCTGCTTTGTCATCTTAGCCAATCTGACTGGTGAGATGTGGTACCTCAGAGTTGTTTTGATTTGCATTTCTCAAATCAATAGTGATTTAGAGCATTTTTCCATATGCTTAAAGATATCTTTAATTTCTACCTCTGAAAATTGCCTGTTCATATCCTTTGACCATTTATCAATTGGGGAATGACTTGTATTCTTATAGATTTTACTAAATTCCCTGTATATTTTAGAAATGAGGCCTTTATCAGAGACACTGGTTGTAAATATTCTTTCCCAATTTCCCACTTTGAATGGGGTTACATTTCACATCAGCCAAAATATTTTTTACAAACTTACCCTGATGGGATGGCTCAACTCATAAAGAAAATGATCAGACAATGCTTATGCCTAAGTGGTCAATTGCCTGAAGTTATAAAAGTTCATTATACTCATGACCAAATCCAACAATTGATTGAGAATCAAGAATTTTGGCAATTGTTGTTAATATATGTTATCCCCATACAACATTATACACCAAAAAGTATTTTCAGATTCTTAACAATCAATGAGTTTATAATCACTAAGGTATGTAAGGATCAAGTTATTTCATGACTTAATGTATTTTCTGATGCCACTAAAGACTACAGAGCTTCTGTATACTGTCCTGATAAGCAGGTTATGAAAATGATCACCACTCCTTAAGATTCGACACAAAAGAACGAGCTCACAGCTATAATATCTGCTCTACCTCTATTTCCTCAGCCTATTAACATTATTACAGATTCTCAATATGGAGCCCAAATAACTCAAAAAATAGAAACAGCCAATATACATAGAAATAAAACTCAGTTGTACACATTGTTCTATAATTCAAGAAATTATACAAAATAGATCACATCCCTTTTACATTATGCATATCCCATCTCATACTGGTCTTCTTAGACCACTTTTTAAAGGTAATCACATAGCTGATCAAATAAACCCTTATGGGAGCATTAGAATTAGCAAGGGAATCCCATCATAGATTTCACCAATCCACTAGAATGCTTTCTAGGACCTTTGATATCACTAGAGAACAAGCTAGACAAATAGTTAAAACCCGTCCATCATGTGTTATTTGCAAGAGTGTAAATCCCTGTGGACTGTTGCCCAATGAAATTTGGCAGTCTGATGTTATTCATTATTCTGTTTTTGGGAGGCTGAAATATATATGTGTAACTGTGGACACATATTCAGGGTTTACTTGGGCAACTGCTATGTCTGGGGAAAAAACTTCTCATGTTCAAGAACATCTTATTACATGCTTTGCTGCTGCAGGTGTGCCAAAACAATTAAAGACTGACAATGGCCCCACGTAGGCTACACGTCAGAAAGCTTTGCTGAAAATCAACTTCAATGGGGTATTCACCATGTTACAGGGCTTCCTTATGACCCCACTGGTCAGGCTATTGTTGAAAGAAAAAAATCACACACATAAAACTGCTCTTCAAAATATAAAAGGAGGGATCTGGTGCATGGGTACCCCGAGACAAATTTTGGGGTTGTCACTATATGTAATAAATTATTTAACATTAGATCATGAGGATAAAACACCAGCTGAAAAATTTGGGGGAATTACTGACCATGGCAATTCTAAAAGAGCACAATCCTAGGCAACTGCAGTTACTGAATCAGTGATGTGGAAAAATGATAAGGGACAATGGTGTGGTCCGCACAGAGTAATAGTGCATGGCCGAGGCTATTTGTGTGTTTCCATAGATGAGAAGAAGGAAGTCTGGATACCAGAAAAGAGAACAAGGACTGTGTCAACAAATGCAGAGACTGCACATTTGGCCCCCCCAAACCAGAAACAGATGAGGTCGGCTGTGGAAGAGGAGCCAGAGCCAAAATGAGGGCAAACAGACGGTGATTCTGCTCGATACTATCTTTGCTCAGCTTCAAACAGTTGCCTCTGCAAGACACGGGGCAGTCATGGATCATCCGCCTTGGGTGGAGATGGTTAGGTGGGGGGAGTTTCTTCCAGAAATTACTATAGAAGGAAATGGGTCAATCATTATTGCCAAAGATTTTGATATTCATGATGCAAACATAACCTGTCCTGTGCTTGATTTTAATTTCACTGGATTAGTGGATGAATCATCTTTGTGTTTTTCTACTTTTAATACATCCTCATGCAGCTTAGTACAAATTATCAAGTATCATTATAAGTATCATCCTTGGAGCAGATTAAAAAATGCTCGAGCCCTTATGGACATTCCTGTTAACATATCTTCTATATCTATGCAAAAGGGTAGGGTTAAGAAAGAGCTGAATGAGAACCTCTATGCTAAAGGAATTTTCAGAGCTAAGGAATTAGTACACCTTGAGAACATCAGGGCATATACTATGGGAATTTTGGGGACTTTTTCGAATTGTTCAAGATCGTGGGGTAAACATCAGATGTTGTATCCAGACTGAGACGAGTGGGACTCATCTTTGGGTCAAGCAGATCCCCCATTTTTAAACTGTAGGACTAATGTACCTGTTTGCCATCAGGTGGAACAGCAAATCTATGTTTCCTGACACAATGACATGTACATTAAACATAGACATGGGAGGTACCCTAAACAAAATTGGTTCTGACACTAATAGAGAAGAAACCCGGAAATATGGAAAATCCCTTTTCCGTGGGCCCTAATAACAACAGTTTTTGCTATTTTTGCTCCTAATGG
Organism: Pseudochirops corinnae; assembly: GCA_028646515.1. Classification (NCBI taxonomy): domain Eukaryota; kingdom Metazoa; phylum Chordata; class Mammalia; order Diprotodontia; family Pseudocheiridae; genus Pseudochirops; species Pseudochirops corinnae. The sequence continues at coordinate 152,405,210 of CM053590.1, read as the reverse complement.
GACATACTTGAGCAAGACTGACGACAGCTTTGTACGTGCTTGTTTAGGAGGGAGGTATGCATTCATGTGGGGAAATCATAACAATGTAAATATTACTGAAATTGATAAGCATTACAATGTCACATGTGGTAATTGGAAGGTTTCTGAATGTCATGATAATACTTCTTTCGGACAATTGCTATTTGTTATAAGGAGAACTAGTATGGTTATGATACCTGCAGAGAGTGAGCATTGGTTTCACTCTCGTGCTGATCATTCTATTGCTCAAATTAATCAACAATTGAGTTTCAATCAAAAAAAAGAGGTGTATTTCCTGTATTGCTGTTGGGATAATTGCTTTAATTACTACTATAGTGAGCAGTGTTGCTATGTCTATGTCCATCAGCACTGTACAAAATCAGATAGTGCAAGCTCAATTTTTGCATGACTTGTCTGTCAATGTTTCAGGAGGATTTTTGTTACAATCAGAAATCAGCAAGAGTTTTTATAAAGCAATAACACAGCTCAGAGATGATGTAATTGCTATAGCTGATAAGATTGAATTAATGCAAGTTAGACAAAGGTTAATATGTGATTATAGATATGTGTATTTCTGTATGGTAAACAATATGACGAATCAGAATATAACCTAACTCAAATTAGAAATCATCTTAATGGGCTGTGGGGTGACTGTAACACATCCCTTGACATAAATGATTCAGAGAATTTGGCTCGCCTCATGGGTCATGAAAGTCAGCAGTCACTACTACCGAATTCAGAGGCAAAAAACACTGCAGATTGGATAAAGAGAGCTCAGGGAATATTACCTGGACAAATATAGGAAATAACCTTCCTAGGAATAAGGGTGGTACTACTTGTTCTACGTACCTGTTTTCCCGTCCTTATTTCCTATTTTTCTCGTATCATTCAACAAGAGGTATATAACATCCAGTTGCATAATTCTGCCCACAGCCTTTTTTTTTTTTCTTTTTTGGAGTGGGGAGGGTAGGGCAATTGGGGTTAAGTGACTTGCCTAAAGTCACATGGCTAGTAAGTGTTAAGTGTCTGAGGTCAAATTTGAACTCAGGTCCTCCTGACTTGAGGGCCAGTGTCCATTCACTGCGCTACCTAGCTGCCCCCGCAGCCTTTTAAATAAATAAAATGGGAGAGATGTAGAGAACTTTCAGGGGTCTCTCGGCCCCACTCACAGAATGTTTCTCCCTCCTATACACATACCTGCAAGGTTACAGGGCAGATAATTGGGAGGACGCATAGTCTCATTTGTTTATGCCTTCAGACGTGGTTCTATGATAAAGCCCTAAGAGATAACTAACTTTAAGCAAGGGTAAAGAGGGAACAAGATCAAAGGAGGGTCCTTATACATTGTTTGCATCTTTTTCTGATCACAAAGTTCTTCTGCTGGGGGACATATAAAGCCCCTTGCATCACTGGCACTGTATGAAATGGCTCTGTAATAAAGAGACTATTGATTACACCCGTCTCTTTATTCTCACTGCTCTCTAGCCCACCCAACTGCACTGGCCCTAGCAAATGTGTAATGTTTAACAACATAAAAAAGCAATGCAACAGAATTAATGTTAACTTGTGATTTTCTAAGCCAATATGAGGTAGACAGGGATCCAAATAGAGTTTGATACCTCTCCTCTAGCCAATTCTCATAATAACTCTATTAATTGCAAAGAAGGTATTAACTAAGATTGATGGAGAATTTTCTTGTGTAGAAGTTCCTTATAAAAATGAAATCACTTCTCCAACCAATGACTTTGGATTAACTAACTATGATACCAGACAGAATGTACTAAATTGACAAATTGTCATTTATGGTAACTTCAAAGAGAAAAGTTTTATTTTCAGCTTCAGGACAATCAGAAAGGCTTCATGGAGTAGTTAGTATTTGAATTGGGCCTTGAATGATGGATAGAAATAAGAAAGTTAAATTAATATTCACATAAAGAGCTTTTCTGGGTCACTGACTAAATGAACTAAATAACTTTCTCATTCCTTTAAAAAAACACTCTGAGCCTCGTGTCTATTTAATTTAGTTTTTTTTTTTAAATGAAAATTTCCTCAGTTTTTTTGAGTGCAGGCTTCCTGTCCCTCAATGAAATAAAAACATTATTAGGAAAATGTTCAGTATTGTTTTTCTATAGATATCAGTGAGCTTTAACATTAACTGTATGATGATAATAGGTTTGTAGTGTACTTTACAAATATTCTTATCTGATCCTCAAAACAGCCCTGTAAAAGTAGAGGTTATTATTATCCCCATTTTGCAACTTTGAAGAAACTGAGACTGAGAGGTTGGATGACTCGGACCACTGTTAATTGATGTCATTTAGTGGTTGGGTCACTGGGAGTTAGCCTTTGTGGTAGAGTGGAGGGCCCACAGGCAGCCAGTTCCCTCATGCCACTTGAGGACAGGGGAAGGCCCCAGTGTGCTAGGCCAGGGGTAGAGGGCAGGCAGTTACTCACAGCCTTGCTGTTAATTTTAAACTCTACTAAGGGCAAGGCGGCCAGCATTTCCTTGGGGTAGTCCTGACACCACTTGGGCTGACACCAAGCACCTGCTGTGAATGGGACTCTTGTACAACTGACTGGGGAGGATGGCTAGTGGGGAGGCACTGCCTGTACCAAAATGACCTGTTATTTCTGATAGAGATAAGTGATATGAATAATGGGAGTTTTCTACTTTTGTGCTGTGGTCAATAAATCAATTCTTCTGCTAAAGAAAATAAAAAGAGGGAGCTAGGTGGCTCAATGGCTAGATCAACGGACTTGGAGTCAGAAAAACCCGAGTTCAAATTCTACTTCAGTCAAACTTACTAGCTGTGTGACCACCCTGTACAATTCACTTAACCTCTGTCTCACTTTCCTTATCTGTAAAATGAGAATAATAATAGCACCTACCTCCCAGGGTTGTTGTAAGAATAAACTAAGATATTAAAAACAAAAACCTAGTAAGAAACTTATTACAACTCAGAAATTCTGTCACTGTACTTCCCACTGAATTTCTATGTAGTTTCATGATTTTCCTAGGTGAAAATATTTAATCAATAGATCAAACCGAACTGGAAAAGGGGAATATAAAGACAGAACTATTAAAATTGTCACATATTTACAAAAGTTATTTGTGTTGCTGAGTACTGTTTGTATATATATATATATATATATATATGTGTATGTATGTATGTATGTATAATTTCTCTATTGTGATATAAGAGAGTTGAGAGAGCAAAAAAGCATTTTTGTAATTAATTATATTTTAGCAACAAGGCCACTTTTAGATTAATAACTGATTTTAAGGAGGTGGTGTAGGACAAACAACAATTTTTTTTTAATTCGAAGAAGCAAATTCTATTGCTGACAGTCATACAGACCTTATTTTTTTTTTATCAGTACAAAGAGGGATTTTTATTTCTAGGGATGAGTTAATACAAATTATTCATTTAAAGCATTTATTTCTTGACTTTTAAAAAATCAATTTTATGTTGAAATTATACATGACACACTAGCTCCAACCTCTCCATTTTCTGTTATTATTCTGATCTGTTGACTGAAGGGAATAACTAATACAACCTTCTAGGATAATAAAGCTAGAATTAGCACAGTGGCTGAAAAATTCAAAGCCCCCATGTAATGTTTAACTTAAGGTCCATGTTCCAAGATAACTTGGCTATTGAGATGGTCTTATAACACAGTGATAATTTAATAATCCAACCCCAATTGGATTGGGCATATGATTTTTCTCTATAGCTAACTTCAAGTAAGTAAACTTGTAGTAAACTTTAAGAGTTTACTCCTTGTCTTCTATTACAGTAGAGTGATGAACAGAGATTCTTGCCATAGCTCCTTACTGATAAGGAAAGGAAGAGTAAAAGAAAGAAGAGAGACAACATCAGAGTTTTTAATAAAAGGTGAAAATAGCAAAAGTGAAAAAAATACACTAAAATACTCAGATGGATCTGTGATCTCACTGATGAGGATGGCCTTTCCAAGGATGCAGATCACAATCCATTTATGCCTCCCTATCCCATGAAACTTTTATCTGTGTCCTTCCATAAACTTGTTGCAGGGATCCATCTAGTATGCTGATGTGAGGGCCTTCCATGCTTTTTCTTGAAATGGAGAGGACACCAATGGAATTTGCAGGGAATGCAGCAAATATTTCTAGCAAATTCTTTTTCACTCAGGCATTTCTTAACTTTTATTCCATTTTAAAAAGTTATTCCTCTTTGAGATCATACAAGTGGGAGGAAGACCCATATGTACAAAAATATTTATAGCAGCTTTTTCATGGTGGCAAAGAATTGGAAATCAAGGGGATGCCCATCAATTGGGGAATGGCTAAATGAGTTGTGGTATATGAATGTAATGGAATACTATTATGCTATAAGAAATGAGGAGCAGACGGACTTCATAATAACCTGGAAAGACTTATATAAACTGATACTGAGTGAGGAGAGCAGAACCAGGAGAAATTTGTACACAATTACAGACACATTGTATGTGTGACGACTAACTTTGATAGACTGGGCTCCTCTCAGCAATGCAAGATTATAAGACAACTCCAAAAGACTCATGATGGAAACGGATATCCACATCTAGAGAAAGAACTGGAGTCTGAATGCAGAGTGAAGCAAACTACTTGCTCTCTCTCTTTTTGTGTTTCGTTTTGTTTTGTTCCTAAAGTAAATAGATCAATTTATAAAAAAAAATTATTCCTCTTTGTAATGTGTGGCAAACCACTCAGGCCTACCTTGTGTCTTTCCATTTCCTCCTGGGTGGTTGATACTAATTTTCAAAATTTTTTTTTCAAAAAGGTATCAGATTTTTATATCTAATAAGCTTAAAAATTTAAACTACCAAGAGAAAGACTTTCATCTTCCTAACTCTGAGTCTTTGGGCATATAATGATATTGACATTAACATGTAGCCTACATTTCTATGTAAGTTCACGGTTACAAAACTTTCTACATAAATTATCTCATTTGATCTTCATAGTGGTTCCCATTCGATATTACTCTGAAGTTACCAAAGTGCTTTCCTTAAAACAACCCTCTAAGAAAGGTAATAATTTTAACAACAACAACAATTATAATAATAGGCAGCATTTATGTGTTAAAAGTGCTTTACAAATATTGTCTTATTTTAGTGTCACAATTCTGGGAGGTTGGTGGTTTTATTATGCCCATTTTGTACATGGGGAAATTGAGGAAGACAGAGGTTAAGTGATTGCCCAGAATCACGTAGTTAAGTGTCTGAGGTGAGATTTGAGCTCAGATCTTCCTGGTTGCAGGTTCAGTTTTCCTTCTAAGTAAGTATTATAATCCTCATTTTAGAGATGATGATGTGTGAGATGAAAGAGTTCAGAATCTGAATCTGAGGTCAGAAAAGGTCTTGATTCTTTCTCATGAGAAAGGACTCTGCCCCTGTCGCTCAAATAGGGGTTGCCAGGGAGAGAGCAACAGGTAGAAGCAAGCCCATCATTATATAACCTTCTAAGGCAGAAACCCAACCCTCCAACTGGCATTCACTCTCATTGGTAAGGAGGCTGGCCCACAGCCTAAGCTCAGGAATCCATCTCTGAGACAAAGGACCCCGAAACATTGTGGGTGTCCCATGAAAGGCCAGGAAAGCAGTCTTATCCTTATCTGGTATATCTTGTGCAGAGGTGGCACTGCGGAGGGTCTCCATTGCTCTAAGTCCCAGATTCCTGTAAGGTCAGGTGATCTCTAAACTTAGTCCTAGTGAATACTGAAGCCACTTTTGATTTGATTTTTCAGAACGAGGAAACTTCACTGCAAATTATCCCTCACAAATGCCCCCTTTTTAAATACCTTTTGAAGTTTCCCCACTTTTCTTAATTCTAATTACTCTCGTAGCCCTCATTGCATTGACAACATACAAAGGGGCAGTCCCCTTCATGAGTGCAGATGCAGAGATTCAAAAAAAAAACAAAAACAATTATCCTTTCAAAGTCCAAAAGTCTCTTTTCACACTGCTGTCCCGATGTGAGGAAGTCCTCTGGTCACTTAGGGTCATCCGTCTTCAGTCCTGCATCCCAGCTTCTCTTTCTTCTGCCTTCTTTCATTCATTTACCTACAAAAGGGACCTTGGAACCAATTTAAATGACAACTCCAGAACCCTTATCATTCTTACAAAATTAAAATTGGAGTCTTGTTCAATTGTCATGATTACACATTAAAACCATTTTCTTATATTTTGCATTAATCCATTATTAATTCCTCCACTAGGAGGATGGGATTTCACTAAGGGATTTACATCAAAACAATTTAAAAAAAATTTTTTTACCAAGTAGTCCAAAAATTATCCTCCTTTTAACATTGACTAATTATAACAAAGTTGAGACAAATTTGATACTAACTAAATAACGGAATAATATTTCCACAAACCCTTAACCTACTTGTCTTCATATTATTACAAAGACCTAAAGGACCCTGATGTATACAGGAATATCTATATTAAACCCTAAGCCTAGTAGCTTTATCTCATGGTAACTTAAGATGTTCCAGAATCAAGTATTTAATAGATTTGTTTTTGTTTTATTTCTTTTGATTATTGAAACTTGCCACCAAGAACAGGGACAAAACTATAATGAGGGAACCATATTTCCCAAACTTCAGAATGCCAATTTCAGGCAAAATGTATACCACATTGCAATCTCCATTGAGCCAAGCTTAAAGTCTGCTTTGCTCGTGGGTAAATCAAGTCAGAAGAATCCTACCTCAGCTCATGCAAACAGTCGTTCATCTGACCTTCATACTTGTATCTTGCAGGGTCTGGCACCATGGGTTGATGGCTTGGGTAGCTTGGGCAGCCTTTCTTAATACTCCTTTTTGGAGTTGAACTCAAAGAAACAGTTAACAGTCCCATCAAATCTTAAATAACAAGCACCAACAATCAGCTTAAGATGTGATTATAATCTCACACTGGTTAAGGAACATCTATGAGAGCCTCAAATAACTTACATTCATTTCTATATTTATTCTTGTTCATAAAAATCAACTCTCCCATCGGGATTATAAATTATTGCTCTAATAGATGTGCATCTACTTCCAAACTTCTCTACCTTCTTATAATTATGTTTAATCTGAGCTCATACTAAAATTTCTCTTCTCTCAACTAAAAATGTCTCTGGTTTAATCCCAACAATTAATTCAGTCAATTGTATTAATACTCAATTGCTCTTTCATCACTTTGAAATACACTGGGACCCCATTTCATTCATATACACAGATATATCTTCTCTACAGTAACTTTATAATCCCAACCTCAGTCCATGGGATAATGTAATGATTCAATATTGCATTTGTATTCTTATTTCTTTTCCTTCTCAAATTTGATTAAGCTATTAATTATTTTAACCATAAAACAAGACAGCTTATAAGTTATTATTCTTTTACTAACATAACTATTCTGCTTAGACAAGGCAGAGAGGTTATTGGCTAAACCCCAGAAGCGGATGGATTTATGTCCTTCCAAGTTTATTTATTCTTCCCTAATTATATTCAGTCTAGAAGAGTGAGACACTTCAGGAATCTAAAACTTTTACTTACACATTCAGTTACAAATGTTAACTTTTGCTTACACAATGCAATAATCACAAATTCAGATTAAAACAGCAAGATGTCTTCTGCAAAACATCCTTTCTAAAAGTATTTCCTTTCTTTAAAAATGGTTTGAATTTATCCTGGTGTCAAGAGGAATAATCACTAAGTCTTTATGAAAGACTTGCATTATGCCTGACTTTTCACTGATTACCAAACTCTGCCATAAAGATGAAAAGCAGGGACCTGATTGGACAAAGCATCCACCCTAATTCAACTCAACAGAAAACAATCCCTTGAGGAGGAAGAAACTACAAAAATAACATGGCTAAGAGTCAGCCTATTGGCACAGAAATCAGTGGGAGATTGTACCCATTTTCTTAGATGTACGAATGACTTTTGCTCACTTTTTTCCCCATTGTCAATTACTTTGCTATTCTCAGTAAAATAGTTATTGTGATATTTGGTATATAGTTCTGTCTTTTTTCTTAATAGAAAATGTGTTCAATTATATATATATATATATGCATATACATGTGTGTATACACATACATATATACATTACATCTATATATATATATATCTATGTGTACACACACACCTATCATTTCATTGTCAATAGGGAATTCCTAATGAGGTGGCTCTGTCCTACCTATATCTATATCTATATATATCTATATATATATATATATCTATATATAGATATATATCTGTACCTACTCTAGTCTTAGAGAGTTGCTTAGAGGATAGGGAGAGGTTAAATTATTTATCCAGGGTCCCAACCCTACAATAAACCTGGCGGAACCAGGGATTCCAGAATTGAGTGGGATCATTAAGTCCTTACTACATGCCAAATACTGTGCTAAGTACTGGGTATACAAATGCAAGCAGAGAGAAAGCCTGCCTTTATACAGGAGAAGACAACACATTAAAGCAAGCTGAAAAGGTGAGAGGGAGACATGAAGGTGCCTGATTGCTTGGCATTGTAGAAAAAAATCAGGAATACGGAGTGGAGAGGAAGATGGGACCGGTTGGAGCCTTCTCAAAATGGAGGTTCTGGAAAGGACGAGCCAACTGGACAAAGAAACCACAGGGGCCAAGGAAACATAAAGTGTAAAATATAAAGATAGAGTCCTGTGGGGAAGAGGTGCATTGTAAAGATAGTCTGGGAGTCAGGAGTTAAGCCTGGAAAGGGAGAGAGAGAGAGAAAGAGAGAGAGAGAGAAAGACATAGAGAGAGAGAGACTGTGTGTCTGTTGCTCCTTAAGAAGTGCTCATAGAAAATATAATTAGGATATGAATAAGCATTATAATATTTGGCAAATAAACTCAATTGAAATTAACCAAGAAATGCCCTTTCATGAAATTTAATTGAGAATCTCTTAAACTCTAAAATGCTACTGTTAGAAATAGTCCAGGCTACAGTACTCATTCTGTCAATGAATAGAGTAAATATGCTTTTGACCGTTTTGTTCAATTACTGTCAAAATGTTATGAAGTTGCTATGGTTGCACTTTTAACATACCCACTCCCCTTGATGGCACACTGTCAAAAGAACTTGTGCTGAGTTAGTTTGGTAATAAAACTTCAATTGGAGTGTTCCCCCCTCCCCCATTCCTGAATACCAGCACTATCTACCCATTACAGAAAGTGTTGAAAAGGTACTAGAAAGCACTGAAAATTAAGTTGCATTAATTTTGGCATAGAGTTTGAATACTATTAATTCCATATCAAAACACACAGAAATCTGCCTCGACCTACTCTTCTGTCTCTCCAAAGATGACAAGAAACAGTAGAGCCTCTGAGTTTAGCCTTTGGTTAATTTGTATGACCAAGACTCTTTTTTTTTTTAATCTGATGGAGAGAGGTGGGTGGGAGCTTTCCCCTGGAGAACTCTATTTTCGGTTTGAGGGTAATTCTAATATTCTCTCTTCTCTGAAGGGGAGTGGGATATTTTCTTCTCCTTAATCTACAAGAGTCCAGAGAGCAGTCCCTGTCAATAGCACTCATGAATAGAGGTTTTGTACCTGAATCTTTGGATCTAACAACTTCCCTGATGTAATGTTTTCTACTTGTATATGAGGAAAAAGAAAGCAACATACAGTAGCACTTGAGGGCAGGAAAATGCAGTTCTAATGTCTTTCCTTTGTCAATAGCTGTATAAATTTGATTTAGTTACTTAACATCTGTAGCTTCTGTTGACTGATTTATATAATTGGGATAAACCTAAATAAAAGCAAGGAGTTAGACCAGATTATCTTTGGAGATTCTTCTCAGTTCTAAAATATAAAATTCTGCAATGGGGTTACATAAATACATATTTCCTTATCTGGTTGGTAAACATATTTGGCAACCTCTTAAAATGTCCTCTCTAGCAAAAAGTTTTTCTCCCTTACTCCTTTCTTTTTATGGTTTGACTTTTATTTGAAAACTATCCTAACTTGTTTTTTCATTAAGATCTGTTAATGATGCCTCAGAATCATGACCTTTCTTTTCATTAATATTTCTTTTACTCCTTCCAGAGCAATAAGTGGGAATTCTGATGTCCAGGGCAGATTCAACTGAGTGAAAGAATGCTTGCGAGTGGGGAAGGCAGATAATGGGATCTGAGACCGCAGGTCTCATATCATTTAGGGAGACTGCTGTGGGAGGGACCAAAAGATGACAAGTTAGAGAGGCAAGCTCCTTTTAGAGGAGGTAAAAATATGGAATCCTGGTGGTGAGAAAAGGCAAGCCATAGCAGATGGGAGCCACAATGACAGGGCTTTGGGGGAAGGATCCTGTGACTCAGAAAGGGATGCATGTCTGGCATCATATACCATCATGGCTAGTAAGTAAAATATCACCCCACCTCAGTTATATATAGTTCTTGTATCTGCTGATCTTTACCCTGGACTGACTTGCTCATATTTTATTTAATCAGACTCATCTATAGTATAAAAGCAGGATCCTTCTCCACCCCCATCTCCCCAAAAAATCAGTTTTGGTTTCCAAAATAAACGTCTTTGTTACTTTTCCTCTCCAGGAAAAACACTATTTCATTTTCTCTGGAGGATAGGAAAAAAATAGCTTCATATAAACTGAATAAAGGAACTACAACAACTAGGAGAGGCCTCATCTCCTAGTCATATCTGAAAGTGCTATATATTTTCATGATCCTGATTTACTCAGAGTCATCGGACTGTTATGAATCTGAACTTCCTGGGAGTTAAAAAGTGAATACTGTTTCTTATTCAGTCTCTGTCACTAGCTAGCTGTGTGACCTTGGACAACTCACTTAACCTCTGTTTTTATCAGTTCCCTCAATTGTAAAATGGGGACAGTTATAGTATCTACCTCTTAGGGTTGTGAGGATCAAATGAGATAATTGGAAAGCTTCTGGCACATACTAAGCACTAGATAAACATTAGCTATTAGTTTTATAATATTTATAATATTGTACATTAACAGCTGTGTTTTCCTATTAGACTCTGTGAGCGGGCATTGTTTCTTATTTAAATCTCTGTATTTCTCTTGTCTCTAGCATAATGTCACTGGACACAGTATCTGCTTAATAAATTATTTTTTACGTATTTTTTTGGAGGGGGGAAGGGCAAAGCCATTGGGGTTAAGTGACTTGCCCAAGGTCACACAGCTGGTTAAGTATGTCAGGCGTCTAAGGCTGAATTTGAACTCAGGTCCACCTGACTCCAAGGTTGGAGCTCTATTCACTGCACCACTTAGTTGCCCCAATAAATTATTTTTGAAAGAATGATCTGTGACTTAACGATACTGAAAGAGATATGTATTATTTTAGAAGGCTGTATTTCATCATCACTTGTTTGTTTCAGCAGTGTTTTCTTTAGTTATCACAATTCTTGCCTGATGCATTTCTAAAACGAGACGAAAGAACATGTAATGTGAGTTATAGAAATACAACATGCAGTCCTTCATTCAACAAGCATGAGAGCCTCTATTAATGCATGGAAATGATAAGTATTAAGAGGAATTCAGTAACAACAGAGGCAGAGTTTTTGTTCTCAAGACTTTGTCATCGGGGGCGGAGCTAAGATGGCGGAGAGTAAGCAGTAACCTGAACAAGCTCCCAAAGAATTTCATCCTTGGGAACTAAAAAGTCAATTTGAGCGGATTTAAAAGTGACGGAGCCTATTGTGAGACGGAGAGTGACAGATTCCCAACCCAGAGAGGTGCCTAGTTGGGTCGGGGCAGGGAGAGCAGAGCGCGCGGGAGTGGC
>CM053590.1:152350647-152392909 GCA_028646515.1 Pseudochirops corinnae | reverse complement strand
CATGATTGCACGCCACCATGGGGGGGGGGAAGGGAGGGGAGAAAATCTGAAACCCAAGTGATTGTGGAACTGAATCTTGTAAATTAAAAGTAAATGAGTAAATAAAAAATAAATTTAAAAAAAAAAAAAGACTTTGTCATCTACTACTTATTTTTGAATAACAAATTACTTTCTATGCATTCCATTTGAGAAACAATAAATCAAGAAGCATTTATGAATCACCTATTATGAGCCAGGGAATACAATGGGAGTACAATGGCAAAAAGGATGTCTTCTGTTCTCAAGTAGAAGACATTCTATTGGGAGGCTCCCCTATGAGATGGCAGTAATTGAGGGATTAAAATTTGGCATGATTCCTGATTAAGTAATAATAATTCAACAACAGACATTTATCTTTGGAAGGCACTGAGCTAGGCACCTGGGATACAAAGTTAAAAATGGAACAGTCCATGGCCTTAAGGAGCTTGTGTTCTATTGGTGGGGTCACAGAATACTCACAAACTAAGTCTAGTTACAAGGGAAACAGAGGAGGGAAGAGACAACTAATGATTGGAAAGGATCAGGCTTCATGGAGGAGGTGGCCATCTTAATTGGCCTTGAAAGAAGGCCAGGATTCTGAGATGAAATGAGGGGGTACCACATCTAACTGTAGGGAATGAATTATCTGGATGAAGGGAGGTGGGAGATGAAGTATGAGCTCTGGGAGTGGGTAGCAATTTCAGTGTGGCTGGAAGGCAGTGTTCATGAAGGGAAGTAGTATGTAAAGAAACCGTAAAATACAGGTTTCAAATTATAAAGACAACTTGGAAAGATTTAACAACTCTGATCAATTCAGTGACCAATCACCATTCAAAAAAACCGATGCCACCTTTGGTCAAGAAAGTTGGTGGATTGAGGGAACAGCAGTCACACACACAGTCTCACACACACACACACACACATACACACACGTTTTTGATTCCAGCCAACGTGGGAATTTGTTTTGCTTGACTATAAATATTTGTAACTAAGGTTTTTTTTCCTTTTTTTCCAAAGCGGGGGGGAGGGGGGCTTGGAATGAGGGAAAGGAAATAAATTCTTATTTGAAAAAAAAGTGTTAAAAATAAGTTGGAGGCAGGTTATGGAGAGCCTTAAATGTCAATCCAACGATTTTGTATTTTATTTTATCAGCAACTAGGAGTCAATTGATTCAAAAGTTTTGGGGCCAGGGGAGTAAAATGGTCAGTCCCATGCCTTTAGGGAGATCATAGAGGTCAGACAAGAGAACAATAGAAAGCTCGGACAGTTTAGTCTAGTGAAGGTGGGTCATAGTTGCTACAAAGCAACTCATTTCTAAGAGGCGAGCCTACTCCTGTCTCCCCTCTGTAGATGCAGAGAGGCGGGCCAATTACAGTGACAATTGCTTGGCTCGCCTCTAATCCGTGATGGGGCTGCCACGGCGTCCAACGGACACTAGGGGGCCTCCCACTCCCGTACTCTGTCTACTAGTGTCAGGGCCCCAGCAGGACGCTTGTTGCGGAGAGCATTGCTCCATACATGAGGAGGCTTTTTATGTGCGGCTCAGGCAGGCCGATTGCGTCTCTTACTGAGTCTGTGGCATTGCGTGGCTCATTCACGTTGCACCGCACTTGGAGTTACCTCCAGTGGATTTTGAAGCTGCGCCCGCTTCTCCTTTTGGCTACGAGGTAACCCTCTCCCTACTCCTTCAACTCCCTGGAATCCAGAGAGAGTGAGCGAGAGAAGACGGGGTTTCCAGGGCTGAAGGTAAAATAATAACCCAGCGAGCAGGGGCGCAAAGAGAAGGCGGGCGCTGTAGTGTTAGCAGCAGTCGCCTCCCTCCTGGTCCTGGCTGCAGCTTCTCTGCGCATTGTGCCTGGGTAGGGGAGGAGGGAGGAGAAAGGGCTGGAGAGGATAGAGGGGGTGAGCCGCCCACTCTTCCACACCTGGATGTGTTGTGCAACAATGTGGCAGAAGTTGACACTCCCTCTCTTCCCTCCCTGCACCTTCCCCCGGCTTCACATAATTTTACCCCCAGAACGTATCTCTTCACCAGGCCGGGACGATTCCCCTTTTCATTCTAAATCCACTCTTGCTGATATATTTGGACTCCTTTGAGTTTGAATGGTCCATGGTTACGCATTTAATCACTGCGTGATTAAAAAATAATCATGATCTAGAACTCCTTACAGATTAGATTTCCCCACGAACCTTATTTTCTGACCAGAAGTGTGTCTGTGTGTGTGCGCGCGCGCGTGCATCTGTGCTCGAGTGCCTTGTGTTGGGGTGAGGGGCGTCTGGGAAGAGATAGCAGCTCTCTAACAAACTTTCGCAAGAAGAACTACCCAGGACGGCAGAGACAGGCAGAACTCTTGGCGATCCAAGTAAAATGACTCATTTTGGGGGTGGTCGGGGGAAGATTAACTTCTCTCTCTGAGTGCTTCTGTTTTCCTTTGGGATAGCCCCGGTGGGGTAAACCCAGAGCAAGCTGAATACTTTTCAGATAGGCCAACTACTGTCAAACATCTGGAAACAGCCCCTCCCTTTTCCCCGGGGGTGGGAGTGGAGATAAAAACACCCTCCAACCTTCCTCCGGTTTGCACGTGGCTCTACCCCGAGTCCATTTTAAGTAAGGTTTGGATGCTATAAGTTCTACTTAAGTCCAGCAAGTGCAGAAATCTTCCTGACTTGACCATACCTAGGGTGGAAGGTCCCAGACAGGCGACCGTGTTTTCTTGGCCCTTAAGGAATGGCCTTTTGTTACTCCATATCCCGCCGCGCATCTCTTTTCCCCTCCCCCTGCATTGTTTGTGTTTTAAACATCTGGCGGGGGAATTGAGTGGGAGAGCTGGAGGGGGATGGGAGGCGACCTCGAGGTTTAAGGAGCGACACCCCTTATTTTTCCTCCCGGCTATAACAGACATTCTCAGGGTCAGAATCTGGGACAAGAAAGCAAACTTACCTTGCTTTCTCTGCTGATGTACACCTCTCCTGGAGACATCCCGCCAGGCCTCCAGTGGTTGAAAGGCGGAGGGAAAGTTACTAGATTCCCCCGCCTTCTTCCCCCTTTTAGTAGTAGAGGGCACATTTCCCAGATCTTATCACATCCGCAATTCAAAAAGTGCATCGATCTGTAAAAGGTGCAGCTTTTAACTTAAAGGAAGAAAAAAGCCAATTAAACTCCAGATATGCACTGCAGTTTTTTTTTTATCGGAGAGGCCAGTTAATTTGAGCCCTTAGCGCAAATACTGTAGCAATGTAGGGCTGCCCCGCGATAGGTGAATGAAGGTGCAGCTTGAAATTCCAAAGTTTGGGGAAACTTGTGGTTCTGTGGACTGGTTCTCTGCGGCGTGGGTGGGTGGGTGGCGGCATCTGGAGAGCCTTAACAGCTGCAACTAGAGACTGAATCTATCTAGAGAGAAGGACGATGTGAAACCAAAGATCCCTAAACGAATTAATGTTGTCAGGGGTGGGGGTGGCTAATAATGTTGCCGAAAGGTTTGGAGTAAAACATTTATTTTTTGTAAACTGGAAATGCCACAAGTCAAAATTCTGTTAATTGCAGAATAAGCAGATCAGAATTTGGTGAGACGTAGTAGGCACTTGTTTAACTTTTGAATGAACCGTATTTCCGGGCTTGAGGATCATTAGCAGGGGAACTTTTAGTGCTGTCCTATGTCCATTTTTGTGTGTGACATTTCTATTTCCGTTTAGATCATAGACCAGCCTCCTTCATTTTCCCATTTAAAGGTGTGGTGTCCAATTGTACATTTTAAGCATTGTCCAGAAAACCGCCTCTATTTAGTGTCTTGTTGACAAAAATAAATTGTGCAGTAGTAAATACAAGAGAATACGTGCTTTCTATACAGCAGATACACTGAGATGCCACACCTACTCAGTAGGCTTGAGATGGGAATATTCTGTTCTTCTTTTCTTCAGTCTCTTGTCTAGCCTTTTTTGTAGAATGTCAATAAATTTATGCATTCAAGGAACTTACATTGCACCCCTTCCAGTTTCACCCAGGGGAAAGAAGGAGGTAGCTGAGCCTCAAACTAAAGCTGGGTGACCTGTGTCTAACCTCCTTGGCACAGTTCATTAGAACTGGAAATTACACAGTTGGTGCTGTGTAGACTAAGGACCTGGTGTAGATGGCAGCACTAAGTCATCTCTGGCACCCTGTAATTCAAACCCTAGCACTGATAGGCTGGTTTGGCAGGCTTAAATACAAGCAAGGTAGAAAGTCGCCTAATATAAATGTCTAGGGGTGGTGTAAGGTAGTGCAAGGATAGATGCCTCTTATTGTTTATTTTTATAAATAATAACTATAGTAGATAATAATGATAATAGCTAAGATTTATAAAGCACTTCTTATATGCCAGGGACTATGCTAAGCACTTTACAGTTACAGTCTCATTTGTTCCTCACAACAACCCTAGAAGTAGGGGCTATTATTATTCCCATTTTACAGATGTGGAAACTGAAGCAAATAGAGATTAAATGACGTGCTTGGGGTCACATAACTTGTAAAGGTGTGAGACCAGATTTGAGGTCCGGTATTTTATCCACTGTGCTACCAAACTGTCATTTTTAATGCCAAAAACCAGCATCTAGCATTTAAACAGCGCTTAAAAGTCTTAAGAGTGCCATTAAGCACTTACTAAGTGCTAGGCACTTTGCCAACTGCTAGGGATAACATTATACAAATGAGAAAGGAGAACGTTGGTGATTGACCTAGAGTGGGACAAGGGGATTGCAGGAAGCATAAAATTCCACTTTTTATGACAAATAGGTGTTTCTGTAATGCTAAGACAAGTTAACAGTTGTGACAGTGAAGACTCAAAAGTTTATTGCAAATCCACTAGGGGCACCTTTTTCAAAGCTTAGATAGTTCATAAAAATGCTTTCTCCAGGTGCTCATGTAGGCACCTCTGGTCTCAACCTCTATCCTATTTTGTAGACCTTGTGAGTTTTGACTTCATATGAAAAGAGCCAAGAAAATAAATCAGTAAATTGACTAGAGATGACAGGGCCTCCGTGTTTTCTTATTTCCAGTTATCCCTAATTGGTTTGAAGAGAAAAAAAATTCCTAAAGCATAAGTGACATTCACAAGTTTTCTCATTATGAAAATGTTTCCTAAAGACAGTATTATATAAGGAGGAACACAGAACTCTGTTTTTACTAGAAACTTCATGAATAATACCGTTGTAAATGTCCAAGGCAGTACATTCTTTCTGTTATAGTTTGGTGGAGAAAATGGCCAAAGTATAGCGGAAGACAGAAGCATAGTATGACTGCATTCCGTATCCCAAGAACAATTCTTATGGCTACAGATTACTGAAATTCTTGACCAGTTCGATATTTTACTTACACTTAGGAAAGTTGTAATTGTAAATTACAGAACCAGAAGCACCAATATCATATGAGAGTGGTTCAAAGGACAATGACACTTAGAGAAATCCCGGAAGTATAGTAATTCTGTACTTTCTACTTAGTTTGCAAATCCAAGAAACATCCCCAGTAGATATCAGAGATAGCTATAGACTAATTTCTTTTTGCTGAATGTTATGCACTAATTCACCCTCTTGCTTTCTTCTTCTATTTGCTTGCTTTATACCCCCTCATTTTTTCTTTTTAACTTCTTGACCAAGACTGTAATTTGAGGCTAAGACTTCCTGTGCACGGTGGGCCTCATGTGTAGACCATCTAAGCTTGTACAGATTATGCTGAACGGGAATAAAAAAGAGTATAGTTGAGAGGTTGGCACATAAACTCTCCCAGAAAAATTCTAGTGATTGCAGCAGGCAAATTCCCTTCTCTTTGGAGTCTTTCACAGAGACATATTTTCTGTGTTTGTTCCTTGCGTGAAGGTGGACATTTCTGAAAAAGATGGAGAAACATCATTTCCTAAATTTATTGAACTTCAGACAGGGACCTTAAAGTCTTCAAAACCAAACCATATGTGAATGATAAATTGCAGCCATAACATCCTTGAAAAGTGGCCCCAGATTTTCTGTTCTAAGTCCTCTTGTGGTAGGGAATTTACTACCATAAGGGACAAGCCTATTCTACTTTTGAGCAGCTCTAATTATTAATAGCAGCAGACATTAGCACTTAAAGGTGTGCAAAGCTTTCCATTATCCAAATCTATTATCCAAAATACTTTCCATTATCACATTAGAACTTAGCAACAATACCACAGATATTACCATAGGTTTTACAGATATCTCCAATTTACAAATGAGGAAACTAAATCTGACAGATGTTATATAACTTGCCCATGGTCACACACTAGTAAAATGTGGAAAGCATAATGTGACATGACTCCAAATTTGCCTCTCTCCCCATTAAGTAAGGAAAGTTTTTCTTACATTGACCTGAAATCCCCACAACTTCCAGAGTGTCCTGGATTTGATGTCACAGGACCTGGATTCAAATCCTGACTCTGCTGTTAGCTATCAGTACAAGAACCTAACCTTTCTGGGTCTTAGTCTCCTCATCTTTGCCAAGTAATTTTCCCTACAACTAAATGTATGAAAAGATTAACTCTCTGAAATTAATTGAAATAACACAATGTAAATTTTTTAAAAAAATTTTCATTCATTCGATAGTTAACAGATATTACAAGGCACCTTCTGCAAGGTAATGCTAGGTGTTGAGAGTTTACAGAAATAAATAAGATAGATTTATTTCTCTTATACTCTACAAGCTATTTTGGACTTAAAAGAGTACTTTTTTATGCATTCCATTCAAGGAACACATCATTGATCAGCAGTTGAACTAGATGACCTCCAAGGGCTCTTCCAGATCGAAATCTTTTCTTTTTCTTTTTTTCCCCACTTAATAATATTTTATTTTTTCTAATTGCATATAAAGATAGTTTTCAGCAACCACTTTTATAATTTTTTGAGTCCCAAATTTTTTTCTCCCTTCCTCCTACCTCTTCTCCTTCCCCAAGATATAAAGTAATCTGATATAGGCTATACATGTACAGTCACATTAAACATATTTCCACATTAGTCATATTGTGAAAGAAGAATCATAACAAAGGGGAAGAACCATGAGAAAGAAAAAACAAACAAAAAATGGAAATTAGTATGCTTTGATCTTCATTCAGACTCAGTAGTTCCTTCTCTGGATGTGGATAACATTGGAATTGTATCATTGTATTGCTGAGAAAAGCTAAGTCTATCAAAATTGGTCATTGTGCAATGTTGCTGTTACTGTGCATAATCTGCTTCTGCTCACTTCACTCAGCATGAGTTCATGTAAGTTTTCCAAAGTTTTTCTGACATCTGCCTGCTCATCATTTCTTATAGCACAATCTTGTATTCCATTGCACTCATTCATATACCACAATTTGTTTGGTTATTCCCCAATTGATGGGTTATTCCCCAATTCTTTGCCACCACAAAAAAAGCTACTATAAGTATTTTTATACGTGTGGATCTTTTTGCCTTTTTTATAATCTCTTTTGGATACAGACCTAGTAGTGATATTATTACTGGATAAAAGGGTATGCACAGTTTTATAGCCCTTTCAGCATAGTTCCAAATTGCTCTCCAGAATGGTTGGATGAGTTCACAACTCCACCCTAACAATGCATTAGTATTTCAATTTTCCCACATCTTCTCCCACATTCATAATTTTCCTTTTTTTTTTGTCATATTAGTCAATTGGATAGGTGTGATGTGGTACCTCAGAGTTGTTTTAATTTGAATTTCTCTGATCAGTGATACAGAGCATTTTTTCTTATGATTGTAGACAGCTTTAATTTCTTCTTCTGAAAACTGCCTGTGATCCTATGACAATTTATTGATTGGGGATTGACTTGTATTCTTATAAATTTGACTCAGATCTCTGTATATTTGAGAAATGAGGCCTTTATCAGAGATGCTGGCAGTAAAAATTGTTTCCTATCTTTTTGCTTTTCTTCTAATATTGGTTGCATTGGCTTTGTTGGTACAAAAACCTTTTAATTTAATGTAATCAAAGTTATCCATTTTGCATTTCATAATGTTCTCAATCTCTTGTTTGCTCATAAATTCTTCCCTTCTCCATAGATCTGACAGGTGAACTATTCTTTGCTCTCCTAATTTGTTTTTGATATTACCCTTTATATCTAAATCATGTACCCATTTTGACCTTATCTTGGTATACCATATAAGATGTTGGTCTATGCCCAGCAGGGGTGCGGAATATGTGGCCTCGAGTCCCATGTGGCCCTCCAGGTCCTTAAGTACAGCCCTTTGGATTTAAAGTTCACAAAACAAATCCCTTTAATTAAAGAATTTGTTTTGTAAAACTGGGACTCAGTCAAAAGGCTGCACCCAAGGAGTGAGAAGACCACAGGTGGCTTCCAGGCTGCAGGTTCCCCTCCCCTGAGCCCAGTTTCTGCCATACTACTTTAGAATTTTCCCAGCAGTTTTTGTCAAATAGTGTGTTCTTATTCCAGAAGCTGGAGTATTTGGGTTTATCAAAGAGTAGGTTACTATTGTCATTGACTACTGTGTCTTGTGTACCTAACCTATTCCACTGATCAGCTCAAAACCTTTGGTTTTATTGACCAAGTCATTTGGTCCCAGTTCTGTTCTCTGAACCTAAGCAAGACAAAATCTAATTAATTAGCTAGGTGATAAGTTAATGTGGGCAGTGGCTACACAGATAAACCATAATAGTATTGTGCTCACTCAATCATTTAGGTAATTTAGGCAAAATAAGACCAAATAATAAGAAAAAAAAACTGTTTGGCTTGATTTATTCATGATGGATAATTCACCAAATCCTGGCTTAACATTCTACTTCACAGGCTGAATGAAACAAAAGTATCATATTTAGGAATCCCAGTATAAAGATCTTTATATTTAATTTATTTGAAGGGCAAGAGGTAAAAAAATCTATCACAGATTTCAAACATTTGGGTATAGAATGAAAGTAAGTTAGTGGAAAACTCTGCTTTTTAAGTAACTATGTGATGTATCCTAAATCTCCCAAAATAAAATATTAATAACAACAGCCACAATAATAACTAGCATTTGGTCCTCACGACAACCCAGGGAGATAGGAACTATTTTTATTCCCATTTACAGATGAGGAAAAGGAGTCAAAGGTTACCTGACTTGCTTTGAATTCAGATCTTCCTAATACCTCATCCACCACTGTTCCACTTAGCATATTATACTATAAATACCTATGGTTGTTCATTTCTAGGTGTTTTCTTCAGATTTTTCTTTTTCTGGTAAACAAGTTTTTGTCTTGCCTGTCTATGAAATATGGGAATACAGAAACTTCACAGTTTGGAATAGTTGTCATAGAAAATTACGCCATTTTTGTTTTCAGACTGTACTCAGAAGATCACTGAATGTTAGAACTTGAAAGGACCATAGTTAGAAATGATCTGTCTAGTTCAGCTCCCTGATTTCACAGATTAGGAAACTGCAGTCAGGAAAGATAAAGTGCCTTATCTAACATCAAAAACTAGTTAAGTGTCAGGGGTTTTGAACCTGGGTCTTTTTTAGCTCTGAATGGAACCTGTTTTCATTATACCACATTTGTTTCTTTATGACTTCTCATTAGTGTTTCTCAGATTTTATATTTCTTGTGTTTTGTTGTTTTTTCAAATTTGGTTCCATCAGTAATTTTCAGAAGTGAAATCCAAGAGAAGGGAAATTATATATATTGCCCTCTTACTTGGCTTCAGATACATACAGTTGTAGGTTGGAGGCACATGGTTCAAAAATGCCGGCCATCAGTCTCTCCATGAAAAGAGAAAGGAAATCTTTTTCCTCCAGATGTTTTATCATGGACATTGACATTTTGATAGATTGTAAAATTTGAACAAAATGGATCAATGAGCCAAAGTGTTAGATTTGGCAACACCTGGTTTTTGCTTAAGCGTTCAATGGGTTTCTCACCACTGGTTGGGTTGGTAACATTTATGAAGAAGAGACAAAAAGAAAAAAAAACAGGACAAAGGGAGTGAGACTTTGTAAAAATGTGGAGAAAAGAAAGGATAATAAAAGAGGGGAGCAGAAGATAGAAGCACTAGTTTTTTTAGCCTATGTTCAGGTTATATAAAGAAATATATTAATAACTATCCCTTCTTTACTGCCTTTGCCATCTTTCTCACTTGCTTTTAAGGTCTAGTCACTGAGAAGACTGATATAGGGACTTTTCCTCCCCTCCTATGATTAGGCACCATCATCTGTAAAAAAGACTAAACTTTAGCCCTCTTAAAATTTGTTTCTCATGCCCACGTGTCCAAATATTCTTTGTAAATGATGTCTACAGTGGGCATTATCCTTAGCTCTTTTATTTTAAATATTATCAGAATCTCAAGAATTTTGTGTTTTTTCCTGAAATTTTTAGAATTATCTTCTATATTCAGACATTTCCCCTTTTTACTTAATTAGTTTCAGTCTTAAAGAAGAAAAAGAAGAGTTAGGCAGAAGAGTAATCATTGAGAAGAGGGATTATAAATAACCTCTCAAGTTAAATACTGCAATCTTTGGATTGGCCAGGCAAGTCTAAACATTGAATGAATATCAGAAGGCACACATATCACTAATAGATACTAAGTAGAGCTAAAGATAGATGTACAATATATGACAATAGGAAGCAGCAATTGTTAAAATGACCAGTTTCTAACATGTAAAGATAATGTGATTTTTGGAGAGAAAAAAAGGATTTTTCTTTTAAATAAATAAGGTACCTTATTATTTGAGTTGTGATAAGAGTTTCTGAAGTATGTAGAAACATCTTCTCATTTCCAGTCGTACTACCTCCCATGAACAAGGACTGTATTTCTTCTCCTTTAGGAAATTGACTATTCTTTTGAAATATCTCTTCAGTTCCAAGTTGTTCAGCTGGAGGATGGCAAGTCCTGAGTAACTAATTTCATCTTCTACCTCATTCCCCAGTTCCTCCTTTTCTTTCTCCTCTTCCTCCAAGCATTTTTGTAGATACTCAGATTGCTGATGAAGTCCAATTTGAAATTTTTGAATATTTTCCACTTCCCAAGTGAGTGGGGGATAATTCTGACTGACGATGTTGAAAATGTGTTGGAACATCTCATAGATGACTATCTTAATATCCTTCAGAGATGGGTCAGGTGGTAGAAGCTCCTGGGAAAACTCAAAGTCCATCCTTATACTTAGACATTGGAGAGGAAACTCTTTGTTCATCTTGCTCAGAAGTATCATGGCCTTCCAGTTGAAATTTCTTAAGTAGGAATAAAGTAAATTGCATTCCAGAGAGGACACGCTGGCGACCAACAAAATAAGAGGTATGAAAACTTTAAACATTTTTGGATATTGGGTACTTGTCAAAACCTCACAATCTTTTAAGATGGGATTAACAAAGGTATTTGTATAATTTGTTACTGAGTTGTTCCTTTATATACCTGAATTTATTCAGCAGGAGGAGTTTTCATTCGTCATTTTGTAGTTCATAGTGTTCACCCTTTTCCTGTGCCTTTGAGGCTTTTGACTTTGAATGACTTACACACTGACTTCTAGGAATCTTATCAGAGACTTTTAATTGTGAAAAAATGAGCAAAGGATTACTATTTTTCTTGCCTTAGTTTCCTAGATTATCTATACTTCTAAGCTTATAGAATAATCACAAGCAGATTGATCCAGGGACTTTTAGTACAAAATAAAAATGTGATTAGGCACAAAATCATCTGTAAAAAGGACCAAATTTTAGCTCTTTTAAAATGAGTTCCTTATGCCCATGTGTCTCAATACCCATTTATAAATGACATCATTATGACTTTATTATTTTAGGGATTACCAGAGTATCAAGAATTTTGTTTTATTCTTAAATTTTTATACTTCTGTATTTAAACATTAACCTCCTTTGCTTAATTGAGATCAGTCTCAGGAAGGAAGAAGAAGGACAGTGGGAAGGAAGAAGAAGAGGACTGGGCAGATTTTAAAATCCTGGGACTTTAGAATCAGGGGGAGATCTTACAGATCATCTAATTCAATAGACTTGTTTTATAAATGAGGAAATTGAGGACTAAAATAGATTCATAGCTAGTTCTTTACAGAACCTGGCCTAGGGCCCAGGTCTCCTTATTCTCGTCTGGTATTAAGGTGTGTTAGGGTGGTGCTTGTGAAATAGTAGCTTATGTTCTGTGGTATATAACAAACATTTTGATTCTTTGTAAAGTTTTTTATTTTATGAAAACTAAAGCAGTGTAACCAATTATGCCGTCATTATATTCCTCTTTCCTACTTTCTCTTGAGAACTTAGTAAGAGTTTTTCAACTTCAGTTGGTACTCAAATATATAAAAAGATTGAGGGATATGTTTCTGTTTTATTTACTTAGTAATTTCGCTTAAAGTATTATATCTTTGTCTTTCCCATTCCCCCTTTTCTAGCCTCCACCCCTCCAGTCTTTATTCTAGATAGCAGTTCAAAACATTGAGATTTTATAGGTTTCCCTCCTGCTTGTGGATTTTGCATGACAAAGATATTTTCACTCTGGGAACTGAGTTTTAGAGGGTCTAATTCATCCTGGAAAAGATGTCGTTGTGCTTATGGAAGTGACTTCTATGAGATGTTTTTAACCTTTTTAGCTTGATTCCTATTCTGCACACACCCAAAGGAAATGGATTATTTTATGAGAAAGTTGTTAGGCTAATCACTCCTTGTAACCATCATCTTCATCAGTAAGCCTTCATTTTTATTTTTTTTGTGCAACATTAGGCTCTGCATGTAGTAAGTACTTAATAAATGTCTTAAAATTGAATTGCTGAATGTAATACTTTTGAATCCTTATTGACAGTGTCCATTAACCACATTTCCACACATATGATTCATTTAGTAGGCATTCATTATTCATCTTTTACATGCCACATACTATACAAAATATTTGGAGTACTCAGATGGATTTGTAATGTTTATTTTGGGTGAGATCTTAAGTCTGAAGCTAGAAGGGGCCCTTAATTTTACAGATGAGGAAACTGAGGCCCAAGGAAGCGAAATGATTTGTTCAAGGTACTACAGGTAGTGCCAGAGGTAGGCTTTGAACCAAGTGCCACTGTCCAAGAGCTGACACTCTTTCCACTTAACTTTGGTCTGCTTAATAAATATCAGAGATGGGATTTAGACCTCTGCCTGCAAAACTAGTATTCTTTCTCTTATATATTCTCTCTAACAACGCTAATTGAAACCCTGTCCATCCTATGCACTGTTTTCCACATCCAAATTGACCATTCTTTCCTCTCCTTTTCTTGATATCAGTTGGCTACTAGAGGAATATGTGTCTGTCTCTCGGGTATCCCTCACCCTTGCCATAGAACCATCCCAAACTAATTTCTTTTTTTGATCACATTTCCCTGATAAAATCCTTCATACCTATTCTTTCTTATTTATTTTAGCCTGCTTATTACTAAACATACACACAGTGTTCATTGCTCTCAAGAGTAATTTTCAATTCTTTTGAAAGAATTTTCAGTTCTTCAGACTTGGGTTCCATGTCTTCTGGCTATACTCCACAGATAGGGTTTGAGGATACAAAAACAAAAAAAGGTAACAGTTTCTGACCTCAAGGAGCTTACATTCTGTTGGGAAAAGCAACTTATGCCTAAACAAGAAAATGCAAAATACATATGAGCTTCATTCAGCATTGATTGGAGGAAAGGAAACTTTGAGTAAATAGATTCTGAATGGACCACAAGTCTACTGGTGGATAGTTATTGTTTATTTTAGCATAATTCCAGCGATTGTTTTCTAATAAATTTTCCATCCAAAGATACATTACACCATAAAGTCTTTTTAGATTGATTCTGATTTCACAGGATGATTTCAATGAGTTACCTTAAATTGCACTCCTTAAGGATAGGGAACTATTGCATTTATTTAAGTATTCTCTTCCCTCTTCTCATTCTGTCCTTCCCCTCTTCTCTTCTCTCACCTTTAAAGGAAGGTATTTCTCCTTTTCCCTCAAAATCCAAGGAGGAAATTTGCATTTCCATATCATCTTCTTCTTGGCAAGCTACCAAGCTGTCTTATCTGTGAAATCATAAGATCTTTTGAAGGCTTGAAAATGAAGGGGCATGAAAAACCCTACATGCTAAAAAAAGTTATTTAAACCTCACACCTCTTTAAACTACATTAATCAAGTTTTCAGAGGCTCTGCATGGTTGAAAATTTTGACTTCCAATAGTAGATGTGTTGGAATTCCTAGGGCTCACTGCTTTGTCTACTAATTTCAATACCTCCAATATCTCTTATGTACTTTTTCAATGTGGATGTTACCTTCACCAGTGAAGATTGAAACACTGTTGTAACTAATGGTCTTTGAAAGATGTGGTGGCTAAAAAATTTTATCATGGCTTGCTTACCTGTTCATCATAGAGTTTAACTAGGCTGAACTTTGGATGGTAGTGTTGGAAATGCCAACTTGGAAAAAGCAAAAACCCAATTAATACCAAAAACCTGATATCAAAAGAAATTTATTAGGGAGAAATCCAAAGGAATTGAACGCTTCTGGCCAGAAGTAGACCCCTTCCCTCTTGTGGAAGGAGGAGTCCCAGGTACAAAGGCCAAGCCAGTTTTATACATTAGTTTGGTGCAGACACTCCCTTTAGAGGATTGATTGGTTCATTCTCTTTAGGATCTACCTTTTCCATTACCACACATTATTACTAATGAGACTCTAATTGTTAGATAATATACATAATACATGAGGTTCATTATGCAGTAACACCCCCAGAATACCAACCCCTCCTTCACCAGTCTAACCTAGATGTGTCCTTGTCTGGGCCTGAGTGTCCCATGGCCACTGTCTGCCTTCTGATTGGTCAAATACACCTGTTGTTGCCAGCTTCATTTTATTCTACACTATTTCACTTTTAGTATTATTATCTAGCAGTTGTGTGGGAACTGGGAATCCAATTTCTTACCAAGTCTACTGCCTCAACTTTTCCCAAGGCTACTGTCTGGTCCTGCTAACCTCACTTTTTATCAGTAGCCTCATTTCAAGCAATTTTTGCAGTCCTGTGGAAACTTAACCCTTTGCTACTTCTCACAGTAGACATACAAGTTCACCACTTAGAACCTTTCCTAGTTGGTAGGACCTTCCAGAACTTAAGCTTTATTGAGAGCCTTCAAGAATGAAGTGTTATTTCTGCATGGCAGTGAAGTGGTAAATTAGGCCTTGAAGAGGATCGGTCCCAATATATTTTAATTTTATCCTAAGTATGAGGCAGAAAAGTTTTCATCATATGAATAGAAACATTTAAAATGACTCCAGACCTTCTTATAGCAACACCTACTTCTTGATATATGTGTATCATTGATAAATATCAATTGATGCTTAAGTGACTAGCCCAGTACCTTGCACACAGTAAACGTTGAATATGGAAGGAAAAAATGGTGTTTCTCTTTTGTTCAGTTCTCAGTGATCATTTCAAACTACTTTTATTTTTCTTGAAAGTCCTCATGCCTACATATAATAAAGAATTAAGGCAAGAATGTTTGAAAGATGAAGGTGATACTTAGAATTATTTATATATATATTTTTTTACTGGAAGAGATGTTGGAGATTCTCACCAAATCCTTCATTCTACATATGAGAAAACCAAGGCTCAGAATAGCTTGTAACTTGCCCAAGATCATTCACTTAGTTTATTAGTAGTCAAACTGAGATTAAGAGCCCTAGTTCCTTGCTTCTCTCTTTCTAGACTGATAATAATAATAATAATAATAATAATAATACTGTTAACTTTTCTCAATAGTAGGTTACATACCCTCTCATATATGCTGTTGTTGTTCAGTTGTTTTTCAGTCTTGTCCAACTCTTGGTGGCCCCATTTGAGGTTTTCTGGGCAAAGATCCTGGAGTAGTTTGCCATTTCCATCTCCAGCTCATTTTATAGATGAGCAGCTAAGGCACACAGAGTTAGGTGACTCGCCCTTGGTCACACAAGCTAGTAAGTGTCTGAGACTAGCTGTTAACCTAGATCTTCCTGAGTCTAGATGAAGTGCTCTATCCACACGACCTCCTAGAAAACTCCTCATATACTCTACATTCCAGCCAAAATTAACCTATTTCCACTTACCCCTACATGATCTTGCCACCTCCAATGCCTAAAGTATTGTCCTTCCTCACCTGTGTCTCTTAGAACCCTTAGTTCCCTTCAAAGCTCATTTAAAATGATGGTATTACAAAAGCATTTTCTGATGTTGTGCTCACTCCCCTACAGAAATCACTTTGTATTTATTTTGTTTCTGTCTTGTATTTATTAATCTGCTAAATTGATGTTTATACCGGTAGAATGTGAGATTTTGGAGGGGAGGAAGACAAAGACAGTTTTGTTTTTGTCTTCATATTCCCATTACTTAGGACAGTATCTGATACATAGGTATTTATTAAATGCTTGTTGAATTGATAAGCAGGTGTCCAATAAATGTTTGAGTGAATGAACAATTAGTAGACCATATATTAACATGTTTTGTTAGTTTCCATTACCCAAACTTCAGTTTTATTTAACAAAAAAATTTTAATAAACATTTACATGCTGTCCCATCTACTTTTGGCTCTACATTGACTATCCTCTTTTGGCCATAACTGAATGAAGTTCATATGAATGGATGCATAGTAATGGTTAATGGGCTAGACACTGATGACTTGATAAGAAGCAGATGAGACATGAGAGTCTAGACAGTAGATCAGTGATTAAGCTGAGGTTTTGGGCTTTCATAGGTGAGATTTATTATTACTGAATCTTAGAAGATGAGTTTCAAACCTGTGTAAGAGTAACATAGTTTTCATCCACATTACTCATCTCATGAAAGAATATATATTTATTTTGATGGAGTCCAAAGGGGGAATATTGATCCCCTCACAAATGATGATCTTACTGAAAATAAAATTTTCTATTCATTTAGATATTCTATCCAGTATTTCCCAAGAGGAACCTTTTCTCTGGTCCCCAGTGAGAGCAATTTGCTTAGCAAATGTCCACACTGCACTTTTTTTTTGTCCTCTGCTCCCCTTATCCTGCCATTTTCTGTTCCCATTATCATTCTGTCCCTGTCTTCTTCATTCCTACATTAATACTATTTAATCCTATCTTAATAATATTTCATCTTGGTGAAAATCTGATTATTTTTGGAAAAAGAGTGAACTGTTAACTTTTCTCAACATTATAGAAGTCAATCATTGTAATTTCTTTTTATTTCCCTGTGGCAGGATTTGTGAGTGTGAAGGCTTTGGGGATCATGATTTTAACACAAATATTTTTTACCTCAATATTCTCTTTGTATAAATAATAATGTGTAGTACTTAAGAGCTTGCAACACTGTTGGGTAGATAGGACCAGTGATATTATTCCTATTTTGCAGATGAGGAAACTGAGAATCAGTAGCTGGTTAGTGGCATAGTCAAGTATGAAATTAATGCCTTCTGACTCTTAAGTCCTGTGATCTTTTCATAACATCACTATTGGTGTGTCTCTTCTGCTCACAAATGGGACAAGAAAGGAGTAGAGTGTTCACTAAGTATTTCTGGTCTTATTTAGATTTTATAATACCAGTTAAGTATGGTTGCACTTTTAGTGTGTGTAGTTGAACCACTTTGTGGAGTCCAAAGATAGCTGTGGCTGGTTGGTATCTACCCAGGTCACATAATTGATGGTTCCTATATCCAGTTGCTTTTGGGGTAACTAGGTGGCACAGTAAATAGAGCATTAGCCCTGAAGTCAGAAGGACCTGAGTTCAAATCAGGCCTGGGACACCTGACGCACTTATTAACTGTGTGACCTTGGGCAAGTCACTTAACCCTGATTGCCTTGTCATCCCCCCTCCAAAAAAATAAAATAAAAGATATCCAGTTGCTTTCCGGCTTCTTTATATGTGATATTATGAATGGCTATTCAATTTTTTCTATTATTTTATTTTGATTTTTTTCCCCAGTTTACATGTAAAAACAATTTTTAGCATTCATTTTCAAATTTTTGTGTTCCAAATTCTCTCCCTTTCTTCTTCTCCACGTCTACCCCTTCACAGAGAAGGCAAGCAGTTAGATACAGTTTATGCATGTGTAGTCATGCAAAACATATCCACAATAGTCATGTTGTAAAAGATTAAAAATAGGCAAAAGAAAGCTCAAGAAGAATAAAGAAATTTTAAAAAACCCAACCCAACAACTATGCTTTAATCTGTATTCAGACACTATCAGTTCTTTCTCTGGGGATGGATAACATTTTTCATCCTAAATCTTTCAGAATTGTCTTGGATTACTGTGTTGCTAAAAATAGCTAAGTCATTCACAGCTTATTATCTTACAATATTGCTGTTACTTTGTACACAGTACATTCATTGCACTTTGCATCAGCCCAAGCAAATCTTTACAGGTTTTTCTGGGAGCATCCTGCTCATCATTTCTTATAGTACAATAGTATTCCATCACAATCCCATGCCACAACTTGTTCAGCCATTCCCCAATTGATGGGCATGCCCTCAATTTCCAATTTTTTTGCCCCCATAAATGAGCGGCTATAAATATTTTTGTAGATATAGGTCCTCTTTCTTTTTGTTTTTTAATCTCTTTTAGGATACAGACCTAGTAGTAGTTTTGCTAGATCAAAGAGTATGCTTGGTTTTATAGCTCTTTGGGCGTAGTTCCAAAGTGTTCTACAGAATGGTTGAATCAGTTCACAACTCCGCCAATAGTTCATTAATGTCTTATTTTACCCACATCCACTTCAAAATTTGTCATTTACCTTTTCTGTCCTATTAACCAATCTAATAGATATGAGGTAGTACCTCAGAATTGTTTTAATTTGCATTTTTCCAATCAATAGTGAGTTAGAGTATTTTTTCATATTGCTTTGGATAACTTTGATTACTTCATGTGAAAACTGTTCATAACTTTTGATCATTTATCAATTGGGGATTGGCTCTTATTTTTATAAATTTGACTCAGTTCTCTATATATTTGAGAAATGAGGCATTTATCAGAGAAACTTGCTTCTAATTTTTTTCATAATTCCTATTGCTAACTCTATTTCTCTCCATTCTATTCTCCCTACCACCATTTATTTTATTCTCTCCTTTCATCCGGTCTCTCCTCAAAAGTGTTTTGCTTTTGACTACCCCTTTCTCAATCTCTCCTCTTTTCTGTTGCCCTCCCCCTTCTCTTCTACTTTCCTGTAGGGTAAGGCAGAATTCTATACCCAGTTGAATGTGTATGTTACTCCCTCTTAGAACCAATTCTGACGAGACTAAGGTTCACTTACTCCCCCAGTCCCCACCTCTTCTCCTCTACTACAAAAGCTTTTTCTTGTCACTTTTATGTGAGATAATTTACCCCATTCTACCTCTCCCTTTCTTTCTCTCAGTGTATTCCACTCTTAATTTTATTTTTTAGATACCCTCTCTTCATATTCAGTCTACACCTGTGCCCTCTGTCTATATATGCTCCTTCTAATAACCCTAATAAAAAGAAAGGTATGAGTTACAAATATCATCTTCCCATGTAGGAATGTAAACCATTTAACCTTATTAAGTCCCTTCTGATTTCCCTCTTCCATTTATCTTTTTATGCTTCTATTTTCTTTTCTTTAATTTAAATTTATTTATTTTCAGTTAACAACATTCAGTTCCTCAATCCCTTGAGTTTCAAATTTTCTCTTGCTCCCTCTCCTTCCCCCTCCTCCATGTTGGCATTCAATCAAATACAGGATCTACAAATACCTTCACATTAAAAATTAGTCAAGTTCTAAAGAGGGATTATAACCAATGGAGTGAACAATGAGAAAGAAGAAATAAAACAAAACCAAAAAAAAGAGAGAGAGCAAGTGGTTTGCTTCAATCTGCATTTAGACTCTGTAGTTCTTTCTCTGGATGTGGATATCCCTTTCCATCATGAGTCTTTTGGAGTTGCTTATAACCTTGCATTGCTGAGAGGATCCCAGTCTATCAAAGTTAGTCATCACACATAGGATGTGTCTGTAATTGTGTACGAATTTCTCCTGGTTCTGCTCCCCTCACTCAGCATCAGTTTATATAAGTCTCTCCAGGTTATTATGAAGTTTGTCTGCGCCTCATTTCTTATAGCACAATAGTATTCCATTACATTCATATACGACAACTAATTTAGTCATTCCCCAATTGATGGACATCCCCTTGATTTCGTCTTTGCCACCACAAAAAGTGATGCTATAAATATTTTTGTATAAACGGACCCTTTTTCCACTTCTGTGATCTCTTTGGCATAAAGCCTTAGAAGTGGTATTGCTGGGTCAGAGAATATGTACTTATTTATACCCCTTTGGGCATAGTTCCAGATTGCTCTTCAGAATGGCGGAATCAGTTCACAATCCCAAATCCCAACAATGCATTAGTGTTCAATTTTTCCACATCCTCTCCAGCATTTATCATTTTCCTGTTTTGTCATCCTAGCCAATCTGACTGGTGAGATGTGGTATCTCAGAGTTGCTTTGATTTGCATTTCTCTAATCAACAGTGATTTAGAGCATTTTTTCAAATGCTTATAGATATCTTTAATTTCTTCCTCTGAAAACTACCTGTTAATATCCTTTGACCATTTATCAGTTAGGGAATATGCTTCTATTTTTTGTCTTCTATTTGAAAGTCAAATTTTCTGTTCAGCTCTGGTCTTCTCATCAAGAATGCTTAAAAGTCCTCTATCTCACTGAATATCTTTTTTTCCCCTGGAGGATTATACTCAGTTTTTCTGGGTAGGTGATTCTTGACTCTAATGCTAGCTCCTTTGCCCTCTGGGATATCATATTTCAGGCTTTCTTATCCCTCTAATGTAGATCCTGCTCAATCTTGTGTGGCTCCATGATACTTGAATTGTTTCTTTCAAACTGCTTACAGTATTTTCTCATTGACCTGGGGACTCTGGAATTTGGCCATAATATACCTGGGAATTTTCATTTTGGGATCTCTTTCAGGAAGTGATTGGTGAATTCTTTCAATTTCTATTTTACCCTCTGTTTCTAGACTTTCAGGGCAGTTTTTCTTGATAAATTTCTTGAAAGATTATGTATAGTTTCTTTTTTTTTTTTTTTATCATGGCTTTCAGGTAGTTCAATACTTTTAAAAATCATCTCTCCTGGATCTGTTTCCCAGGTTAGATATTTTTTCAGTGAGATATTTCACATTGTCTTCTGTTTTTTCATTTTTTTGATTTTGTTTTATTCTTTTTTGATTTCTCATAGTCATCAGCTTCCATTTGCTCCATTTTAATTTTTAAGGAATTATTTTCTTCAGTGAACTTTTGGATCTCCTTTTCAATTTAGCCAATCCAGTTTTTTAAGACATTCTTTGATCTGATCTGCTTTTAAGTTGTTATTTTCTTCAGTAGTGTGTGTGTGTGTGTGTCTCCTTTACCAACCTGTTGATTCTTTTTTTATGATTTTCTTGCATTATTCTCATTTCTTTTCCCAATTTTTCCTCTCCCTCTCT
This sequence comes from Pseudochirops corinnae, assembly GCA_028646515.1. Lineage (NCBI taxonomy): Eukaryota > Metazoa > Chordata > Mammalia > Diprotodontia > Pseudocheiridae > Pseudochirops > Pseudochirops corinnae. Next base: position 152,371,465 of record CM053590.1, on the reverse strand, counting down.
TACCTGATTTTCAAAATCCTTTTGAGCCCTTCCATGGCTTGAGACCAATTCATATTTTTCTTGGAGGCTTTGGATGTATAAGCTTTGACTTGATTGTCATCTTCTGAGTGTATGTTTTGGTGTTCACTGTCTACAGTCTACAGTAGATGTCTACAGTTCACTGTCTACGGTCAAGGTGTTTTTTCTGTTGTTTACTCATTTTTTCAACCTATTATTTAACCGTTACCTCTTTGTTAAAGTAAGGAATTGCTTTCAGGGTAGAGGGCACACTGTCTCAGGCTTCAAGGGTTTTGTGCAGCTGTTTTCAGAGATACTTCTAGGGACCTGTAAGTTTTCAGTTCTTACAAGGTGATATGATGTAAGGACAGATCTTTACTACTCTCCTGGCCTGTGCTGTGATCTGTGAGTGACCACAAGCACTCTTTTCTGCCCTGGAACTGTGAGGACGGTCTTCCTTACACCATGGCCACAAGCTTTGCTATGTTAGTGCTCCTTCTCACCCTGGGACTGCCACCCAGAACTATGATCTGGATCCAAGTATGGTCAAAGCAGCAGAGTCCTGCCTCAGTGCTAGCAAAAAGACTCCTTTAATCTCCTTCTGTCCAATTGTTTGACCCCCTTACCATCTGTTGACTGAGAGATACAAGAGCAGCCACTGCTTCTGCCACTGCCGATTCAGTCACTCCCAAAGCCTACTCCTATTTTGATGGGTCTAGGACTGAGCTGAGGCTATGTTGGCATGGCCTGTGCTGAACTGAACTCCTTTCTCTCCCTGCTGACCTTCTAAGTTGTCTGTGGCATCTGTAGGCTGAGAGATCTGGAAACTACCACTGCTGCCTGTGATTCAGTCTCTCTGAGGCCTGTTACGGGTTTGCTAGGGCCTGGTCTGGGCTGGCATAGCCAACCCTGTATTGTGCTCCTCTCTCACTCTGGTGCAACAGACCCCTCCTGCCGACCTTCTAAGCTGTCTTGGGCTGAAAATTTGTTTCACTCCATCTACTTGTAATAGAGTTCAGCTGTTCCAGAATTTGTTTAGAGTCATTTAAAAAAAGTATTTGTAGGGATTTGGGGAAGAGTTAAGGCAATTCCTTGCCTTTACTCCACCACATTGGCTTTGCTTCTGTGGTTACTGCATTATTAGGATGCTAAGAGAACATCTTTGGAAAAATCTATTCTTTTTTATGGCACTAACTATTGGTCGTATCTACATAGGTTACATTTCATTATATCAATTTATTTGTCATGTGATATTCAGTGTTTATACTGCACTTTAAGTTTTGCACAGTGCTACCCTCTTCAGTTTGATTTTCCTAACAACCCTGTGAACTAAATGTTATTATTATTCCCATTTTGCAGATGAGGAAACTGAGGTTCACAGAGAATGTGACCCTTCCAGGATCACACAGCTAGTGCTTCCCTTCTGAGTCAATATTATATCTTTCAGAACCTGGAGACTTTGTAGTAATGTGTAGTCCACCTTCCAGTGAGTTTCATGGATCTTCCTCAGGTGGTTTTACTGAGAGACTTTTCCCTTGTGTGTCTAGATATCTGAAGTGGGATGTTTATTATATTCCATGTTATAAATTAACCCATGAAAGAAAGGAATTTAAATGGATAGTGTTAACATTTAGAGCAGACAATTAAGCCTCCACTGCTATCTATGCTAATGGAACTATCTTCATGTTCACACGGTGTCCTGTTGGCCTGTCTGCAACTTATTTTTCCTGAAAGTCCCTTGTGGGACTTTCACCTTCTGAATAGCAGTGAAAAGTTTGAAAAGATGTGTTGAAAGATGTCACATAGCAGAATAATCCCCCTCAATGGCTAGTGAATAGATGCAGTCCTTATAAGACCACATCCTGAGAAGTTTTTGGTTTAGGGAAGAAATGGTTTTAGTATGTTGGGCAGTGGCCAGAGAAGTATCCTCTTGTCAAGATAAATACTTTTAAAAGGTTTGCAAATGTGAAGACAGTTTTTTTTTCCTTTGAATTGACATACGCTTATGTTTCACATTTTTGTGTGAAGCTGAAAATTCTCTTTACCTTCCTCACTAGTCAGTAAAACATTAATTTGTTATTATATTTTATTATTTTTGTTTTTTAATCAGTGTTTATAAATTTTCCTCATTTTTTTTTAAAGACACTAAGTAGATAAGAAGACTTCTGTCAGTGTTTTGTCAAGTCATATTTGACATTTATATATGGAACTCTAGTTTTTGCACAGTTCTCCAGTCTCCCATTTGATTTTCATAACAACAGTGAGCTAGGTGTTATTATTATTCCCATTTTGCAGGTGAGGAAACTGAGACTCAAAGAGGGTAATTTCTCCACAGTCATGCAGTTAGTAAATTCCATTACTTTGTATGTTGTTCTTTCCTGCGTTTCCACGTCCTCTAGCCTACTGGAGAAAGTCTCTGAGATAATCCTCAGGAGAATCTATCCTTGCCAGAGGAAGATAGGGTGAGATGGGAGGGAAAAGGAGATTTACTGCTTCCTCTCTGAGTTTTATCTTTTGAAAACCTGGAGACTTGTGTGGAAGTGTGCAATATATCCTCCAATGGGTTTCATGAATCCCTCTCAGGTGGTTTTCCTGAGAGACTTTACTCTTGTGTATCTATATATCTAAATAGGAAAAGGTACTGGTTTTGAAGTCTAAAAACTTTTTTTTAATATCATCAGCTGTGCCAGTTACAAATGATTGGATTATGTGACTTTAAAGGTCCCTTCTAACTCTAGATTATAATAAAATAATAATTATTTTATTTGGAAAGGACATTACCTTTGGAATAAGAGGACCTGGATGTTAATCTCACCTTTGATTTAATGCATATATGACCTTGGGCAAGTCACTTAAACACATTTAACACAGGGCTTGGTTTCTTTATCTGTAAAATGAGGAGGTTTGGATTAGATGGCATTAAAGATCCCCTCCATCTCCAAACATATGGTCCTCTGATTGATATTTATTTTATTTAAATGGAATTTTTTGCTCTGTATATCTTGTATGGGCCCTGGTCCTCGACGGATCAAACATAAAGTAAACCTCTATGTTTGAGGACCAACCCCACTAAGTTTGGAAAAGCTTATCATTAAGTTGTCACATGTAATAGCAGCCTTTGCAGACCATAAAGAGTCATAAGAGTTGTGGTCTGCATTAGTGGAGGAATTATGTGTACCAGTAAAATAATGAATCACTGATGGATAAATAGATCTAGGTGAGGGATATTTAATCTGGAGCACATAGATTCCACCACCTCAAGGGATCCATGGAGAGATTTTAGGAGGTCTGGAATTACTATTTTTTGATCACTATATTTCAGCATAATTAATTTCCTTTGCAATCATATATATTTTCTATAATTAAAAACATTACCCCAAGGCAGTCCATTTTGTTTTCCAAGCCATTCATTTTACAGATAGCAAACTGATAAGCTAAGTGACTTGCCCAAAGTCACCCCAAAAATAAGAGACAGCAATAATAAGGGACCCAAGCTCTCTGACTGCAAATCTAGTGTTTTGTTTTTGTTTACTGCATCTTCTATGTTATGCTTAACTGGAAAGATCTTGCTTGGAAAAAAGGTAACTTTAATATTTACTCTAAGCCTTATTAATGTTAGACCTAGCTCCTTGATGAGCCGGAGTGTGGGGGAAAATGTTTTCTGACAATAATTTGGGTAGCCAGTGAGGACAGTGTGAGTTTCCTAGTGTCATTTTGTCAACTTGGAGATGAGCCTGTGTATAACAGTGTTTCTTCATTAAATTGAAAAAAAGAGAAGTGTTCAGTAAACACACTGTGGCAAGATCAGAGTTTTGTATTGTGTATTGCCATGAAATTTCCAGAATTGCTGCCCAAACCCAGCTCTGCATTTTCTGTTATATGAAGCGTACTTTTGAAAAGTAATGTTTAGGTATCATTTTCCATACTGCTCCCCCCCGAAGGCTACAATTATGCATAGATATATATCTATATCTATATAAATACACACAATACACATATATATACACACACATGCACATATATACACATATGCATATATATGCATTTATAGACATTTACACACAAAGATACATATATACATAAATACACATACATCTGTACATACTTAGATATACATATAATCGTAGTCATATATACTTATTTATCTTCTGTTTCTCTGAGGATGGATAATCTATTCCTTCATAAGGCCAAATCTTTCTATATGTTTTCCAAGTTGACTGACTTGTCATTTCCTATACCACAGCAAGATTCCCATCTTATCCTGTCTAGTTGTTTTAAATAGCCTAAAACAGTGTTGATAAATATAGCTGAAACATAGTTTAGTTTCTCTATATTTCTTCCTTTTGATTAAATCTATTTTAGCCTTGACTTTGTCTGAAATTATGATCATCTGTGCTTCTTTTTGCCTAATAAATTCTACTTCTGATGTTTATTTTATGTTTATGTATCTCTTATTTCCTATCCCTCCTAACTCCCCTACTTTACTTCTACCCACTTCCTTGCCTTCCTATTACTTAACCTACCCCGCCCCCACCCAGGATCCCTCCCTTATCCTTCAATTTCTATTAATCGAAATACCTTTCTATACCCTCCCTTTAACCTCTTCCCTCAGCCTCCCCTCTAAAGTTCCCTCCCTTTTCCTCTCCCCCTTGCATATCCTGTTAGCATTTTATTTCTTTCTGAATTTAGAAGACTTTTCTACTCATATACACACACACATATGTACACACACAAATACATATATGTGTATATATATATACACATATATGTGTGTGTGTGTGTGTGTATTTCCCTCTTGAACCCATTTCCTATGAAAGTAGGTTTCCAGAACTACCAGCCCTCCTCCCCCATCCAATTCCTCTGTGTTAGTTCTTCTTCTCACACCTCATTTGTATAAAATAATTACTCTAAATTTTTAGCTGTTCCTAAACGGTTTTACTTTTTAAAATCATATCATACTCAAGTCCACCCCAATCTTTCTTACAAACTACCCAATTACTAATGAAAATCTTAGACATGTGTTTTATATTTTGTATACCTAAAAGGTAAACAGTCTGTCCTTATTGAGTCCCTTATAATTTGTCTTTGGTATGTATTTTATTTTTCTCTTAGCTCTTATATGTCAGATCTTCTATTTAGAAGTTCATATTTTTTTTTAACAAAATCCTGAAAGTCTGACAATTCATTTAAAGTCCATTTTTTTCATTCAGCATTATGCTTAGCTTTGCCGTTTATTATATTTTCTGCTGGAATTCTGGTTCTTTTCAGTATATAGTGTTCCAAGACCTGCGGTCTTTTAGTGTTGTTGCTACAAGATGTTGTGTGATTCTGCTTATGGAACCACCATATTCAAATTGTTTTTTTTCTTGTTGCTCATAATATTTTATCTTTGAGCTGAAGGTTTTGGAATTGACTATGATGTTCCTGTGGGTTTTCACTGTAAGATCTCTTTCAGGTGGTGATGGGTGGATTTTTTTCTATTTCTCCTTTCCACTCTTGTTCTAATGCTTTGGGACAATTTTCTTTAATTATTTCTTGTATTATTTTATCAGTATTATTACTTTTTGGTCATAGCTTTCAGGTAGTCCAACTATTCTTATGTTTTGTCTTATTGATCTATTCTATTTTTTTATGAGATATTTCACATTCTCTTCTATTTTCTCATTCTTTATATTTTGTTTTATTATTTCTTAATCTCCTTTTTGGCCTTTTTTTTGGAGGAGGTAATGCAGGGCAATTGGGGTTAAGTGACTCGCCCAAGGTCACACAGCTAATAAGTGTTAAGTGTCTGAGGTTGGTTTTGAACTCAGGCCCTCTTGACTCCAGGGCCAGTGCTTTCTTCACTGCACCCCCTAGCTGCCCCTCTTAATGAACTTTAGTGCAGAAATTGGATGCATATATTCATGCCCCTATTCTTTTGGTAAATTTTTCATGATGCATTTGGGTGTATATATATATGGTCACATATGCTGACTAATGAGAGCCTTTCCACAAAGGTTTCTCTCCACAGTTAAGTACCATATGTTTGTTTGTTTTACTAGAGAAGGGGCCAATTTGTTTGGATATAGCTTTTCTTAACTGTGACAGCATCAGTTATAGTTCTGTGCATTCAGCTTCATCAGGACTGTTTGTAAATAACAATTTGATTGCCCCTTGTCCACCCTATATCTCTTTTGTTTAAATTATTATTAAATTCTTATTCTTCTTCTTAAATTTTTATAACCCACTCAATAGTGGACAGCTAGCATAGGCTGAATGTACATTTAGCAGAAAGTATTAACTCCTCATCCCTCTCCCTAGATCTCTAAATCCTTATCCTTACATTGTAAAATTCTGAGTATTAGTTTTATATAGCCATAGTGTGAAAAACTCTACGAATATAGATATTTAAAATAATTTTTTAAAATACCAGATGGCCCTGGAGTAAAGATGTAACACTTAAGCTGGTGTCTTTATTTTGGAAATATTTTGCAAAATTTCTTTAAAATATTGCTTATTGTTTTGGGGTATTTGAGGAGCATGAATATATTTTGATTAGTAAAGTTCCTGACATGTGGTTAACAATAAATGATTGCCTGATATATAGCTTTTGGGGTAACTGGATCAATATTATTTTGGAAGTTTCATTTTAACCTCTTACAGTCTGACTTCTATCCATACCACTTGTATAAAACTATTCACTTCAAGGTACCTGATGAATGTTTTATTGCTTATTCCTTCCTGACCTTTCTTCTGTGTTTGAAACTGTCGACCACTCATTTCCCTCCGGATATTCTTCCCTCCTTGTTTTTTGTTTTTAAATATTGTTTCGTCATAATTTCCTTCCTTCCTCTTTATTTTTTTATTTTTGTTTTTTGAGGAGGGAAGGCAAGGCAATTGGGGTTAAGTGACTTGTCCAAGGTCACATAGCTAGTAAGTGTGTCAAGTGTCTGAGCCGAGATTTGAACTCAGGTCTTCCTGACTCCAGGGCTGGTGCTCTATTCACTGTGCCACCTAGCTGCCCCTCTTCCTTCTGCTTTAACTGATTCTTTTTAGTCTTCTGTGTAGGATCATCATTTGTGTGTCACCATTAGTGCATGAGTGAATCCTAGGAGTGCTCCCCGTAGGGTCCTACAGCTCCCATGTATTAAATTATGACCCTCAAAAACTGCATAGCCAGCCCTCATTCATCTCCTTAGCTCCAGTCCTGAATTACCAGTTACTTGCTGGACATCTTTACCTGAGTGTCTCATAGCTATCTCAAAGTCAACATGTCTAAAACTGAACTGATTTTTTTCTTCCTATACTCACCCTTGCTGCTGACTTCCTTGCTCTGATTCTTCTAGTCACCTAAGTTTGCAGCCTAGGAGTTATCTGTAATCATTTCTTCACTTTGACCCCCCCCCTGCCATATTTAATCAGTCATCAAGGTTTGTCATTTCTACATCCAGAACTCATCTATCCCCTTCTCTATTCTTAGAAGGCAAACACTCTAGTCTCTCATCATCTTTCATTTGCACTATTACCAAGTGTTCTAATTGATCTTGCTCTCCCAAGCCTCTTTCTCCTCTACAATCTGCCAGCTAAACAGCTACCAAAATGATATTCTTGGTTGTTTTTTTTTTTTTGGCTTTTTGGAGGGCAATTGGGGTTAAGTGACTTGCCTAAGGTGACATGGCTAGTAAGTGTTAAGTGTCTGAGGTTAGATTTGAACTCAGATCCTCCCAACTCCAGGGCTGGTGCTCTATTCACTGCACCACCTAGACGCCCCGAAAATGTTATTGTTAAAGCACTTATCTGTGTAGTTCATAGCTTTTCTCAAGAACCTGCAGAGACTCCCTATTGTCGATAGGATCAAATACAAATTCCACTACTTAGCCCTTTCTTTATTGATTGCTCCATCTTGTAGACTTTATGTTACAACCAAAATCACTTACTGTCCCCCTTATAGGACACTCCCTCTTTTCCTTAGGACCTTTGTATGGTGCCCAGTCTTTGAATGTTCACTTTCACTGGAATCTCTAGCTGCCTTCAAGGCTCAGCTCAATTCCATCAACTTCAAAAGAGACTTTCCCTGATTTCCCAACCATTAATCCTCTCTCCCTTCTTCAGATAATTTCGTATTTGTTTTGCGTAGATCTGAATTTATTTATTCATAAGTATGTTAGAGTCCATCAGACATTAGTTTGTATTTACTTTAAAAATATCTTGTCTGGAATAGTCTTTTTTATCATTAATTTTTAAATTTTGAGTTCCAAATTCTTTCCTTCTGAAGAGCCTATCCCTTGCTCTTTGAGAGGACAAATAATATGATATCCATATGTATTGAATTTTCTGTGTTAATGTTGTTTTCTCCCAATAGAACAAACTTAAAGGCTTTCTGCATGAGATAATAATAATATTAATTATTATTATTTTTATAATTATAATTATGATAGCTGGCTTTTATATAGCACTTACTATGTGCCAGGCATTCCATTAAGCACTTAACAAATATCTCATTTCGTCCTTATAGCAGCCCTGGGAGGTAGATACTGTTATTATCCCCATTTTACAGTTGAAGAAATTGAGACAAAGACTAAATGACTTGCTCCAGGTCACACAAAGAGTAAGTGTCTGAGGCTGGATTTGAACTCAGATCTTCCTTAATCCAGACCCAGAACTCTAATCCACTGTGCCTTTTGCAAGGGAGAAGAATATTAATATTGTAGTATATCTTATTTTCTGTTATAGATACCATTCAGTTGTGAATTGTGGATTCCATATAGTGATGTTGGTTTAAATTCCAGTCTCCCATGCAGAACACTGCAAAGTGCCAACATTCATCTAAACCTCCACTTCCCTCCACTCCCATTCAGTGCCTAGCCGTGTGTCAGGAAGGTTTTCTCCTTTTGAGCACCTCAAAGTAACTGCCAGGGCTGCTTGGGCACATGACTTGGAAATAGATTCTTTATATAACTAAGTGACTTTGAATATGCCTCTGTAGGGGTAATGGGGATTTGAAGATCTTCACTGCCCCTTGTATTAGCAAGCAAACAGGTACTTAGCACCTTGTTTCAAGTTCATGACTGTGTCAGGTATTAAGATCCAGAACTTGTGAATCCCTCAGTGGGATGAACTTGCTAATGTAAGAGGGAGGGGCAGAACAAGGAGGAGCTAATACCATATATAAGGAAGCTCAAGCTAGAAAGCCAGAATTGCTGAGAGAGAACTGCTAGGATCCTTGAGAACTTTTGAGAAACGAACTGAGAACAGAATGGAGAACAGAACTTGTGGTGGCAGAAGGGAGAACTGACAACTGAGGACTGAACCAAGAACAGAGAAGAGAACTGAGAAGAACTAAGAAATGAGAAGAGGGTAGAACTGGGAGGAAGCATGGCTGTGGTTCCAGTACTTGTCTGTTTTGATGTTACTCTGTCAGATTTGTCTGTTTATAGAGGACATTGCAGTTGTTACAAAAGCCATGGGACCTTACTGCTGGTTCAGAAGCCATGAAAGAGGCTTTGCATCCTGAAACTTTGGGTATATTTAAGTACTTTTTTCAATTCTGAGAACTTAACTATTTCTGAGTATCAACAAAGAGTTCCAGGACATAGAAACTCATCATTTAGTTATGAGCATATTTTTAGAATTTTAGTCAAAAGAGGCTTGAATTTTTCTCTGAAGTAAATAGACACTACATCAGAGAGACAGTTTCCTTGGGAATCTTTTTATAGTGTTTACCAGTTAATTATGCCGTGTACATAGTACAGTGTTATTTTGACACTGTATTTCTTTGTTTCCAAAGACAAGCTTTGGATAGACATTATAATAATAATAATGATTTCTTGCAACTACCCTCTTTGTAACCTTTTAATCGTCTTTGAACTTTTCCTTCAAGCCAGCACCTTTAGGGAACCAAATCCATTGGAACAAAAAAATGCATTAAAAAACTCCATTTTCAGACACTACTTCTATTCTAGGCCCATACAGTATGCTCATAGGTATTCATACTTAATTAATTAACCCAGTTCAAAGATAGAGCGGGAAGTAAGAACATTTGTCCATGGCTGCTGTGTGCTTATAAGAGATCATGGAGTTTATAGATTTAAAAGTGAAAGGAACCTGAGAGGTCATCTAGTTCAACTTCCTGATCATAATTTCACAGATGAGAATTCTGATGCCTGTAGAAGTTAGCTACCTTGTCCAAGGTCATATAGATAGTAAGTGGCAGAACCAGAATTCAAAGCCAGGTCCACTTTCTACTGGATCACCCTGTAGAGATGATTTCCAGTGTAGCTGTTTTTCCAAATTGTGTGGCTGTTATTGTAACCATTACTTTTGCAAGGAATTTCATTAGATGTGTAGGGAATTCAGCATAATTGCGTGTTTTCACAGTATTGTAGATCAAATCTTGTTAAAAATGAATTTACATATTACTATTCCAAATTCTTGGGGTTTTTTTGGAGGAGGGAAGGCTGGGCAATTGGGGTTAAGTGACTTGCCTAAGGTCACACGGCTAGTAAGTGTTAAGTGTTTGAGGCCCTGTTTGAACTCAGATCCTCCTCACTTCAGGGTTGGTGCGCTATTCACTGCCCTACCAAGTTTTTTTTTTTAAACAAAATTTCACTAGAGTTTCAGTTTGTTGAATATTGCCTGAAATAGAAGCTAAGTAAAACCTAGAAGTCTTTTATTATGAAAATATATTTCTTTGTGATAGTGTTTATTATAAAAGAATTTGACTTCTATCAATTAACAAATATTTATTGAGTACCTGCTGTGTTCAAGACCTGTGAAGTAGGAGCTATTTCAGATACAAAGAAGTATAGGATAGGGGCTGTCCTCCAGGAGTTAGTTGTTGAAGGAAGACACAAAATGATAACATGCGGCAGTCTTCGATAGATGCAGAATGAATCACATTGACAGTTAGTGTCAAAGAAATTCCAAAGAGGGAGAAATTGTGAATTAGGAAAGTCACAAGATTTGACAGAGAACCTGGAAGTTAAGGTGAATCTTGAAGGAAGGGTAGGATTTACATGGGCAGAAAGGAGGGGGCATTTCAATTTAGGGGAAATGCCATGAGCAATGTTTTGGCAGTGGGAATATGCACTACATTTTCAGCACCCATCTACATGTACCATGTACATGTAATTATTCTATCCCATCTTCTCCAAGAGATTGCCACTTCTGTCATCCCCACTTTTTGACTGATCTTCCATCTTTCCCTACATACTGGATGCTTCCCTACTACATACAAACATGCCCATGTCTCCCCTATCCTCAGAAAATCCTCAAGTGATCCATCCATCCATTCATCCTCACTATTATCCTATATATCTCCACCTTTTTGTGGCTAAATTCTTTGGGAAGCTCTCTATGATAAGTGCCTCCACTTCCTCTCATCACTCATTTCTTAACTCTGTACAGTCTGACTTCAGTGCTCATCATTCAACCAAAACTGTCTTTCTGAAGTCAGAATTATCTTTTAACTTCCAAATCTAATGATGTTTTCTCAATCTTCATACTTTTTGACCTTTCTGTAGTGTTGACACCATGGGTCATTCTCTTTTCTTTGATGGTGTAGAATTTGGTGACACTACTCTTCTGGTTTTCCTCTTACCTATCAGATCCCTTCTTTGGAATCTCGTTTGCTGGATCTTCATCTACGTCACATTCACTAACCATGAGCATCTCATAGAACTCTATCTTGGCCCCTCTTCTCTTCTCCCTTAATACTGTTTCCCTTGGAGATGTCATTATCTGTCCTGGATTCAATTATCATCTTTATACTAATGATTCTCAAATCTACTCCAACTACCTACTACTTAGACATATGGAACTGAATATTTTGTAGCTATCTTAAATACTACATATCCAAAACTGAATACATTATCTTTCTCTCTAAAAACTCTACCCGCTTCCAGACTTCCCTGTTAACTGTTGAGACTGCCATTTATCCACCAAGTTGCTCCAGATTCACAAGTTAGGCGTCATTGTTGACTTCTTCCTTTCTTTTTTATTTCTGATATTCATTCTCTTGCCAAGGCCTGTCACTTTTACCTTTGTAATTTCTCGCATACTCTGCCTTTTCTTCTCTGATAACTACCACCAGCCTGGCCCAGCTTTCATTACCTCAAACCTAAATTATTGCAATAGCTTGCTGGTTGATACACCTGACACAAGTCTCTTCCCATTCCAGTCCATCCTTCACTCAGCTGTCAAAGCTAAGCTATCTTCCTAAAAGTACAAATCTGACGATGTTACCCTCCTATTCAATAAACTTCAGTGGCCCATTGTCACCTCTAGAATCAAATGTAGAATCCTCTTTACATCTGGCCTCTCTGTCCCCCATAAATTCTAGAATCGAATAACATTGGCCTCCTTGCTATTTTTCAAACAAGAATACTCCATCTCTGAACTCCAGGGCATTATCACTGGTTGTCCCTTTTACCTGGTATGATCTCCCTCCTCATTACTACCTCATGACTTCCTTTAAATCCTACCTAAAATCTCACCTGCTACAGGAAACTTCAATCCCTCTGAACTCTAGTGCTTTCTTTCTGTTGATTATTTCCAGTTTATCCTGCATATAGTTTGTCTGTATATAGTTATTTTTATATTGATTTAATTGCGAGCTCCTTATGAGAGCAGGGACTATATTTTACCTTTCATTAAATTCCCGCCACAGTGTCTGGCTCATAGTATGTTCTGAATAAATGTTTAGTGACTGATTGGCCTCCCTCTCTCTCCCTTCTAAAACAAAATAAAACAAAAAAGTGTGATCAGTGATTTCATCTCTGGTTTGATAAAATCACAGAAATTCCTATGCATAGCTAATGACATATTTCAGTTTTTCTATGACAGTATGATTGAGATATGTGATTTGATAAATGAGAAAGGGAAAGATTATTAGTGCTCTTAAGAGCACATTTTTTCCCCTTCTTGGTTATACTTTTCTAGATTTTAAGAGCTAGTCACATTATTTTTGGGAAGTAGATAACCAAAATGTACCATCCAGGAATGATTAAAGGTAGGATTGAGACACCTGAAGGATGTGTCACCTAGCATGAGTTTGTAAAAAGGCAGTTACTGCATCTGCCAAAGGTCGTCTGAGGTTTGGAGAATCGGGAGGTATCCGTTACTCTTAGAGGGGACTTTCTGTTCTGTTTGGTTTGCTGGCCATTCTCTTACATGTTGTGGGATATCAGGAATCAAGGGGAAGGCATAGGTTTTCTTAAACCATAGTAGTTCATGAGAGTTCGTCCAGGATAAAAAAATCAGACTTCATTATTCAACAAAAGGAGACTTTCTTGGAGGAAGAAGCAGGAGGTTCCCTGGAATTGGGGACAGGAAAATAAGAAAAGTCTGGCACATGAGATAGCAGAATTGGATTGCTAAACCAACAGCTGAAACAGAGAAGGTCAAGGATAAAATGATCCCATTTTGGAGATTCCTAGACACAGATGAGAGGGGAATTCGGGAGTGATGAGTATCTGGCTCTATGTGGGAGTGCCTCATCTTCTGTTTGACTCTGGCTTACAGGCTAATGTCTCAATGTACAGTGGGTGTGAGTCTGCTTTTGTTTATTGAAATCTCTTAATGTGAGGCATATTTAAGGTCTGCCAAATATTAGAATTTGCTTTTAACTCTGCTCCTGTGCTCTGAGTGAGTAGTTTATGTAAAGACTGATAAGAATGTCTAATTAAAGAGCTGAAATTCTGCTATGTTTGGCATTTGCTTTCAGATGGTTCCTTTGATGAAGTTTAGAAATGTGAATAATGGGTTGAATTTTGGGGGGGAGGTCCCTACTTTTCTTTTCCTTTTTTTTGCCCTTAGTCTCCACATATACTTCAGGTTATCTTTCAAGTAGGTCTTTGTTCTCTAGGAATCCATTTCCAAGAGTCTATCTCTCATTTTCAAGATAATGTGAATTAGAAAACAGTGGAGTCTTTCATATTGCCTTTAATATTCTCATGTTTGGGGGCAGGGCCTTTTTTAGGATTTCAAAAGTTGTTTTGTGTGTGTTTGTGGTTATGTGTTTATAAAATGGTTCAACAGGACTCTTGGAAAGATTGCTTTAAAAAATTGGCAGGGGGTTACGGGGGTGGCTAGGTGGCACAGTGATAGAGAGCACCAGCTCTGGAGTCAGGAGGACCTGAGTTCAAAGTTCAAATCCAGCCTCAGACACTTGACATACTTACTAGTTGTGTGACCTTGGGCAAGTCACTTAACCCCAATTGCCCTGGCTTTCCCACTTTAAAAAGAAAAAAGAAATTGACAGGGTAACTGGAAACACTGATACAGCTAGGGTAGAAATATGTCAGTTGGTCAGCATTTATGAAGTATCTATTTTATGCCAGCATGACACTGAGCTAAATACTGGAGATACAAAGAAAGAAAGGAAACCTGTTAAGTAGTTGAGGTTCTACTGGGGAGATAACATGTACATATCCAGTAATATACAGATTAAATGCAAAATAAATATGATAGTTGAATTCAAAGTAATTATAGAGAAGTTTGAGATTAGGAATTATTTCATGGAGAATGTTCTTGAGCTGAAGGAAGTGAAAGATCCTTTTAGGCAGAATCAGGGAGAGCGTATATTCCTGTGATGAGGAATGGTCAGTGTAAAGTCATAAAGACAGTGTTGTGTGTGTGAGGAACAGATAAAAGGACAATTTGGTTAGACCAGACAGTGTGGGAAAGGAAGTAACATGTAATGGGGTTGGAAAGTAAGGTTGTGGCTAATCATGAAGGGCTTTAAAAGCTAGAGGAATTAACATTTTATTCTCAAAGCAATAGGGAGCCACTGGAGTTTATTGAGTAGTGGAGTGACATTATCAGAGCTATGTATAAAGAATATCACATTGGCAGAAGTGTGGAAGATGGATTGGAGTAGGAAGAGACCGAGGAATCCATTGTGGTACTCCAGACAAAAGGTAATGAGGTCCTGAAATAAAGGGGTGATTGTGTGAACACACAGAAAGAGAGGGATGTAAGAAGTAAAAACTCTTTAAGATTTGTCAATTTATTGTATATGTGGAGTGAGGGAGAGTGAGAAATTGAAGATAACACTGAAATTGAAAACCTGGTATACTAGAAGGATAGTAGACCTCTCAGCAAAAAAAAAAAGGGAAGTTCAGAAGAGGGGTGATTTGGGGGAAAGATGATGAACTCTGTCTGGGACATAGTGAGTTAAAGAGATCTTTGGGATTTCCATGGAGGTCAGGAGAGAGCTTGAGACTGGATGCATAGATCTGTGAATTGTCTGTCTGGAGGTGATATTTAAAATTCAGGGGAATATCAAATTAGTGTCAAATGAGAAAACATGTAAAATGTTTTACAAATCTTAAAACACTATATAAATAGTAGCTGTTATAATTATTATTGAGAGAAATGAGAGAGAGAGAAGAGAGTAGGTTCCACAACCATGCTTTGGGGATACTCCCACAGTTAGGAAGCATGGTATGAATCATAAGTCGGCAGAAAAAGACTGAGCTGTGGTCAGATGGGTCAGAGACCTAGGAAAAAGTAATGCAACAAAAAACAGAGAGGAAAAGGTATCTTGGAAGAGAAGGGTGTTAAGGTTAAATACAACATCCTTCTTAGGATGAGGACTGAGAAAAGACCATCAGACTTAGCAGTTAGGAGATCTCTGATCATTTTGGAGAGAGCACTCTCAACTGAGTCATGACATTGTAAAGGTTTGAAGAATAAGAGTAGAGAAAGTGAAGGTAACAAGGAAATGTATCTTTTTATAGCAGTTTTGCTAGAAAGGGAAAAATGCTGATATTAAATTTAAAGCTAAACATTGTACTGAGAACTTGATTAAGCTTCATTTCTATATGAAAATGTCTATGGTATAGTGAGAAGAACACAGAATTTGGAGTCAGAGGATTTGGGTTTAGATTCTATAATCTGAGTGATATGAGGCAAATCTTTTGATTGTTTTGGGCTCCATTTTCTTCATTTTTAAAACAAGGGGTTTAGACTCTCTAATGTTGCTTCTAGCACAAAACCTTACGATAGTGTAGTTAGATATCAAATATACTATACCTTTGGACAGACTGTTAAGAATTTTTGTTTCCAGGTTACAGAACCGAAGGGCTAGAGTTTCCAGAAGATAGGAAGCAGCACCATTTGCCATACTATGGCTTTCAGTTGCATAAGGGCATTTTTGAAATATAAATTATAAACACACATCAGCAGAACTTCAAATTTATTGTTATAAAAATGGAAGTAAACTTTTGATGAGAAGTATCCTTCCATATGCAGTTGGTGGCACAATGGATCGAGTGCCAGGCCTAGAGTATGGAAGGTTCATCTTTCTGTATTTAAATCTGACCTCAGGTACTTCCTAACTCTGTGACCTTGATCAAGTGACTTAGCCCTATTTGCCTGAGTTTCCTCATATGTAAATGAGCTGGAGAAGGAACTAGCAAATCACTCCAGTATCTTTGCCAAGAAAACCCGAAATGGGGTCATGAAGAGTCAGACACAGCTGAAAAATAACTGATCATCCTTCCTTAGATCAGGCATTTTGATTTGAGGTTTAGAAAATAAAGATTTGTGTATAGGGATTAGCCCTGTGATTTCACTGATATAAAGAATTCCCAACTTAAAGCTTTCTTCATCAACTTCCATTGGCAACTTCTTTGTCGCTTATGGTCTCATAGAGTTACCTAGAGCAATGAGAAGTAAAGTAACTTCCCCAGGTCCACCTAGCCATGATGCTTTAAAGGTGAGATTTGAATCTGTGTCTTCTTGGCTTTGAGGTCACTGTATTGTGGTCCATTTTATCAGATGCTGGGCAAACTGTGGTATTTAAATTGCATTGGTTAGTGGGTGAAAGCAATCAGTGGATAAGCGTTTAAGTATGTTCTATGTTCCAGCCATTATGCACCAGAAATATAAGTACAAAGAATGGAAAAATCCTTACTTGTAATAAGCAAGTAGGTACAGGGGTGAGGGGTGAGGTGGTAATGTGGGAATATGGATTACATTTTGGGCCAAGGATTTGAAATTTACTTCAATACATTCAAGTCCAATGGTCCTTTAGCTACACGTACTACTTCAAAGGGATTTTACAGCTTATGACATTGGAACTATATTGATTAATTTCTGCTGTGACAAAAAGTACATATTTGGGCAGAAATTGTGGACTATGAAATTGACATATCCAATTTGTGAAAATGCAACAAGGTATAAAAATAGTATAACCCTACTTAATATTGATTACTGGATCCCTGAAACCACAATAGTAAACAAATTGATGTCTTTAGGAAAGTTTTATGAGAATTTATGTTGGAGTTGGATTAGAAAGCCTTAATGATGTTATTGCCAAATAATGTTGATCAGGCATTTGACATTTTATCATGTGTAGGAATTAGTGATGGAGACAGAACAGAGGAGAGGTAGTAAGAGGGACTTGTAAAAGAAAAGAATTGACTGAGGTGAATTTCCAGAATTGGTATCAAAATGAGTTAAAGTTTATAACCTTTTCATGTTGGCTAATGACTTGCTTTCTCAGCAAGACCAGTGTGACTAGAGATGAAGCACAGACATATTGGAGTTTTGTTTTGACCTTACCAAGCCACACAGCTAGCTATTTGCCTTTGATTCTCCACTGTCACAGCTTTTCTCTTCGTTAATCAAAATATTTAAAAAATGAAACAAAGGCAAAATCTTGGCTTTAGAGGCAGAAATTGCCCCACCAATTGAGAAAGAGAGCCAGTGGGTAGAGCACTATGAACAAACATATATTAGATGCCTACTATGTGCTGGGAGCTGTGCTAAGGACTTTACAAATATCAGTTCATTTGATTCTCACAGCAACCTTGTCCAGTAGAGGTGCTATTACTATTCCTGTTTTGTAGTTGAGGAAACTGAAGCAGACAGAGGTTATGTGACTTAGGGTCATGCACCTAGTAATGCCAGAGACTGGATTTCAACTCAGGTACCCCTGACTCCAGGTCTAGTCCTCTATCCGCTGTACTACTTGAACGCCTAAAGTAAGGACCCATCTTCAAAACTGTGAAGGACACAGTGCCCACAGAAAGTAAAATGTTTACTTGTTTATACAGAAAGCTGCTTGCTCTCAAGGAATTCATAGTCTAATGGGGGAGATGGCATTCATCCAACTATGTACAAATCAGCTACATATAGGAGACCTTGGATATAATCTCAGGGAAAAGACACTAGTATTAAGGGGAATTGGGAAAAGCCTCTTGTAGAAGGGAGGATTTTGTATGGGTCTTGAAGGAAGCCAGGGAAGCTGGGAGGCCGAAATGAGGGGGAAGAGCATACCAGGCTGGGGGAAACAGCCAGTGCAAATTTCTGGTGTCAGGAGATGGTGTGTCTTGTATGAGGAGCAGCAAAGCTGTTGGAAGAAATCAGGTATAGAGTAGTAATATACTATATGTTTTCTGTCTGAGTCCCATCCTAGCTAAATTCAGAGAGGAATACAAGGTCATGCATTTTTTAGCCAGGTCAATTTGTGAGCATAGTTTGACAAGGAATAGACAAGTTGCAGTTTGCAACACTAGCAGGAGTGCCTACATCAACAATATCATGGATCCATGAAGTACCAAATTATTATATAATTTTGTTCTACTCTAAGGAGAAGTGAGTAGGCATATATGTTACAAATACTTGCTAGAAAAGTTACCAAGTTCCAGATTTGTATTGGCATCTGTTGTACCTCTGTTTAAAAAAAAAACCAAAAAACATTAATTCCCTGCTCCAACTTGCCCTTATAGTAATGTCAGATCATCCTGTATTATGATTCATCTTGTTTTTTACAAACTCAGAATTGCTCCACTGTCATAAACCAACTGTCATATTTGGTGAACAAGTAAGTAAACAGTAGGCTCATTAATTGAAGCAGAATTTACTTAAAATGGGACATTCCCAGGGAGTATAGAAAGGCCTTGTTTGATTTACTCATATTAAGGTGTGTGTTTGGATTTCTGAGTGATTGCTATGGGAGTAGGGAGACAAGGAGAGAAATGTTCCTTGATGGGAGATATTCCTTTTCTGTTTGTTTTTCTTGAGCACATTAGTTTATCCTGCTGGGAATATTTATAATTAATGTTTGTGCTATACATCATATCTTTTGGAACCATTTTGCAGGTATACTTCCTTGTTCATTTCATTAAAAAGGCATTTTGGAGTGGCTAGGTGGTGCAATAGGTAGTTTATATTTATATAGTGCTTTTCAGAGTTCTCTGTGTATATATGCATGTATGTATATATGCATATCATATATACATGTGTTTGTGTACATGTGTATATGCATATACATATATATACATATATATGTGTATATATATATATATATATATATATATATGAGTACTGGCCCTGGAGTCAGGAGGACCAGAGTTCAAATCCAGCCTCAAGACACATAACACTTATTACTCGTGTGACCTTGGGCAAGTCACTTAACCACAACTGTCCTGCCTGCCCCCCTCCAAAAAAACAAAAAAAAAATTAAAAAGGCATTTTGTTTAGTTTTTGAATCATAAGATTAGAAAGGAAGACTTATGAATTCTGTTGTCCATCTCTCACTGATAAATCATCTCATGCCTTCAGTATCTTAGTGAATCTGAGAATTTGAGCTAAATGGGATCCTGTGATCCAGCTACCTTAAGGAATCAAAATCACAGAAATTTCAAAGTTGAAAGGGACCTCAGAAGTCATACAATACAACTCAACTCTCTAATATCCCCAACAAATAATAATCAGATAAGCCATCAATAACCATTAATGGGAAAGGGAAACTTCCTTCCTTCAGTCTACTTTTGATCCAAAAGCTCAGACCAAATTAATTCATTTTATTGCTCATCATCTTTTTCTTTCCTCCCCCTCCTTTTTCATTTACCCCCACCCTCCATTTCCAAAGTTCTCAGTTGGTAAATTTACAGGTAATTAAATTGAGTCATGTGACTATTTTTTCCCAGTGAGGTATTAACTAAAAGCTGGGGCTTTAAAAAATTATGACATCTGGCATAAAAAAACCAAACAAGTAAAAAAAAAAACACACAAGTGTTTTTTGGACCTATGAGGACAGACTGTTTTGGCAAGGCCTAAACAAAATAGCCCTATTAATGGACTATGGCCTTGAACTTTGCTTTATAAAGGATTATATTCTGATCGCTTCCTTCTGTTTCTTCTTTATCTTCATTAGACTCTCCCAAGGTGCATTTGAATTGAGTTCCCCAAAATGCAGACTTCAAAACCCCCAACTAATTAAAGGCCTTGAATATAACAAGAGCTCATAAGACTCTGAAAGCCAATTAAATAATTGTGATCCTTGTATTTCATAGTGTAGTAGAGTAGTAAACACTGTGATTGGTAGGAAAAGTAGCCTCCTTGCCCCCAACAAATCAAGGACTTACGACTGTTGTTAACTGTGAGGCATAGGCTTTTAACACCATAACCTTTTATTTTTCTGTATACTTCTAGAGTGTGAGAACATCACTGAGTATACATGAATTATATAACTCTTGTGGATTGAGAAGCTAGTCCCTGTGTAGGGGCCAGGGAAAAGGAGAGGAAGGAGTGTGAATGAGTGACGGTTAGGAGAGGGAGATTTGAGTGTTGAAATCTGAATGGTGTTCCTTAACCTTTGATTATCCATTTATCCAGGCACCCCACCATTAATATTCATGTTTTCTGCAGTTCTTCACAGTCTCAAATCAAAACCTTTGCAGATTTTTAGATGTTTCCAGGGATTAAAAAAAAGCCTTGTAAAGTGCTTGGTTTAGTTTGAATATTTAACTTCTTTAGAAAAAAGACCAGCCACTCAGAATTGGTTTTTGCAGTTATCTGGATGGAAGAAAAATTAGGAGACCAGATCTTC
>CM053590.1:152332000-152350147 GCA_028646515.1 Pseudochirops corinnae | reverse complement strand
ATAGTATCTTGATTTCTTATAAAGTCATTAGCTTCCATTTACTCCAATCTAATTCTGAAAGAATGATTCTCTTCAGTGAGCTTTTGAAATTCTTTTTCCATCTGGCAAATTCAGCTTTTTGAGGCATTCTTCTCCTCATTGGCTTTTTGGGCCTCTTTTGCCATTTGAATTAGTCTAGTTTTTAAAGTGTTGTTTTCTTCAGTCAGGCTGTTGACTCTCTTTTTGTGATTTTCTTGCATCATTCTCATTTCTCTTCCCAATTTTTCCTCTACTTCTCTTGCTTGATTTTCAAAATTCTTGAACTCCTCCATGGCCTGTAACCAATTCATATTTTTCTTGGAAGCTTTTTATGCAGGAGTTCTGACTGTGTTGTCTTCCTGCCATTCCATGCTTTCATCCTTTTTTGTCCCCAAAATAGGAATCTGAATTTGGATGGCTGTGCTTGCTTTGCTCCCTTTGCTTGCCCATGTTGCCACTCAGTTACTTAACTTTTGAGCTCTTTGCCACAAGATAACTCTGCTTCCAGAGGGGAGAGCTTTGTTCCAAATTTCTGGGTTCATAGACCAAAGATAAGAGTAAAAATAAATCTAGAAAGGTAATACATTTTAGCAGTTTGTGGAAAGAGCTAAATGAAAATCCTTCTAATAAGGAAGAAAAGAGACAAGTGCCTCTTTACAATCCTGCTTTCTATATGGATCACAGAAGGAGTAAAGAAAGACAAACTCTAGACCTAGATATAGCTTTGCTCTCTTTCATTGATTTTGACAGAGAAAAAAAAGAATATATGCTAGGAGAGAAATGAGAAAGGAGTGGAAAGAATTTACTATGGTTCATAATCTGGACGTCCTAGAAAAGTATACAAAGAGAAATCAGTGTGGAGGGAATAAGTATTTCGTGTACATTACTCTAACCTAAACCTGATAAAGGAGGACTGAACAAGTGCATGCACACACACACATACACACACACACACACACACACACACACACACACACCCCTTAGCATACTTTAAACTCAACAAGGAAATGTAGGAGATGGGGAAAGATGAATATGGGGTTAAAGAGGGAATTTAGAGCCAGGGAGAGAATAAATGCACCACAAACTTCAACTACAGAGGGCTTTATAAAAGGGGGAGGATTAAAAGGAGAGGAAGAGGGCATAAGAAGTAGTGATTTTGGTTTGTGTTGGTTGAAGAAAAGAACAGCAGAGTAGAATTAGAGTACTTCAATTATAGATGACTAACTGTTGATCCCATTCCATTTCTTGCCCCACCTTTTTTTCTTTATAAAGAGAAAGATAAAGAACCAAAAAAAAAAAAATTGTAAGAGGACAAAATAGAAAAGGGGGAATAATACACAAAGAATATGAATGGTATTAACTAATCCATAAAATGGAAAAAGGAAACATGGATTAGGAAGAAGAATCCAATAATATGTTGTTTAAAAGAAACTGACTTGAAATATAAGGATGCAAAGAAAGCTAAAATGAAGGAATAAAGCACAAATTATTATTCCTCAGATGAATGCAAAAAAAAGTAGAAGTGGTAATCACGACAAGTAAAAAAGTCTCAGTTAAAAAGATAAACATGGAGACTACACTAGGAATGAATGGATAAAATAGCAATACATAAAATTGCACACACAGAATCATACAGCACCTATTGAATACTTAAAGGAAAAGTTAATAAAACTACAGAGAGCAAAACTTTAATAGTAAAGTACCTCAATGTCAGACCTAGATAAATCTAACAAAAACATAAATAAGAAAGAGGTTAATGATTTGAATAGAATTTTGAAAAGTTAGCTATGTTACATTTCTGACAATTATTGAATGGAAACTGTTAGGAATATCTGTATTTCCATACTACAATTGGCTCTTTTCCTCAAATTACCCTTTGTTGAGGTATAAAAACCTCATAAACATATTCAAAAAAAGGTAGAAATATTAAATGTTTTCTTTGCTGACCAAAAGGCAAATATACAGAAATATTTACTGAATACATTTGCAGAATGGATTAAGCTCCACTGGCTCCCTGTTGCCTCCAAGATCAAATACTAAATGTTTTTCTTGGCATTCAAAGCCCTTCATAACCTAATCCCCTCTTACCTTTCCAATCTTCTTACACCTTATTTCTGACACATCGTCTTCCATCCAGGGACACTGACCTCTTAGCTGTTTCATGAGCAAGGCACTCTATTTCTCAGCTCCAGACATTTCTGGATGCCCCATGCCTGGAACACTCTCTCTCCTCCACTCCACCTTCTGACCTCCTTGGCTTCCTTTAAGTATCAGCTAAAATCTCATATTTTACTGGAAACTTTCTCCAATCTCTTTTAATTCTACTGCCTTCCCTCTGTTAATTACTTCCTATTTATCTCATATATAGCTTGCTATATACATACATATATACAAACATATACATACATACACACATACATATATGTATATATATATGTATATATATATGTATATTTGCATGTTTTCTCCCTCATTAGACTGTAAGTTCCTTGAGGACAGGAACTGTCTTTTGTCTTTTTTTGTATCCTCAGTGCTTAGCACAGTTCCTAGCACATATGAAGTGCTTAACAAATGTTTATTGATTGACTGACAAAAGAAGCCAAACTTAAAATGAGACTAAATCACATAATCCTAAAGAATGAAAAGGTCAAAGAACAAGTAAACATTTTCATAAAAAAAATTTACAACAAGACAATATATCAAACTAGCAAGGTGACATGAAAGCAATCAATGGGGAAAAGGTTTACCTTTAAATATTTTTATCATCAAAAGTGAGAAAGAACAGACCAGTGAATTACACAAACAACTAGAAAAGAAGCCATTTTATCTATGAGAAGTAGATCACAGAACATTAAACATAAAAGTAGTAGGATAGTATGGTAGGACGGACTTGTCTTAAGACCATTTCTATCTGAATTTCACAGAACAAGATCAAAATGAGATAACAATAGCCAGTATTTCTGTGGTTCTTTAAGTTTTGCTCTTAATATACATCTTCTTTACAGCATTCATGAGAGGTAGTATTATTAGCACTATTGTTATACTACTACTTAGTATTATTATCTCCAATTGGTAATATCTCCATTTTGTGGATAAGAAACTGAAAATGAAAGATCCTTTCCCATGATCACACAGTTAGCACTATATTGGAATGTTTGCTGATAAGAGTTGATTTTTTAAAAATTAGAATAATAATTGCTCAGATTAAGATGATCCATTAAGGTTGAATAATAATAACTCACAATTATATGGCACTTTTAAGTTCAAAATGGGCTTTCTTCATAGCAATCCTGAGAATCAGTAAATAGTGGGCAGACTGCCAACCTCAAGTCAGGAAACTCTGAGATCCTGATTCATATAAGCGGTATAATTGTTGGCCAATCATCTAACTTCTCAGTGCTTCCAGGCAACAGAATAGAAGCTGCTGTATTAGTAGAGGGGGTTTCTTCATGAGTTGCCTACACTAATGAAATCACAGTTCTGTACCAAAGAAAATCTCACCAAAACCCCATGAAGCATATGGTACAAGTTATGACTGGACTTACTTTACAAATGAGGAAACTAAGGGCTTAAGCGACCTGTCTAAGGTGACAGAGATGGTAAGTGGCAAATGTTCTTTCCACAATAGTCAAAGGGGTACAATGGTAGAACTATCCAGAAACCACAGAATTAATCACTAATTCTTTGCCCAGATATTCAAGACTAGCAGCTCTTTTAGCCTATAACTGAGATAGATTAAAAAAAAAAAAGAAATTGAACATGTACATAAAAATTAAATCCCTTTAATATTAAGGGCTGTAGGAGTATAGCTATAATACAGTGACTTCAATAGGAATTTTGTGAATACATACAGCCAACGTTTCTTACAAAACAACAGCTTGGAAGGACCACATGAAACTGACTTATTAAAAAACAACAATTCTAGAGCATTGCCTTCCCAAAACTTTGTTTTCTTTCTTCAAATAATGCAGCTGTCCTTCTTCTGAACATTAAAGAAATACTCCATCAATTATCTGTTACCAAGCATAGCAGCATAGAGGCAGGGGAGAGGGAAGGGTGCTAGTGATATTTAGCAGCAGAAGCCAAGAAAAGTGGCTTTCAAGACTCATTTAAATCAATCTTTATTTTACTAAGGCTAAAGCAAGAAGTGTCTTACCTATAAACTTCTCAGCTATCCCACCCACCAACCCCTGTTGAATTTCTTGATCTGATTCTAAGCAGCTATAAACATCGAGGGCTAAGATGAATGGTTTACAGAAACCTCCACTGAAGTCCCCTAATAAGCCATTGTGTCTTCAGACAGATGTTTCTGCTTTGAACACTTCTTAATGGGCAGCTTTCCTGGTTTGCTGCCATAATGATTTTTAATAATAGCAATGTTCTCAAATAATAAAGCTCTTTAAATAGTACCTGTAAAACTTGGCATAAGGCAAATAGAAAAAGCCTTTCTAATGTGATTAGTGAGTTTCTTCTTTGAGAAATAGCAACAAGAGAGTTACTCTTTTTTCTTAGGCAGTGAATGCTTCAGTTTTATAGATCTAGGCCCAGTGCAGAGATCAATCACTATGGAATGGCGTTTGCCTTTTGCATGAGAAATCAAAGCTTGGCAACTCCAAACACATATGTGTTTCTCTCATTTCTTTAAATGCTTCTCAGATCCCAAGGTTGTTTTGGTTTTTTTTTTGTCCTCTTGTATTTCTTGAAGCACTGAAAGAAACAATCAATTCAGAAGATTATTTTCAAATTGGCCTCAGGAACTCTCCCAAGGCTAGGACTCAGTCAAAATTCACTAATACTGGGGTGACTAGGTGTCGAAGTGAATAGAGCACCAGCCCTGGAATCAGGAGCACCTGAGTTCAAATGCGGCCTCCGACACTTAACATCTACTAGCCGTGTGACCTTGGCAAGTCACTTAACCCCAACTACCTTGCCTTCCCTCCAAAAAACAAACAAAAAAAATTCACTAATATTCTTTCTTCTGGTTTTACTCATTACAGGGCAGGTATCAAGACTCTCTAAATAACTTTATTTGAATGAGAAGCACAAAAACATAGAGAATAAAATGCATTTTCACAACCTACACAGATGGAATACTTTTTCCATCACCAAAAAAATACAGTTTGCAGAAAGTATCCCTTTTAGATTTTTTTCCTTATATGGGTTCTATCCTCACTACAAGGTTTTCTTTGGTCTTCCGACTAATTCAGATATATAAGAACCTGAGGGTTTCTAGTTAACTGCCAGCTCAGTATGAGTCAGCAATGTCGTGTCAGAATAGATGATCTTGGAAGTCCCTTATAACTCAGAGGGTCTATGAGTATAAGGAATTCTAAAAAACTAAAAGCTATTGCTACATACCTGAACCATCTCTCACCTCACACCAACAAATCTCTAGTCAGTCACATGTCACCAAAATATTGCCACTGCTTGTTCCAGTTGATTGACAATCATAACAGTGAATCATGATGGATGAGAGGGGGTCAGTAGGTAGGAAAAGTATCTAGTATCCAATAAAAAAGTAAACTCTGCCATTTCATTAATATGTCATTCTTGCACAAAAATCCAGCAGGGACTCTTATCCTGAGAATATTGTATACTGCACCAGAAGCCAAACTGATTTTTGTTTACTATGAGTTTTGCTTCTATCAACTTGGGAACCTCTAAGTTATGGTGCCTATGGGTAACATGAAACATGGAAAATGTCAGTACAAGCAATCCTCAACATTTGCATGTGTAACTTTAGTGACTTGAAGCATTCATGTGATTTAGTAGCTTCATTTTTAATTTGGCATTGGCAACACCATACATATTCACCAATATGCACAGAAGAGAGAAAAAAAATCAACATGAATTTGTGGAGCAGCTGGTATCCTACCAGGTCTTGTTCACCCTACCATCAATGTCTGACTTTGAAACTCAAGTTTTGTATTGCAATTATACCCTTAAAGTTTAGCAAAAGTCCTTTGGGTACTAAGCCCAAATATGCAAAGTCAGTCACGTGACTTGAGAAAATGAAGATATTAGATACATTTCAGGAAAGAATGTCTTCAGCCAGGTCAGCCTAATCAGCTAGTTGGCTAAAGACATCAAGGCTGCCGATTCCATCATCAACTGCAACCTCAGTGTTTAATGTCAACTCACCTCTGTTTCATTTGCCAAGACCCTTAGAATTTCCAACAGAGCAGATGTTTCTGACAGACAATTTTAAGCTGATGAGTTCTTCACAATTTCCAGTGCCTGGAAAATCATTCATTCATTCCATCAGCCATGAACGACAGAGTCAGAGGTGATGTCAAGACCTTGCCAGTTTTGGAGTCTTCTGAGGGCAGTAGTAACTAAAGTCCTAACAATCTCTCCCTTGGTTTTCAGAGGGCAGCCAAGGAGAGAGGTTTATAGTACATATAGTATAGTATGCTGTACAACATCCTTATACATTGCCATTTGACACAGTGAAAGGTAAGATTCAAGTTAAAACGTTTTAATTTTAAGAATTTTATTTGCCGTATAGTAATTATGGTACTGTAGATTTCATGTGTCATAAAAAGTGAATATTGTCTGAAATCAGTATTTTCATTGACATTTTAGCACAAGAGACCACAGGATTCTAGGAAATTACTTGTGAGAAAAAAATGTTTTACATGTTACCAATTTTATCTTGTGTACCATATTTTATGGATAATTTCCTGGTTGATATGATAGAAAAAGTGCGTGTTATTGAAATTAATATTTTGTTATAAAGAACTGCATGCAAAAAAAAGTATATTTTCAGCAATCTCTAATGAAAGATTACAATTTTTGGTGACCGCAGAAACTTAACTCTCTATATCACATAGTTCCAATGTATCAACATTTGAGTTTTTGAGCTTTCATCTATTTTCTAGGCACATTAGCCCCATGAAAGTCGAAGATTGACTATATTTTATTCTAGCTAAAATTTAACTACAAAGAACACAGAAAGGCTCAGAGGAGCAGAAAGCCACAATATAGAGAAAAGTTCAATGTGAAAAGCAAAGGCAATTAGTGGGTAAGTTTCTTAATAAGTGGGTAGAGGTTGAGGTATATTAACTCCTTTCTATGAATTAACCACACTGATCAGCTACAATAAATTTTTCTAAGCTGCCTGAAACCTCAAAGTGTTAAACTACACCTAGAGCTCTATCAAAGTCTCAAAAGGTTTGTTTGTATTTTTTGTTTAATTCAAAGAAAGGTTCCTTGGCTTGCACGAAAAGCACTCAAGAACTACACTAAACTGGAGTTATAAATACAAACATGAAACAGTCCTTGGCCTCCTGAAATCTAAATTTTAAGATATGCTATTCCAAACACAATTTTGTTTGTTGTTGTTCAGTTGTATCTGAATCTTTGTGACTCCATTTGGGGGCTTTCTTGGCAAAGATAATGGAATAGTTTGCCATTTCCTTTTCCAGCTCATTTTACAGATGAGGAAACTGAGGCAACAGGGTTAAGTGACTTGTCCAGGGTCACACAGCTACTAAGTATCTGAGGTTGGATTTGAATTTAGGTCTTTTTGACTCTAGGCCCAGCACTGTGCTACCTAGGGGAGTGATATTTTGGGTTTTTGAAGTCATCATAGATCAACACACCCTTTCCATAATGGTAGCTTTCATTTTGTTATGATTGCAGAGCTGAACAGTGGGAGAAAAGGGGTATCCTTGATTAGTCTAACCAGCAGGTGGGTCACATGAAGCACAGACTAAACAAGACAATGGGGGTAGCTAGGTGGTACAGTGAATAGAGCACCAGCTCTGGAGTCAGGAGGACCTGAGTTTAAATCCAGCTTCAGACACTTAACACTTACTAGCTGTGTGACATTGGGCAAGTCACTTAACCCCAATTGTCCTGCCTTCCCCCCTCCAAAAAAGCAACAACAACAAAAAATAAGACAATGAACCTCTCAGGCACTGGAGCTCCAGAGCTGAAAAGGTTAAGTTTTCCAGGACAAAGTCTCAAGTCTAGAGACGTGCAGAAAAGAAGATGGTGGGATATGTTGAACTACTTAAACCTGGAAGGTTAATTGAAATAAATTATGTATCAATTCACAACATTTGATGCTTAGTCAGTCTCTCAACAGTCAGCTAGGCATCACAGTGATAGAACCTTGGGCCTGTAGTCAAGAAGACAAGTTCAAATGAAAACTCAGACACCAACTATCTGTAAGACTCGGAGCAAGCCTTTATTTTTCTGTGTCTCACTTTCTTCATCTGTAATGTGGGGATAATAATAGCTTCGACCTCCTAGAGCTGTTGTGAGGATAAAATGAAAGAATATGTATAAGGCACTTTGCAAACCCAAAATCACTATATAAATTCTAGCTATTATTATTATCATCAGTATTTCTTGGTTTTTTTATCTCTCAAAATCTACTCTGAATTCAATTTAATTGAAAATTATAAATATTTGTAATTAGTGATTTTGAGACATTTATACTTACCACTTTAAGGTTGTATTTGCATTAAAATATTTTTTGAAATATTATGATTTAACATATTATAAGTTATCTGAAATGCAACTATCCATCTTTGCAGAAAACCTAGTCCTTTGAATTTGTCTCATGTAGCAATATCTAGGCATTATAACTTACTGTAAATCACATGCATATTGTTTACAGTGAAATTTCACCCTCTCTATAACTAACAAGTCCAACTACAGTTTGACAGGAAACATCCTAACATATGATATATTACCACAGTCTATCCAATCTGCTATTCTGTTGAAACTTTAATACTGGAAAATGACTACTTCTTGTTTTTAAAGATCCCTAAAAAAAGTGATCCATTAATTAGCATCTCTTAGAAAAATGACCTAGGTGTTCAACAATTCAAATTACCAATAGTCCTTGCATTACCAAAAACTAAATGAGCTCTATTTTTCAATTAATTTCCAATATATAGATATAATCCTCTGTATCCCACCCATATTGCCTTTAAACACTGGATTAAGGGGTGACAGGAAGATGAGAAATGCTGCTTGGTGATTTTTATAACACTTAAAAAAATTTTTTTTCACAAAGGATTTCCTTCACCTTCTGATAATCACTTTATGTTCAAAAAAGTTAGCCATACTTTCCCATTTCAATGTTACCTCAAATTATTATCCTCTATCATCCCTATGTTTTTTAAAGGGTTCACATGTGTAATTGATTTCCAAAATCCTTGACATTGCTTTAAAAAGAATTTGTTTCTACTAACTCAGTTGATTAGCTAGGTGGTACAGGGGATAGAGACCCAAATCTGAAGCTGTGGAAGACCCAAGGTCAAATATAGCCTGAGACATTTCACTAGCTGTGGGACCACTTAGCTTCTGTCTGACTCAGTTTCTCCATCTTATTTAACATAAAGATAATAATAGTACCCACTCCTAAGGTTGTTTTGAGAAGAAAAGGAGGTAATATTTGTAAAATGCTTTGTAAATATTAAAGTGCTATTTAAGTGTTTGCAATCGTTATTATTATGAGGAAGAGGAAGAGTGCTGTATAGGAAATGGAATAGATTTGGAGTCAGGAATTGTATTTGATTTCTGGTTCTGTTACTTATTTTCTGTGTGACAGCAAGACACATCATCTGTCTGGGCCTCAGAGAGGGATTTAGACTAAATGATTTCTAAGATCTCTTTCAGTTCTAAATCTATGAATTTAAATTTAATAATAAATCTAATTAAATCTATTAAATCTACATGCTAGCAATACACACACACACACACACACACACACACACTGCCCCTCAGGTTCTTGGTGTATGGTTGATCACCATAGGTATATAATTATGCAGGCAATTCTAGTTTCTCTTTGAGTATTTCTTTAAGAAAAAGAAGAGACTTGTAAAAAACAAAAATGCTATGAACAACCAGAAAAAAGAACCTATTACTTCTAACTGATTCAGCTTCAATTAATCAAAGAGGCAACACAACTGATTTCTTATACCTCATAATCACCCCGCCAAACAGGAGTTTTGACTTAGGATCAAGTACAGGATTGATCTCAGTTCTGAAAATTTCATCACAGATGTCAAATATTAATTTCAGATAACCTCTCAGTCTAGGATCCAATGTCCTTCACATTTTGACTCTCATCTTCTGTATAGCTTTAATTCCAACTCCTCATTTTCTTGGAACTCTTATGCTTCAGTCAAAGTAACAGAACCTCTTCAACAAAGTCAGACACACAGTTTGACAAAATACATAGAGGGCTGGTCTTATAGTCTGGAAGACTGGAGATCAAGCCTTGCCTCTAATACATACTAGTTGTGTGACCATAAGCAAATTACTTAACTTCTTATTTACCCCTCCACCATTCACCCCTAACCCAGAACTTTTTACGGCTCTACTTTATAGATCTGCATCTGTGGAGATAGTTTCCATAAATCATAGACCAAATCAAACTACCAAAGCATGTTTACATGTACTTTCCATCACAACCTCAATTTCATTTCCCATTTGTTTTGGGGAATTATAGTTGGAGAGGATTCAATTATATACTGGGATTTTGTATAATGTGTAAAAAAATCACAAAATATATATTATTATTTTAAATAACAATAAACTATTTAAAGTCAAATTCCTCAATAGTCTATGATTACTCTTTCCTGTTACACTATAGTCCCTAAGGGAAGTTACTGCCATAGATTTCTTTGGGGCTCCACAGTGTCTTAAGTAGCAGGTGATGTCTACAATACATTTCATCTCTATGGGAATCTGAGGAGTCATGAGGACAGTCATAAGGTAAACTGAATCCACAGGAACTTCCTGCTCTAGACAGGGATGAAGTCACAAGAGGCCAGATGAAGGGCAAGATTTTGTATATGGATTGCACAGCTTGGTTATGACCCCCCTCTTTTTTAAGTTTTGCTCTAGAGGGAGACTGCTGGCTCACCACTCCAAGTGAATCTTTGTAATGTGACTAGTCTACCCCTCTTTCCCATTCAGGTGCCACATGAAGCTCCAAAGAGCTGAAAGAAAAGGAGAAAAGAAGAACTGCTGAAGGGACCACAGGACTGAAATCTGGTGCTGTTACAGCTCCTGCTGGTATGGCATCTGATATGCTATCCGCTGAGACTAGGAGCAGCTGGAGATCTGCACCTGCAGGAAAGGTGCAAATCGCCAGCCAAGATGGCAGGGAATGTTGATCCTAAGTCAAATTCCAAAGTGCCAGATATCATGGAACAAGGACGATCAGTGAACAGAAAGGCAAGAAAATGAACCTTTATCCTTTAACCACCCTTGCCTTTCAGTTTCAATTCTGAGGTCCCAGACACACAAGTCTTTCCCATAATTCTCTTTATGTACCTCATGAAGATTAGCAAGAGAAGACCAGGCTGAGGACCTCATGGAGAAACTGTTAGCTAGTTTCTATTTCAGCTTTTCTACAATGAAATGTGTGTGGACACAGTGTGGACTGCCTATATAATATAAAATATTGAGGACTGGTCAAATAAAGAAGTTTAGTCCTAGATAAATGAAAACAGGAGCTGAAGTCATAATGAGTTTTTCATAATTCTCACACTAGAACAATATTTCATTTTCTTTTTCCATATACCTTAATTGATACTGAAGCAAGAGCAGTATGCCTGGTGTACCATGAGCTTTTAGTTGTTGGATAAGGAGTAGTCTAAGAGTTGGAAGTTAGTGCCCTTTTGATATTTCACCTTTTTGGAAAGCCAGGACATGAGTACTAGATACACTCTGAAGAAATCATCTGACTAGTGCCTAGAAGGAATTGTCAATTGATAGTCAAACTCTATATCATATACTTCACTTAATTAACTGACAATCAACTTTTCAAAGGCTTACAGAAGGAAAGTATGATCTGCATGTGGCTATTAAATTGTTGTAGCAGCACCTAAGTATCACCTGGGACAACTATATCAAATTCTAATGATTAAGTGCAACATGTTCTTACAGTTTCTCAATGTATCATCAAATTGTTTCCAACCCACCACAAGAGTTAGATATTTGAATATAAATTGCTCCTCAATGGATGATCAAACACATGTTCATACACTCATTTTTGTTTTATACCCTGAATAGCTTCCTTATAACCCTCTGCTACCCAGCAATCATACTTTATCAACTATATAATTACAGTAAAGATGCTACTAATGTTTGTGATCTTTCAGGCTGCTTGAAAACTGTGCTAAGTAGAAATGTACATAATAAGCTATTTCAAAACAATCTTCTAAAATTTTGGCTAAAAACAAGAAAATGAATTACGGTCTCTCAGCAAGAAAGCTTATAAAATTATCCTGCCATTTTCTATCACATATTTATGTTAACAAGAATTTTAACTTTATTCTTGTTTTAAATCAAAATACAAAAATAAACTTGATGCTGAATGAAATCCAAGATATGTTTGTCTGCAAATATTGCAAACTTCTGCTCAAATAAAAAAAAATCCAACAGTCAAATCAGTTTTATATACGATTATATTACATTAAATATCTTCCAAGTTGTAATGTTTCACATTAAATGTTATTTATTTTAACAAAATTTATAAAATAAAAAATTTAATATGAAGTCTTGCAAATAATAGCAAACATATGAGGTCTTGTTGGATTATTTGTTTTAATTCTTATAGAATGTACCACTTAGAATATTTACATTTTATTATAAAAGTTTCATAATTACATGTAAAGGGCTTATTATTATAGTCATATATATGTTCAAAATTATATAGTCTATAATTGTATAATGTGAATTGTAATTTGAAGCTTTTCTGGTTAAAAACTATCACTGTGATTATTATAAGTACTTAATAAATTTAAAAGAATAATTTGAGTAGTATATTAAGTTAGCTGGGAGGTTAACTATATTTTTGTTGATGCTATTGAAAGGGGTTTGCAGAACAAAAAAATTGTTGGGAATTAGTATACCATGTATCAAATATGAAGAAAAACCATTTTTACAAGGAGAAATGAAGGTTTTGATCAATTCTTATCCAAATCATCTCCACAGTTTTAGCTATCCAGAAAAGTTACTTTTTATTCCACTGAAACTTACCAAATTTTGCTTGATTAAATTAAATTGAAAAGTTTCTGTACAGATCCTATACACGACTGCACGCCACCATGGGGGGGGGGGGAAGGGAGGGGAGAAAATCTGAAACTCAAGTGATTGTGGAACTGAATCTTGTAAATTAAAAGTAAATGAGCAAATAAAAATAAAAAATAAAAAAAAAAGAATTCCCCTCGGGGAAAAAAAAAAAAAGAAAAGTTTCTGTACAAACAAACCCAAAGTAACCAAGATTAAGAGGGAAGTGGGAAATTGGGAAAGAATTTTTACAACCAGTGTCTCTGATAAAGGCCTCATTTCTAAAATATACAGGGAATCAAGTCAAATCTCTAAGAATACAAGTCATTCCCTAATTGATAAATTGTCAAAGGATATGAACAGGCAATTTTCAGAGGTGGAAATTAAAGATATCTGTAAACATATGAAAAAGTGCTCTAAATCACTATTGATTAGAGAAGTGCAAATCAAAACAACTTTGAGGTACTACATCTCACCACTCAGATTGTCTAAGATGACAAAACAGGAAAATGACAAATGCTGGAGAGGATGTGGAAAAACTGGAACACTAATGCATTGTTGGTGGAGTTGTGAACTAATTCAACCATTCTGGAGGGCAATCTGGAACTATGCCCAAAGAGCTATAAATAACTGCATACCCTTTGAACCAGCAATACCCCTTCTGGGTTGTATCCCAAAGAGATCATAGAAGTGGGAGGAAGACTTATATGTACAAAAATATTTATTGTAGCTCTCTTTGTGGTAGCAAAAAATTGGAAATTAAGAGGATGCCCATTAATTGGGGAATGGCTAAACAAGTTTTGGCATATGAATGTAATGGAATACTATTGTGCTATGAGATATGAGGAGCAGATGGATTTCATATTTACCTGGAGGGGCTTATACAAACTGATGCTAAGTGAGAAGAGCAGAACCAGGAGAAATTTGTACACAATGACAGACACAACATATGTGTGACGACCAGCTTAGATAAACTGGACTCTTCTCAGCAATGCAATGTTATAAGACAGCTCTA
The DNA here is from genome assembly GCA_028646515.1 of Pseudochirops corinnae. Lineage (NCBI taxonomy): Eukaryota > Metazoa > Chordata > Mammalia > Diprotodontia > Pseudocheiridae > Pseudochirops > Pseudochirops corinnae. Next base: position 152,336,073 of record CM053590.1, on the reverse strand, counting down.
CAAGTCTCAGGAAGGAAGGAGATGTCTACGTTCAGAGAAAGATCTAGAAAGAACAGAGTTTAAATGTAGACTGAAGCAAACTACATGCTCTCTTTCTTTTCCATGTTTGGTTTTTGTTTCCTCTCTCCCACTGTTCATTCCATCAGTTACAACCCTTCTATACAACCAGACCAATGACCAGTGTGAAAGTATGAAAGGGAGGGGAGAAAATTTGAAACTCAAGGGATGGTGGAACTGAATCTTGTAAACTAAAAGTAAATAAACAAATCAATTAAAATTTTAAAAAAAAGAAACTTACCAAATTTTGACTCTTTACAACACTGCTAATGATCCCAGTGTATGAGGTGGTTGGCTTCATAGCATTCATTGCTGTAGAAATACAACTCTCAGAACTTGTTGAGAATGCTAGGAAAGCAGATTTCTGTGAAACTCTCAGCCTACAGTCAGGTACCTAGAGTCTTCCTTTATAAATACTCTCATCACAATAGGCATTGCAGGTGTTACCACAGTCCAACAATAAAGATAAACCATGGAACTACACTAAAACAAATCAGAAAATCATGGAGCATCGCAAGAGAAAAAGACCTTAAAGCCTACTTCCCAGCCACATCCAGACCATTTTGCCTCTACTTCCACCTTCATCTCCCAACTCTTCTCCAAAGGAACCTTAAAATTCACTCCTAGAACCGCTCTGGGTTTCAATAAGTGAACAAAAGTTCACTTTATCTTGTGCAGATCTAGGTCTCCACATCACTTCCGTCCATGTTCATAATATTCATCCCTAGCAACATTTCCCTTTTTTCAGCTCCCTTTATGTGTGACCATTTTACATTTGGAATAAAAACTCTGGAGGGCAGAGGCAGTCTTTCTTACTTGTATTTGTATGTCCAAGTCTAACCTACCTTTATCTGTATGCTAGGCATTTAGCTTAGTTCCTGATACATAACAAATGATTAATAAAATTTCTTTCTCTTTATCTGTCTTCTATCTATCTATCTATCTATCTATCTATCTATCTATCTATCTATCTATTCCAGCTCCTTAATTTTATGGATGAGGGGTCTGACACCAACAAAGACTGAGTGACTAAGTCAAGACTCACATGTCAAGTTACTAGCAAAACAGAATGTGTAATCCAGACCTCCTGAGTCCTAAACTATATTCTTGCATGCTGTTATGGATTGAAAATAGATGGCTAAATATATGTAGGCATTTCAAAATAAAAAATTTCCTTAAAGATAAGATGACCTAGCATAATGAATCCTAACTAGTATGTTCAGACCACTCTATCATATTCATATACAACATGAAGACCTCTCTCTTGTCTTATGGAAAACAAAGCTTATCTCACAGTTCTGTGGCACCTAGCCTCACCTCCTTATGTGCTCTCCACCCAGGCCAATCCAAAATCCAACCCTCATGAATGAGAGTCCTTAGGAGAGTCTCAAGAGTAAATAGGGTCTTTGGCACTTGAATCTCAGCTCACTGACAACTAAGTCACCATTATTGTTAAGACAATATGCATCCTTCTCATTGTCCTTTCTTCCCTCTTCAATATCTTGGGTGGTATGTTCGTTCCAAAAGCTTAATATAATGCTCTCTACACTCTTTTGTAGAGTCTTCCTTTATAAATACTCTCTTTTCTTAAAGACTATTTCTAAGGCTTTTGTTGCAAAACAAATGATTTTCTAGTAGATGAGAAAATGACAAAGACTTGGGGCACAAACTGAGCCCCAGAACCCATGTTATATATCATTAGTATAAAAGAAAATTCTATGAGGAACGGAATAGACCAACAGTTCCTGAGAAGCACTGTGGAATGACAGTTATGTTTGGAGGTAAAGGATCTGCATTCAAATACTGACCATGTTACTCCCTGTATAACGCCATAAAAGTCACTTAACTCTGAGTTTCAGCTCCCTCACCTCTAAATAAGGATGTCCACACTTGAAACCCTCTGAGGTCTTATCAGTTCTTTATCTATGAACAGGAAATGTCATTCAATGCCATATTTTCGTGTATAAGAAAGTCATTCAGTACTACATATTAGTCTATTTCTAAAATAACATCACTTACACGCACACATTTAAATATGGGTTTCCAATAGGTGCATCCTAAGCAGAAATACATTTGCTCAGAAATACTTTGAAAGCATTCTATCATCCTAAAAGTTCATATACTTCAAAGAAAAAATGCTACTTGATACCACTTTTAATAACCAACTGAAGTAGCTTAACACTTGGTACTATGCCCAGGTCTCCATTAGCAAAGTAGAAAATTTATAAATTTATATTTGCTTCAGTTCTCTAATTCATTATGCTAGTAAGACATGGTCCAACAATTTTCTGAAACAGCTATATATGTGAACACATATATATACATATTTTAAAGACTTGTTAGTATTTGTGCATTCCTATGCATTTTCAGGTTAACTATAATGCACAGGTCATGGGTGTTCATATATGATATAAGGAACAAGGTACAAAGGGTACCTTCTAATTACTGATGAAACAGTTTATTTTTGTACAGGAGACTATCACAGGACTTGACAAATCCACAAAGCCAGTTTGCCATAGCATCTAACAATTTCAGCATGATGTCAGTATTTTAAAAATTATTTTACAAGGAGCTTCAGGACAGTAGTACATTCTTTGTGCTTGTGGGAGTCTGGGGCTTTATGATAACAAAAACTTATATAGAATTCCATGGCACTATTTAGTGCTAGCTGAGTTCATACCTGGGCATTATCAGTCACCATACTACCTGCTCAAACTGAGATGTAGACTTGCCTCCCAAGATATATTTTAAGGAATGGGTAAGCAGAGAGATTTCTGAAAACCAGGGCTTTAAATCCTGCCCCCACACATTGCCCAAAAAAATAACTTGATCAAGTGTGCCCAGCTTACACTTTGATTCCTTACGGAGAATGAGACTCCTAATTTGAATGCCAACCTGAAGCTGGGAATCATTGCCCTTTGGTTAACAGGCATACCCTACTTCCTTCTCAATATGACCAAATAATTAATTTGGGGGCTGAATTTTGGGGGATAGCAAAAGACCAAAAACAAGTGGGTGCCAACTGATTCAGAAATAATTGAACAAACTATAGTATATAAATGTAATGCAACATTATTATGTAGTGTGAAATGATGGAAAATGAAGAATTCAGAGAAAAACAGAGACTACATGAGCTGATGCAGATTGAAATAAGTAAAATTGAAAGAATGCAAACAGGGGGAGCCAAGATGGAGGTGTAGGAGTAGCAATATATCACAGCAACATATCGCAGCTCTCACATAGCCACCCCAAAATACCCATAAAACATGACTCTAAACAAATTCTAGAACTCCAAAACGCACACAAATATACTTTCCACTAAAGTTAGTTCAGCTACGAAGAACCATCTCAGCCCTGCCAGACGAAACCAGCCTAGCCTGAAACTACGGCTCTGCCCCGGAGGCGGCTGGACAAGAGGAGTCGAGGACCAGCTAAAGCTTCGGGAGAGTGGATGTGAAGCAGCTGTGGCAGTATCCAGAATTAGGTTAGTGGAGCTCGGTGAAATCCAGGGAGAAAAGCGGGTCTGGCAAAAACACCACCAGGGCAATGAAGCCACAGAAGCAGAGGTTTTGCACTTGCCTCCACACTGCCACTTCAGAGCTCCTGGGCTGCAGACTGCAGGGGGACCAAGCAATCATTCAGAGGCCAAGTACTCTCACGTTGAGCAGCCTGGATCCAGATCATGGTCTTGGGTGTTGGTACTGGGTTGTTTTTTTTTTCATTGACTTGGAGTGGAGGAGGGACCCAGCAGCCTCCTAAGAGCTCCGGCAGCTGGGAAAACCCCAACGATTTGGAACAGAGCTTTCCCCACTAGAAGCAGAGTTCCACAGAGATTAAAAAAAAAAAATCACGGACTGACCAACCATGAATAAGAATAAGTATTAAGAAGCAAAGTAAGAACAGCAACCAAACCCTAGATTCCTTCTTTGCGGAAAAGAAGGAACAAGGCAGGGAGCAGGAGGAGGACAGCACAGTTGGAGCTCCCACACCAAAAGCTTCCAATAAACATGAAGATT
>CM053590.1:152311906-152331500 GCA_028646515.1 Pseudochirops corinnae | reverse complement strand
TGCCCCTTTTGAGATTCAGGGCTGGGAAACCTTTGAGTTTTCTTTGTGCTCTGTGATTGACCAAATGAATGTACTTTGTTTAAGATTGGAGACTAATCTCTGTTTGAGAAGAGACTTTGACTGACTAAATGAATGTACTGTCTAGGGGTGGAGTAATACCTGGATTGAATTGAAAACTTGCTTGCTAAAGGAACAAGTTACACTGTATTTTGACTTTCTCTGTTCTGTGAATGTTGCTGAATAAATGGGGCTTGCTATGCTGGTAATCCAAACCTTGGAAGTTGCCTTTGCTTGGCATTACAGCTAACAGCCATCTTGAGTATGCTAGGATGCTTGCTGTTACAAGATGTCATTTTAGTTTGGTTGGTTTCATGCTCTCCATAGCCAAAACTTTGTTACAAATTAAGCAAAGAGGTTTTTTACCACAGCATTTTCATTATTAGAAGCAAATTGACATTGCAAAAATGATTCAACATATTTTCTTTTTCTTGTCAATTTAGGTTTACTGCAACCTGGTAGCAAAGTCTCTGCTTCACTGCCATCAGTATTTTTACCTCTTCTGTCCAAATTTTGCCACTTATCTATAACTGAAACATTTTTGTTCAAAAATATAAATATTATTAATAATTTCTCAAATAAATACTAGCTTTAGTTTGTTTCATATAAAAAATTGATGTTCACACTTATATACACATTCAGTGTAGTGATGGCAGAGAAATATTATTAAAGGGTTTTTGTCTTCACTTGTTGCAATTAAATGCTTATGTTTCTGTAAAGGAAGGAGATAACAACAGTTTTCAAAATCAAACATTCTAACATGATACAATCCAAAGTGGCTAGGTGGCACAGTGAATAGAGCACCAACCCTGGAGTCAGGAGGACCTGAGTTCAAATTCAGCCTCAGATACTTAGCACTTACTAGCCATGTGACCTTGGGCAAGTCACTTAACCACAATTGCCCTGCCTTCCCCTCTTCAAAAAAGAAAAAAAAAAGTCTTCAAAGATACACTATAATTTGATACTTAAATGCTGAGGAATGACTGTAGGAAAATGTTAAAAGTTTATTTTTTGTAATTAAACTATTATATTTCTCTAAGAACAGAAAACTTAGCATGTATAATAAAAACATTGTAATTCATAACATACAGTAGTCTCAAATCTGAAGCATCGTATTTCTGGCAGTGTTTGTTGGCATTGCATGACGTGACTGTACACGCAGTGCAAAGTGCACATATGTGTTCAGAATTAATGCTGCAATGAAGTTGCATGATGGAACATGGATAAGCCATGAAACACCTTGGATTCATTATGGGTTTGATTTTGAATTGATTTTTGGTTGTTGTACATTTAGAAACCTTTTATTGTTGCCAAATTTTTCATGACACCTCCTCCCCTTCCCCCCCCATGAACACACATTCAGCTATGTGACCCTCTATGGAGAATAATCCGCAGTTTAAGAAGTTCTGATTCTAGCCCAGTGCTTCCATTTTATGGAGGAAGAAGTGTGACTGGGAGACTATTAAGTGACTTGCCTAAATTCAGTTTACATGCAAAAAGACTGAGCCTCAGAGAAGTTAAGTGACTTCTCTAAGATCAGGCAGCTAGTACTGTAGGGATGTGAGCTAGAATCTGGACCCAAACCTTCTGACCAGATGTTTAAAAAAAAAAAATTTTTTTTTTTTAAAGGAACTGTGATTTCATTGCTTTAGGACAGTGATCTCCAAAGAATTTTGATTGTGTACCCCAGTAGTAAAAGAAATTTTGCATACACATCTACAATATACGTACATTTATTTGTATATGTTATTGTACTAACACATGGTATAAAATACACACAAAATTAGAAATTAAAAAGGATGAGATAAAAATAAGAAATAATTTAAATTTTATTTTTTATTATATTAAACAACACTCTTACAAACATTAGTACTAACATCATCATTATTATTATTTGGAACAGGGAGGAAGTCTTAGTGCAGCTGATAAATGCAAGTGTTTTCCATTCCTGTTTAACACTTGAAGGGGTGTGTTTAGAGAATAGTAGTATGATAATCATAAGTATTGGTCTGATTTCAAACATAAAAATTCAGGAAAGAATATTTATATAGCATCTACTATGTGCCAAGTGCTTTACAAATATCTCATTTGAATCTCATAACTCTATAGGATACTATTAATTATCTCCATTTTGCAATTGTGAAAACTTGCCCAGTGTCATGCAGCTAATAAATACCTGAATCTAGATTTGAATTCAGGTCTTCGTGACTTCTGGCTCTATCCACTGTGCCTCCCTAGCTGCCTAGGTGGAAGAGGAAACTGACTACAATTCAGACAAGTTGTTAATCATATTTTTAGTGAAAGCAGCATGACTAAAAGCTTAATTGTTTTTGAAAATCCTGCTTCAACACTGGTGTAGTGATTTAAAATTCTGGTTCTAAGTTTGGTTAATTTAGATATTTGCGTTTTCAGCTGTCACAGCTGAAATAGGAAGAATCTATGGACTATAATTACCAGCACCCACAAAATACCATTTTAAAGTCACTGTCGTAATTGGTAGGTGAAAAGACGTTGCTTAATTTTTTTATCTCCTTATGCTCAGAAGTTTTCTCCCTAACCCTGAAAAACCTTGCAAAAGAAAAAAAAAATGTCTTTAGGTCCTGGGAGTGCTACCTTGTACAGGCTTTTCTGGATTCTCCTAATTGCTAATACTCTACCTGTAGTTACTGTAAGTAGAAAAAGATTAGATTGGGCCCAGGAAACCCCCAGGCCCCAGGGCTCTAGACTGAAGTGAACCAGGTTCTTTCCAGAGGGAGCCTGGCTTCTGATGATAGGGATCAGATTGGCTCCTTCTTGTCACTGACTTTGCCCTGGGGATACACTCAAAGCTTAGGTTTAGTTCCCCAAAAGAGATTATTTGAAAGGTCCACAGTGTATAAGGTAGATAAGGGTAGGGCAATCATTAATTCCCTCCACTACAATCACAAAGAAATGCTTAAACTTAAAACTCCTAAACCATCAATTGACAGAAATTTAAAACAGGATCAAGAAACCTATTATATTATCCCAAAAGTTTGATACTTAAAACAAAAAACATTTTGAAATATTGCTCCGCACTTTCTGATTGACCCTGTTCACTCTGCTTGTCTTGGGACCAGCCAGGGCTGTTGATTATCTTTTTTTCATAAAGTATATAGTTGCATAAATTTCTTCTTGTGGAGCTTAGAATCAGATTAGATAAGCATTCATTAAGAACTTACCGTGTGTCAGGCACCCTACTCAAATGGAATACAAGTACCACAAATACCTTTCTTCTAGGAACTTACATCCAAGACCCAAGGAAGAGCTGAGCCTCAGTAGGAATGAAGGTCATGGACTTGCCCAGGGTAACATAGCTAATAAATGTTTGAGGCTGGATTTGAATTCAGGTCTGAATCCAAGACAAGTGCTTTATCTGTTGGGCTACCAACTACCATTCCTCCCAGCTTAGTGGTCTTGATATGACACTATTATAGCAGTAGGAGGAGAAACTTAAGAACCATAGGACCAATAAAGAGATTGCTTCATTATTGCAAAGTGTAAGTCTTCCAGCCGTAAGCCACATGTATCAGTAAAAGTGACGGAGGTGCTCAGCTCAGCTTTTGTCTTTGTATCCAGTTCCTGGAATATAGTAGGTGCTTAATAAATATTTTTAGATTGCGACTTCAACCAGATAGCATTTGAATCCAGGACTTTCAGATAAAGAGTCTGACTTTCCACCCACTAAGACATGCTACTTTTCTTTTAATTCGTTTAACATTTTTATTGATACCTTTTTTACATTACATTTAGATTATATTCCTTCCCTGCCTATACTCAGCAAGACATCCCTTATAACAACAATAACAAAAGGCACCTTATCAAAACTAACCAGCACAATTTTAAGACTGACAGAACTGGGGCGGCTAGGAGGCACAATGAATAGAGCACTGGCCCTGGCGTCAGGAGGACCTGAGTTCAAATCCGGCCTCAGACAATTAACACTTACTGGCCGTGTGACTTTGGGCAAGTCACTTAACCCCAATTGCCCTGCCTTTCTCCCTCCAAAAAGCAAAAAAAAAGAAAAAAGACTGACAGAATAGATGATACTCTATACTCAAAGTCCCCCATCTCTACAGTGAGGTGTATTTTCTCAACTCTTCTCTGAAGTCAAGTATGCTCATCATAACTACACAGCATTTAGTTTCGTGTTTTCATTTATTCTTCACTGTAGTCATTGTGTATATTGTTTTCCTTGTTCTGCACTCTATATGAGTTCATATTCTTTCCAAGCTTTTTTGAATTCCTCATAGTGTTTTTGTGGCATAATTATTTCATTGCAGTCTTACACCCTTGGTGATTTCCGAATTGATGAGCACCTACTTTGTTTCCACTTCTTCCCTACTGCAGAAAGTGCAACTATGTATATTTAAATATAAATACGACCTTTCCTTCTGCCTTTGAACTCCTTGGAGTATACTGTCTAGCAGGAATCTCTTAGTCCTAAATTATAATCATTTTATATTTGGCAGCTAGGTAGCACAGTGAATAGAGCACCAAGTCAGAAAGACCTGACTTCAAATTTAGCCTCAGACACTAGTCTTGGGTAAATCACTTAACCTCTGTCTGCCTCAGATTCTTAAACTGTAAAAATGGGGATAATAACAACCTTCACCTCCCAGGGTTGTTATGAGGATCAGATGAGATATTTGCAAATTGTCAAGTCAGTGCTTGGCATATATGTGCTATGTAAATGCTTATTTCCAGATCCTTCCTCCATTTTTAAAAAAGCATCATTCCAAATTGTTTTCCAGAATGTTTGGACTAATCCACAGATAACCAACAATCAACAATTTAATAATAAACCTGTCTTTCCATAATCATTCCTGTGTTAACTTTTCATCTTTTCTTATCTTTGCCAGTGTACTCATTGTGAAATGATGCTTCAGAGTTGCTTTGCTATGTTTCTGTTTTGATTAGTAATTTCTAGCATTCTTTAATATTTATTGTGAATTATTTGTACTTATTTTTTTTAAACCATTTGTTCATATCTGACCAGTAAATCACTGGAGAATAACTTTTGGTGTTACATAGTTTTTGTTAATTTCTTATATAGTGTGGGTATCAGACCCTTGTCAGAGATTTTTGATGAAAATTTTCTCTATCAATGGTTTCCCCTCTTATTCAAGCTATATTGATTTTGTTCACGTAAAAGTTTTTCAATTTCATGCAGCCACTTTAGAGCTCTTTCCCCTGTAATGTTATTCAGTGAAACAAGAAGTAAACATCATGATTTCATTTTAACTCCACTTCAGCAAGCCTTTATAAATCCAGGTGTAAGATTGTTCTAGCATAAGGCATAGAAAGATAGAAGTAAAAAAAAAAAAAGTCCAACAGTTAACATTCTAATGGGCCAAAAATTTTGAAAACTATTTAAATATTGTACTAACACAATCCTTTTCACGTATTTTTATGTGTAAGATATTTAGAACTGGAAGGGACCTCCAAAGCCATCTACCCCAAACCCCTTGTTTTATAAATAAAAAAATTAAGGATGAGGAAGATAAGTGAGTTGTCCAAGACCACATGAATAGAGTGAATATGAGAGGTAGAATATGAATCCAGATCACCTGTTTTAGCTAGTGCTCCTTTAAAAAAACCAAAGTTTTATTGCTGTTTCTTGCTCTTACTTAAGTATCTCCCTATATTCCTCTGGTTCCCTCTTTCCAGAGAGTCATCTCATATAACAAAGAATTTTTTTAAGAGCAAAAAAGAGGGGGGAGGGGAACCTGTGAATTCAACACATCAAAAAACAATTCTGAAAATAAGTGTAGTGTTCTCTAGTTATCTCACCTCTGCAAATAATTTGGGGGAGGTTCCTTTTTTTTTATCTTTTCTTTGGGGTCATGCTTTCTTCTTTGTAATTTTTATAAACATTTATTTTCAGTTGTTTTGTGGTAATTTTTCTTTCAATTTACATCATTGTAGTTATTGCCCATGTTTTTCCAGTGCACTTTACAGTGCCCTACTCTACTACAGGGTCAATGACATGCACAGGAACCTGGGACTTGTTGGCTCTTTTAGGTTTTGACACCATGTTAATAAGGCAAAAGTTTGATTCCCTAAGCAAATCAGTTACGTTCTCCCTGCTTAATAGTTACAGACTACACTGCTGACTTAATAAAATGTGCTGCTGGTCACAAGGGTAGACCATGTAAGAAAATGATAAGAGCACAAATGCATTCCCAATGAAGAAAGAACAGTTTAAGTAGAATGCCCTGCTTATGAGGGCATTCTTCTCCCATATGAAGTATAGCATTCCATCCATTGATAGACATTATTTTGAGAAATGTCTTCAGATTGTGTCTTTATTGCTTAAATATAGCAAAGACTTTTGACACATCTTCAAGTATGTTAGTCTGTGAACTCAAGTGTTGTGATGTTTTTTGTTGTATTTTTACCAGTTTGAACAAATAACGGAGATTCATAGATTGGTACTTTCAACCTACTACTATTCTTCACCTGGTGAATGAAGGTCTAGTTGTCTAAGAATGTGTCTAGCTCACCTTTAATACCACATGAGAGTGAAGAAGATTAAATGCAAACCAGCCACTCACATATATATTCTTCCCTTCTAGCTTCGGGAACATGAAGTCTCTTGGGAAAGCTTTCAAAAGGAAGAGTGAAGGGACTGTTTAAAAGTGACTAGGAACCGTGGCTGCAAGACTGGGGCCCGAGGGCTGGCAGTGGAAAAACCTCCTGAGCTGCGATATATCACCAAAAAGCTCTTGGTGCCTTTTTGCCTCCTGCAAAAGAAGAGAGGAGGACAACAAGACAATGTCAATAGCCCTGAAGCAGGTTTTTAATAAAGACAAGACCTTTCGGCCCAAGCGCAAATTTGAGCCAGGCACACAAAGGTTTGAACTCCACAAACGAGCACAAGCCTCTCTGAACTCCGGGGTGGACCTGAAGGCAGCAGTGCAGCTGCCCAGTGGGGAAGACCAGAATGACTGGGTTGCTGTTCATGTGGTAGACTTCTTCAACCGTATCAACTTGATCTATGGCACCATCTGTGAGTTCTGCACTGAGAGGACCTGTCCTGTGATGTCAGGGGGCCCAAAATATGAGTACCGGTGGCAGGATGACCTTAAGTATAAGAAACCTACTGCATTGCCAGCCCCCCAATATATGAACCTTCTCATGGACTGGATTGAGGTACAGATCAATAATGAAGATATATTTCCTACCAGCGTAGGTAAGTCTAAATGTGGTGTCTTAGGTAACACTGTGTTTCGAGAGTTCCCCTATTCCACTGCTCTGAAATACTACTGCACTTCCTAGATATTATTTTACATGCTGGATGGCAATGGTGCAGTGTTAGATTTGATCTCTCAGGCTTCTTAGAATCTCGATCCTATTTTTTTAAGTTACAGCCATTCAGCCTTGTGTACTTCTTTGTTGATATGTTAGTTGCAATTCATCTCCTGCTATTATAGATATTTGCCTGTCAGTACTTCTTGCCAAGCATTGCATCCCAGTGATCTGTGTAGTAATGAAAAAGACCAGGAAGTCAGCATTCTGGAGAGAAAAGAACTGGATAGCCAACCTTTCCTCCACCACCTTATTACCATTAAAATGAAAAAGCAAAACAACCAGAGTTATTCATTATAGTACCATTAAAGAAATATAAATGCAGTTCTCGATCTTGAGGGCCTATGCATTGAGAATGAAGTAGTGTTACTGTGATTGTTTCTTCTGTATCAGCAGAGTCATAGTACTTATTCACACTTGGAAGCAGGAGATGAGGAGACAATCTCATCACCACCCCCATTCTGTTGAATACCCATTATGCCTTTTCAGAAAAGAGACCTAAAATGAATCTGTCCACAGTTTATGCTGTGCTGTTCATTGCCTAGGTTCATTTGCCATCCCAGTCATTAAATAGTAATTTCCTAAGGACCAACATATACATACATGGCTCATCCTTCAAAGCAAAGTTAAATGTTTCTGAATTCATCAAATTTCCTCTGTATTTCTTGTTTCTTTCCTCAACCAGGTTTGATATTCTCTGTTGTTTTTGCACTATGTTACAAACATAGTGTTTTTCTGTCCCTTTCCTCATTTAGGGTTTAATTTTCTCTGTTGCATGTTCTCAAGATGCAAGGTTTCATTAAGGAAAAATAACTGGTGTAATTACAAGGGCCAGAAACCAGTCTTTCCCCAAATTTTTTCCAAGAGAATTTTCATGTCCTCCATTATGTGAAGGGGATTTAGGGAAAATATTTCAAGGCTAGTAATATTTCTCTCTTGAAAACATGACATATGCTGTGATATTCTGCACCAAAAACACTTACTATGGGACAGATTTTTTTTCTATATAAAAACAAGCTTAGCTTTATCAACTTAGTCCCAGAATTCCCTCTAGCCCCCTTTATCCTGAGTGTTCCATGCCCCCAAGCCATGGGACTAGCATTTATGAGCCTGGAGGTATTTCATGTCCAAATGGCCTGTCATCATTAATGTCATCCTCTTATCTCTCAAAATGCCATTATTAATTGCTCTCATCTTTTGTTAGCTTATTTTTTAGAAGAAATATTCTCTCAGTATTCTTCTCTTCCTTTTCGAATTCCAGCTTGCCTTTCTTTCTCTTGGTCTTTGGGCTGTCATTGTGAGCCATTGTCATGGAAATTATCCTCATGTCTAGAGAGAATCAAGCAAAAAGGGCCCCTCATCCAACAGATGCTTGGTTAATGAGAATATGTAAGTCATATGAAGGGTGGCAGCATTAAATCCAAGGCATTTTTCTTTGGTCTTTCCTGAGAACTGAGACAGGCTCAGGCCTTGCTTTTCCCTATGAGAAATGGAAAAAGAAAAGAGATGACAAATGGTCTTTGCTTTGTATAAGTCTCCCTACATAAGCATTAAAACACATAAACAGTTATTGGTTTCTGTTACCAAAAAATAGGGGAGAGGAAACTTTTGATTAGTTCATATATAGTAGACTATTTTGGACTGAAAGCTTTTTCTAAATGAGAGTATATCACACAGATGTAACTTCCTCATAATTTGCAGCCTTCTTCACTTTCTCCCTGTCCCTTACCCCGAGTTTGCTTTGTTAAGAAGCTAACAAATGCCTCTGTCCCCTCAAAAATGGGAACAACAGATCAAATTCTCTAATCCAGCAGTGGCTTCGAAAACAGGAACCACTTCCTCTTCAGAAAAGCATCGGAGTTTAACATCTTTCAGTGATAATAACTAAAATAGAATAATAGAAAGGGAAAAACTTTTCACAGTCCCATGTCTGCTTAGTTGTAATGAGATGAAATTAGAGAAATGGGGTTGCTTAGTGTTTTGTTGTTGTTTTTTTGCAGGGCAGTTGGGGTTAAGCAACTTGCCCATCGTCACACAGCTAGTAAGTGTTAAGTGTCTGGGGTCGGATTTGAACTTAGCTCCTTCTGACTTCAGGGCCGGTGCTCTATTCATTGCACCACCTAGCCGCCCCTAGTTTTCTGTTAGATTATAAGATAATGATTTAGACCTGAACCTCCAAGAGAGATGAGGAGAAAAACAAGGCTTTCCCAACAAGTAATTGTACTATTTTTCCCTACCAATTTCTTTGGGACTCAGATCACAGAAGGATAGAGTTGAAATGAATTGAAATGATCACTAGATCCAGAGATTCTTAATTTTTTTTGTATTGTTGCCCTTTTTGTCAGTCCGGTGAAACCTATGAACCCTTTCTCCCAATAGTGTTTTTAGAGGCCTAAAATAAAATTCATAGGATCAGAAAGGAAACGAGCAATATTGAAATACAGTTGTCAAAATATTTTTTTAAATGAATTCATTGACGTCAGTTTAAGAACTCTTGCTCTAATCCAACCTGTTCATTTTACAGATGAGCAAAATGAAGACCAGGAATTGAAATAGCTTGCCTAAGGCACAAAGAACATGCATGATAGAATTGCATCATCCCATCCAAGCCAAAAGGGCAATTCCCCCCCTTTCTGTTCATTTGGTGAAGGTTTTCCTGATAGTCCTAGGGTGAAATCTGAGATGGGGTTAGGTAGTGTGAATGTCCCAGAGGAGATGTCCTTTGTCGACAAAATGCAAGAAGATACTAGGAGAAGGATAAGATGCTGAGGTGATAGCACCAATGAGCCTCCATTTTTCCCTTACATTGTAAAAAAGGAAAAATTTCCTAGACATTATAATTGAGATTGAAGGCTTAACTTTAAGATGCTTTATGAATTTTTAGCCCTGCTTAAGGTCCCACGGAAGGATGTCTTACTTCAAGATTAAGGCTATCAGAATATACTAACTGGACATATAACTAGTTCCATAGCAGGCATATCCCTACTCAGGGCCTTATAAACTGTGAAGCAATGGACAAGTCACTTAATTTTTCTGAAACTAAATTTTTGTATTTGGAAAATGTAAAATTTGTACTATTTAGACTGCCTGCCTCACCTGGCTCTGAGGAAATCACTTTGTAATCCTTAAAGGACTATACCAATGAGAGTCATTATTATTGTAGATTGAAGCTAAGTGTTAGGAGGCAGTTGGCAAGAAGCAGTTGATATTTTGCCAGACACTTGATTATCTGAAATCTCCCAGAAGACAACAAACTAATATTTAAGATGCATCTTGTAGTGTATTTAGTTTTTGTGATTCCTATAGACAATCTTATTTTGAGTACTTTCCCACAGAATTGGCTGTTTTCATCTTGAAGAGATTCTCCCATGGGACAGGAATAGTTTGAACAAAAATTCTATGAAATTTGGGAGGGTTTTTGGAAATTATTTGTGGATCTCATTTCCTTTGTCCATTTTTCATGTGCAAAATGTCTTATTTTCCCAATATTGAGGTTTAATAGCTAGGTGCCATAGTGGATAGAGTAATGGACTTAGAATAAAGAAGCCCTGAGTTTGAATCCTGTCTTAGATACTTAGGAGCAGTGTGAGCCTGGGAAGGTCACTTAATCTCTGTCAGCCTCAGTTTCCTTATCCTCAGAATAGTTATAGTAATAGCATACATTTCACAAAACTGTTTTGAAGATGAAACAAAATAATGTCTAAAGCACTTTGCAAGTTTATGGAATTACGTAAATATTAGTGCTCCTCTTCCACCTTTCTTTCTTCTTCCAGCCTTTCGCATTGTACCTGGTACATAGGAGGTGCTTAATAAATGTTTATTGATTTGACTGACTTTTTTCCTTTCCTTTCCTTCCTTCTCTCCTTCCTTCCTTCCTTCCTTCCTTCCTTCCTTCCTTCCTTCCTTCCATCCTTCCACTATCCTTCAGACCTTTCAACAATGGCTGTTGTTATCTCTTACTGTCTTTGCCAATTTTAATGGACTGAAATAAAACCTTAGAATTATTTTAATTTGCATTTCTGTTACTATTAGCGATTTGGAACATGTTTCGTATGTGGACATTGATACTTTGTAGTTATTTTCAAAACTTCCTGATCTCTTAGGTGATTATTTGTGACAGTTTGCTGTATATTTTGTATGCCTTGGTTTTTTTGAAGATATATGGTTCAAATTTATTTTTCCCCCTCTCAGAATTGAGACAATTCAGTGATACGATGAATAGAGTGCTTGGCTTGGAGTCAGGAAGACTTTAGGAGTTCAAATGTGACCCTGGGCAAATTACATAACCTCTGTCTCAGTTTCTTGTCTATTTTATCATTTAAGATCTCCTCTATCACTGATTTATTTAGTTAAAAATTCTCTTCTAGGTAAAGTTGCTCAAGGTATCTGATTTTATTTTTTCTATTTGTTGTTGTTGTTGTTGTGACCTTTTCTATTCATGTCCTGTACCCATTTTTGAGCTCCGTGTAGGGTAATCTAAAATGATGATCTAATTCTAATTTCTCCCAAATTCCTTTGTAGTTTGCCAAAACTTCTTGTCAAATTGGGAGTCTCTCAGTAATTTATAGTTTTGAATCTATCAAAAACTGGGTTCCAATTTTAAGTGCTTCTGTTTCTTGTTTATCTAGTACCTTGAGCTACTTTTTGTTTTTTAACCAGTACCAAAATTTTTTGATTACTGCTTTTTAATATACAGCAAGATCTGGCAGTTCTTTGAATAGTTGTATTACTTACTTTATGCGGTCTTGAGAATTTGGGACTGGTAGGTGCCACAGTGAATAGACCACTATTTTTGGAGGCAGGAAGATCTGAATTCAACTGTGACCTCAGAAACCAACTGGTTATGTGACCCAGGGCAAGTCATTTAACCTCTCTTTGCCTCAGTTTCCTCATCTGTAAAATGGGGATGATAATAGCATTTTCCTTCGAAGGTTGATGTGAAGCTCAAATAAGCTAATATTTGTAAATTATCACACACAGTAAGTGCTATATAAATGCTAGATAGTAAGGTTAATTTTTTCACTTTCTCGAAGAGATTTGGATGCAGTTTTCTGTTACAAAGTACTTGTCATCTGAGACTTGGGTAGGCTCATAGAATCATAGATTTCAGATCTGGATCATGAGATCAAAGATTTGGAATTGGAAGGCATCTGCCCAGCCTCCTTATTTGCAAATGAGGAAACCAGTGCCCAGAGTCAAAAATATTTGTCTAAAGCAGGGGTGGTGAACCCATAGTCTCAAGGTCACAGTGTGACTTTGTAGGTCCTTGGGTGTGGCTTTTGACTGAGTCCGTTTTATAAAACAAATCCTTTTATTAAGGAGATTTGTTCTGTGAAGTTTGGATTCATGCTCCTCTCCTGTATTTGGTTATCTATGGAGTAGAATGCAAAAAAATTTAATAACCACCCAGTATAACAATACATGGCTAATTGGCCTAACTTCTTTGCATGACATCTGACAAAGCGGTATAGGGGGTCTATAGTTAAGTGTGGTAGGAAACAGGAAGAAAGGGATGATGGAGACACAAACCACATGCAAGACAGAGTTTGGCCTGTATAGCAAGGCAAATTGCTGGCTGTCCTTGCCTATGCTGAGATCAGTATTACCTGTTCTATGTAATATTAATAGGTCTTTATCTCAGGTGACAAGTTGTACCAGCTGGAAGGGGTAATTGGATACATCATATTATGTGGGAGCCAGAGGTTAAAAACATTAGTGCTTCAAAAATAAAATTATTAGCAGCTTTTAGCTCTGTTTTAACCAAGACTTCCAGTATTTAATCTAGTAATAGTAGTATTAAAACCCACAAATTGAGGTGAGGAATAAAAACAGCTAGTCTGGAAACTCTAATTTTACTAAACACTTGTCTAGTAAAATGGAATGAAATGACTCAGTTCAGCTCAGTAATTCCCTGAGCATTAATGAATCACTTTTTGTATTACAAGAAACCATGCAGGGCAATGGGGATACAAAGACAAAAATGAAAAGCAAACTTTGCACTCAAGAATTTGCATTTGGTCATGTACTGAATGGGAGTTAAGAATGGGCAGGTGAGGCAGAGCAGACCTAATTTACTCTGATGGCCAGGCTCTGGGATACTTAGAGTTTGTAGATGTATGGCATGTATAACATTTATGATATACTCTATGTATATCATATATATAAATATACATATATAAATATACATATAAATATATTTGTGTCACACACTCACACACACACATATTTCTCTTTCCCCAATAAATGTTTGCAAACAGAAAGTACTTATGCACAATCTGATATAGGCTCTATATATACATTCTTATTAAACATTTTCACATTAGTTAAATTGTATAGAAGAATTATTAAAAAACTTTTTTTTTTGCTTTTTGGAGGGCAGTTGGGGTTAAGTGACTTGCCCAAGGTCACAGGGTTAGCAAGTGTTTAGGGTCTGAGGTCAGATTTAAACTCAGGTCCTCCTGACTCCAGGGCGGGTGCTCTATTCACTGCACCATCTAGCCGCCCCAGTATAGAAGAATTAGAACAAATGGGAGAAACCACGAGAAAGGAAAAACATAAAAAGCAAAAAAAGAAAGCGAATAGTATGCTTTAACCTGCATTCAAACTCCAATGTCCTTTCTCTGGATGTGGATGGCATTTTCCATTGTGAGTAAGAACAGAACTATTCAAAAGAATCTTTTGGTAATGTATTCAATCAATCTCTGATTCATCTAGTTGGAAAGTCACTATTTTTGTCTCAGTTTTGTAGAGTGCACCTGAGCATAAACCAGATTATTAGAATGTATGCCATTCCTTTGTCCTTGTCACTATACTTGTCATCAACATCATTTGTGTAAAATCCTTGTGCTAAGATACTGGGCATAGGGACACAAACATATGCAAAATATTGACCCAGGGCTCAGTCTAGTTCACCCAAATTACTCTACCTCTCTCTTCATGAGCTACTTTGACTTCCTAAACACTCTTGTCACTCTAGGGACAGACGAGCCAATTCTGTCCAAGCTGTAGGATATCTGATATGTTCCTATATTGGCCTCAAAGATCTCCCAGTCCAAGCTTGTTTCATTAGGGGGATTTCCCTGAGGGGAAAAAGGGTTTGTATTCCTTCAGGAGCCTACTCAAAGCAAAAACGACCCTGTAGAATAAGCATACATACGCCAGCTGTACAGGCCATCTGGCTTTGCAGTAATCATTATGGGATTTGCCAGACCAGAAAGTGTCCAAGGTGTCAACTTACTGCATGTTAACATTTTTGCCAAGAAGAGGGGGGCAAGGAGAAGGGAAGAGACAGTCAATTTGCTATTTATTAGAACTCTGGTTAAAGGTTTAAATTAACTAAGTTTCCTGTCATATATATACCAGTTGTAAAGTTCAAGTGAGAGGCAGCCTGGTATAACAGAAACACATTCACAAGGTCAGGACGACCTGATTTCATGCACTAGATGTGGGATCCTGGACAAATCGCCTGATCACTGAGTCCTCTGAAACAATCCTAAGACTCTTAAATCACACATCATTTATGAATCTGCATTGGTAGAGGGAGTTTCTTCTGAGATGTAGTCTTCCCTCTTCCCAAACCCTCTTTCACTATAAAGTCAAAAATCATTAGCCTAGTATTCAATGCCCTTTACCTATCCTATCTTGCAATCCTTAACTCCCATTGCTTCTTACATAATAAACTCTAGTATTAGGCAAATCTGCTTACTCACTGTTGAATCACTGTCTGCTGAAGTTGTCATAAGCATTTCCATCTCTGTCTTTGCTTTTACCAGTTCTCCTGGCTGAAATACTTTCTTACCCATATATAAGAATCATTCTGACTCTTTAAGATACTGCTTAGGTATCCACCCCTTCCTTTGTGATTTATTCCCTAAACACTCCAGCCCACAGTGAACAGTCAGGGATTGATTATGTACATTACTAAAAGATCCCTTTTCTGAACTCATACAAAACTTACTTGACTCATCACTGATAAAACTTAATCTTCCTTGTAATTACCTTCCTTAATTACCTTTTCATGTTTGCATATCTTTGCTCCCCTTAAGGAAAAGGTGTGTGTGTGTGTGTGTGTGTGTGTGTGTGTGTGTATAAAAATAGCAGTAGAGAAGTGTCTTCAACAAAAATAGGGAATGTTAGAGAAGGAGGCATGTTTAGTGAGAAAGTTAAATGATGAGTTCAATTTTGGTTATTTTTACTTTGAAGTAAGAATAGGTGGAGATGTGTGGCAGGGTTGGATTTAGTTAGGAAAACATAGGCTCAATTAATGTGTCAGACACTTACTAGTTTTGTGGCCATGGGCAAGGCATTTGACTTCTTTGCCATCTGTAAAATGGAAATAATGGAATAATACTTGAAATGCCTACATCATACAATTCTGAGGCTCAAAAAATGCAGAGCATGTCTCAAATTTTGAAATATTATATAAATATCAGATATTATTGCATATAGTAAATATTTAATACATGTTAAAAGTTGAATGATTCAAAGTGATATGTGAATTTAATGTATCTTGAGTTATCCCTTTCTACTCTTTCCTTAATTAGTATATATGTCTTTATAACTCTGTTCTTGTCTTTTCTCTATTTATTCTAATAACCCTGTCAGACCAATCTTTCTTAATCTATTTATGACATTCCTTCGCTCAAAAGTCTTCAGTGGCTCCATTTTGTGTATAGTTCAGTTCAATTCCACAAATACTTATTGAGCGACTGGGATGCATAGGACATTACCTTAAATGATGGAAATCCATGGACTAAAATGAAATAGTTCCCACCATCAGTCATAAAGGGGAGGGTACCTCATGAGTGCAAATTATTATAAAAGATAATAGTGAGAAGGTTAAAAAAGAACACAGAGAACAACTCTAGGAATATATGAGGAATCAGTGAACATTAACAATTAGAGTCTTGGAGGAGAATTCTGAAAGACAGAGATAGGGAGTGAATGAATTCCGGGGATTGGGGACAGGCTGTACAAATATAGGCACGTGGTGCCCTCAACAAGGATTGGGGGAGAAGCAAAATGGCCAGTTTGGATGGAATGGAGAATGTTTGAACAGGAATAATGTGGAGTATTGGAACAATCGGAACCAGATTGTAGATACTTAAGTGCCAAGCTGAGGAGTTACAGGCAGTAAGGAGCAACTGATAGTTTTTGAGCAGAAGAGTAACATGTATGAACCTGTAGCATGGCAGCTGTATGATAGATGGATCGAGGAAAGCAAATACTTGTGTCAGAGAGACCAGAGTCCTACTATAATTACCCAGTCTAAAGGTGATGAAGACTCGAACTAAGGACTTTTAACTGAAAAAACTGAAAGTTTTTGAGCAGAAGAGTAACATTAAAGTACGGGAGGGCTTGAAATATGATACTCTATATGGCAAAGGAGCTAGAATTACAGCCAAATATTACCTACCCAGCAAAACTGAGTATAATCCTTTGGGAGAAAAAATTGATGTTCAGTGAGATAGAGGATTTCAAACATTCTTGATCAAAAGACCAGAGGTGAATAGAAAATTTGACTTTCAAATACAAGATTCAAGAAAAGCATGAAAAGGTAAACAGGAAAGGAACATAATCAGGTTAAACTGTTTACCTTCCTACATGGGAAGATGATATTTGTAACTTATAAGACCTTTATCATTATTAGAAGTTATAGTTAGAATGAGTACATATAGAAAGAGGGCACAGGTGTGACTTGAATATGAAGAGATGGTATCTAAAAATAAAATTAAGAGGTGAGAGAGGAATGGACTGGGAGAAGGAGAAAGGGAGAGATAGAATGGGGTGAATTATCTCATATAAAAGAGGTAAGAAAAAGCTTTTACAGTGAAGGGGAAGAGGAGGGAGGAAAGGGGGAGTGAGTGAACCTTACTCTCATCAGAACGAGCTCAAAGAGGAAAGAACATATACACTCAGTTGGGTATAGAAATCTATCTTATTTACCCTACAGGGAAGTAGGAGGATAAGGGAATAAGAGAAAGGGGTGATGGTGACAGAAGGGAGGGAAGATTGGGAAAGGGGTAGTCAGAAGCAACACACTTTTGAGGAGGAACAGGGTGAAAGGAGAGAGCAAATAGAATAAACAGGGGGGAATAAAATGGAAAGAAATATAGTTAGCAATAGTAACTGTGAAAAAAAATTTGAAATAAGTTTCTCTAATAAAGGCCTCATTTCCCAAACATATAGAAAAATGAGTCAGATTTATAAAAATAAGAGCCATTCCCCAACTGATAAATGATCAAAAATACAGTTTTCACATGAGGTAATCTTATCCAAAGCCATATGAAAAAAAATACCCTCACTATAGATTGAAGAAATGCAAATTAAAACAATTCTGGGGTACTGCCTATTAGATTGGCTAATAAAACAGAAAAGATAAATGACAAATCTTGGAGGGGATGTGAGTAAAATGAGACCTTAAAGCACTAATGGTGGAGTTGTGAACTGATTCAACCATTCTGTAGAGCAGTTTGGAACTATGCCCAGAGGACTATAAAACCATGCATACCCTTTGATCTAGCAATACCACTACTAGGTCTATATCCAAAAAGAGATAAAAAAAAAAAAAAAAAGGAAAAGGACCTATATGTACAAAAATATTTATAGCCGCTCATTTCTGGAGGCAAAAAATTGAAAATTGAGGGGATACCCATCAATTGGGGAATGGTTGAACAAGTAGTGGCCTGTGATTGTGATGGAATACTATTGCACTGTAAGAAATGTTGAGCAGGATGCTCTCAGAAAAACCTGGAAAGATTTGCCTGGGCTGATGCAAAGTGGAATGTACTGTGTACAAAGTAACAGTAATATTGTGAGCTGATCAGCTGTGAATGACTTAGCTATTCTCAGAAATATAGTGATCCAAGACAGCTCTGAAGGATTTATGATAAAAAAAAAATGCTGTCCATCCACAGAGAAAGAAATGATGGTGTCTGAATACAAATTGAAGCATATTTCTTTTAATTTTATTTTTCTTGAGTGTTTTCTGTCTATGTTTTCTTTCACAATATGACTATTGTGGAAATGTTTTCCATAATAAAAACAAAAAACAAATGATTCTCAAACTATCTGCCCATAATATCACTCCATATGGAAGTTCAATTCCACATCTCTAACTGCTTGCTAGACATTTCTATATGGTAGTCTTCTCAAACTCAACATGACCCAAACTGGGTTCATTTTTCTCTGCTTAATCTGACCTTTCTCCAAACCTCCCTATCTCTGTTCAAAATATTGCCATCCACCCACTCACACAGCTAGTAAGTGTTAAATATCAAAGGCCCAATTTGAACTCAGGTCCTCCTGACTCCAGAGTCGGTGCTCTATTCACTTCGTCACCTAGCTGCCCCTATTCCCAGTCTTTTTACACCTTACTCTCTGCCCACATACTCTATAATGCAGTGACACTGAACTCATTGTTATTCTTCACACAGGATACTCCATCTCCAGACTCAGGACCTGTTCACTGGCTGTTCCCCCTGTCTGGAATATTCTTCCTTCTCATTTCCATGCCCTGGTTTTCATCGTATCCTATGTAAAATTCCATCTTCAATAACCTGCCTTTCTTGATTCCTCCTTAGTGTCTTCCCACTCTGGATTATCTCCAGTTTGTCCCTTGTGTATTTTGTTTGTGTTGGACATAATTGTTTGCATGCTATCTCCTCTATTAGACTGTAAGTTCTGTGAGTGCAAAAATTGTCTCTGACTTTTCTTTGTATCCCCAGCACTTAACATAGTGCCTAACACAGAGTAGGCACTTAATAAACACCCAAATCATTTGTAATTTACAGCCTTAGAGAGTTACCTAGGGCACTGAGAGAGAGAATGACTTGTCTGGGACACATCTAACTTGTATCCCAGACAGTAACTGAGTCTTCCTAACCCCAAGGTCTGCCCTATGCCTTATACCTTTCATTGTCATTCATTCTCTTTGTCTCTCTCTCTGTGCTCTGTGTGTGTGTGTGTGTGTGTGTGTGTGTCTCTCTCTCTCTCTCTCCCTTTCCCCCTACACACACACACACACACACACACACAGAGTCTCACCCACAATGTTATACAAATACGTACATACATAGAGACACACATAGAGAGGAAAGAAAAAGCTCAGTGTCTTTGTAATAGTAATTGATGGAGTCCTTGAGGGATAGGTGCTAGCCAGGGCTCTGTTACTTCTTTATTAAATCTTGAATATTTGAATTTTGACTCA
>CM053590.1:152295369-152311406 GCA_028646515.1 Pseudochirops corinnae | reverse complement strand
ACACACACACACACACACACACACACAGAGTCTCACCCACAATGTTATACAAATACGTACATACATAGAGACACACATAGAGAGGAAAGAAAAAGCTCAGTGTCTTTGTAATAGTAATTGATGGAGTCCTTGAGGGATAGGTGCTAGCCAGGGCTCTGTTACTTCTTTATTAAATCTTGAATATTTGAATTTTGACTCATGGTCTGCTGCATGGGAAACTAAGGGAGTTGGTGCCAGTGGGAAAAACACTGCAATTAACGAGGTGAGACAGATAGTTAAATCAGTTCCATGTGTGCAGTTTCAGTAAGGTCAAATGAGTATTTTTTGGTATGTTTTTTAAGAAAAAAAGTTTTAGAGATTAGAATAGAAAACTCTATCAGAGTCAATTCAGTCTCCACAAATATTTAAGTACCTATTCTGTGCAAGTCATATAATTCCAGTTTTCCCTAGAATATGATGCTCATTACTTATGTGACCTTACTTCCCTGATCCTCAGTTATCTTGTCTGTAAGGGGAAAGGTATAAGCATTTATTAAGAGCCAACTATGCACCAGGCATTATACTAAACACATTAGAAATATTATCTCATTTAGTCCTCAAAACCCTGCAAGTAGCTGCTGTTATGGTCCCATTTCACAGTTAAGGAAACTGAAGCAGAGAGACCTGTCTAGAGTTACACAGCTAGTGTAACTACACACCTGTTAAGTGACCTGTCCAGAGTTACACAGCTAGTAAGTGTTTGAGTACACATTTGAACTCAGGTTTTCCTGATTCCAGACCCAGTGCTCTATTCACTTCACCACCTAGATGCCTTTTAAAATTTATAATATAATGTAAAATAAAAGAATTGAATTAACTGACCTCTGAGGTCCCTTTTAGCTATAAATCTATGAACCTGTGATATAGTAACCTAAGGGTTTGCCAAAATCTACTCCAGAGTCTATAGGAGACCTGTCAAATTTTAGGAATGTTGCAGCTTTTGAAATATAGTCTTATGTCCAAAAATGTACGTATTTATGTCAATGTCTTCCTTTGACATTCCTATTTAATTATATTTTCCTGAAAATAGTAAACTAGTGCAATGAAAAATAAGGATATAGGCTGGTCTGGCTTCAAACTTTGGAGAAAATATAGCAAACCTAATAAAAATGAAGCTTGTATGCCCCCAAGCCACTCACAGCAGAATTAATAGGGGTTTCTAATATGAACTAAAGTACTTTACTACTGTTATTTCCATGTCAGTTATAAAGCTAACAATTGACACTTTGGGGCCAACAGACTTGTTTTTAGTGCTAAAAGAATATACACATACTCACTGAAAAAATAACTGTGGAACCCCATTTTCCCTGTTCTACTTTAGTGATTCACAGGGCTTGATAAAGCTTAATAGTCTTTCAGGTTCTACAGGTGTAAGTTTTATCACTACTTCACAATTCTAAAGGTACTTGCTAACATTTAGTTTCTGGGAGAAGTCAATTATGGCTCTGTGATCACTTACAGAAAGACCCCTGAAGGGAAAATGCGAATTTTACAATGTGAAGATTTTTTTCAGAAAAATGGTGTTGGGAGAAGATGTAATGTCTCTTGCCTCATAAATTCTGGTGTGAGTTGGTTGATAAGTAAGTGATAGAGGGAGAGCTGATGGGAAAATGATTGATCTGAAAAGATTGGAGACATGGAAGCCAATGAGACCATTGGGTCTAGGTGGGTTTGAGCAAGCTGGGAGAATTGGGTAACGAATCTAGAAGTGGGCTTAAAACTTTATAGAAGCAGAGATTTAGAGTTGACAGAGTCCTGAGAGCTCACTTAATCCAACACCCTCATTTTGCAGATGAAAAATGAAATCCAAAATTTAAATGACATACAAAAGATCACACAAACTGGCAATCTCAAGTCCCTCTGACTTCCAATACAACACACTTTCCCTTTCACAAATGATGACTTGAATGTGTGCATGCAGAGTTTGATTGCAACAAATTTTAGACATGTTTTGTCTAGCCCTATCTCTGTCTGTCTCCTGGCACTAAGCTCTGACTGTCTGAAATCTTGACCTTGCTTCTTGTCAGCCGCATTTAGGATTCTTGTTGCTAATCTTTGACAATGCCTTCTACCTCTGACTACCAATGGACAATTGTTCTCTGTACTTAAACTTTTTTTGCTGGAACTTCCCAGTTGCTAGTAGAAGTTAAGTTTGATCCACACTAAACACACTCCCTAGCCATAATTCTTACCTGACCCTGTGCTGAGCACTGCTAAGAGACTAGGTCATATGGGGCAGTATAGGAAGCCCAGCTAAGTGGAGCTTTTAAGTTATCAAGCCAATAGACAAGAATGATCTTGTTTAAATAATGGGGAATCTTGAAAAATATATTATTTTCTTGGGAAAAAAAGGTTTTAAGGTTATTTAATAATCTTTTATTATTTCTTTGCAAGTAGATTCTCACAATACTACCAATGATATTAGTAAATGCCCTTAATGCAGTTTGTTTATAAGTATTTGTAGTTTTATTCTTAGTACTTATGAATCACTCCTTCTCTCTTTTCCCTCCTTGTCTACCCCTCCCCAACCCTGCTTAGTGCCTTCAGAGTGGAGTTTGGCTCATGGTAGAAATTGGCTGCTAAGCATTCTTTGGCAAGGAACAGTGTCTGTACAGGAAAGAGTTGATCTTGCAAGTCTTTGACTTCTAGAGATCTAGCCAAGTATTTTGAAGAAGTTCCTCCCCCCCGCCCCCCCGCCATCGTCCCCTCCCCCCAGGTGTTGACTTATAATTTGGCTCCAGACCTCATTTAATGTTCTCTTATGGTACAATTTTTAAGGAGATGTTAAACTTGGTACTTTCTTCACCTCTCTGGTAAACTCATCTCAACAAAAACTGCCTAGATCCCTTAGAAGACCTTGGCTTCAGTTTGTACACGTCATTATACTGTTCCCCCCTACCCCTGAGTTTATTTATTTTTAGTTTTCAGCATTCATTTCTACAAGATTTTGAGTTCCAAATTTTCTCCTCATCTCTCCCCTACCTCCCCATCCCAAGATGGCAAGCATACTGATTACTCCTTCCCTGGGTCTGCCCTCTCTTCTATCACCCCCATCCTCTCCATCCTTTACCCTCTTCCACCATACTTTCTTGTAGGGTAAGATGGATTTCTCTATCCCATTGCCTGTATATCTTATTTCCCAGTTGCATGTAAAAACAATTTTTTAACATGTGTTTTTAAAACTTTGAATTCCAGAATCTCTCCCTTCTTCCCCCTTACACACCCTCATTGAGAAGACAAGCAATTCAGTATAGGTTACACATGTGTAGTTATGCAAAACATTTAAATAGTAGTTATATTGTGAAAAACTAACTATATTTCACTCTATGCTATCCTGCCCCTCATTTATTCTGTTCTTTTCTTTGGCCCTGTCCCTTTTCAAAAGTGTTTGCTTCTGATTATCCCCTCCCCCAATCTGCCCTCTCTTCTGTCATCTCCCCTCTTTCCTGTAGGGTAAGATGCTTAATTGAATGTGTATGTTATTCCCTCCGATTCATTCCTTTTCACCCCCCTGCTCTTTCCCTCTGTTGTAATTGCTTTCCCTTGCCTCTTTTATGTGAGAAAATTTACCCTGTTCTATCTCTTACTTTCTCCTTCTCCCAATATATTCCTCTCTCACCTCTTAATTTTATTTTTTAGATATCATCCCTTCCTATTCAATTCACCCTGGGCCCTGTGTGTGTGTGTGTGTGTATGTATGTATATATACATATATATACACATATACATACATTCATCCTTCCATCCATATATGCATGTATTTATACATATATATGTATGTATGTATGTATGTATACACACATATTCCTTTCAACTATCTCAATAATGAGAAAAGTCTCATGAGTTACAAATACTATCTTTCTGCACAGGAGTGTAAACAGTTCAGTTTTGATTAGTTCCTTATGATTTCTGTTTCCTGTTTACCTTTTCATACTTCTCTTGATTCTTGTATTTGAAAGTCAAATTTTCTGTTCAGCTCTAGTCTCTTCATCAAGAATGCTTGAAAGTCCTCTATTTCATTGAACATCCATTTTTTTTCCTTGAAGTATTATACTCAGTTGTACTGGGTAGATGATTCTTGGTTTAAATCCTAGCTCCTTTGACCTCTGGAATATTATCTTCCCAGCTCTTCAGTCCCTTAATGTAGAAACTGCTAGATCTTGTGTTATTCTGATTGTGTTTCTCCAATACTCAAATTGTTTTTTCCTGACTGCATGTAATATTATCTCCTTGACCTGGGAACTCTGGAATTTGGCTATAAAATTCCTAGGAGTTTTCTTTTTGGGATGTTTTTCAAGAAGTGATCAGTGGATTCTTTCAATTTTTATTTTACCCTCTGACTCTAAAATATCAGGGCAGTTTTCCTTGCTACTTTCTTGAAGGATGACTTCTAGGTTCTTTCTTTGATCATGGCTTTCAGGTAGTGCAATAATTTTAAAATTATCTCTCCTGGATCTTTTTTCCAGGTCAGCTGTTTTTCTGATGAGATATTTCACATTGTCTTCTATTTTTTCATTCTTTTGGATCTGTTTTATAATATCTTGATTTCTTATAGAGTCATTGGGTTCCATTTGCTCCATTCTAATTTTGAAGGAATTATTTTCTTCAGTGAGCTTTTGGATCTTCTTTTCCGTTTGACCAAATCTGCTTTTTAAGGCATTCCTCATTCACTTTTTGGACCTTTTTTGCCATTTGAGTTAGTCTGTTTTTTAAGGTGTTATTTTCTTTGTTCTTTTTGAGGGGGTCTCTTTTAGCAAATTGTTGACTCATTTTTCATGATTTTTTTACATCACTCTCATTTCTCTTCCCAATTTTTCCTCTGCTTCTTTTACTTGATTTTCAAAATCCTTTTTGAACTCCTCCATGGTCTGAGACCCGTTCATATTTTTCTTGAAGGCTTTTGTTACATGAGTTTTTACTTTGTTGTCTTCTTCTGGTTGTATGATTTGTTCTTCTTTGTCACCAAAGAAAGATTCTATAGTCTGATTTTTTTCCCCTCTTTTTGCTCGTTTTCCCAGCCCAGTTATTTGACTTTTGAGCTCTTTGCCAAAGTAGGACTCTGCTTCCAGAGTAGAGAGTGCTCTGTCCTAAATTTCTGAGGTTTTGTGCAGCTGTTGTCAGAGTTACTTCTAGGCACCTGTATATTTTCTGTTCTAATGTGATATGATCAAAGGAGAGGTGTTTACTCCTTTTTCAGTCTGTGAATGACCACAGGCACTCTTTTCTGCCTCAGAACTATGAGGAGGACTCTCCACAGCTGCTACAAGTTCTCTCATGCTTGTGTTGCTTCCCATGCCATGACCACCACCCAAGGCTGCAACTCAAATCCAAGCAAGGCAAAGCAAGAGAATTCTGCCTCAGTGCCAGCAAAGAGATCCCTGCAATTACCTTGTGATGAGTTGCTTGATTGCTGCCTGCTCCCCTCCAGGGCCTGGAGCTCTGGACACAACCGCTATTACTGCTGCTGCTCCCGCTGCTGCCACTTCTGCCACCCTGGGGCTAGGGCCAGACTGCTGTCTTCTCTCACCCAGATCCAACAGAGTTTCCCTACTGACTTTTTACAGTCTTTGGCATTTGTGGGTTGAGGAGTCTGGAAACTGCCAAAGTTGCCAGTGATTTAGTCTCCAGGGACTTGCTCTGGCCTGGTCTTTGCTAGCCTGGCCTTTGTGGAACTGTGCTCTGCTCCCAGCCTGGTCAGATAGACCCTTCTTGTCAGCCTGCCTGACTGTCTTCAGCTAGAGATGTGTTTCACTCTGTCATTTCATGGGTTCTGTAGCTCTAAAATTTGTTTAGAGTCATTTCTTGCAGGTATTTGGAGGTGATTGGGGGACAAGCTCAAGCAAGTTCCTGTTTTTATTCTTCTGTCTTGGCTCCACCCCCCCCCCAATTATACTATTTTTACCATCACTTTTTTTGTTTCTTTAAAGAAGCTCACATTAACCTCTTGTTGAAGATTAATTGTCCCATCCTTATTTTTCGTATTTATCCTTTGTCTTCAGAGAGTGTTTAATTTGGCTCCTTCCACTGGTTTCCTCACCTGAGCTGTCTGATGCCCTGAGAGGACTCCATCCTTAAGATGAACCCCTCAGGATGCTAATAACATCCCTGACCTCATTACTCAATGATTAACAAACTCTTACCTGGTCATTTCCTCTCTATTCCAGTTATTCTGAACCAACCCCCCACCAACTGCAATTCAGACTCCTCTCTTCTCTACTTCTTACTTGTTATTGTCATCCATCAACTCCCTTCTCCCTCCCTTCCATCAGTGTCCTGCTCTACAGCTATTGCTTTTTCCATTGTGTTCTCTGGAATGCTTGCTCCATAGATAACAAACTTGCTTTCATCTTAAATCTTCCCCCCCACCACACTTCTCCATCTTCTGACCTGGATCCTTGTGATAACACAGCCTCTCTGACCACCCTTTCCAGCACTAGTTGCACTTTGACTCTTTCCTCCAAGTCTTCCCCCTCCCACCATCACTTGGTAACCTAACCTCTTTTGAAGTTCACTCAATCCATAATTACTATTCAATCAAAATTCTATTATCTGTTATCTACCAACTTCCAGGATATTTCTCCTCCTCCTCCCCTCTTCCTCCTTCTTTTTTATGAATTCAGTAACTGAATCACAATCTTTCTTTCCTCTCTGACTTTTGCCCTCATACTAGAGTTCTTGAATACGTATTGATGCTTCCTTAAACACCTGAACTTCCTAGTTCCTTAATTTGCTTATTGGCCATGACCTACTCCTCCATTCCACCTCAGCTACACACAGAGATGATCATACCCTTGATCTTGACATCACCAACTAATTCACCACTTCCATATTCATGAGCTCTGAAATGTCCTTATCTGATTACAATCTATTCTCATTCTACCTCTTCCTCTGCTTTGCAACACTAAACCTTGTGGTGTCTTCTTTCACAACCTTTGCACCAATTACCCTGCAAAGCTGTGACCTTGAATTACTCCTACCGTTTACTACCTTCACTCTACTCATATGCTGGTAAAGAAAACTGGAGAAAATTCTTCAAGGATATGGACTGGATCCACTACAGATTTACGTTGAATAGTTTCAACTTTTCCTTCACCTCAGCAAGGCAATCCTTGTTTCCTTAATTGACTCACACTCCTTACTTCTCATAGTAGTTTTTTCCAAAACTTTTCATTCCTTTTCAAATATCCTAAAATACCTCCCCCAGGGCCCTTTGACTTGATAACTTCATTTCATATTTCACTGAAAACACTGACTCCATTCTGTAAGAGTTCTTTCTTCTCATTTCACATCACCAAGGTGCCTTCTGAAATTATTCTTATCTCATTCCATGTCACATGGCCCTTCTCTTTTTCAGGGCATACTCCTCTGTGTGCACAAATGATCCAATTCCACCCCTTTTTCTCTAGCAAATTGCCCCCTCTATCATCTCCACTCTCTCACTTGTCTTCAGTCTTTCCCTGTCTACTGGCTACAAACATGATCATGACTCTTCCTTATTCAAAAATCCTTCTCTTGATCCACACATTCCCATTAGCTGTTGCCCCATATCCCTTCTCCCTTTTTTTGGCTAATCTTTTTCTTTTCATTTTTTTAGAGGCAGTTGAGGTTAAGCGACTTGCCCAGGGTCACATAGCTAGTAAGTGTCTGAGACTGGATTTGAACTCAGTTCCTTCTGATTCCAGGACCAGTGTTATATCCACTGCACTACATTGGCTAACCTTTTTGGGAAAGTCATCCACAATTAATGCTTTCACTTCTTTCCTGTCACTATTTTCTTAACACTATAGTCTGACTTTATCATTCAACAAAAACCGCTCACTCCGAAGTTGCCAATGATCTGTCTATTAATTGCCAAATATAATGGCCTTTTCTCAATTCTCATCCTTCTTGTTCTCTCTGCAGCCTTTGATAATGTCAATCACCCTCTTCTCCTTGATATTCTCTTCTCCAGAATTTAATGAAATTCCTGTCTCCTTTTTTTCCTATGTCGAACTGGTCCTTCGCAGTTTTCTTTGCTGGATTTTTCTTCAGACCATACCTGTTAAGCATAGGTATCCCCCAGAGGTCTGTGCTGGTTCATCTTCTCTTCCTTTATAATATTTTCCTGAGTTATCTTATCAATTTCCATGGATGAAATTATCATCTCTCTGCTGATGATTCTCAAATTTGCTTATCTAAACCTAATCCTCCAGATTTATATCTTCAGCTACTTAGTGAACATCTACTTACACTTAACATTTCCCAACCAAACTCATCTTTCCCACCCTAAATGCTCCCCTCTTCCTAACTTCCTATCACTCTTATGCTATTTCTTCCTACTCAAAATGAATGACTTCTTGTAAGCAGTACCAGATCTTAAACTATATTATAAGGCAGTAATTATCAGAAATATCTGGTACTGTTTAAGAAGTAAAAATGTAGATCAGTGGAATAAAGGAGACATACAATTTACAACAGCAAATAAACATAATCACCTTATATTTGACAAGTGCAAAAACTTAAGATTTGGGTTAGGAATTCATTATTTGGTAAAAATTGTTTGGAAAACTGGAAAACGGTATGGCAGATACTGAACATACACCAATGTCTTACACTATTTACCAAGATAAGGTCAGAATGGATACATGACCTAGATATAAAGAGAGAGATTACAAGAAAATTAGAAGAATGTGGAACATATTACTTAGCATACTTACAGATAGGTGAACAATTTGTGAATAAACAAGAGATAGAGGGCAAAGTTAGGTGTAAAATGAATAGTATTCATTACATTAAACTAAAAAGGTTTTGTACAAATAAATGTAACCAAGATCAGAAGAAAATGAGAAAATCAGGAAAAATTTTTATAGACAGTTTCTGAAATATAAGTCTGATATTTCAAATGTATAAAAAACATTGGTAAATCTATAAGAATACAAGTTATTCCCCAATTGACAAATGGTCAAAGGATATGAACAGGCAGTTTTCCAATGAAGAAATCTAAACAATTTATTGTCGTATGAAAAAAAGCTCTAAATCATTATAGATTAGAGAAATGCAAATTAAAACAAACTTGAGATATCAATTTACACCTACCAGATTGGCTAAAATAATAGAAAGGGAAAGTGACAAATGTTGGAGGGGATATAGAAAAATTGGGATGCCACTTCATTGTTGGTGGAATTGTGAATTGATCCAATCATTTTGGAGAGCAATCTGGAATTATGCCCAAAGAGTTATTAAATTACTTATATCCTTTGATGCAGTAATATCACTACTAGGTCTCTTTCCAAAGGTGATTAGGGAAAAAGATAAAGAATCTGTGTGTTCTAAAATGTTTATAACTGTTGTATTTGTGCTGACAAAGAACTAGACATTTCAGGCGTGCCCATCAATTGGAGAATGGCTGAACAAGTTGTGGTATATGATTGTGATGGAATACTACTGTGCCATAAGAACTGGTGAGCTCAGTGATCTTAGAAAAACATGGGAAGACTTGCGTGAGATGATGAAGAGCTAAATGAGCAGAACGAAGAGAACATTGTATACAGTAACAGCAATATTGTCTTAAAGACAACTTTGAGTGAGTAAATTATTTTGACTACTATAAATACCTAAATTAACTATAAAGGACATATGGGGAAAGATACTACCTGCATCCAGAGAAAGAACTGATCAATAGAAGCATACATACGTGTGTGTGTGTGTGTGTGTGTGTGTGTGTGTGTCTCTAATGGTAGCCACCTCTAGGGTGGGAGTAGGAGAAAGGAAGAAGAAAAGGTAAAAAAAGAAATTTACATGATAGCTTTATTATATATTTAAAGGGAAAAGCAAGTTTTAGTAAGTAATTTGCAGTTTCATGTGTAATCTTCCATTTTATTATACTCTTATGGAAATGCTTGTCTTATTCCATAAATCAAAAATAAATAGAAAATTAAAAAAGAAAAACAATGACGTCTTTTATTCTCATCTCCATATCCCTTTAATTATCAAGGTCTATTGATTTCCTCTCATTTATACCCTTCCCCCTCTACTCTGACACTGCCACTACGCTGGTGCAAACCATCACTTCTCACTCCTGAACTATTGCAATAGCTTGCTGCTTGGTCTTTCTGCCTCAAGCATCTCCTTATTCCAATCTAATGTACATTCATCTGTCAAGTTCATCTTATTAAATATTCAGTAAACTCCAGTGGCTCTCTGTCACCCTCAGGATCAAATGTAAAACTCTGTTTGGTGTTCAAAGCCCTTCATAACTTGACCTCCCCCTACCTTTCCAGTTCTCTTATTCCTTTTCTCTCTCTCCTCCTTTCTTACACAAATTCTGTGATCCAGTGACACTGACCTCCTTGCTATTATTCACACAAGATACTCTTATCTCCTGACATTCTTTTGAATTCAGGTCTTTCTTACACCATTTCTAGTACTATATCCACTAAACTCTCATGCTTTTCCCTACATCACACTAGAGAGATCTTCTAGTCTAAACTTTTCATTTTATACATGAGGCCTATAGAGATTAAATGCTTTGCCTGAGGAAAATAGTGGGGCTGGCATTTGAACTTTGATCCTGTGATTCCTAGGCAGCATTCCTTCAGTTCTGCCATAGAAACTATATCTTCCTTGATGCATACCAATACCACATTTGAGTTGTTTGCCTTTTTTTTTTTTTTGGCTATTATAGTACACTGATAACTTCTTTTATGCTTATTATTCAGTAAAACTTCTAGATCTACACCTAGTCAAGTTCTCCATATGGCTCTTATGAAGTCAATTTCTTAAATCCAACTATAAGACTTTACATTCACTCTTACCAAATTTAATCTAATTAAATTAGGGCAAATTGGTTTGTTACTGGTCTCATGCTGTTGTTGCACCATATTGATAAAAAGGCATTGTGAGTCAGTAACTGGTATGAGTGGTGTTTCACAAATAACATGCTGGAAGCGCTAGAGTTTTTGGATCTCTGTCTCTAACAGGTTCACTCTTGGTCTGGTCAGACAGGAAGGAAAGGAAGATAGCTTTGGAGGGGTTAATGATATTACTTTATTCTATAGTCTAGTCTTCTCAAAAGGGTTGCTGATAATGGGAGCACCAATTCCTACAGCATTCCCTAATCCCCCTTCTCACAGGGGCCAGAGAGAATATAGTTGGATCCACAGCTCCTATGGGATCCCCTAAGCCTCAGTGGGGGTTGGTTGAGGCAAACACAGATTCTCTCCCATCCCCCAAACCTTGATGGAGGTCAGTCAGGGTACACACAGCATTACATTGTCATATTCCCCTATGTGTTCCCACTCACTGACCAGTGCCCGCTTGCTTTATAGGGCAACTTAAGCAATATCATCATTCAGCACAAGTGTAATAAGCATCACATTATGTCACCCCTATGCAACCATGTGGAGTTATTTAGAAGTCATAGGCCTGAGAAGTATTATCTAACTCTTGGAAACTAAAGATTGTCTTAGCACCCATAGTGCAACTATGGTGGAGATACTTAGAAGTCATAGGCCTGGGAAATATTATCTAACACCTGGAAACTAAAGATTGTCTTGGCCATGGAGCCCAGGAAACTAAATTCTAAAAAGGATAGCAAAATTCTCCTTACTTACAAGTGGCAATAATTCATATTTGTGACATGACTACACTTTTACATAAAGGTAGCAATATAACTTCTGTGATCCTCTACTTTTTACCAGTTTCCTAATGTCTTTGAATCAAATTTAGTACAGTAGTGATGTCTTGTTGGCAGAATGCTTTTGAAAAAAAGACTTTTTAGTATATAATAGAAATTATGCTATAAAGTCTGAAACATGTTTCATGGAGATGAGCAGTCACAGGGAAAATTGAGCTTACCTCTGATACCTCACAACCAAATTAAGTAGATCTATGTAAAATCCTTTGACATATTGCTATAAGGCTTTTTAATGAAAATGTTACCATATGTTGCAAGAATTAAAGAAAATGTTTTGGGGCAGCTAGGTGGTGCAGTGAATAGAACACTGGCCCTGGAGTCAGGAGGACCTGAGTTCAAATCCGGACTCAGACACGTGACACAAAAGAACTAGCTGTGTGACCTTGGGCAAGTCACTTAACCCCAATTGCCCTCCAAAAAGAAAAAAAAAAGAAAATGTTTTCAAGTAATGACCAAGTAATGTGGCTTAAGAGTGGACTTTGATAGTGGATGATAGTATATTGACCACTGTTGTGGAC
Source organism: Pseudochirops corinnae (assembly GCA_028646515.1). Taxonomy (NCBI): domain Eukaryota; kingdom Metazoa; phylum Chordata; class Mammalia; order Diprotodontia; family Pseudocheiridae; genus Pseudochirops; species Pseudochirops corinnae. The sequence goes on along the minus strand of CM053590.1, from coordinate 152,299,175 downwards.
CTTCAGAGAAGTTTTGGGTCCTTCCAGAGTACTACTTGAACAAAGGGTGAGCCCTAGGGTAAGGGAAGCATATGACTACATTATCAGAGTACATGGGAAACTTTTCTGATGTGGGCATATGTTTGGGGATTTCTTTCAGAAAGTCGCCCTCTGAGAACACAGCTAGAGAATCTAATTATTTTTACATTTCCGTTCACTCTGGGTGTCTCATGTTCTGTGACAGTGCCTAGTATCTCTCTATTGGCTAGGGTTCAGCCTTCCAGTATTGGTCTCATTCAGAGGTGGGGAACCTGCAACCTGGAGGCCACATGTGGCCCTCTAGGTCCTCAAGTGCAGCCCTTTCACTGAATTCAATTCCACCCCTGATCTAGTCTGTGTTGAGTGATAGGCTTTCCGTGAGAGAACCTAGGGTTGTATGTCTGGTGCCCCGTGCAAGACTCCACTCCTTTAAACTAAGGAGTGCTCTGAGAGTCCAAGATGGACCATCAGTGAATAAATTGTGTCTGTTGTAACATATTTGTTCTTAATCTACTTGCCTGTTTATTTAATTGAAAATTACCTTCTTCATTTTGCTGAGAACACATTTTAAAGACGTAAGAAGTTTTACCACCTTTGGTGTAAGTTTTTTTCATCTTTTTTTTTTTTTAAGAGGGGGAAAGGCAGGACATTTGGGGTTAAGTGACTTGCCCAAGATCACACAGCTAGTAAGTGGTAAGTGTCTGAGGCCAGATTTGAACTCAGGTACTCCTGACTCCAGGACTGGTGCTCTATTCACTGCGCCACCTAGGTGCCCCTAGCATGCCCCTTATGGCTTCTTAATGTCTGGTTAAAGGATATTAGCCTGGACAAACACATATACATTCATTAGTTTATAGGAGGTTTCTTAGGGAAATGAATACACTCTTAACTTTGTTTAAATAGGAACTAGAGAACTAATATGCTGATTATTACTACTAAGTAGATATTAACATATAAATCCTGACTGCTTCTGAAATCTTAAATTGTTTCTGTAAACATTAATGCATTAGTCCTAGCTACTGTGAAACGGTGCTAATTTCAGCAGATAATTGGTGTTGTATGCGATTAAAAAATAAGTTTGTACACCATCAGAATAAATGAGATTAGATAAAGCATTTTTTAAGTTTTCTCTTTATCAGGTAAGCACTGGGAATAAAAATATAGGCAAAAAGAAAAACAATCCTTGCTGTCGAGGAGATTACATTCGGGGGGGGGAGAGGATATCACATACGAAGAAAGTGAAAAATTGTGGGGAGCAGAGGAAAGAGAAAGAGGGTTTAGGTAGAAAGGTGGTCCAGAGTGTCGGTGGCTGAGAGGGTTAGAAGTGAGAATAGGTAGTGTGGATTCATCCTCAAAAGCAGGTTCTGAAGAAGAATTCACCAATCAGAGGATTTTTTTTTTCCCATCCTCTGATCTAGCTGTGTTAGTAATTTGGATTTTTAATTGCATAAATTGCCCAGAAACTAAGTTGCATTTGAATCATAAAGACTCTTAAACCTCTATAGACTTTATAGGAGTAATAATGCATTGAAGGATTGAGTAGCTTCATGAAGTTACTGATGTAGACTCCTGCACCCTAAGCTGTACATTGAGAATATGCAACACCTACAATACGCACACAGAAATTGCATTTTCTTCCATAAATCGCAAAGACCATTGCAATTCACCTATATGAGTTGCTTCTAGCATTTTCTTTTTACTTGATTCACTAAGGTGTGTGAATGAATGTGTGTGTATGGACACCTGGAGACACACATTTTTTTCTGCCTCTTATATGGAAAAATGAAAAATAATTAACATTTAAGAATAAGATGAATGAGATTTGCCTTTCTGACTGGTCACATCTCTTATTTCTATGACCAAAGAAAATGTTCACCTTTAAAAGAATTTCCATGCTTATTTCCTCTGAATGCCTTTCCTTTTTGTAGTGACACTGGTATTGTCTTCATGGATAAGCTCTATCACAACTGTTCAGAAGTTTTAAAGTTAAATTGTTCGGCAAAAGACTGTGGCAGAAGTGGATAGAGAGCTGGCTATAGGACCAAGAAGGCTTAGGTTTAGGATCTTCTTGGCACTATGTTCATGGGCAAATTACTTAACCTTTCATTGCTCTAGGCCAGAGATATCAAAGTCAAGGCCCTCGAGCAGTCTGTAAAACTCCCACTCTGACAAAGCTCCCAGAAAAACTCCCTAATGCCACTGAACCAGATTAAAATGTAATTGGGAAATATTTAGGAAAATAAGTAAAAATACCATATAACATACAATGTTAATTTTTGGTTTCCTAAGTCAGTATGTGGCCTGCAAGGATCTGTTGCTATGTGTTTGACACCACAGCTCTAGGCAATTAAGTCTCTAAATTGGAAAGAAGAGACCAGTCTGCATTAGTAGAGTTTCCTTACCCAGGAGTTTTCTATACCAGGACAATCACAATATCATTATGGATGAGAAATAGATATAAATGAAAAGCAAAATGAAGGGGAAAGAATCTCTGAGCAGTACTGGAATCTGAATTCCATTTTCCAATGGCATTTTGCCATTCTGAATTTAAAATCAGCCAGGCTGAGGGCAGCTAGGTGGCACAATGGATAGAGTACTGACCCAGGAGTCTGGCTGGTCCAAGTTCAAATGTGGCCTCAGACACTTAACTAGCTCTACGACCCTGGGAAAGTCACTTAACCCTGTCTCCAAAAAACCAAAAAACCAGCCAAGTTGGTTTAGAAAAACAGCAGCAACAAAATTTATGTTCTCATTTTGTATCCCAGTTCCTGGGTTAATAAATGCTTGGTGAAATTGATGAAAGAACCTTCTCAGATAAGAGGGGAGGGCATTCTTAATTTTTTTAATTTCTGCCTCACTGTTTTTGCTGAACTGTTTAATTAATGCAAATAGAGGATGTCCTTAGAAAGTAAATGAACTATTTACCATCTATCAGAGACTAAAACTAATGATGTTTAAAAAAAACCACAATATTTTTAGCAAAAGTTGAACATTAATTTTTATACCTGTTCTTTCTTCCCTACTCTCTCCTAGACAATTTTTACTTTATCTCTCACCTCCCTATTTCCTGACACAAACTTTAGGATTGTATAGTAGATACAGGGTGAAAACAAGTTGGCAGAAAGAAGAATAACACCTTTTTTTAAGAACATGGGTTGGTTTGTAACTTTCAAGTGATCCCAGCAGTACCAGAGAGAGCAGTTGTCCTATGGTTTTTCTCTAAATGAAATTTTGCCACCTCCTTGCCTTGCCTTTCATTATTCTGAGTTTCTAAGTTTCCTTAATAGCTTCTTTTAAAATATTTAGTGCTCTGATAGAGGATGTAGTTAATAATAATAATAATAATAGTTGCATATATATATATAGATATATTTTTAACATTTCATTATAGAACTTTAGATTCTAGATTCTTTCTCTTCCTCCCTCATCACCCACCCCCACTGGAAAGACAAGCAATCAAATACAGGCTGAACATGTGAAATTTTGCAGAACCTCTCCATAGTGAGCACACTGTGAGAGTCTGATTACATGTCCCTTCTTCCTATCCTGCCCCCCCAACCACTCTCCACCCTGTCCCTGTCCCTCTACAGAAATATGAACATTTATCAGCCCTCCCCCCCACCCTGCCCTCCCCTCCGTCATCCTACCTCTCATCCCCCTTCCCCCTACTCTTCTATGTGGCAAGATGCCCAGTTTAGATTTTATATCATTCCTTCCTTAAGCCAAATTCCATGAGAGTAAGGTTGACTCTTTCCCTTTTGCCTTCCTGTTCTCCCCCTCTATTGTAA
>CM053590.1:152230268-152294869 GCA_028646515.1 Pseudochirops corinnae | reverse complement strand
CTAGCTTTAAGGCATTCTTCATGTTTATTGGAAGTCCCTGGTGGGGGCGCTCTGGCTACACTCTCCTCCTCCCTCTCTCTGCCATGATCCTTCTTTTTCCCCAAAGAAGGAATCTAGGGTTTGGTTGCTGTTCTTACTTTGTTTCTTATGCTTATTCTTACTCATGATTGGTCAGTCCGTGATTTTTTTTTTTAAATCTCTGTGGGGCTCTGCTTCCAGAAGGGAAAGCTCTGTCCCAAATTGCTGGGGTCCTCCCGGCTACCGTAGCCCTCAGGAAGGTGCTGGGTCCCTTTCCTACTTACTTCCGGGTCACTAGATAATTAAAACTCACAGAACCAAGGCCCAAGACCGCGATCTGGATCCAGGCCACTCAATGTGAGAGCACTTGGCCTCTGAACGATCGCTTAGTCCCCCTGTTGTCTGCAGGCTGAGGGCACGGAAGCTGCAATGGCGGAGGCGGATGCAAAACTCTGCCTTTCGCTTTCCAGCCCTGGAGGCCTTTCGGCCGGATCGCTTTTCTCCCCCGATTTCGCAAGTCTCACTGACCTAGTTCTGAACACTGCTGCAGCTGCCACTAATCCGCTCACCAGAGGCTCCTTGGCTCCTCCCATCCAGCCACCCTTGGGGCTCAGCCAGGGCTACAGGCCAGGCTGGTTTTTGTTCACAGTGCTGATATGGTTCCTCGTAGCTGAGCTGACTTTAGTGGAAAGTATATTTGTGTGCGTTTTGGAGTTCTAGGATTAGTTTAGAGTCATATTTTATGGGTATTTTGGGGTGGCTATGTGAAAGCTGCGATATATTGCTACTCCTATGCCGCCATCTTCCATTTGTCAAATCTTATCAATTTTACTTCCTCAGTCAATCTGTCTCAGATCTTTCTCCTTCATTGTCACTCCACAATAACCCTATTCCAGGTCCTCAGGACCTCTCATCTGTACCGTTATAGTAGCTTACCAATTGGTCTGTCTACGTGTAATCTCTTGACCTCTACAAGGCTGCCAAATTGATATTCCTGAAATATATGTCTGACCATGTAATTTCTCTGATCAAGAAGCTGCATTTAATTTTTTAGCTTTTCATAGCATAGCACCAGCCTGTATTTCCAGACTGATCATACTTTATTTTCCCTCTTGTACCCTAAACTCCAAATAAATGGTTTACTTGTTGTTCTTCATAAGTGGTATTCCATCTCCTATATTTGTGTCCTTGCAAAGGCAAATGCCCATGACTGGACTCTTCTCCCTCCTGTAGCACCAGTGCAATATTTATAGTGTCCACGATCACAATAGAGACTATGACTCTTAACTGTTGCATGTCATTCTATCATAAAATATGTCAAACTCTCCAGATAGAGGATAAAGTTGAAGGATTTATTTAGAGACCAGAAAACTGAATCCCCAAACCAATAAGCCAAAGTAGCAAAGATATTCAGAAGCCATAATAACACTGAGAGCCACAGCATCCTTTAGCCTTCCCACAAACCAATACAAGATCAATATTTACTCACAAAACTCTGTATCTCCTTGCCTGAGCTCCTCTGTCCCCAACTGTCTCCACCTGTCTCCAGCTATCTGACTCTCTCTCTACCAGCTGTCCATGGGCTCTGCTTCTCCTCAGCAAACTCCTCCCACCACAGCCTCCATGTGACTACATTCAGCCTATCAGGGGCAGAGTTTACTTCACAGCAGGGGAGGTCTTCAAACTCCTTCTAGGTCTATTAAGAGGCAGGGAAGATCTTCAAATTACCATTCTCATCATACCTCCTTAATTCTACTTCTTGGAACCACTAATTTCCTTAAAGTCAGCTCAAATGCCAGCTCTTTGAAAAAGCCTTTATTGACTCCCTCCCTCCCCCGTTTATTTATTTTACATATAGTCTATATTTGCTTATGTCAACATGTTATATAGTCCCAGTAAAGTGTAAAGTCCTTGATGCCAGAGACCATCACATTTTTTGTATTTTTATTTCTAATATCTAGAACAGTGCCTACAAGATAGTAAATATTAAATAAATGCTTGATTGAAAAAAAAAAAACAGCTAAGGTATCTTTCTTATTTGAGGTAACCAAAATGTGAGAGTCTTCTTCCTGTGCACCCTTCTCATGTCCGTCTATCAGTAAACATTTATTAATTGCTTCCTGTATATCAGGTACTATGTTAAGTGCTAGAGATTCAGAAAAAATGTAAAAGACAGTCCCTACCCTTGAAGAGCTTACAGTCTAATGGAGGAGACCGCATGAACATAACTATGTATAAATAAGCTTTACGTGCAGTAAATTGGAAATCATCAACAGTGAAGGCCCTAGACAATCCCATATGGGGTTGCAACACACAGTTTAAGAAGCACTGAGGGGTCACAAGTAGAAAAAAGTTTAAGATGCCTTGTACTAGACTTAAGATGGATTGAAAAGGCTTTCCAGTACAAGGTGGGTTTTTAACTATAACATTTGCCTTAATGAATTATGGGGATGGTGAATCTGTGCTTTTTTGACGAATCATAAATCTTAATTAGAATGACTACATTGGGCGAGATGCTTTCTAGGATCACTATTCAATGATTAAAAGGGACCTCAAATTATTATAATGTCTGTCTTGGGGAAAAGGAGTGAGATAAGGATTTTTCTAGGTGGTATAGTATATGAAATGTTGGACTTGGGAGTTACGAAGACCGAGGTTCAAATCCTGCTTCAGACTCTTAGTAACTTTGTGACCCTGAGCAAGTCACTTAATCTCTCTGTTTCTCAGTTTCCTTATATGTGAAATAAAGGTGTTGAATATTCTCCAAGATTCGTTGCAGCTCTTAAACTATGGTCCTATGACTGGGATATTCTTCATATCATTTAACTGTAGCTGCCATTTTAGAACAGACTTTGTTTTTTTCCATTGGGATCCCTGGTGTCTCTAAAAGTGATTAGAGGGTATCAGGTTGGTTGGTATGCCCTTTGAAATGAGATCCTGTGAGTAGAATAGCCAAGAAGATCCAGAGTGGAAAGCAATACTTTTCTTATAAATTTTATCACATTCAATTTTCTGTTTAATTTCTTTACCTTAGTTGTAGGCACGGTTGGTTAAATTTAGGAAAGGAACATTTGATATTGTAATGTGTTTAAATATTGTTGACCTGACTAAGTACTTACTGCCTAATGAAAGCTGGGCTCTTTTCACAATGCTGCCTTTTCCTTCAGACTGCCACATATATTTCTACCTTTTATATGTTGGGATGCGTGCCAACACAGCCTTTAGGGCAGTGATGACATATCATCAGTTTGGCTATACTGCGAGTTTTATCATGGTTTTAGCATCTCTTACTATATTGAACGTGTTTTTATCTGTGTTGGTAAATAGCTGTGTATCATTTTTATGGGAACAACGTGACTCCACTGACCTTAAAGCTATGTGGTGTATTTTGATGCAGAATGTACTCTCTTTTCATCCTCTTGGGAAAGGGGAAATCTCCTGGGTTTTGCCATTCAGAAACATTACATTCCTGGCTTTTCCCTGGGGCAGCATGAAGAACTGTCGCTATGTGAGAGGGCAGAAAGATTGCAAAATCATTTGCTATCGGTCTCAGTCATCTGTTTTACATTTCATATCCATAAGAAAATGAATACTGATTGGTTCCATCACTTTCATAGTGGTTGCTATGAAAGCAACCCCTTAAGATATGATTGATTTTCCCTGGGCATTTCCAGTTTCTTCCAAGGGCACATCAGATTCTCAGGTAGCAACTCAGGCATTATTTTATACCATGATGGGTAGGATAGGATGCTTAAGAAGGCCTAGGTTTCCCTTTTCCATTGTCCTTCATTAATATCTCTGTATGCCATTGCTTCACCATTAGCTTTTAGTACATAGTTTATAACCTAGTTTACATATTCAGAGAAAAACATTGGTTCACATTTTCCTCTTTGAAGGAGAAGACGTGTGGTAGAATAGCATCTTGTAAGTTGAAAAGGAAGATAACTCCCTCTCAGTTAATAAGGACATCAGTTTTCTCATTTCAGATATGGGGGAGGTGAGATTAGATGACCTATAATGTATTTCTTCCTGCTTTATACCTGTGATGCTATGATCCCTTGAAATCAAGTTAAAAGATTTTGATATGAAAAAAAGAAAGAAAACAGAGATCTCCTTCAGACTATAAAAGTCATTTTTCTATGCGCAAGGTTATAGTCATTTGTGAATGAAAGAATCCACTCAGGGAATAATTACCTTTCAGTGTGGGAGCATCTGTTGCACACTGCAACCCAACTGTGATTTATAATCTCTGAGAGTTGCCTAAGGTTCCCAGAGAATAAGTGATTTGTCCAGAATCTTGCAGCTAATAAATATCAGAGATGGGATTTGAACCCAGGTTTTTCTGATTCCAAGGCCAGCACTCTACTAGTGTAATGCTCTGCTGTCTCTCTAGAATACATTAGCAATGATCAGATTATTGTAGCACGAAGTCTAATATGAAATATGATAATTGAAGGGAAAATATTTCTGGCAAGCAAGATGGCAATTCTGGAGATTATAGAGAAGATTCCCATCTTACTGAAAACCAGTGAATTTGCAGATACGTACTCTACCATGGGGTGTGGAGGGCAGGGACAACTAACCTGTATTCCAAAGACAAGTTGGTCCAGCAGGTTTCTTCATTCAGTTATGTCTCTGCCATATAAAATTTCTGTCTCTCTAAATTTCACCAGGGACTCTCCTGGTCTTTTTTTTTTATCCATCTGTATCTGCTCAGTTGTTTTAACTATGCAAAAATATTTTGCGATAACTCTTGCCTGCAAATAATGTGAAGTCTTAGCTATACCCTAAAAACTTGAACTTAATTAAATTTCAGTTCAGACAATACAGTAGCTAAGTTATTGTTGTGACTCAGTTGTTTTAGTTGTATCTGACTCTTCATGACCCCATTTGGGGTTTTCTTGGTAGAGATATTGGAGTGGTTTGCCATTTCCATCTCCAGCTCAATTTATAGATGAGGAAACTGAGTCAAATATGGTTAAATGACTTGCCCAGGGTGACACAGCTAGTGAGTATTTGAGGCCAGATTTGAACTGAGGAAAATGAGTCTTCTTGACTTTAGACGTGGATCTACTGGGCTGCCTAGCTGTCCATCAGTAGGTAAATACCTACTATATATAAAACACTATATGCCCAACTTTTGGGGAAATACAAAGTGTAGGTCAAGTACATGTCCTTATCCTTATGGAGCTTATAGTCTAATAGGACAATTAAATGAATTTCACAGATAATAAAACCAACCTTCTATAGGAAGCCTTACCTAACACCTCTTAATTCCATTGTTTTCTGTGTCTTAATTATTTCCTATTTATCTTGTCTATAGCTTCCTTTGTATGTAGGTGTTTGCATGTTGTCTCTCCCATTAGTTTATAAGCAATTTGAGGGCAAGGACTATCTTTTGCTTCTTTTTGTATCCCCAACACTTAGCACGTTGCCCAGAACGTAATAGTTGCTCAATATATTTTTATTGAATTGAATTAAAGATTGTACCTTCTCTGTGTGGATTATAGAGTTGGGGCAAAGATGAAAACGCTTCCTGATCAAGTCCTGTCTTCCTCCAGTTTATGTTTCCACCTGTTGTTAATTTTATAAGCAAGGAATTAATTGCAGCCTCCGATGCCAGACTTGTTATATAAAATACAAGGCTTCCTTTCAAAACTCTACATAGGTGATAGGATTATAGATTTAGAGTTGGAAAAATCCTTAGCAGATACTGTGTTCAATCAACTCATTTTACAGATCAAGAAACTGAGACCCCAGAAAGGTTAAGTGATTTGCTTAGGGTTACATATTGAGTATCTGAAGAAGGACGTGAACCCCCAGGCCTTCCTGACTCCAGAACTAGGGTCACACACATTTATTTAATGTTTACTTTGTTGTTTTCTTCATATTTTAACATTATTTCCAGTGATGATGTAGATGTGTGGCTTCCACAATAAAAATTATGCCTGTAGCCTTTCTGAATCAAATTATCTGTTTTCTATTTTACAAGTCCTTACAGAATCTTAAGAATTAGAAGGCACTTTAGACATAATTTAATCTAACTTCTCATCCAAAATAGGGAATCCCTTTAGTCATATACTTGATGGGTAGAAGAGGTATTGATGAGACAGAATTATACACCCACAATAAATTAATGTACAACTGGACCTTTTGTCCATGTGTATGCTTATAGCACAACTTCATAGTTTTCATATGATAGTTTTATATCCGTTTTGTTGGCTTTAAGAAAAGAAAGGAAAGAAAGAAAGAAAAGAAAATAGGCTAGGGTACAAATGAGGAAGAAGGGGGAGAAACCTATTATTTCTCATCATTAGATTGTGCCAGAAGAAGGATAAAAAAATGTGGTGGGAGCAGTTATCTCATGAACCTCATTCCTCTTTGTGTATACATGTGCACAAACACACACACACACACACACACACACGTTTAAAAATGCACCAAATTCATCAAGGCCAAGAAAAAGGGTATTAAGAGGGAGAGTAAAGTTAGGAGGGCAGTGGTGAAAAGCAAAACTCACTTTAGATTCTGAGGGTAGATCATAAAGAGTGAAGAAGAAAGGGTAACAATTAGTACTGTAGGTCAGTTCTGGGTGAAGAGAAGAGGTGCAAAAGAATATGATCAGACCTTTTCAATTGCTTAACCCATTCATCTTTTTTACCTATCTTCCTTTGCTTACTACCTCCTTTTTGGAAAGAAGGAAATTATAAGAGAATATGATAAGAGGAAAATATTCTTAATAGTCAACTGTGAATGTGAATAGAATGAACTCATCCATAAACTGGAGACATATAAAAAATGTGTTAGAATGCAGACTCAACCAAAGTTTTGTTGCAGGAAACACTCTTGAAACATAAAGATCCAGGCAGAATTAAAATGAGCGACTGGAGAAGAATTTATTATACCTCAGGCTGATTTTAAAAATCAGGGGTTTTTCAGTCATAATCTCAGACAACAGTAAAAATAGATAACAGTTAAACAAATAAGTAAGACTACTACATTTTTTTTCTTAAAGGCACCATAAATAATGAAATAATATCAAAACTTTATAATTGTGTATGTATGTATACATATTTGGAATGGCATCTAAATGCTTAAAAGAAAATCTAATCAAATCATAGGGAGAAACAGACAGTAAAATAATAATTGTTAGCTACCTCAGTGGACCCTTTAAGATCTAGACAAATTTAATAAAAAAAAAAAGATAAGAAAGAAATTATGGAGATAAATAGAATTTTTAGGACATGAGGCATGATAGATTTTTGGTAATTATTAAATGGGAATGAAAAAGAGTGTAAAGATATCTTTAGTAATATATGTCTTTTCCAAGTTTTGATCATGTGTTAAGACATAAAAACCCCATAAATCAATGCAGAAAAGCTGAAATATTAAAAATATCCTGTCCTGACAATATGATCAATAAAGTCCCCTTGAAGAAAAGAGGATTCAGATTTAAATGGGGACATAATATGAGCCTAAAGAATATGTGAGTCAAAGAACAGATTATAGATATAATAAATAATTTGATCAAACAAAATGACAGCAGTGAGACAGTATACCAAAACCTAAGGATGCTTAGTTCATGGTAAGCATTTAATAGATTCTTGTTGACTGATTTACAAAAGTCATTAGGATACAATTTATCTCTAAATATTTTCATCAACAAAAGGGAAAAATAATCGATCAATTAATTGAAAATCCAAGTGAAGAAATTAGAAAAATAACAGTATTGTGAGGTATGTAATATAAATATTATATTCTGATTTTACAGGTAGGGAAATTTTGTGTCAAAGAAGTAAATTGACTTTCCCAAGGTCACACAGATAGATAGTCATTCTATGCCTCTTAAGGCTTCTGCTTTCTAAATTTAACATACCCAAGTCCTTCAACCATTCCTCAGATGACATGTCTTTTAGGCTCTTCACCATTCTGTTTTTTTTTCTCTGAGTGTGTTCTAGTTTCTGAAGAGGATATCTCATTTGTGTTCTAACCAAGACAGAATATAAAGAAACTATTACTTTCCTTTATCTGAATACTTTGCTTCTTTTAATGTAGCCTGGTATTACCATAATGCAGCAGTAAGCACCCTAGCATACCCAGGACGGCTGCTAACACAGGTTCTTTGATCTGCTTTTCTAAAGGAAAGCAACTCAAAATGGGTTAACAATCTTACTTTAATCAAACACATATCATTTACCTAGTTCAGGGAGAAAAGTCAACACCCTGAACATCAGAGAATACAAACAGAAGTTACAAGCAGACAGAGAAAGGCATCAGCAGATAGGGCTTCCAGCTGTATGACCATTACATCCATTCCTTGTTAGTTACCAGAGTGGGAAGCACCAATATCTGGGTTTTGCAAGTTGGGGGGCTCAATGGCTGCCCAGAGTCTCATCTAGCCAAATCACACAACTCTTTCCAAAGTGATCCCCAAAGCAAAAACTCACATTAGGGTATGTATAGCCTTCTCCTGGATCAGAGAATTTCAAAACCCACTTGACCCACTGCCCAATCACAAAGTAATAAGATGCGGGCATTCTTGAAAAACAAGCTTCTTGCCACAGGCTCCATGGGACCACATTCAGTCTATTAGGGGGCAGAGTATATTTTCAAATCAGAGAAGGTTCTCAGAGTCACTTTAGCGTATCAAAGGGCCTAGGGGCCAGAAAAATCTTCAGATTCTCCATAACACATAATTATGTTGGTAGCAGTGTCACACTGTTGGCTCACATTGAAGTTGTAGTCAACTGAAACTTCCAAATCTTTCTTTTTCTTTTTTCTACTAAATGTTCACAAATCATCATCATATATTGTAGAAGTTAACTGGGTATTGAAGTACATGGTTTGTAGCTTCCAGAATCCCATTTTGAATCAGTATGTTCATCTTTTGGCATCTGACATTGGGTGACATTGGATCTGGGATCACATATGTAAGTTCTTTCAGTATCTTGATCTGAACCTGGAGATTTGTACCTGTTTAAAGCAGTTAGCTGCCCCTTTCCTATCTTCTCACCTATATCTGGATACATCTTAGCATCATCCTAACTACATTTCTTTGATAATTTCCAATTTGAAAATTATACATCTTGGTAGTGGAGGAAAAAACAAAATACAGTTCTGTTTTCACTGTCTACTGCTAAAATAAGACTATCTCTAGTCATCTTAATCTATATCTTACCAATGAACCCAGTGTGCTCTGGAGGAGAAAATGAGACTGGTGACTTTGTACAGCCCTTCCCTCATAAATCCAATTCACTTGCAAGTCATGGCATCACCTTCCTGATGTCATGGTCTTCTTTGAGAACAAGGACAAAAAAAATCAAACTCAACAGCTGATAACATTACCTGTGACAATGTGAGTAGAATAGCAATGACAGTGATGTTAACTCTGGAGTTGTCAGTCATTGATCCTTTATTAAGTAGCTGTTATATGTCAGGCATTGTCACAGATACTTAGAATACAAAAACAAACACGAAATAGACCTTGCTCTTAAGGAGCTGTCATTCTGTTAGGAGAGATTTCATATATATATATATATGCACACACAAAAGTATATGCAAAATGTATTAAAAAATGAAATAATGTAAAAATAGGAACTTTTCCCTTTCCAGAAAATACAGATATTATCCATCCCAAATGGAGATATTAATTCAATTTTTATTTCAGTCTTGAGCACAGAACCTCAAATATAACTTCTTCTTGTACCCATTATATTTATTTAATCAGACTTGGAAATAGCAAGATGCCAGCAGTGGCCAAGTGCCATCAGTCCAATTATCTTAAATCAGGAACTAATACAGTTGATGTTTAGACTATGTGAGCATAATTTTGGGAAGCCAAAGGCTGGATATTAAAAGATTAACATATGTCTTTACATACCTCTTCTTGGAGGAATCTCTTGTTAGTCATTTCTGGGAAAAACATTTGAAGACTACCACATGTGAACTATTTTCTTAGAAAAACATTTCATAGCTATTGGTATTTTGTATGTATTTAGAGATGTCAGGATGCTTTTTGAGAATTTTTAACTATCATATCATTATCATATCCATCATGGTTTTATATGTGGTCTGATTTTAGAGAATTGAGGGATAATTGTCAAATATGAATTGTCCCTGTGCAATTCCATTCAAAAACTGATAAGTAATGAGTAGGAGTATAGCCTCCTTTTTCTCTTCTTATTTTAAAAAGTTTTTCTCTTTGTCTTTTTGTCTTTTTTAATAATCTCTGTTTGTTGACAGTCTGAAACAGACATAATTTATTTTGAAATTTTCTTGCATTTCTCGATACCAGACAGGATTGTCTTTTTTCCATTCAACATAGAAAAAATATGGGAGATGACCTCATGTAGAGGAAAGAATCCTAGAATAAGTGTCAAAAAGTCTTAATTCTAGTCCTGACTCTCCTAATAATTAGTTAGAGGATTTTGGGCAAGTCACTTCACTTCTTTGAGTCTCAGTTCGTTCATCTGTGAAATGGCGATATTAGATTAAATGATCTCTAAGATGCTCTACAGCTCTTAAAGATTTTGTGATTCTGTGATTCCTTGATACTGGCTGTGCAACGTAATGCCATGCACAAGCAGCTTTCCTACTGTGAACAGCTTTTAGGACTCCAATTACACAGTATAGTGAACACTCTATTTACTCCATAACAAATCAAAGCAAAACATTCTCAGAAAATCCAGGTACAGCATTCACGATATTATAATTTATCATAGATAATCAAAATGCAGCATTCACAACAACTTATCACAGAAAGTAGCCACATAGTTTCTACCACAGTGGTCACAAAGTTTTGAACAAAGAAGAATCATTTAGTAACTCAAGCATTCACGAAATCCTTAATTCAATCACAAAGTACAATAGTCAAAGTTTTCCACTCATGGGGCATACTAGGTTACAAATCAATTACTTATTCAGTCATCAGTCATCAAGTACAATCATTTAGTCAATCAATCATCCTTCATTATTCACTATTCAATCATTAGAAACTACATAGACCCTGCACCTTAGGTCACTAGTAAATTTACAATTTCTCAGTCAGTACACAGTGTCCAAGTAAAGCCTTCTTTCAGCTTGAGTTGGGGTGGTAGATCCTACCTGGATTCACCAAACCGTCACCTGGATTCAAAGGCAGACAGTTCCCAGGTCCTTGTTCAGCTCTCTGTGCAATCCCTGCTCCATATTGGAGCTCACTGTGTCCAGTCCATTTCAAATCCTTCACAGACTATGTTCCCAGGAAAACAAGGCTTAAAAAAGCCACAAACAGACCCAAACAAAGTACCAGCATCACGATTGTGCTTCCTCAATCTTTGGCAGCTCTGGCTGGCCCTCAGAAATCCTCTGCAACTCCTCAGCAGCTCTAGCTGGCACTCAGTTCTGATTGGTCCTTGGAAATCCTTAGCAGCCTCAGCAACTCCAGCTGGCTGTCAGAAATCCTCAACAGTCTCAGCAACTCTGGCTGGCCCTCAGACTCATCAGAAGTTTCAGCTGGTTCCCAAAATCAAAATTACTTCATCCAGGTTTTCAAAATAAAAATCATTCTATCAAACCTGGGAGGGGCTTTCCTCTGCAGCCTTCTCAGCTCCTCTTCAGCCTCCATGGAGCCTGCTCCAAAAAGATTTCCACCTCCCTCTATGGGGCTTTTCTATATACACATAGCATTAGCTTCCTGTTTCAGCCAACCCCTTCCTAATACATCAGCAACAGGAGACAGGAGTTCATACCTTCTGTTTCCCCAGGAGAGGCTTGATCAGTTACTAAGTGCTAAGTACCTGCTACCTTTGCCACTACAAAGGGATCTTCAAATTCAAATTACATTACCATTACATGCAACAACTAGCATAGAACAGGTTTGGGCTTATATTGAAATGTGAATTCTTCTCCCACATATGGCACTGAAAATTGAGGTCAAAACAAACAAACCAGAAAACTCTGAGGATTACATTGTGACCAGACAGGTCTTGTGTTCCATTCTCAGTAGGCCAGAGAGATGACATCTTTGTGTTTTCTGAGGAGTCTTCCTGTGTGCTCTTGCAAAGCAGCAGATTGCAAATTCAGACCTTGGCAGATAATGGAATGCACATTTAACCAGTATGTGCCTGTGGATCCAAGCTTGCCTATACAAGCGTGGGATTTTGTAAGAAAAAATCAGCTGTCTTTCCTCCATCCTTCAATGGCAGGGCTGGCAACAGAGCACTGAATTTTTGGCTTTCAGGGCACTCATTTTGAAGGACTAACTTTTTTCAGTAACTAAAAATGAGCACCCATTAGCAAATGGTAAGATGTCCAAGAAGATCACCAAATAAGCAACAGGCATTTATTAAGCTCCTAATTTGCCAAACACTGTACTCAGTTCTGGAGATGAAGAAAAAAGTCCAATGGTTCTTGCCTTCAGAGAGGTTACATTCAGGGTGTCAGGGAATATCCAAGTAAATGCAAGGTAGTTTTGAGAGGAAATACACAGCAGCTTGGGATCTTATAAAAGGCAACATATGTAGAAGGTGGAACATAATCTGAATTTTGGAAGAAACTAGGGATTCTAAGAAGTGGTTAGGAAGTAGTGAATTCCAAAATGAAGGACAGAGTGCAGTGGCATGGAAGTGGGAGATGTGGTGTCATTTATAAGGTAAAGAAAGGAGAGTCTGACTCAACCATAGGTTTGAGACAGTTTGTAAAGGGTTTTTTATGTCATAAGATCTATTTGATCCTAGAGCTAGTAAGGAATCACTAGAATTTATTGAATAGGGGTTGTATCATGGTCAAGAATGTGGTTTAGGAAAATCACTTTGACCACTGTGTGACACATGGATTTGACAGACAAGAGATTTGAGAATGAGAAAACAATTGGAAGGCCTTAATTCAGATGAGAGGTGAGAAAGACCTGAAATGAGGATGCTAAGTAGAGATTCTTAACTTTTTTGTGTCTTGGATCCCTTTGTCAATCCAGTGATTGGATCCTTTCTTAGAATAATGTTTTAAAATGCATAAAATTTTATAAGGTTATAAAAGAAGTCAATTATACTGAAATATAGCTATCAAAATGTTTTGTTTTTTTTAAGTTCATTGATCTCAGGTTAAGAATCCTTGGATTAGAGATGTAGGAGTAAAGATGAGAGATGTTGTGAAGGTAAAAAGGATAAGATTTGGCAACTGAATAAATACGTGGGGTGAGGGAGAGTAATTGGGCAGTTAGGTTATACAGTGAATTAGAATGCTGATCCTGGAGTTAGGAAGATGAGTTCAAATCTATCCTCAAACATTTACTTCCTGTGTGGGGCAAGTCTCTTGTCTCTGTTAATTACATTACAAACCTTAAACTTCTATATAAGTGCTAACTATTAGCTATGAGTCAGTGATGATCTCTAGCTTACAGATCTGGACAACTGGAAGGATGGTGGTACTGTTGACTAAAACAAAGAAGTTTGTAAGAGAAATAGGTTTTGGGGAAAAGAAAATAAATTCTCTCTTAGACATATTGAGAATGAGATGCTTATGGAACATCAAGTCAAAATGTCTCTTCAGTGGAATAGTA
This sequence comes from Pseudochirops corinnae, assembly GCA_028646515.1. Classification (NCBI taxonomy): domain Eukaryota; kingdom Metazoa; phylum Chordata; class Mammalia; order Diprotodontia; family Pseudocheiridae; genus Pseudochirops; species Pseudochirops corinnae. The sequence continues at coordinate 152,281,314 of CM053590.1, read as the reverse complement.
TAACCCAGCAATATAATTCCTTAGAATATCCAGCTTAATCTGAAGAACAGAAGAGGAGTTGATTTAGAATGTCTTGGTCAGGAAGGGGCAGCATGTGTTGCTTTGTTTTAGAAGCTAGATCTCATCGAGTTGACCTTCCTTCCATCTGCTTAATTCTTAACCATCTTTTGAGTCTTAGAACATATTCACTTCATGAGACTTTCTTTTTGAGCCAGCTCTGTGTTATAATGGATAGTTCCCTTGACTTAAGAGTCAGAAAGACCTGTTCAAATCTTGCCTCAAACATTGTGTGATCCAGGGCAAGTCACTTAACCTATATTTTGCTTCAGTTTTCTCACTTATAAAAATGGGACTAATAATAGGACCTAGCTCTCAGGGTTATTGTGAGTATCAAATAAGATAATATTTGTAAAATACGTTGCAAATTTTAAAGCACTATAAAGCTGCTGTCATCATTTTCATCATCGTCATCATCATCTTTTTTATGATTATTTCTCTGATCCCTCCAGCCAGAAGTACCCTCTGCAGTCTTTCAACTTACATTTTTTACTTCCTTTTTCACTTGCACATTTTGCCTATGTTCTAGTTATGTGTGTATGTCTCATTTCCCTTACTAGACTGGTAAACTCCATGAAGACAGGAACTATGTCTTGTGCATTTTTTCCATCCTGCCACTGAACCCAATGATTTGCAGAGATTTGATGCTCAAAAAATATTTGTTAAATCAGTTGCTCCATTCCCTGGAACCCTTCAATGAAAACATATCCTTTAAATAATGTTGTTTGTGCTTTTCAGTGGTATCTCAGATTTCCATTATTGAGCAAACCTCTTCTCTAGTAAGTAAAAGTTTTATTGGCTAAACAGTCAGTGTTGTTGAATGGTTTTGACAGATCTTATTGGAGATTTTTATATACTGTTTGGTAATGTTTGGATATTCCCTGACAATCTGAATGTAACCTCCTTGAAGGCAAGGACCATTTGACTTTTTTATTTTTTATCTTCAGAACTTAGTACAGTGTTTGGCAAATTAGGAGCTTTAATAAACTGAACTCCATTTGGAGTTTTAAAAAAACACCACCGCCACCACTCTCTCCTTGGGCATGGAATGTAGTTGAATAGTTGTTCTTAAAATATTATTGGGGACAGATTCATCTTGAAGGGAACAGAGTAAGCTAAAGCAAATTGTGTGAGATACAGAACAGTTGATTGCTCATTCAGGATTTTGCTGAGAGCCAGCTCTTTTCTCTGCTTCTTTTGAACCATTGTGTGAGTTGATCAACAAGCCTTTATTAAATGGTTACTATGTGTCAGGCACTGGGCAAGCTGAGAATATAGATACAAACAAAAAGGAAGACAGTCCTTTGCCTTGAAAGGGGCTTATATTTTGTAGGAAGGGGGTGGTGGTGGGGAAGGCAATATATTCCACCACCACTCCAAAAAAGGCTAAAAAAATGGGAAGGGGAAGGAAAAAGAGAACCTGCACATGGTGTCAGTGGAAAAAGAAACCCAGAGAGTCAAGAGTGCAGTCCAAAAAGGAATAAAAGAGGGAACATGATTGGCCTTTCTACTTTCCTTAAAATGGAGGTTCCTGGAAGAACTAACCCATCAGAGGAAGGAAATGCCGAAATGAAGTAGTCTTACAGGCTGAGAATGCTTATGGACCATGGTGTAACAAGAAGTCTGGAGAGGTGGGGAGTATCATCTGATCTCTTTAGATTCTTATTGGGGCCTAAAAAGTACGTTCATGGGCTTGAGTCCATCTGAATTAGTGATCATAACATCACAGATTAGAACTAGAGGTCATATAGTCAAACCCTCTCATATCACAGATAATGAAACAGGGCACAGAGGAGCAGCTAGGTGGTGCCGTAAATAGAGCACCAACCCTGAAGTCAAGAGAACCTGCATTCAAATTTGGCTTCAGACACTTGACACAGTTACTAGTTGTGTCACCTTGGACAAGTCACTTAAATCCCCCTTCACCCCCCCAAAATGAAACAGGCACAGAGAGAGGAATTGGCTTGTCGAATGTCACACAGGAAGTACGATGAAAACCTAGATGTGAACTCAAAAATCTAATTTTTATCAACAGCCTGGTAATTTAGTAGTCCTGGGACACACCTGAATCCTTTCTGCCCTTATATAAACACAGAAACAAGTGGTACCTTAGTGGAGCTCTCCACTCTTCTGGAAAGAATAAGGCACTGGACAAGAAGAAAACAAACACACAACACCCTAAAGTGTAACAGATTCCTGGGCTGGTCTTGATAATCATGGCTCAACCTAAAAGCAGAGGGTTTCTCTAGAAAGTAGGAATTTTCCTAATAGGGGAGCAATCAGCACAAAGTGTGTGTTCAGTCAAAGAGGGTGAGGGATTAGGAGGGTCCTCATGGAGACTGAGAGTTGCGGATCCCCAGCTATCCCATTTAGTAGCTTTATGTTTTAACTAATTGTTTTTGCTAACTAGATGCTAAGCTGTTTTGTACTTGGCTGAAGGACTGGAAACACTGTCAGTGCCTTCAAAGTTTGGTAATGTCGTAATTCAATGCCTTGGGACAAAGCCCATGTCATCCCACCATAATTATGGCTTTAGGTGCTTTGCCTGTAGATTTGATTGATTTTTATTTTCATAGGAGTGAACCACAAGATAGTTCTTCTAATCAGTTCTATCATCATAAAAATTTAGAAGTAGCATAGACTCAGAGCAACATTTTTCAGCTCTCCCCCTCCCTCTCTTTCCTTTCCCTTCCTTCCTTTAAAATCTTCCCCATTGCTCTTTGGTGAAGATCAGACTCTAGTCCTCCTAAGACTACACTGTTTGTTTGAGGGTTTGGGATCCTACATGAAATAAAATTGGAACCTGTATGTGACTCACATCTAGTATGTTCTTTGTCATTCTCTAATTGTACTGCTTGAAAGCCATTCATGAAAGAATTTTTGTTGAGAGACAGAGGATTTCCTAATGAGCAGGGAAAAGAAAAATCCAGCGACCACAAAACTGCCTTAATTTTAAATTATCTGTCCCGTTCAAAATTGTTAGTTAATAGGCTCATTTTTTCCCCTCATTTCCTAAAGTTTCCCTCTAGGCATAGGGGAAAAAACAAGAGGAATTTTGATTTTGAAGATGTGTGATCCATTTTACAATAAAATTGGAAAGCTAGTGCTTTGAGAAAATCGACTGCACAAACGCTAGATATATAGTCATTCTATTTTTGCTCCAAAGATAGAATAAAGTGTTAAGTTATAATGAATATGGTTCCATCACAAGTAAATGTTAATTTTTTTATTCCTTTTGGGGGGGGGGGAGTGTCTGTTTTTCAAAATAAGCCTTTGCCACAGACCTAATATTTCCTTATTTTGATGACTAAACTTCAAGATAGCCCAGCTTGCCTAGGGTAAGCAATGATTTAATCCTTGAACACGATGAAAAGAATGTTGATATTGTTTTTGTTCCTATTTTATCTATAGAAGCTGAGGAAATATTTTGGGAGCTGCTGAATTTTTGTGTTTTCTATTATGATTTAAATATTGTATATAGGTGTAATGCTTTATGTTTCTTTTGGAGTAACTTTTATGTTATTAGCTCATTTGAGTCTGATCTCTAAAAGAGATTGGATAGATATTATGGTCCTCATTGTATAGGTAGGGAAACTGAGGCTAAGAGAGATTAAAACACTTGCTCCAATTCACCCAAGTGGTTAGTGGCAAAGCTCAAACTAGAATCCAGTTCTCTTAAATTACTATTTTATTGCTCTTTCTCCTAAATTAAACTGTAAGTCAAGTAAAATATTCCAGACCACAGTATTTTCTAAATGCATGTCAGTTTGTCATTATTTTGTGATGATATATTTATCAAAAATTCCACATATTTTGACTAATAATAATTGCATGGTAACTTTTTAAAATCTTAGGCAATTCAAATGACTGACTTCTAGGTTATACATCTAAACACCTACATATAGGAGACACAGCATGATACAAAGGCTCTGTTGAAATCAAGAAGACTTGTCCAAATCCTGTATTTGACATACTGACTATGTGATCCTTGGCAAATCACTTAACCTCTTGGTATTTTAGGAAGCTTTCTCAGATTATAATTTGTAAAGAAGATGGCAAATTGTGCTGCAGAAGGGATTTTCTTCCTGGTAAGAATGAAATCACAGGTTCTCTTCCTTTTCTCAATCAAATAAGAATATTTGTAAAATACTTGATATGGCTTCCAACACAGAGTAGGCATAAAAATGCCTATTCACTTCCCTTTGCCTTTTTCTATGTCTCAATTTGTATCAATAACTTCCATTTTTACATTATCTTAATTTCCAGATAGATCCTTCTCTGTTCCCTAATTCTTATAACAGAGAAAAAAAAAGAAACAATAAGCAATTCAGGAAAACCAACATGTCAGCCATGATTAATAGTATACTGTTGGATAAAGGTGCTCATAATCACCCACTCTGCAATATAGAAAGACAGTTGAATTTTCTGAACTTTGCTCCAAGGCCAAACTTGTTGGTTTTTGATTACACAACATTCAGGTTTTGGTTTTTTTTTAAGGTTATTCTATTTCTGTTGTTCTTGTTCTAATAGTAGGATATTTTCATTGTTCTGTTTCATATATATCTTTCCATGTTTCTTTGAATTCATCGTATTTATCATTACTTATGGAATGGTAATATTCCATTACATTCATATGCCACAATTTTAAACACATGCATACATATATGTCAAGTAGTTTTTGAAGCTATAGTTCCCTGACAGATGACTTCAGAGATGAACCTTTCAAGTCAAAGAATAGTTAGCAAAATGCATGTCTCAGCCAAAGAGGTAGAATATCCCCCTTTTTGATAAGATCTTTTTGAAAGTTTCAAAGCCAAAATCACAAAGATAGTCATACAAAAAGAGCAAAATTGCTGGCAAGATATAAAAAAATTAACATTGCAAATGAGAGGAAAAAATAGAAAGTTGAAATCTCTTTAGCCATCTTTATTATGTATTTTGTTTTAGTTTTGCTTATAGTTTCCTCAATAAACATTCTCTATAAGAAAATTTATTTTGTACTGTGAAGGAAAACACATAAGCAGAATTGGAGAAATTACAACTGTGCAAATGTTTACAATATTCCATTTTCATTGAGCATCTTACTTTTAAAACTTTCACTTTGCAGTAAGATATATATTCATTTTGTTGGTCAAATACTGATTGACTGGTTGATTGAGCAATTGGTTGAAGATGCTATCCAGGCAGAATGCGTTCAAGGAATGTAATAAAAATAAAACCTAAAGTGCAAATCACTGTCAGCCACCTTTGAGAGGAGCAGAAATTGCCCTAGAGTTTCAGATTGAATCAATTATAAAATCGTCTTTCCATTATTATGCCAATGTAGTTATTGACATTTCAGTTTATCCACAGTAAATCTTGCTTTCAGGCTCTTGATGACATTATTGCTTATTCTCCTTAATTAAAGCTGCTTTTGACACTGACATTTTCTCTGTTTACTGTTACTTCACTGGGTAGCATGAATCTCATTTGGAGCTTGAAGGGAAGGAGGTTGAGTGCTAAACACCTAATTACTGTCTTCACCCTAAAGAAAATGTCAGACGAAATGACAACAATAAGAAAAAGGGGGTGGGGGATTGTTGGGAGACAGAGAGAGACAGAGAGAGAGAGAGAGAGAGAGAGAGAGAGAGAGAGAGAAAGGGAGGGGGAGAGAGAGGGAGAGAAAGAAAGGGAGGGGGAGAGAGAGGGAGAGAAAGAAAGAGAGGGAGAGACAGAGAGAAAGAGAGAAGGAGAGAGAGAAAGAGAGGGAGAGAGACAGAGACAGAGAGAGAGAAAAAGAGAGAGGGAGAGAGAGAAAGAGAGACAGACAGAGACAGAGAGAGAAAGAGGGAGAGATCTTGAGTCCTAGAGTGGACCTCAGCCAAATAAAGATGAGGCAAAGGAACAACAAGCTGTCAACTGACTGAACTTAATATCTGTAAAACACCTAATTAGTGTAGAAGCATTTATTAAGTGCAGACTAGGTACCAGACATTGAATAGAAAGACAAGAATTAAACTATCTTGTGCCCTTTAGGAGCTCATATTCTATGTGCTTTAAGGCTTATATTTTATATACATTATCTAACTTAATTTTCACAACAACCCTCTGAGGTAGATGCTACAGATTATTATTTATATTTTATTCATCAGAACACTGAAGCTGAGAGAGATTAAGTGAGTTATCCAGGATCACAGAACTAGGAAGTGTCTTAGGTAGGATTTGAACCTGTCTCTTTGCCTCCAAGATCAGGCACTATCTTCCCCTCCACATTTGGAGCATCAGCTGTGGAAACTAAATAGATGCTAAACACTGGTAACACTTGTAAGGACAAGGTTTGTCTATGTGTGATGAAGAAGACTGAGTTGAGGATGATGAACAGGTAATGAATTTGAGAGCTTGGGAGAATGGTGATTCTCTAGACAGAGTTTGGGAATTTCTGTAGAGAGGTAATTTTCGGGAAAATGAAATGAATTCTATTTTTGACATGTTCATTTAGGGACATGTTTGAGACATCCAATTTGAAATGTAAATTGTGGTCAATAAACGTTTATTAAATACCCACTTTGTACCAGTCACCGTGCTGAATGCTAGGGATACAAGGAAAGGTAAAAGATAAATCCTGGCCTCAAGGAGCTCACAGTCTGATGGGAGAGGTACCATGCAAACAGCATTGTACAAACAAATTATATACAGGATAAATTTGAATTAATCCATAGAGAGAAGGCATTAGAATTCAGGATAATCAGAAAAGCCCTTCTATAGAAAGTCAGATTCTAGTTGGGACTTGAAGGAAGCCAAGAGAACTAAGAAGTGCAGATGAGGAGAAAGAATATTACAGTGTATGGGGGCTAACCTGTAAAAATGCCTGGAGTCCACAGATGAAGTGTCTTGTGTAAGGAACATCAAGGAGGCCCATTGTCACTAGATCAAAGAGTAAGGGTGTATGTGTGTATGACAAGTGGTAGTGGTGGTACTGCTGCTGTAGAGTATAAGAAGACTGGAAAGTTGGCTCAGGGAAAATCAGGTTATAAAAAACTTTAAACACAAAAATAGGAGATTTTATATTTCATCCTAGAGGTTATAGAGAACCACTGTAATTCATTGAGTAGAAAGGGGTACATACTCAGACATGCACGTTAGGAAGATCACTTTGACAGCTGAGTGGAGTGTAGATTAGAGTGAGGAGAAATTTGTGGCATGGAGATCCTCAGGCAGGCTGTTGTAGTAGTTCAAGTATAAAGTGATGAGGGCTCATACAAGGGTGGTGGCAGTATCAGAAAAGAGTGGAGGGCATGTGTGAGAGATGCTATGAAGGTATAATCTATAGGCCTTGTCAGCTGTTGGTATTGAAGGCTTGGAGCTCAGGAGAGAGACTAAAACTGAAAAAAAATAGATCATTTTTAGACTAAATGCCATTTATCTATGGCTTCATTCTTCCTGATTAAAAGATTTTGTTTTGACTAATACGGAAATATGTTTTGCATGACTGTACATGTATGCTTTATGTCAAATTACTTGTCTTTTCAATGAGGGGGGAGGGAGGAAAGAGAGAATAGGAGAATTTAGAACTCAAACTTTTAAGAAATGATTGTTCAATTTATATTTACATGTAATTGGGGAAAATAAAATATTAAATAAATAAATATTTGGGGTAGCTAGATGGCACAGTGAGTAGAGCACCAACCCTGGAGACAGGAGGACCTGAGTTCAAATCTAGGCTCAGCCCCTTAACACTAACTAGCTGTGTGACTGTGGGCAAGTTACTTAACCTCAATTGCCTTGCCTTCCCCCCTCTCCCACAAAATAAATATTTAAAAATAAAAGATTATGCTAGCAGTTGTTGTTTGTCCTTAATTCCTGATGTCATGGTCTTCTTCAAGAATTAAGGACAAACAACAACTGCTATTTACACTCCCTCTGAGCCTTCAGAGCCCAAACAATGACCAAGTGAGGTTTGGACTCAGACTGTTGACCAGTCCATGAGAGCCAGAGTGATTTTGGTTTAAGGCCTGGTCTTTAAGAAAGAAATCTATCCTGTAAATCCCAAGAGATCTTCCAAAGTTTCAGCAATCAAAATTTATATTGTTTTGGAGATAGCACCTGAAGATAAAGGTATGATACCCTATGTAGACAGAGGGAGAGGAGGGAAGGAAAGAAAGAGGGAGGGAGCTACCATTGTCTAACTTGGAACTGTCCAGTTGGGTCCCTAGTGAGGCAAAATCTGATTGTCTTTTCTCATACCTCATCCTTCTTGATGTATCAGTAGCATTTACTACTGGTGACTACTCTTTCTTCTTAGATATTTGCTCTTCTTTGGGCCTAAGTGACACTATTGTCTCCTGGTTCTCTTGTTTGATCACTTATTCAGTCTTCTTCGCTGGCCTTCATCTATATGTATTACTGAACTGTGGGGTCACCCAGGGATGCTGTAAGGCTCAAAAGTGCTGTAAAGCACTTGTGGTTTGTCTTATTCTCTAAGAGGACCATGACATCAAGAAGATGATGCCACTTGACTTGCAAGTGAATTGGATTTAAGTGAAGAAGGGTTGTACAGAGTCACCAGCCTCACTTTCTCCTCAGAAACCATCTAGATCCAGTGGCCAAATGTAGGACAACTGGAAATGGTCAGGATGCAGTGGGAGACCATGACTTTTTTAAGCTAAGGGCTTTCAGAATTCTCACTTTGAGTGAGGCAACACCCATTCAGCTATTAGAGTTGTTTAAGAAGCAAGTCAAGGCATGGCCCCTTTAATAAAAAAGAAGAAATCAGATTTGGAGGAGAAAACCACCAGAGTTTCTGACCAAAGAGAAATGATTGTTATTTACATTCACTATGAGTCAACAGGGCCTAGAAAACCATTAAGTGTTTAGGGAACTACTGTTGACCAGTCTATGAGAGACAGAGTAAATTGGGTTTAAGGTGTGGTCTTTAGAAAAAAAACCTAGCCAGTAAACCCCAACATATGTAGGTAGGTTTCAACCTTCAAAATTTACCTTGCTTTGGGCAGAACACCCTCAGGTAAAGGTATAATCCCTCACATGGAGAGAGAAGACAGAGAGGAAAGGAGAGGAGAGGAAAGGAGAGGAGAGGAGAGGAGAGGAGAGGAGAGGAGAGGAGAGGGGAAGAAAGGGTAGGGGTAGGGAAGAAGACAGGAGAGGAGGGGAGAGAAGAGTAGGAGCTGAGTAGCCCAACTGGAACTGACTAATTAGGTCCCCAGTGAGACAGTTTGGAGTACTCACAGGTTGAGATTTGTCTTTCCTTCTTGAAGAGGACCATAACATTAGGAAGATGATATTATGACTTGCAAATAAATTGGATTTAAGGGAGGGAGGGCTGTGCAAACTCACTAGCCTCACTTTCTCCTCTGGAGCCATTTGGGTCCAGTGGTCAGATACAGATCAGGATCACTGGAGATGTTCCAGGATGAAGTGGGAGACCTTGGCCTTTTTAAACTAACGTCTTTCAGAGTTTTCTATACACCACATTAGAATGTTCGGTTTTTGTCTTTGTATCTTCATCACCTGGCACGTGGTAAGTACTTGGTGAAGATAGAATTGAGAATATAAGTATAGGGTGTGTGTGTGTGTGTGTTTGTGTGTGTGTGTGGAGGTGATAGCTGTCTTCAGGTAAATGAAGAGCTCTTATGTGAAAGAGGTATTAGTACGTTCTCTTTGATTCCAGATGGCTGAAATAGGAGCAGTAGGTAGAAGGTTCAAAGAGGCAAATTTAGATTTGTTATAAGAAAAAAGAATTACTAGTAATTGGAACTGTCCTAAAGTGGAGTGGGCTGACTCAGAAGGTTAATGGTTTCACCCTCTTTGGAAATTTGTAAGCAGGGGCTAGGTTATCACTTGTTAGGTATGTCGTATAGTGACCCCCATGTTCTTCATCTATGACCCCCAAGGCCTCTTCCAACTCAAATTCTGGCATATTTTGATATAGGAGGCATTGTCTCAGTTGAAGTTGTCTATTAACTGATACATCCATAATACAATGATAATTAAATGATGTTAATGATGGCCTTTAAAGTCATTGTAAGACACTGAAGCAGCATCTTAATCATGAAAGAAACATTGTTTTGTTCAGTATAGTTTTGGCATTAAGTGCATTTCATTTTATTCTGTTTGACAGTTACTAATCAAGAATAACATGTTTAACATAGCTCCATATTGACAGTTGTTTTACATGCATCATCTTGTCCGATCTTCATATATTATTGTGCCAGTTTACAGAAAAGGAAAATGAAATTTAAAAAGAAATGACTTTCCCAGGGTCACATTAGTTATCAATCAATATTATTGATTAGTTGGTAATTAATTAATAAGTGAGGATTTTTAGAATCCAGATCTTTTTGATGGGGTGCTTGGGTGCCTGTGCTTGAGCCCCAGTTCCAAAATCACATTTCTTCCTAGCCTCATATCTCCCTAACCTCAAAACACTGCCTCAGACACTTCCTCTCCAGCTCAAAGGTGGCATACCCCAGCAAATCTCTCTTCCTGATGCAGTAACCAGCTGCACCTATAGAATTTAGCAGTTTGAACTAGCTGTGTACTGGCTGAACTGGCTGTGTACTGGGGTCATAAAGATATTTACTACTCACTGACCTATCATATGTATCCTAGACTTAGTCATATGTATATTCCCTTAAGTTTATCTTGGGATATCAAGACATTGATGGGAGCAGCCTGGGTATTTCTTAGTCAGCCCTGACCGTTAGTTTACTTAGTGACATTTCAGGCCTAAAACCACATCTCCATGTAACACCACCATTCTCTTCTCCTCCCAACCCTCTAACTCCCCCTGCCCTGAGCTATTTCCCAGTGAATTCTGGGGAAAACTCCCAGCGCCATAGATACTAAAAGCATGTTCCTTTAAGAAATGACCAATCCTTAACCACTCCCTAATCCTGCCCTGACAAACCTAGTTAGCATATTTGGCACCTGTTTTCCTATATAATGATTTACTATATAAACTTTAACTGTACCACTCCAAGGTTGCAGGTTCCCTAAGAACTCTTGCCCACTGAAAAGCGTAACAATAAACTTTCTTTAGAATGCTTGAGCCTGTGAATTCATTCCAGGTGACCTTGCCTTAGGAACTCTGGTCTCTGGATCCAGGTAGTCTTGGGGGTTTCTCCCTCAACATTTCTGGCCCCTCATCGCTTTGAATCCAAGTTTAGTGCCCTTTTTACTACACAGCATTGTCTTAATACAGATAGTATAAATGGCAACTCCATTACTGAGGTTACTAGATCGACTACTTAACTAATGAATATACTCATTCAATAAATGTTTATTGAATGCCAATTACACAATATGTTTAAGATACTTTTCTGTGTCGTATGAAGACTACAAACTGGAATGATTCTCAGTCCCTGCCCCATAATGTTTGCAGTTAAGTGAATTAGCTAAAGTATTTCACTCTAAAGCTCAATATGCATAATTTAAAATATATACTCCTTTTTGGATTATTGAGAGAAAATATTTGTTTGTGGAACACCCGAGAGGTTCATTTCACTGTATTGAAGAGTACATTTTGAGGAGTAAGGTGTAAGAAAACTGGAAAGGTAGGAAGGGACTAGGTTATGAAGGGTTTTGAATGCCAAACAGAGCATTTTGTATTTGTTCCTGAAGGTCAGAGGAAACCACTGGACCATATTTAGGAGGGGGGCAGGGTAGCGATGGCATTATCAGACCTGCTTTTTAGGCAAATCATTTCAATGGCTGAATTGAGAATGAATTGGGGTGGAGAAAAACTTGAGGCAGGCAGACCCATCAGCAGACTATTACACTAGTTCAGGCATGAGATGACGAGGGCCTATACTAGACTGGTGTCAGTGGAGTGTCAGAGGAGAGAATGGGTCATATTCTAGAGATGTTACAAAGGCAGCAGGCTTGGCAACAGCTTGGATATGGAGAGTGTGAGATAGTGAGGATTCCAGGATGACACCTAGGTTGTGAGTCTGAGGTTCTGGGAGGATGGTGTTAGTGATCTAGGACATTTTCTTACTCTGAATTATAAAAATACTTGCCAACTTGCATTGATAGCTAGAATTTCCTTACCTGAGAGTTTCCTATACCAGTGAAATCACAGGTCCAGTACCTGTCCCTGTCCATGATTATCTGTGACTCATATATAAATTTATATTTGTATCAGCAAGGAACTACTTCCAGGAATGCAGATTATTAAGTAAATCTTATTTTATAAGTATTTTATATACTTATATACTTATTTTATAAGTATTTTATAAGTAAATCTTATTAAATAATGATCTTGCAAAGGATCCAGATGTTTTCATATTTGGAATCCCTAATACAGCTGAATCATTCTGGTCTCTTTGAACCCTGTTCCAATTGAAAAGTGAAGATATGTCTTAAAATTAGAGCTCTTTGTCTTTAAAATGTGGAGTTTGGCTTTAATAACCTCCAAGGTTTTTTCCCAGTCTACACCTGTGATCCTGTGATTTGGTATAAAGATCATGTGTTTGTGTTATACCCAGGTGTTAATGGAAAATTTTAGATCCTAGGTGAAGTTTAAATGCAGCCTGCCTGTGAATCACCTTTTAGGTACTGATTCTTGTTTGATGAGAATACAGTTGAAGAGACATGGACAGATCATTTAAACAATTAATTAATGATCGTGAGTCAGATGGCAATGTTTGAATGTTGTCATCATAATAAATAACATGCACATTTACAAGGGGTTTTCCTTCTAACAATAATCTGAGGTATATAGAGCATGTATGATTATTCTTTCACTAGTTTAACAGATGAGGAAACTGAAACTCAGGGGACAGCATGATAGAATTAGGGCCACACAGTTATACTGTGTTGCAGCGCTGTTACTTGAGCACAGGTCTTATGACTCTTGGGGCAGGTAGGTGGCTCAATGGATAGAGCACTGAGCCTGGAGTCAAGAACATCTGAGTTCAGATCTGGCATCAGACACTTATTAGCGTGTGACTCTGAGCAAGTCACTTAATTTCCTCAGTTTCCTCATTAATAAAATGAGTTGGAGAAGAAAATGGCAAACCACTCCAGTATCTTTGCCAAGAAAACTGATTAAAAAAAGAGTTGGACTTGACTGAAATGACTGAACAACAAGAAAATAAGAACTTCTGATTCTTAAGATAAATAATTCTTTCTGCTACAAAAGGTTTGCATGAAACTGAATTACTTAAAAAAACAAAACGCTAGAGCATCATCTCAAGATTTTCTTTTATCTATCTTCAAATAATGAAGCTGCTCATTTAAATATTAAATACTCTGGCCAATTCTATTTTACCAAATACTGGGGCATGGTGGGAATGTAACAACAGAAGCCAAGAAAAGCAGCTCTTCATTCAACACTCATGCATTTAAGATCAACCCTCATTTTCTCCTGCTGAAGCAAGAGGTATGTCTTGCCTGTAGAGTTGTCAGCTAACTCATCTTCCAACCCCAATTGAATGGAGGCCATGAATTTCCTGATCTGATTCTCAACAGCCATAAACATCTGTAACATTTTGGTGTAAAGATGAATGATTCACAGGGGCCTCCAGCTGTTAAAAGTCCACCAACAATTCATTGTGGCTTCAAACAGATGTTTCTGCTTTGAACACTGGGAATTTAATATGTAGTTTTCCCTGTTTGCTGCCAATGATGATGGTTATTAATAACAATGCTCTCAAATCATCTAAAGCCATTTAGCTGTACCTGTAAAATCTGGCATCTGCTGGGTTGAATAGTAGCAAGGTTTCTCCTTGAAATTGCCATTTTTTTCTCCAGGAATGCAACCTTTAATTTTATAGATATAGGCTCTCTCTAGAGATCAAACATTATGGAATGATGTTTGTTGTTCCCTTGCAAAATCAAAGCCTGGCAGCCCAACACATATGTGTTTCACTTGTTCCTGAAGGTCAGAGGAAACCACTGGACCATATTTAGGAGGGGGGCAGGGTAGCGATGGCATTATCAGACCTGCTTTTTAGGCAAATCATTTCAATGGCTGAATTGAGAATGAATTGGAGTGGAGAAAAACTTTTAACATCTTTTTCAGATTCAAAGATTGTATTTTCCTACTCTTTGCTGAAGAACTGAAAGAAATAGCTTTTTGAAAGATTATTTTTAAATGGGCTCAGGAACTCATGTAAAACTTGGATTCAGTCTGAATTCCTTAATATTAGCCCTGCTATTTTCATCCATCACAGTAAAGAATGAAAGAATTGGTAGTCCCTTGGCCCAGCTCAGTTTGCATCTGGAGTATTTTTTTCAGGTCTTGGTGCACTGTTTTAGAAAGAATATCTACAACTAATGAAACAAAGAGAAAAAATAAATAACCATTAGTGCTAAAGAGCCCCCTTTTTTAACTTTCTATTTAATGGCCCAAAGTAGAGCAGAATTTGCTGAAAATTATATAGCTTTTAGACCAATTACAACATTTAATTTAACTGTTGGTCACTACTTCAGTATTTTGGTGTCCTTGGGGAAATCAGTCCCCTTTATTGGGAGTCATTTCCTTATCTGTAGCCTGGAGGACTGTGATTGACTAAATGATCCTAAATGATCTGGGAAGCCCTTGTTAGATAAATGTGGTGAGGATGGCAAAAAATAGGTTCTAAAATACATTTTCTTGTTCTTGAGAAACTAAAGTCAGCTTCTTTTTTTAGGAGTTTGGTTAAGAAAGGAAGAAAAAATTGTCTGCTTAAGATTTTTTCATGACAAAAAATGCAATAAATTTGTCAGTATTTCTATAACAATATATTTTCATCATCAAAGACAGTAGAAGTGCCACATTTGGATCCCAGCACTTTAGTCATTCATAAAAGGAAGTTAAAATAACACTTAAGAAGGCAAAGTAGGAAAGTACCAAAAGTCCCAAACAGGAGTAGGCCTCTGAGGTCTTCTGGATGAAGAAAAACAACTACTCAAGAACAGTAAGTGAACAGCTGTTTATTAACCACTGTCAGGGTACACAGCAGCAAGAGGCGTTAGTCATGCTAGCAATCTGATTACCAAGCAAAATCTCCTATAGCAAGTTTTTTGAAAACAAGGTTGTTTTGGCTTTTTTTTTTTTCAATACAAAACTGTGATTTATCTGTTTGATGAGCTCCTGGGTGTGGAATATCCTACTGATATATAAGAGGAAATCTCTCTGAGGCAAGATGTCTTCAGATAATTAAAGGATCATTTTTACAAGATATTTCAGTGATGGGAATATAAACAAAAAAAGAAAGAGCATGTTCCCTCCCCTAAAGGGAATGGCAGTCACAATTTATACTAGCAATTTCTTAACAACAATCATTTCATCATCTTCATTAACATGTACTTTTTATGTTGATATTACACTTAGGTAATAAGCTTCCTTATCCACAAGACAGAGGAATCAACCACCTTTGGTTAGTAGATTGCCTCAGAAGGATAGGATGGTGATGTGGATTGAGGGCTGGCCTTGGAGTCAGGAAGAGTTGGGTTAAAGGTGGGGTGTGCTGGAGCCAGCTCAGGTACTATGGACTGTTACATTTTTAATCAGCATCGTTCCTCAGAAACCAGCAAGTGCTGCAAATAAAGGCTTGATTTATTGTTTTGTAGATTGTCAATCAGTGAACACTGAAGTGCCTACTATGTTCTAGGCCCTATGTATCTAGACTTGAGAGTAATGGAGGAAATGTTAATGCATTCAACCCAGAAGAACACCCTAGGATATGTTTTTTCTAGAGCACACCCCGCTCCCAGCTGGTTGTTAAACATTTACCAGCACACTCCCATTTCAAGTCCTACCTCTGATGCGTATTGTGAGCTGTTCATGTAACCTTTCAGTGCTCCAATAATTTTCTAAGACCATAAATTATAGGCAGGTTACTCTTATGTATCAGTAGGATATTCCATACCCAAGAGCTCATCAAACAGATAAATCACAGTTTTGTATCCAAAAAATAAAAAAAGCCAAAACAACCTTGTTTTCAAAAAACTTGCTATGAGAGACTTTGCTTAGTAATCAGATTGCTAGCATAATTACTGCCTCTTGCTGCTGTGTACCCTGAGGGTGGTTAATAAATAGTTGTTCTCTTATTGTTTTGAGTAGTTGTTTTCCTTCATCCAGACAACCTCTGAGGCCTACTCCTGGTTGGTGGGATGGATCACAAAATTAGCAAAGAGAGCCCTGCAGTTAGCAGCCTGATCTGTGGACAGCTGTGGAGAATATATAGGTCAGGATACTAGTTGACGTGCAATGAGTTCAGGGTTCCTTTTATTCTAAGCCAGAAAGTTTCTTGCTAGGAAAGACTTGGAAATGCTCCAAACCACAAACCTTTCATTTTCATTAGCTCTTCAGAGCAAAAGTAGTTTTACTATTTTACCATCTCTTTGTCATGGCTCGATTCTCTGACCATTTCTATCCACCGAAAACATGAACTCCATCTCTGGCTCCCCTGGCTCAGATAGGTGAGCTTTTTACCTTATCTAGCTGAGATCTAGGCCTCCACTTAGTTTCTACAGCTTCATCATAACAAAGCAAGGATATTTCCCTCACCCCCTTCTTTTTTCCTTTTTTTTTTTCCGAGTGGGGGGAGGCAGGGCAGTTGGGGTTAAGTGACTTGCCCAAGGTCACACGGCTAGTAAGTGTTAAGTGTCTGAGGTCAGATTTGAACTCAGGTCCTCCTGACTCCAGGGTGGGTGCTCTATGCACTGAGGTATCTAGCCACCCTCCTCCACCCCCCTCTGACGCCCTGTATTTGTTACCTATGTTTATTAGAATGTAAGCTCCTTGAGCGTCTAGTCAATGCTTTTGCTTTGTATCCCTAACATTTAGCAAAGTGCCTCACACACGGTAAGTTTGTCCAGTGCAATGATAATAACGCCAGCTTAGTGAAGAGAGCCACACTAAAACTGGAAATGTCAAATATTTGATATGTATTAATGAGTTGAAGAAATAGAGATTTACTAACAATTGTTACGATTACTTTGTGTAGTATATTTTCAGGATGTCAAGATGTACAGTGTTTCAAGAAACAAAATATTAACAAACATGGCTAGTGGAAAGAACACTGAACTTGGCTTCAGGAAGACCTGACTTTAAGCCTTTTCTTCTATACTTTTATTTTAGCCAAGGGCTAGTAATTTTACCTTTCTGATCCTTTTTCTTTTTCTTTTTTTTTTTGAGAGGGGAAGGCAAGGCAATCGGGGTTAAGAGACTTGCCCAAGGTCACACAGCCAGTAAGTATGTTAAGTTTCTGAGGCTGGATTTGAACTCAGGTCCTCCAGCTGCCACAGCCAGTGCTCTATTCACTCCACCACCTAGCTGCCCCCATCCTCTTTTTCCTGTTTACAAAATAGGAATTATAACATCTGTAGTATCTCATTCAAAGAGTTGCTAGACTTGAAGTCTAAAAGATATAGGTTCAAAGCCTGCCTAAGACATGTAACTAGTATAGTACGTTGGACCATATCATGTAGGATGTTGTACATATAGCCAAGGATGTGGGTGAATTTCCCATGTGTGGCACAAGGGAGAATGCCATGGGTAGAAGAACCCAGAAAAGACTGCTCTGCACAGTCCCTCTCCTCTAAGGCTCTTTTTACCTTGACTATTGGGCTTCTTAAGCAGAAATTCGGGTTCAAATTATAAATTACTTTCTGTGGCCTTTATCTATCTATCCCCCTTATAACCTTGGGCTTTTTTAGAAACAATGGCAGCTAGCCCCATGTAATTTGTAAGTTGTATTTATATATGTGGGGAGAGAAGGTATGGAGTCCATTGGTCTACTGTAGTGTCCCCACTCTATCACTGAAGAGATCCTGGCACATTTAATAAATTCTTATTGATTATCTTGATAGTCTATTGTATTTATTTCAGAGCTAGGAGTAGACAGCCTGTGGCCTTGAGGCCATGTGTGACCCTCTAGGTCAGCGGTTCTCAACCTGTGGGTTATGTTCAATTTGTAACAATGAAAATACATCCTGCATATCAGATATTTACATTACGATTCATAATAGTAGCAAAATTATAGTTATGAAGTAGCAATGAAAATAATTTTATGGTTGGGGGTCACCACAACATGAGGAACTGTATTAAAGGGTTGTGGCATTAGGAAGGTTGAGAACCACTGCTCTAGAGTCCTCAAGTGCAGCCGTTTGACTGAATCCAAACTTCACAGAACAAATCCCCTTCATGAAAGGATTTGTTCTGTAAAACTTGGACTCGGTGAAAAGGCTGCAACCAAGAACCTAGAAGGCTACATGTGACCTTGATGTTGCAGGTTCCCCACTCCTGTTCCAGACCATCTCTGACTCCCCTGTCATCAGGGCTCCATGAATAACTCACTAACCAAGGCTAGCAAGTTTAAACTAGTTTTATGTATTAGGGAAGATAAATTAGAACAGAAAGGAGAGAACAAACAGAACACTCAATACAGGAAAGAAATGATCCATACAGACAATGGGAATCGAGCAGCCAATGATTTTCTTACTGCAGGGAGCTCCCTGCTTTAAATTCTAGAGAGGGGCACAATTAATAAATTTCTTCCCCCCTGGGAGCCATGACTAATGGGCAGGAGGGCATCTCAACCAGACCTGAGAATCCATACAGCTTTCACAATGTGTTTTTCAGGATATCTGTATGTAAGTACTGGAGAGGAAACAAGTATGGGGTACCAACACTGCCTGACATACTTCCCTCTTTCAAGTTGCAGAATATCTTTTCTCTAATTCTGTGCCTCTCTCCTGTCCTATCTCCTTCCCAGAACTTTCTACCAGTCAATCTGTTATCTACACAAATAGCCTCCCAAAATTTCTCTCCAAAACCTCTGGTGCTAAACTGAGTTTGTGACCCATACCTTCCTACTGCACCAGGGTATTGTAAGGTTCAAGCGATATTTGTAAAAACACTACCCAAGTGTCAGCTGTGGTAATCATTATTATTAGTAGTGCTTTGTTCCACCAAGTGCGCCATATTTGTTGTTCAGTCATTAAAAAAATTTTTTTTTGCTTTTTTTTTTTGAAGGGGAAAGACAGGGCAATTGGGGTTAAGTGACTCGCACAAGATCACACAGCTAGCAAGTGTCTGAGGCCGGGTCCTGACTCCAGGGCGGGTCCTCTATTCACTGCACCACCCAACTTCCCCCTTTTCAGTCATTTTTAAGTCATGTTCGATTCTTTGTGACACTGTTTGAGTTTTCTTGGCATATATACTGGAATGGTTTGCCTTATTAGTGGAATACTAATATCTTAATAAAAGTAAGAAATAAAGTGCTTCAGAGGCAGAAGTGGAAAAAGACTGTGTATTGACTTATTTTCTTTCAACTATGAAGAGAAAAAGCAATCTCCTCATCTGTATATCTGAAACTTGGGTTCTTAACTAGTGAGAGAGCCTGGTTGTTGTCTAAGTTACGGCAAGGTAAATGACATTGTGAACAGCTGATGGATGGGTACGTGGGATGACTGAGAGAGCCAAGAATTGATAATTTCTTTTTACCTTTTGGGGCTTTATTTGCTTCTGCAAAACTTGCTGCCTTCTCTTTTTAATCAGCTAGTCATGATGGTAATGTCTGCAACACTTGAATTGCTGAGTCACCCAAATGAATAGATAAGTACGGGTTGTCTCTTTGAATAGAAAGTAAATAATATTATGCTATTCCAAAACTTTTGATGACACTTTGATCATTATGGGATTTGAGGGTATGACATGGAAGGCAGGATTGTATGTAATGAGTTGAATGGAATAAGTTTTAGACTTGTCCAGCTCCAAACAGCACAACTGAGAACCATGAATGGAAATTACCCACAGAGAAAAGCTTCCTAATAATTAGAGCTGTCCAAAAGTCAACTGAACTGCCCAGAGATTTTTCAAGCTCTTGGTCACTTACAGTCTTCAAGGGGAGACAGAATAGTAGATTGTTGGAAGGGACTTTAAAAATGACCTACACTGGGGCGGCTAGTTGGGGCAGTGAATAGAGCACTAGCCCTGGAGTCAGAAGGACATGAGTTCAAATCCAGCCTCAGACATCTAACACTTAACTAGCTGTGTGACCTTGGGCAAGTCACTTAACTCCAATTGCTCTGCATTTTCCCCTTCAAAAAGCAAAAAAAAAAAAAAGATGTATACTAATCTCTCATTTTCCATTTGAAGAAACTGAGGCCAGAAGAGGTAAAATGACTTGCCCAAGGTCACACAGCTAGTAAGGATCTGAGATGAGATTCAACCCTAGCTAGTCCTGAGTCCACCTCCAGTACTCTATACAACATTCCTAACAAGTGGCCATGAAGACTTCTTGATTTAGCCCATTCCTCTTTCTTGGGAGTATAGAATTTAAAGGAATCTTTAAATTTCATGAGTTCAAAGCACTTTACCATTAATGGGCCAGATTCTCTTGCTGATTGAAAAAAAGTATGAATTGCTCAAGATTTGGAATAAATCCATACTAGGCACTTGAGTTCCATTGTGTGTTAAGTCACCATGTCAAAGAGAGCAGTTTCCTTCTTCCTCACTGGTAGGATTAGGCTTTTAAATTGTTCAACCAAACTGTAATCTTCTAGAAGAGTTTCTATAAACAAGTTAATTGAATTGAGATGACTAGTTCCTGAAGTCTTAAAAGCTTATCATACACTAAGCCTGAATTTAAAGATTTTTTTGGCTCATATTGCTTTTCTAAAATAAGATGGTAAAATGTAGCCTTCTGGTGTTGACTAGGTAATGTATTAAAGAGTGCTGCAGGAATTTAGAAACAATGATGTGTTTTTTTGACTCTGTGAATGTGTGATTCTTCTTCTTCCAGTATTTTGGAAACCATTTGGTACTGGTCAGTACTTTTTCAAGTTAAAAAAATTGAAGCAGAGAGGCACTGATTTACTGAAGATGACATTAGTTTTTGTCTAAGCTGGAACTAGAGTTAGTATAGTCTTTTTATTTCCAAGCCAGTGTTCTTCTCTCTCCATTGCCATGTTTCTCTTTCCTGAATACAACCTATATCTCCCTAATCATTTACCCACTGACACTGAATTTTTAATGATTTGAAGAATGTTGCTGAGTTTCATCTGAATGTCAACACCCTCTGTGCCTTCTTTCTCCAAGTATCTGTTGTGTTCTTCAGTCATTTCTTTTGTGTCCAACTCTTTATGACCCCATTTGGAGTTTTCTTGGCAAAGATACTAGAGTGGATTGCTGTTTTCTTCTCCAGCTCGTTTTACAGATGAGAAGATTAAGGCAAACAAGGTTAAGTGACTTTCCCAATGTCACACCACTAGTAAATGTCTGAGGCCAGATCTGAATTCGGGTCTTCCTGACTCTAGGCCCAGAGCTCTCTCCATTGTGACACTAAAATCCAACTAAGTAACTAGTAGTGAACAAAATATAAATACCTAGCCTCTCCCCTTGCCTGAGTGAGAAATCAAGCTGAAATCTTAACAGTTTAAATTCTTCTTCCTTCTCCTCTTTACTCTCTCCCTCCCTTCCCGCCCCCCCCCCCAGTAATGCATGCACCCACGCAACCTTTTCCTTTTTAATGTATCTAACCCAAAAGCCCTAAATATTGCAGAACTAGAAATATCAGTTTATAGATATGGGGATTCAAAGGAAAAGGATATATTCTAATTTGTTCAGTCCTTTTTTCACTTGTGTCTGACACTTCATGACCCTGTTTGGGGTTTTCTTGGCAGGGATACCAGGGTAGTTTGCCATTATCTTCTCAGGATCATTTTATAGATGAGGAAATTGAGGCAAAGAAGGTTAAGTGACTTACCCAGTATCACAGCTAGTAAGTATCTGAGGCAAGATTTGAGCTCAGCAAGAAGATACTTCCTGACTCTAAGCCCAGCACTCTACTAGGCCAACTAGATGAGTAATGGAGAGATGTATAAACAAGCTATATGCTAGATATATAGGAAATAATTTCTAAAGGAAGGGTACTAGAATTCAGAGGGGTTAAGACTTGCTCTAGGTGGGGTTTTAATTGGGACTTTTAGGAAGCCAGGGAAGTTACCTGGATGAAGAGGTATAATATTGTAGGCACAGGGGACAGCTGGAGAAAATACTTGGAAACCAGAAAATGCTTGGAATATTTTGTTCTTGGAATCGCAAGGAGGTCATCTCCTCTTAGACCTTGATCTAGCAACAATCCTTTCCTTTTTCATGAATCTTCACTCTTTCCCTCTCTACTGAGTCCTTCTCCTCTGTTTATTATCGTGACCCTTAATAAAAATAAACAGAAAAACTTCCCTTAACTCCAACATTCCTTCAAGCTACCCTCTCCCTCTTTTCCTCTATTGGCAAACTCCTGGTATGATCTACACCTGTTGCATCCACAACATTACCAAACTTTTCAGTTTGCAGTCTGGCTTCTGGTCTTTTTTTCCTGACTTCATTCTCCAGTTCCTCCCTGTCCACATACACACGAGACAGTGTAAACTCCTTGTGGAAAAGAACTCTTTCAATTTACCCATGTCCCCAGATCCTTGCACCTCTTAGCCATTAAAAATAAACACTTCCTATAAAATGTTGTTGGCTCATTGTTCAGCTATAATAATAATAATAATAATAATAATAATAATAATAAATACAGTATACATGGATAGCACATATACTTGTATATAAACATATCTGGATAGTCTTCAGAGTGCTTTCATTTGATTTCCATAGCAACTCTGTGAAGAAGGCATGATGTACATTATTGTCTCAGTATCATAAATGAGGAAATTGAGTTTCCAAGATAGGAAATTATTTCCTGGAGGTCCTATAGTAAGAGAGAGAGCCTGGTCTGGAACTCAGGCCATCAAATTGTTCTTTAGGTGCTCTTTGGACCACATGCTGCTGATGGAGATGTCCCCTTTTCCCTTAAGAAAATCAATATTAGATGAGCTTTCACTGTTTTAGAGATGGGCTCTGACATACTATCTCTGGATGTTTGAAAAGCAAAGAGTTTAAGATGTTCCCCCACCTTCATTCTTTATATCCTCCTCATTTAATGTTGTTCCACTGCACATAACTGTGGCCAGAAGCTGGTGAATTGGGGTTTTGTGTGTTTTGTTAGGTTGTTTTTGTCTATGGATACCCAAAGGACCTGGAGGTGTATGGAGGGTCACGAAACCCAATCCATCAAGCTGCTGGCAAAGGTGGTCCATGAGTGGAGCTTCCTGCAGCAAGGGGTGACGAGGATCCCGGTGTGGGAGGGCAGACTGTGGGGCACCCTCTTCCTGCCTCTCGGTAAAGGGTCCAGGATCATGTTGTTTGAGACAAAAATCCATAAATCTTGGGACCAACCATAGGGTGGCTTGAAAAGATGTAGTTCCATTAGGCATAGCTATGTTTGAAAAAACAAGAGCCATAAGACTGTTCGCTGTTGGAATTACTTAAGAAAAATTTATGGCCTTCTAAAATCTTCCTTTTCCATTCTATCATCCCAGCTTGCACTTATATCCTGTTAGCTAATACAATATGAGCCTAGGGATCCCTCCTGTTCCATGGACTGTCACCAGTGCCAGCAAGCTCAGTCTTTCTTCAGTTGGCACTTTTTCTCTGTTCAAACTGGTTTCACCCCAGGGCAGGCTGAGCCCGTTGTGGTGAATTGCCGGAAAGGGAGCCGTGCAGGCTTGTTGAAATCTGTGGTGGGAGGCTTAGTTGGAATTTTAATTTGACATGCAATGCATTGGTCCCTGTTCACAACCTTGTGAAGTTCTTCTTACCCTGATTTATTGCCTGCTTCAGAGCAGCTGGCTGTGTCTGGGCTGAAGGAAGGAATGGGAATAGCAAGCTTCTTGAGGTTACTTAAAACCAAAAGCAGCATGACCAGTAGAATTGAAATCATAGGATTGGATTCAAATCCCAGTTCTGATACTTATTACCTACAAAGAATTCACCAAATCATTTACCCTTCTTGGTCTCAGTTACCTCATGTAAAAAAAGGAAGGGCCTCAAATTGGTGGATATCCAAGGTCCCTTCTGTCTCTGAACCTTCTATAGGCCCGAATACCTTGGCATGCAAATTTATTGCTCAGCAGGTTTCTGATATTTAATAGCTGTGTGACAACAGGCAAAATACTTAACATCCCTAATACTCTAAAATAACATACTTAGGTAAATTTCTGGGTACTTACTGGAGAGAGCCCCATCCTTGATAGATTGACATTAAGATATACATTAGCCAAATTATTTCTAGCATTAGTGACAAATAATCATGAGCTCCTGGCATAGGTTAATTTTATGGTAGTTCTCAAATCTGGAGGAACTTTTTATACCATAGCCAAAGCAGTGAGGAGAAACCCTAAGACTTTCCATTTCCAGTGAAAGCTGGATTCTTATAATTTTCCATATTTAAAAAAGATTGGAAAAAATGATGGAACCAATAATGTTTGTTGTTAAACTAGTATTTTTATGTATCTGACAAGAAAATATAAAATTTTGCTTTTTTAAATTTTTAAAATTTTTTAAAATTATTATTGACTTTAATTTTATCTTAATGGTGAAAAAAAACATCCTATTCCAATTATTCTAAAAATAATCTCCCTAGTTGGAAACATCTTATCACAGCCTTAGTATCCAACATTTTAAATTCTAAATGGCGAGTTACAATTTGGGGAGATGTGTTCTTTGATTATTTCCTAAATGTTTGTGGAAGAAGGCTTGGAGTTGTTTCCAAGCATCAACTTGGGCCATGGAGTGGGCCCTAACTTCTCCCCAAATTACAAGTGAGCCCACCATACCATAAAATGAAACCAGGCACACAGGGAAACAGGGGGCTCAATAAATTGTCCTGTTGCTGGGTAGCAGATAATCTCAGGTTTTTTTCTTCCCATGGGTTTGTAACAATTTGGCAGCTTCTTTGGCAGAGAATTCACTTTTCCAGTTTTGGTCATCCAGACCAACAAGAAACAAGAAGCAGCTCTCAGCCTTCTGCTTTTTCAGTTGGATTCCTCCAAAGGATTGCTGAAAACATCAGTGATGTTTACAAACCCTTCTTTGATCATCTTGAGACATTTTGGGTCAGTCTTTAGGGGGGAATGGTCACACCCTTATAAGTGTAGCACAGATTCTATATTTGCCAGGCAGCAATTGATGGTGCAGGTGGCTGTGATGTCCTTCAAATGGGAGGCCAGGGAGAGGCAGAGATCACATCCTTTAGAAAATCCAAGCAGCCCAACTCCTAGACCCTTTACCGAGAGGCAGGAAGAGAATGCCCCCGCACTCTGCCCTCTCGCACCGGATCCTCTTTAGCCCTGGCCGCAGGAAGCTCCGCTCATGGACCACCTTTGCCAGTAGCTTGGTGGGTTGAGTTTCGTGACCCTCATACACCTCCAGGTCCACGAGGACTGCAAGTCCCGCTTGACCAGCCACCTATAGGGCTTGTCGGGTTTCATGCTCCAGAAGAGCCCCATGGGCTCCACACTGCTGTAGCTGCCCCCTAGAGCGGGCGCCCACACCAAATCCAACTGCCCACTGGTGGCCTCCTAGTGGGCTGAGGCCCGGAAGAACACCCCTTTCTCATCACAGAGGGAGATACTCAGAGTGACCGACTGGGCTGGGGCCAGACCATGCACCTCGATTGCCACCAGCTCATCCCACAGGCTGCGCGGCCTGGGAGTCAAATGCACAGTCACAGCCATTGAAACTAACAATATAAAACTTTTTGACTGCTGAATCAGGTGGCTAGCCTATTCCATCCAACTCTTTTTTTAATCTGATCGTCCTCAATATTCAATAAAGAATATAAACAGAATGGGAGCAAATAAATTTTTCAGTTCTGTATATTTGTAATCAGATAATCAATCAAATTAGGGTCGCTGTGACATAGTGCATCTTGCCTTAGAGTCAGGAAAACCTGGATCCAATCCTGCCTCTGATACATATTGCCTTTAGGCAAGTCTCTTTACCTCCCAGTGACTCAGGTACTTGAATGTTAAGTTACACATGAGTTGCTGACTTAAGTTGATGGAGACAGTTTCCGTATCAGGAGATTCCTGAAATAATGAAAATAAACCATGGGTCTGGTGTCAGGTAATCATTCTAATGTTCCAGTAAACGGCCTGCTGGGAACTTACTTTGTTTAATCTGACATTAATCTTCCAGTCTTCTTTAGTATATTCTGGACACCTGTGGAAACACTTGTACCTTCAACCATGTCAACAGCAAGGAGGGAGATACTCAATTCTCTCAATTGTTAAGGACCTGTCAACCGGCAATGAAGGCAAAATGAAATCAGCACACCTCACATTGTATAACCAGGGTGCTTCAGTACATGCTGTCTATTTTACCTGCCTGTTAACAAATGTAATATTCCAAAAATGACTTTTGTGTGATGAATTCACAACATTGCCAGAAATAGCAGCTAAGGTAGGACTCTTTGCCTTTGGGGTCTTTTCTAGCACTATCATTTTGCCTGCATTTAGCATGGACCTAGGAGTGAAGGTCAGGGGAAGATGGGATTTCTGCATATAATGGCATTAGTTCCAATCTGGAGTTGACTTCTGGGAATTCTCAGATATACGGTAGTCTATTTTTAATATGTATTTGTAAGTAGCATGTATTTTGTTTCCATTTGAAAGCTTCATTTTTCAAATGGTTGAAGGAGCCTAATGCCTTTTTTGAAAAAATTAAGAGAAGGGTTTTTTTATTTGTAGTTATCTTGCTTTTATAAATCAAATCGTACATAGTTTTCCTAAATTATCTTACTGTTTCTACTCCATATATGACTTGTACCTTGCATTTCTGGTATCTTAAATTCCTCAGATTGGTCGAATATCTCTTTGGTCAATACCTTCCATGATAATTCACATCATTTTTCTGGCATGTTTCAAGTCATCAAATAATTTCACTAATTGGTCTTCTTATGCCTTCTAAACTAAGACTTCACTGCGTTGGTTTCAGATGTCCCTTTGAAACGGTTTACGGCTATCGGTTATCGCTTGAAGTCATGAATTCCTTTAATTTGTCTTCCTTTCAGACATCTCAGATATCTAGTAAGTGTTAAATTCATTTATTCAAGTTGTTAGAGGGAAAATAGTAAGCTAAGATGACATATTGACTGATTAGAGAAGCATGGAGAAAAATCATCAATCATCTAGCATCAAATACCTACCATGTGTCAAGCATAGTGTTAGCTGCTACATATACTAAAACAAAAATGAAATCATTCCTGACCTCAAGGAGCTTACATTCCATCAGGGAAGACAACATATACATATTTAAGAATAAATAAAATAAGCACACAAGGTAATTTGCAGGGATAACACTAGCACCTTAGGGAACTAGGAAAGCCTTCAGATAAATGGGGGTTTCTTTTTTAAAACTAGTATTTTTCCCCAGTTACATGTCAAGACAATTTTTAGCATTCATTTTTTACAAGATTTTGAAATCTAATTTTTTTCTCACTCCCCTCCCTCTTCCCATAAAATGGTAGACAGTTATATAAAACATATTTCCATATTAGTCACATTGTGAAAGAAGAAACAGATCAAAAGGGGAAAAACATAAAAAATAATAAAGTAAGTGAAAAAAATATGCATCAATCTACATTCGGAGTCCATCAGTTCTTTATCTGGTTGTGAATAGCATTTTTCATAATGAATACTTTGTACTTATGTTAGATCATTGTGTTGCTGAGAAGAACTGAGTCATTCATAGTTGATCATCACTGAAATGGTGCTGTTACTGTACATAGTATTCTCCTGGTTCTGTTCATTTCGCTGTGTATCAGTTGGTACAAGTCTTTTCAGGTTTTTCTGAAATCTGCCTGTTCAGCATTTCTTATTATACAATAGTATTCCATTACATTTTATACCACATTTTGTTCAGCTGTTCTCCAGTTGGTGGGCATCTCCTCAATTTCCAATATTTTGCCACCACAAAAAAAGACTGCTATAAATATTTTTTGCATATGTAGAGTTTTTTTCCCTTTTCTGTAATTTCTTTGGGATACAGGCCTAGTAGTAGTACTGACATAAATGGGGATTTCTTAACCTAGGGTTTGTGAGCTTGTTTTTTTCATCAGTTATTTTGATAATTGTATTTTATACACTTTAAAATGTTTATTCTCTAAATGAGGGGTGGGATAGGATGGAGGGAAATATAATTAGTTTTTCACAACATGACTGCACATGTATAGCCTGTATTGATTTGCTTGTCTTCTCAGTGAGGGTGGGTGGGGAGGGAAGAAGGGAGAGAATGTGGAACTCAAAGTTTTAAAAACAAATGTTAAAAATTCTTTTTACGTGTGCTGGGAAATAAGATATATAGGCAGTGGGGTATAGAAATTTATCTTGCCCCAGAGGAAAATAGAAGGGAAGTAGAAAACAGAAGGGGCAGGGAGGTAATAGAAGGGAAGACAGATCTGGAGAAGGGGTAATCAGAATGAACACTGTCTCGGGGTGGGAGGAGGGGAGAGATGGGGAGAAAATTTATAACTCAAAATCTTATGGAAGTGAATGTTGAAAACTAAAAATAAATTAATTAATAAATCTAAAAAATGTTTATTCTGAGAGGAGGGCATGAGATTACCAGAAGGGTCTCTGAACCAAAAAAGGTCAAGAAGGTGACATTTGAGGTGAGTTTTAAAGGAAAAAAGAGTTAGTTGTGAGGATGGATAGGGTACATTCCAGATTTGAGTGATTATCCAAAGATAGGAAGATGGGAGATGGATTGTGTAGTATGAAGTGCAACAAGAAGGCTAGGCTGCTTGAACTGCAGAAAACATGCAGAGGAGTAATATAGAATAGAAATGGACAGGAGATTGGGACCAGGTTAGAAGGAGTTCCAAAAGCATAGAAATGAGTAAAGATAATAGGGAGCCATTGAGGAGAGAAGTGATAAGGCCAGACTTGTGTTTTGGGAAAATCATTTTAACAGCTGTTTGGGGGACGAATTGGCATGGGAAGAAACTTTAGACACGGAAACCAATTAGCAAGTTCTTTCAATAGTCCAGTTTAGAGGTGATGAGGTATTGAAGTATAATAGTGTTTATAGAAAAGGGGAGAGACTCAAGAGAGGTTGATAAAAAGGCCAAGATTTGGAAACTACTAAGATATGTGGGATAAGGCAAGGTATGAAGAGTGGTACCAAGATTGCAAATATAGCCGAATGGAAATAAGCCTAACCTGGGATTTGGGAAGCCATTTTGTCAAGTCACAATTTTATTGTCCCGGAGTATATGTTTCTCTTTACATTCTCGTATTTATGTATTCCATTTGTCATTTCTCTGCTACTGCTGCCGCTGTTAATGATAATAATAATAAAAATAATAATAATGATAAAAATAAAGATAAAAATAATAATACCTTTCCTTTTTAAAGCCTCCCTTCTGATATGACGTGCCTGGGTATGCTTTTAGGAACGGCACTCTACTCTGATTTGTTGTCCCCACCAGGAGGAAATCTGGAGCCCAGGATCTGTTACCCCTCGAGAATAACTGCAGGTTCTTATAGCACTTAGGAATTATAAAATTAATGAGAAGAAACTTTTCCTTACAAAATAGTGGACCCAGAAAGGATTCACATTGGAATCTACAGACAGCCAAGAAACACGACCCTCAGTCCAATACTAACCATGAAATTGTACAGCGGTCTGGTCTTTCACCTATGGTATTTAGTCATATGAGTTTCCAGGGTGAGCCAGAGAATATTACTGCAACAGTCACAGATCAAATCAACTCCTTTACTAGGCAAAAAGAGAAGTGTGACACTTTTTCACACGCAAGTTGCCCTCACCCTTTTCCTGGATTCCCTCAGAGTCACAGGCCTGTGAAATACATGGTGAGAAAGCTATCACTGAAAGACTCATATACTAGACAACGTACTAGGCACTTTTCTTGGGTGGCAGTCCTGAGGAATGTGTCAGAGTAACACAACATTGCAGATGTGTGCCTCTTCTGCAGTATTATTCAGCACAAATGGGACTAAGGGAATGACCTGATGTGTATCCATGTGAACAAATATTGGGATTTTGACAGACTGTAGCAAGGAAAATTAGATGTAAGGAGGGGGGGCAAAGGGTAACTTCAAGAAAAGGTAGAATGTATTAAAAACAATTCAGTGATTGTGAAATTAATGGTAGTGTGTTTTAAAATAACCTGTACCATCTTTTTAGAACAAGCATCTTAATCGTGAATCCTTGAACTTGTCTTTTAAAAGTATATTTTGATAATTGCATTTTACTATAATATAATTTCAATATAATTGATTTCATTTGTAATCCTGTACATTTTATTTTATTTGTTTAAAAAAAATTTCTGAGAAGGAATTCATAGGGCTTAACCAGATTGTGAAAGGGTTCTATGACCAAAAAAAAATTAAGAATTCTTGATGTAGACCCTACTAGTTCATTTTTTATTAATATTTCCCTAGGTGGGATTCCAGCAAAGGAGGAGGTGAGGAGATGCTATATTGATGCTCTACCTGGGTCTCCTTGGTGCTTCCTACCTGGCAAGTCTCACCAGGTATAGCATGAATGCAATATTCACAGCACCCATGGTCACTATTTGCTCAATTGCAAACTGTAACAGACTCTCCATATAGAAGATAGAAGCAAAACATTTATTCAGACACATTAGAAATAACATTTATTTTATTTGAAAACCCAAATCCCCAAACCAGTAAGCTGATTCCATCATAGTAGCATAGAAGTTAATAAGCCATAATAACACAGAGAACCACACAGTCCTTTAGCCTTCCCACAAACCAATATTTACTGACAAGCCTGACTGACTCCCTGGAACATATCCTCTCCTCCTCCTAGTCTAGCTAACTTTAACTCCCAGTTTCCTGTGGGCTCTACTCCAGTCTTCAGCAAACTCTTCCTATCATAAGCTCCATGTGATTACATTCAGCTTATTAGGGGGCAGAGTTTATTTTCAAAGCAGGGAAGGTCTTCAAATTCCCTTAGGCTTGTTAAGGGGCAAGGAAGATCTTCAAATTGCCATTATAATTACACCAGGTGTGTAATTGCTTCTCCCATGACTAGCATTCTAACATCTCTCACTCACCAGCATGATCCTTCTTAACTACCCCTAGCTCACATCCCAGTACCTGTGTTGTCTATATCTCTATACTGCAACTCAGCTGACTTCCACAGTTTTGCTGCTGTCTACTAGAGTTCAGTCATCTCCAGGGAAACAGCTTTCCAACTGCTGGCCTATATGGATCCTAGCTTCATTCAACTACATTTATAGTATGAAACAACACCACCACCTCAGGGCCAGAGTGCATCCATTCCTTTTAAAATCATCTTTTTGTACACTCAGGCCTCATAGCCCTTAACTTCTCATATCAAAAGTACTATGATAATACTCTCTTACAAAGTTTAAATGATTCACTTTTGTCCATCAGTTAAGGTGAATCATTATGTGTACATTTTTTCATCTCCTGCCACAAGGTATCGTATCTCCAAATCATATCAGCACTTAACCCTGTTGGATCCTGGTGTTCCACAAAATATTCTTACTCTCTTTCTCCCATTCTCTCTATTCCCCCTGGGCAGCTGGGCCAGGTTATTCAAACTCCTTCAATGATTCTTTGCCAAAGAGATGTAAAAGAAGCATAACAGAGGTGGGGCCCTCTCTTGGAGAAGGCTACATGGAAAAAGGCCAAAGTTAGTCCCTATGACTTTTATATGGAGCTTTATGGTTTACAAAGACATTTTTTTTGTTGTTCAGTTGTTTTCAGTTATGTCTCTTCTTGGGTTTTTCTTAGCAAAGATGCTGGGGTGGTTTGCTGTTTTCTTCTCCAGTTCATTTTACAGATGAGGAAACCAAAGCAAACAGGTATAAGTGACATACTTAGGGTCACACAGCTAGCAAGTGTTTGAGGTCATATTTGATCTCAGGAAAATAAGTCTTCTGACTCCAGGTCTGGCACTCTATCCACTGTGTCAACTACCTGCCCTCGTTTACAAAAACACTAAAGCCCTCTGATATAAATTATGTGTATTAACCTTTATATCCTTCATCTGGACCTGCCTGTCTTTGCTATTTCTATTTCTCCATACCACACGGTGGGGGGGACTATGATATTAGGGTTCAAATGTGGTAGTTGTAATTCATGGGAAAAACAGTTGATTATAAAAATCTTGATAAAACTTTTCCATTTACTTTTTTTCTTCAAGTTTCATCTTTAAATGTTATTGGAATGACCTAACTGAATCTTTCACCAACCTTTCTCTAAATTTATTTTTCTCTCCATTATATCTCATTGCTTATGAAGTAATACTGCTCCTGATCTTCCAACATCCTCCTTTCTAAGATTTTATGAATGAGTTCATGTTCTAAGGCAGTATTGACTTTGACTGCTAATTCTTCCCACTGTGCCATGAAACAAAGTTTTCATGGAGTTTTCTAGGTTCTTTCGTTTCCACTGGTATGACAGTTAATTTATATCAGTTCAAATTCTTCAGGAAATAATGATAGTGAGACAATGTCTTTTCTTTTTTTCTCATTTTCCTTTAAAAATAGATTTCTATTCATATCCTTTGTATAGTGCCTAGATTTCCCGTATTTCTTTCCCTTCTCTCTGAGGCCAACTTTTATTTAAAAAAATATTTTTTTAATGAGAAAGAATAGAAAAAATCAGCAAGACTAATCAGTACATTGAAAAAAAACCTGGCATTATATGCAATGTGACATATCCATGAATAGCTCTTCCTCTTCCCTGCTCATCTCCCTACCTCATCAAAGGAGGAGGGGGGATGTATTTTCCCATATCCTTTCTTTGAGGCCAAATTTTTTCATTGTAATTTTGTAACATCTATTCCCAATTGATTTGTGATACTTATTCTTCCCACTTACATTGTTGTAGTCTTTTTACATACTCATGTTTTCCTGGCATTTTGAATTTTCAGTATCTCTAAAAGGACTTCAAAGATGACTATTTTTCTCTCCTAACTTTGGAACACCAAATCTTCACTCCATCTCCCATTCTCTAGGCATATTATCAGCATGTTAGTTCTGGTGGTCCTAGTATAACCTTGGAGGGGTCCTTTGTTTTAATAGCCCTCATCCTCTTAATCATATCATTGGCCATCTCTCTTAGGTGGTATTCTGTACCATTTCTCTATTTATGATCTGTTAATTCCTCTTCAACATCTTCCTTTAATTTTCTGCTCTTGACTTCTGCATGGGACAAATGCATATTCAGATACTTGAGTGCATTAAATAACACTATCTCAGATCTCTTTCTCCTTTGCCTGACCTCTATTTTACAGCCCCAGCTCCTCTACTACTGCACATTTTGCCTGGAAGGTGGTATTTTATTCTAGTTAGGCCCATGCAGTAAGTTCAGCTTATCCTACTCCTTTTTCAGCCTCCATAGTCTATGTACATGTGTGCAGCCATAGAGGGGATACAATAGGAGCAGATAGCCATGATTGTTAAATAACTGTTTTGGTATCATAGGAAGTTAGATATACAGTTAGAAGGAACCTCAGAGTCTTCTAGATCAAATTTATAGATGAAGAAATTTAAGCTTAGAGAGATTAAGGATCTGAATTCAGATCTTCTGACTTGGCATTCGAAGTCCTTCAAAACTGGGTCCCTTCCTACCTTTCCAGTCTTCTTAGACCTTAGTCACCCTCCACCTACTATTTGATCTAATGATGCTAGCTTCCTCTCTATTCCTTACCACTTAAGATACTGTCTCCCAATTCTCATCTTCCCTGGCTTCTTTTAAGTCTCAGCTAAAATCCGACCTTCTACATAAAAGTCTTTCCCAGTCACCATTAATGCTAGTGACTTCCCTCTGTTTATTATCTCCTATTTATTGTTCATAAATTTGGCTTTTGCATAGTTGTTTGCATATCTTCCCCATTAGACTGTGAGCTTCTTGAGGATAGAGACTGTCTTTTGCCATTTTTGGTATTCTCAGAATTTAGCATAGAGCAGTGGTTCTCAATCTTCCTAATGCTGCGACCTGTTAATATAGTTCCTTATGTTGTTGTGACCCCCAACCATAAAATTATTTTCATTGCTACTTCATAAATGTAATTTTGCTGCTGTTATTAATCTGTCTGATATGCAGGATGTATTTTCATTGTTACAAATTGAACATAACCCACAGGTTGAGAACCACTGGCATGGAGCCTCACATGTAGTAGGTGCTTAATAAATTATTGTTTTGAATAACTGACTCTGATTCTAGATTTCTATTATATTATGCTACAACACCTTGCTCCTTTTTTAAAAAAAACTTTATTTAAAGACTTTTTTTTTCCTCCTCCTATATTTTTGTTTCAACAGTCCAGCCTATGGGATGTACTGTAACCCTGTGATTGTACCATGTATCAATCACAAAGGACTCAGGTTTGAATTAGGGAAGTAATAGGAAGAGAACAAAATTGCAGCAAAAAGAACTTTTTAAAAAAAGGTGGTAGGAAAAAAAAGATTAAATTTGGCAAAAATGAAACTTCTAACTTCTAACAGCAGAAATTTTGTCTTGACAAAATCTTTGCAAAGCAGCTGTATATACAGAAAATTTTTGACATTGTTGGCTCTATCTGAGGAGGATTCACCTAACCAAGTACCATAGTTCCTTTTATTTAGTTGGCCTTTAGGTATGCAAACAAGAGAACTGTGCAGGTAGTTGCTCAGTGGGGTGATGATTGGTCATTGGGCATCCAGTATTGCCTCATGTTTCAGTATCTTGGATGTTACAGATAAGGGAGTTCACCTGGTTGGTTTAAATCAGCACTCACTCTGTGTTGTTGCATATAGTTATATTGGCTAGGTTCAAATTACTACTGTTGAGGCTCATGCAGATCCTTTTTTTCATCCTGTCTTTCCATATAAAGTCTTCCGCAAAGTTTCAGTCTCCTACAGGGATAAAATCAATTCTTCCAACTCTTCTTGTTTCTTCGAATAGAACCCAGGAACCATGCATCCATTTATATGCAGTTTTCTTTTATTCTGATTCCTTTGATAGCAAGAATACCAAAGTTGATATGACTAAATTCTGCTAATCAAATAATTCTTAAACTGGGGTTCATAAACTTGTTTTTAAAAATATCTTTATAACCATATTTCAGTTTAATTTGCTTTATTCATTTAAAAACATTCTGAGGAGGGTCTTCCATAGGCATCTAGGTGGCAACGTGAATAGTGCTAGGCCTAGAGTCGGGAAAACCCTGAATTCAAGTTGGTTCTCAGATAGTCACTAGCTGTATGACTGTAGGCAAGTCACTTAAACTCTCTTTGCTTCAGTTTCCTCAACTGTAAAATGTGGATAATAACTTACCTCCCATGGTTGTTACAAGGATCAATTGAGATAATATTTGTAAAGTGCTTTAATATAGGTGCATAGTAGATACTTACTAAGTGCTTCTTCCCCTCCTCAGATTTCTATAGTGGTCCATGACTCAAAAAAGGTTACTAATTTCTGCTCTAGAAGTATGTCAGCTCATTGACTATTGGACAAGGATCTTGCATTTAGAGTTAATATTCATAGATGTACTTAAAACTGTGTATCTACATCCTCCAAATACATCCAACAAAATTCTTGTTCATGTTTCATCATGCGGAAGAGATGAACAAGTACTAAAAGGCTATGTCTGCAGTGTTCAGGCTCTGGAAGATCCTTTCAGGACGGGAAGACCACAAACTTTGTATTCTTAGATCTATAATCTTTGTGCACATTCAGACCCATACTTAGTCATATGAACGAGCACTGACCTAACTAATATATAGAAGTTTATCACAAGAGTAATAAAAGTGAGTGTTTAGTCACAGTACCCCATGAAAGTTGTCTACTAAAGTATAAAGGGCTTGCAGTCTGCACCTATCCTGTGAAAATCACAGGTCTTTTTATCTATTAAATAATTGATTTAAAAATTACAAAGTGAGGATCAAATGCAATAAAGAATTTTTAAAAACCCACTTTTCTATCACATAAATTTAAGCTTTTATGACAGGGTACAAATAGAAAAATCTCACTGATACTAATGAATCTTTATTTCAAACTAGCCTTTATCTAGGGGAGATATTGTTTTATTATAACCTATACTGTTATGCAGTGTTTTACCTAGTAGGTCCTCAATCAATGCCATTGCCTAAAGATGTGCTAGCAGATGTCTGTACAGATCGGTTGAAGAAAATCACCATGAAGCATCATCACCATATTCTTGGGCCTTTTTCTGCCATTTCTTAATAATATCTAAAAGAGGTAAGCCTGTCACCAGGTTTTACCTGCATTTTTAGGGAACAACAAGGTAAACCTGAACCCTATGTCTTAAACTAAGGAAAAAAATAGTAATTTTCATGTTGGAAGATGTTTAATAGAGAACCCAAGCTTTATAATTGAGAAATTAAATTATAGAAGAGAATCTAGGTAGATTACATGTGGAAAGTGAATCCTACCCTTTGGGGTAGGGTCTACAGCCCTGTTAAGCCTAATGCTACCTGAGGAACTAAACAAAATCCCATTATGATTTGAAGATAGGACTCTGGATATACTAGGCTGTGCAATGGTTAGTGCTCTGGGCCTGGAATTAGGAAGACCTGAATTCAAATGTGACTTTAGACACTTACTAGCTATCTAATGTTGGACAAACTCAACTGTTTGCCTCATCCTCATCTGTAAAATGGGGATAATGAAAGTACCTACCTCCCAGGGTTGTTGAGAAGTAAATGATATAATAATTGAAAGCTGCTTAGCACAGTACCTGGCACATAATAAACACTATATAAATGTCATTTGTTTTTTGATATTATTATTGTTATCATTATACATTGCTACAAACAAGGAGATCCAAATTAGATAATGTATGCTAAGCACTAAGCAAATCCTAAAATGCCATATAAATGTCATTGAAATAATTGTAGTGATGTTCAGACTTTGAGTAGGATTTTGGAGATAAATGATAGGAAGCCAAATCATCCTTTTGTCAAAGGAAGCTGTTCCACAGAGACATCTTAATTTTCATTATAGAGTTAATTATTTTAAGCCAAAAATTTCATTTGGCTTTATTAATAGTCATCCAGGATCTTCTGTGACCATGAGCATTGCAATACTTATCAGGAGTTCAGAAGCATCTGTCTCTGGCAGTTACCTTTTTATTTTTTTACCTGGCTGTTTGGTTATTTGCTATTTCTTTTTCTTTTCTTTTTTTGCTTTTTTTGGAGGCCAGTTGGTGTTAAGTGACTTGCCCAAAGTCGCATGGCTACTAAGTGTGTCAAGTGTCCGAGGCTGGATTTAAACTCAGGTCCTCCTGCCTCCAGGGCCGGTGCTCTATTCACTGCTGTACCTAGCCGCCCCTGGTTATTTGGTATTTCTAACAATCTTTCCAGTTAACTATGGATTTTTTAAAAAGTAAACTATTTCTTAAGCCCAAGTATGCATCATTCATTTTACTCTTACTAATCATTCAAGTGGCTTTTTCCTCCAAACAGATCTGTGGTGTATATTTCTCTCTCTCTCTTTCTCACTCTCTCTCTCTCTCCTGCCCAGGAAAGAGAAGGGAGAAATTCTTTGTATATGAAGTCAGTGGATTAGTTTGGTATC
This sequence comes from Pseudochirops corinnae, assembly GCA_028646515.1. Taxonomy (NCBI): domain Eukaryota; kingdom Metazoa; phylum Chordata; class Mammalia; order Diprotodontia; family Pseudocheiridae; genus Pseudochirops; species Pseudochirops corinnae. The sequence continues at coordinate 152,243,838 of CM053590.1, read as the reverse complement.
CCAAAATAGTGATCTCTCACATTAAAAAATACTGCTGCGCTTTGATATGACAACAAATGAACGAATTAAAAAATATTAAATGTACCAAGTACCAATGCTAAGCACTAGGTATACAAAGAGAAAAGCAAAACAATTGCTACTTTCGCACCAATTGAGTATAGAGTACAACTAATTGAATTCAACTGCAGACCAGATGGAAAAGCCATTATACCTTAGGGTGCATTGGGAAGTCAGATGCCAGTGGCTGGGGTCTGTAGGGCATCATGGCATTTTCATATCAAGACCTAGAGGACTTTGAAATGCAGTGGAAAAAAGAATATTTAGACCTAGTAGTCCTCCATTATACTCAAAGGATTGTAGCTGGGAACACCCTCCTCATGAAACAATGTGAGTGACCATCTTTACTCTGTAAGAAGAGGGGGAAGCCTGAAAGAGCCTTACCACCATTGGCAAAGTGGGAGTGGACTGGAGAGTTGGAGTGGAATCTAAGACCAGGAGTGGGAGTGGGCAGGAAGGTTGAGGAAGTCAGTGTTTCTCCAAAAGAGGACAGAGGAAAGTGAGCATTGGCAGGAAGGTTAGAAGAGAAGGGCATCTCCTAGTATTTGTTCCACCAGGCTGAATGAGTTTTCTGAGACCTTGGGAGGTCTCCTAGAGAGAAAATGCCCCTGGCAGGTGGTCTTCTCATAGGCTCTTAGTAACCGCTGGTAAGGAGGGGGTAGCTACTCTCATACAGCCCTTAGCAACCAGGATAAAACATGTACTTCCTCCCAATAAAGCATTTGTTTGTCTCATAGTCTTCTATCACACATGTTACCTGAAAAAGAGTTCTGTAAAATTAAGTGTTTCTCACTTGGCTTTTGAAAAGCACCCAAATATTAGAAGAATCTTCATAGTACTTTGATAAACTTTGACTGACTAATTATGACTTGATTAAGCCACCTTGTGTCCATATTTCTCTCTGAAAACTCTCCTGCCCGTTTAAAACCTGAATGCAATAGTGGTAAACACATCAGGGCTCAACTAATGAAACTTTGTTTTGATCCTGAAAATTTCTAGGAATGCACTGGAACCTTACTCTAATGATGTCTTGAGATTCATGCTAGGACTGCCTTGTAAATGACACTGCCTTCAGTGAATCATCAAGTATTTTTAAGCACCTGTGTGCTAGTAATTCTGCTAAGCACTGAGAATCCAAAGAAAGAAAAACAAAAAGCCCCTGTTCTCAAGGAGATCATAGCCTAATGAGGAATGCAACTTGCCAAAGCAATGTAGAAACAAGATTTATATAGCATAAATTGGATATAATCCTAGATAAAGGCACTAGCATTAAAAGGAACTGACAAACACTTCTTGTAGAAGATAAGATTTTAGATGAGACTTAAGGGAAGCCAGGAAGACCAAGAAATGGAGATGAGAGAGAGAGAATTCCAGGTATGGAGGGAAATAACCCATGAAAATGTTTTGATTCTGGAGATGAAGTGTGTTGTTCAAAGAACAAGAGCCCAATGTCACTGGATTGACAAGTGTGTGCCAGTGACTAAGGTGTAACAAGACTGATAAGAGGGGATCAGGCAATGAAGGGCTTCGAATGCCAAACAGAGGATTTTATATTTGATCCTGGGAGTGATAAGGAGACAATGGAATTTACTGAATGGGAGTTGGTCAGATTTGCACTTTAGGAAGATCAGTTTGACAGTTGAATACAGAATGGACTGGAGTGGGAAGAGACTTGAGGCAGGGAGACTAACCAGAAGCTGTTGGAATAGTTTAATGTGATAAGAGCCTGCACAAGGTAGTGGCAATGTCAAAGGACAGAAGGGGGCATATATGAAATGTTATAAAGGTAGAATCCATAAGACTTGGTAATAGATTGGATATAGAGGGATGAGAGTGAGAAATTGAAAGTGATACCTAAGTTGTGAACCTCAGTAACTAGAAAAAGGGTGGTGACAGTAACATGAAAGTTAGGAAGAGGGGAAGGCTTATGGGTGACAAGGAGGTTTTGGAGGTAGGGGAGGAAAATAATGAGTACAGTTCTGGACTATTGAGTTTGAGATATTTATAGGACATCCAGTTTGAGATGTCCAATTGGAGGTTAAGAGAGAGGTTAAAGATAAGTGTATCTGGAAACCATTAACAATAGATATAATTGAAAACATAGGAACTGATGAGGTCACCAAGTAAAATAGTATATAGGAAAAATAGAACAGGTCCCAGGACAGAGCCCTGTGAGATACCAACAATTTATGGACATGATCTGGAAGAAGATCCAGTAAGGCAGTGGTTCTCAGCCTTCCTAATGCTGTGACTCTTTAATACTCATATGCAGGCATATCTGCACGTGGGTGGACCCTCCTGGAGATGGATAGAGGAGCGCTGTCTTGGTTCCTAAGACCATCAGAAATATGTGTTTTCCAGTGGTCTTAGGCAACATCTGTGAAAGGGTAGTTCAACCCCCCCAAAGGGGTCGCAACCCACAGGTTGAGAACCGCTGCAGTAAAGGGACTAAGAAAGACCAATCAAGCAGGTGGGAGGAAAACCAGTAGACAGCATTGTCATCAAATCCTAGAGAAAAGAGAGTATCAAAGAAAGGAGTGTGATTGTGTCAAAAGCTCCAGAGAGTGTGAGAAGTATGAGGACTGAGACAAGGCTGTTAGATTTGACAATAAAGAGATCATTGGTAATTTTGAAGAGCGTAGTTTCAGTTGAATAATGAGATTGGAAGCCAGATAGCAGAGAGTTAAGACAATGAGAGGAAATTAAGTATAGGATGTGATTTAGAGCAGAAAAGGCCCTTGGAGATAATTTAATCCTATTCCTTCGTTTTGTTTTTTAAAAGAAGATGTATTAATGATTTTAGTTTTTTATATTACATTCACAAACCTAGATATATCTCCCCAAATTCCACCACCAAATGAGCCTTCATTTCTAGTAGTCATATGATAATAACAATATTTTATAGCAAAGCCTCAGGTACTTTGATTAGGTATGTTAACTGTGTATCATCATCATCATTATTATTAATATTTTGTCTAAAATGCATCACTTCTTGATAAGAAGGGGAAAAATTGTGGAAATAGCATGTACTTGGAGTCCAGGGACAAGAATATTTGCCCAAGGCTACCTCATAGGGTTGTTGTAAGGATCAGATGAGGTAACATATTTCAGAGTCATCTCAGTGTTATTATAATCTCCTAGGTTTAGTAACTAAATTCTTCACCTATCAATGACATTTTAAAAATAAATTGTATAACTTACAGCATTAACAACTGAAATTACATAGTACTTTATGTATATTATCCCATTTTTATATAGCAACTTTGTGAGATAAAGATATAAGATAAAAAGTTAAAAAAATTTTTAAAGTGTACCATAGGTATCAGTAACTCCATTTTACATATATGGCAACTAAATATTTGAGAAGCTAAATGCTGTGTCCATAAACATAGTAAAGGTTTGTGCAGGTTACAAATCCCAACTTTTCTGAATCCAAGTTCAGCATTGTGTGTACTACACCAAATATTTATCATCATTAACAATACTGACGATGGTTTTCTACTAAATCTGTGCTGTTGGAGCATGAGCCATTGGCAGATCCTACAAATCTGGAAAGGTTTTGAGGATAGTCCAATGATGACTGTGTTTCTGTTTCCCTAAGTCTAGCCAAGCTAACCTTGAGGGAGCTCATCACAAGATGCAATGAATGACTTACGCCAGTTAATGAAGGAACTTTTTTTGGCTATAATGACTCAGAGAACAGCTTCAGTATGCATCAGTGGAGGGAGTACTCATACTACTTAAATCATGAATCCTTGAAGAATTGAAATAATTATAAATAAATCATGAATATAATCATACATCTATTAAAAGTTAGACTCGGCAAGAAGCAGGACAGTCTGGTCCTATCCCAGCCAGATAATTTTACTAGCTATCTATAGCATCTTTAATTCAGCCTGGAATTTTATTTCCACACATCTGATTGGTGCTAGAACTCTCTGAAGATGGCATTTGTTTGTACCAGTTTCTTCACAGCTGGCTTTGTTTTTCTTCAGAAAGGTCAAAGCTCTCCTGTTAAATGAAGTTGATGCAGTGAGATTGTTATGTTCCCCAGGAGGTAGCACCTTATCCACATGTTTGTTTTTGCAGAGCAAACATGATGCTTTCGGCAGCCTTTAAACTTTACATCATACAGCCCTTTCTCTTTGGAAGCAGTGGGTGGGGAAATTTGGGCATCTAAAAGCCTGAAAGCAAGTGTTTTGATTCAGCTACAACAATGGAAAGAAATCCATTCAGGCTGGAAACATTTTGTGGGTAAAACACATATTTTCAATGCAGAAAAAAATTTGATCCATGATGATGAATCTAAATAAGATGTTTTATTTATAAAATAGTATAGAAAGAGTCTAAAGCTCCTGGAAGATAGGAGTTAACATGTTGCATATTGGAATAGGAGCAACTCAAGACACTCCTTATGTGATAATGATACCATACCTTTGAAGAGGGAAGGAGAAATTTCATGAAAGGTACATTATCTGCTTAAAATAGATCCATTTTGTTCAGTCTTTATATTTTCCTAATTTTTTTACTTTTATCTTTTGTTTCATCTTCTGCAAAGATAATAACTTACAATATATGGATAAAGGGTAAGGAGAGCATTTATTTATGATCTTTTACAGGCGTTTCCAGTTGTACAAATATTCTCTAATTTGATCCTCAAAACAACCCTAGGAGGTAGGTGCTATTATTATCCCCATTTTACAGTTGAAGAAACTGAGTCAGACAGAGGTTAAGTGCCTTGCCCAGGATCCCATGGTTAGTAAATGTCTGAGGCTGGATTGGAACTCAAGTCTTCTTTGCTCCATTTTCATTACCACTGCATTACCCAACTGCCCATAAACTAAACTACTTTTAAGTTTAGTGTTGTTACAAATTTACAGGGTGTAAAGCACACTTAATTTATGAAGCAAAATGTTTTTGTATCCATTATCTCATTTTATTCTTACAACATTCCTTTAAGATGAGGAGCATAAATACTGTTTTTCCCCCTTTGAAGATGAGGAAACTGAAATTTATAAAAATTAAATGATTTGGCTAAGGTTCTTCTGTTGATTGTTGGGGCGAGGAGTTGTCGGTTTTGATGGAGTTTTTTTGGTCTAGATTTGTGAGTTCATCCATATGGGAACTCCCAGTATGGAGCCTACCTCTACCTATTCATATTGACAAATTTTCTGTAATTTATAATCTATATTCCCAGCACGTAACAGTGAAGGATGAAGTAAGCACTCAGTAAATATTTGTTGATTTGAATTAGCTGGGGAATTTGCTCTCAGCACTGAGAGGTTAAGAGATTGCTTCTGATTGTCAAGGTAGCTCCTCTATTCATCATATCCCAATATGGGTCCAAGGTTACAGATAGCTAAAAAGTGGTAAGTCTGGGACTCAAACAGAGATCTTTGATTCTAACTCCTGTGCTTTTACAATATTAATTCCTACAAATTAGGAGGAACTGTGGTTTAATTTAATCTCAAGTAGGACTTGGACTAGGCCTCAGCTCCTCATTCCTCTTTTTTTCTTTGGTTATATTTGTCACCTTGCCTACTTATTTGACTATTCCCTTCCTCTCATTTTAGGCCATTTGTAAAGTGGAATAATCTCTTGCCTTGGCATAATTAATTCATTTTTCTCATCAACTAGTGAAAAACCTCCTGCTGAAGTTCCTGCCTCTGGCCCTGAAGCTAATTGAAATTCAATAGGTAGAGGCCTGGGATAATTGTAATATCTTACAGTTATATAATGTGCCATGGATACAAAGCCCATTCACATGCCCTGTTTTAATGAATGACTACTGTCTAGAGAAAAAAGACAAAAATTCCCTAATATCACTGGTCTGAAGGTTTGCTGACATGAAGGATGGACGAGTATGGTGCCCCCTTTCTGTCAGTAGCACTTGTGTCAGATCTGGAGTGAATTATGTTAAGGATGCTTAGAAGGAGAAAACGAACTACTTGGCCAGGTTACAGCATTCTGTCCTGTCCTTGGCTCCACCCCAAATATGTTTCTACACAATTGTTCTCCATCCTTTGATTTGCCAGCAACTGCTAATGCCTGTGTAGGAAGATTTAGGGTCCCAACCCTCATAATGTGACCTGAAATTTGATCTGAGTGATGCTTCTCGGAGATAAAATAGCATTTCTCTTAAACTATGGTAAAAGTCACTTGCCTGTAGGTTGGCAAGTATGATATTGTTTGTAATTTGTTGCTTAGTTGTTTTAGTTTTGTCCAACTCTTTATTTGGAGTTTTCTTGGCAGAGATAGTGGAATGGTTTGCCATTTCCTTTTCCAAGTATGTTGTACAAGTGAATATTTTGATGTCAATTTCAAAGCCATTTATTGATTACAATTGTAAGATACTACTACTACATAGTTGGGATACAGATGTGTTAGTAAAGTCTCTGACATCAAGGAGTTTACATTCTGATAGGGGGATACAGCACATAGAAGGGAATGGTGGCCTGGGAACAGAGTTTTTATCTAAGCCAGGAGTTACTAACTTTTTTTGTGTGTCTTAGACTCATTGGGTAAAGCCTATGAACCTATCATTAGAATAATTATATTTGAATTTATTTTAAACTTAATATAAAATAGGAAAAGAAGAAAAAACATTGCCATGTACACAGCAGAACATAAGAAAGGATTCAATAGAAAGCAATAAATTTTCATTTCAAGAAAACCTATATAATAAATACTACACATTATTTTCAAAGCTATTGATCTTAGCTTCATTTTATGTTTTCTTTTGTCCTCTGCTGTGTACTTTTTACTTAACATCCCACCCCAGAGGGCTACAATAAAGAGTGGGGGTGATGAGGGATAGGTTTGGGGGGATTTCTGATGAGAAATCCTCTCTAGGTTCACGTCTGAAAAGAATTACAGGCTCAGCTGTCCTTTTGGCAGATTTAAAAAAGTTTATTGATGGAGAAAGGGGAATCCTGCCCAGGGCAGGTGACAGTGATACAGAATTTAGAGACAAAACTGTCAATCACAGATTCATTAGGCTAATGAGGTATACAAGGTGGAGTTAGGGAGGGACCCGGGAGTGGTTAATACTTAAAGGGACATGCACCCTTGACATCAACTGCGTATGTGTTTTACTCATAATACACTAGGACAAACAGCAGGGCACCAGGGCTTAGAGGTGTGGTTTTGGCCGTGATACGTCATAAGGTCGACCAGCAGTCAGATTTGAGGTCAAATTAAATGAGATGCACCCATCCAGATTTGCAAGTGGATGGGTTTGGTTTGTTAGAACAAAAGGAGGTAGTACCTTGAATGAAGAGTTAATGGTTTGAGAGGAAATACCTCTAGGCTGGGGCAGAGAAAGACACAGTACAGCTGGGGGAAGGGGAGAAACAGTTAATGCTTTACAGCTGGGGGGAGGGAAGGAAACGGAGTTAAACTGATTTCATAACTGATCATACATACACAAGACTGAAGTTACAACAATGTTGTAAAATTATAAAATCACCACAAAATATATAGGCCATACCTCTTCAGGGATATATGTGTGTATGTATATATGTGAATGTGTGTGTGTATATATACACATATATACATACACATACATACATATATGGCTTACCTTATATTTCTCTTGGATCTTGTATGTCAGATTTTCTATTTATTTCTGGTCTTTTTGTAAGAAAATCCTGGAAGTTTGTTTGAATGTCCATTTTTTTTTTCCATTTAGGATTATACTTAATTTTACTGGGATGTGTGTGTGTGTGTGTGTGTGTGTGTGTGTGTGTATTACTATATCTCCAGTTCTTTCGCTCTTTTATTTTATAGCTGCCGCTAGGTCTTATATAATTCTAAATGTGGCTCCACCATATTTAAATTATTTTTTTCTTGTTGCTCATAATATTTTCTCCTTAATTTCTGTCGGTTTTCCTCCAAGGTTCTCTTTCAGGTGATGATCGGTGGTTTTTTTCCTATTTCAACTTTCCCCTCTTGTTCTAATACTTCAGGATAATTTTCTTTAATTATTTCTTGTATTATTGTATCAAGATTCTTTTTTTTTATCATAGCTTTCAGGTAGTCTGATTATTCTTATGTTTTATCTTCTTGATCTGTTCTCCAGATCAGTTGTTTTTCTTATAAGACATTTCACCTTCTCTTCTATTTTTTTCATTTTGTATATTTTGTTTTATTATTTCTTGGTTTCTCATAACTTTTCCCACTTCCCCTTGCCAAATTCTGTTTTTCAAGGTATCATTTTCTTCTTTAAGATTCTGTATCTTCTTTTTCAGTTGGTTGCCTTTCTTTTCGTAATCTTGTTTTTCTTGGATTGTTCTTTCAAAATTTTTTCCCCTCAATCTCTTATTTGATCTTTGAAGTATTTTTTGAGTTCTTCTATGGGTTCTTTTTGGGCAAGTGACCATTTGATGTTACTCTTTGGGATAGGATAGCCTTTTTTTGCTTCAGTATCCTCCTTTTGAAGATGAACCACCAGTCTTCTCTATTTCCATAGAAATTGTCTTTTGTTGAGTTCTTTCTCCTTTGCTCATTTAAAAAAATGTTTTAGCAGCTAGCTTATTATTATAATCACCTCTAATCCTGGGGTGCAGGGGATGGTGCCTCTGGCCCCAAGTTATTCTTACTGTTATTTTTTGAGCTTTGTCCTGGACCTAACTTCTCTACTCCTTTCTCTCTAGGCCCAGCTAGGGCCCCCTGACACACTATGCTGGAAATATTTTTGCTCCCCAAGAGCCCTCCAGTGGCTACAACCTTCAGTTTACCCCTCTGGCCTGGAACTAAGACCAAGAACTCAGCTGTCCTGTAAGTTCTCATAGCCAGCAGCTTCCCCACTTATAGCAATGGGCACCCTAGCATGCTCAGGATGGCTGCTAGCACAGGTTCTTTAATCTGCTTTTCTAAAGGAAAGCAACTAAAGAAAGGGTTAACAATGTTACTTTAATCAAATATATATCATTTACCTAGTTCAGGGGGAAAAGTCAGCACCCTAAACTTCAGAGAATACAAACAGAAATTATATACAGCTGTCTGAAAATTACATCCATACCTAGTCAGTTACCAGAGAGCAAAGCCCAACATCTGGATTTTCAAAGCCAGGGGGCTCAATGCCTACCCAGAGTCTCATCCAGCCAAATCACACAACTCTTCCCAAAGTGAGCCCCAAACCAAATCCTCACATCAAGGTATACATAGCCTTCCCCAGGGTCAGAAGACATCACAACCCATGTGACCCACTGCCCAATCACAAAGTAACAAGGTGTGGGTGTTCCTGAAAAATAAGCCTCCCACTACAGGCTCCATGTGACGACATTCAGCCTATTAGGAGGCAGAGTATATTTTCAAATCAGGGAAGGTCCGCAAATTCACTTAAGCCTATCCAGAGGTAGGGAAGATCTTCAAATTCCCGTTACCATTGTACCATCCCACTTCTTTTGCACTCACTGGTAGAGTGCTGGTTTCTTCTCGACCAGGAGTATGAATCGGCAGCACAGCTGGGCTTGGTATCCCTTACCAGCAGAGGCTCCCTCAATTTTCCCCACTTAGATGCCACACTTCCCCCACTGTCCAGGATGAGAAAATTCCTCTGGCTAAGGTCAGCAGTACCTCCTAACCCAGCTACTCCCAGGGTTTGCAGTTTGCTATTTCAGAAGTTATATACATGTATGTTTATTTGTCTGTATATAATAGCCTAGAGGTATTAATATGTCCCTTGGGCAGAACCTTGGTCCTGGAATCTTTTTTTGTATCTTCTCCAGTTGTCGCAGGAGGGCCAGTGTACTGCTTCAGTTCTAGTTCATTTTTGCCTCTGTATTGACCCTGAGGTGCTCTTTTGTCTTGCTTGTGGAAGAAATCTAAAGTGTTCAATACCACTACCGAGTCTGTATCCCAAAGAGATCATAAAAGGAAAAGGAACCACATGTACAAAAATATTTATAGAAGATTTTTTTGTGGTGGCCAAGAATTGGAAATTGAGGGGATGCCCATTCATTGGGGAACTGCTAAACAAGTTGTTGTATATGAATGTGATGGAATAATAGTTCCATAAGAAATGATGAGCAAATTTCAGAAATACCTGAAAAGATTTACATGAACTGATTGCTGAGTGAAGTGAGCAGAACATTGTACAAAGTAACAGCGACATTGTGCAGTGACCAACTTTGATAGACTTAGCTCTTCTCAGCTTATATATATATTTGTGTGTATATATATATATATGTATATGTGTGTATAGATTACAGACATACATACATATTTAGTTGCTTTTTAGTCATTTCCAACTCATCATAACCCTATTGGGGGTTTTCTTGGTGAAGATACTGGAGTGATTTGCCAGTTCCTTCTCCAGTACATTTTACAGATGAAGAAACAGGCAAATGGGTTGAGTAACTTGGCCAGGGTCACAGTTCGTAAGTGTCTGAGGCTGGATTTCAACTCAGGAAGAGGACTTGACTCCAGGCCTGGTGCTCTATCCACTGTGCTCACATACACACACATATAAAACAGATTGGGTATAGAGGTGAGTGTGAGTGAATAAATGACAACTAGTTTTTGAGCCTAGTCATAGTTTGGAAGAAAAGAGAACATGATATGTTGCTTAATTTCTGTCAGCCTATTTCCTCCCTGGTAAAACATGGATAATAATGCTGCCTACCTCACAAGATTGTGAAGATCAAATGAGATAATACAAGTAAGAGCATTAGGTGTGGCAGCTAGGTGGGTAGAGTGTTGGATTTGAGTCAGGAAAACCTGAACTTAATGAGTGAGAAGCAGTTGAACATTTGAGGGAGCAAGGGGATAATTGAGGTTGCAGTTTTTTGGAGAAGATGGGAGGGAACAGTCAAGCACACAAGGAATTGTCACGGAGAAGGACCAATTCTTGCATCATTGGTGTTTAATCGAGATTTGTTGAATGTTCATTTATAAATCTCATGGAGGGCAATGGAGAGGCATAAGGTGGGTGCAAGGGTACTGCATTATTTAATCAGTAGAGAACTTGAAAGGGAGTATTAGAGTAAAAGATGTCACCAGAGAAACGTATGATAGAAAAAAGATTATGGGCTAATTTTGTGCCAAGAGCAGGGGGGAGTTAGAGGGATTAATGAAATCAATGATACAACAGATTTATTCTAGTATTACTAAACATCTGTTTAAACTATTAGGCTTTAAAAGCCTATTATAACATAATTATCTGCTCATACTTATTTTTAAAGGGATCCATGATATATATTGGAAATGGAACTAAAATATGACTATTAAGCTTACCATAGTCCAGTCTAAATTATGAGAGGGAAAAATAGGTTATATGATTTGAAATCATTTCCGAGATGTTTTTGTCACCTCTCCCTCTCCTTCTACTCTTTCTTCTCCCCCTTCTTCTCTCCTCTTCTATAATTTTAACTTTGTGTGTGTGTGTGTGTGTGTGTGTGTGTGTGTGTGTGTGTTGGTGTTCTGATTGTCTTTTTGTTTGTTTTGTTTTGCTCATAGCACCTTTGGGATTACTGCTTTTGACAGTTGAGCCTTTTGAGACTGCTGGCCCCACCTCATGTTTTCTTTTCCCTTTAAAGGTCCTCTCAAGCCAAGTGTTGACAGTGACCTTTGAAAGTGTTTTTACAGCTTAGCTGAGACTTCCTGACATGTTTTATTAGCTCTTTGTAGTACCTAATAAAGTGGGTCTTAGTAAAGTTGTATAACATGACAGGTTAAAGTTAAGAACTTCCAAAATAATCATCACTGGAGTAAAACCTAACAATAGAATGTTTGGTTGTCTCTCATTATCCAGGTAAACAGGACATAATTGATTATTTCTCTTAAAAAATTGGTTTGTTACTTTAGAAAAATAAAATCATTAAACTGATTTTGGGAGAACCTCAGATGGAGAGATTGATTCTGTAGAAATATTTCGGTTTTTACATTTACAAGTTACCAACTTTAGTTGCTACTATGCAAGTCTCAGCTAAATGAAACATAATTATTGTAGATATTCCTACTCCACTCCGCCTTTAAAACTGCATTTATTAAACTGGACCTCTTTTTCTTTGTTTTTCTTTTTGTGGCCTCAGAAAGGCAACTTTAGCATAGTGTCTAAAATGGGATCAGACATGTAGCCTTATGCCCCATTATAATCCCAAATACACAATGAACTAGATTTACATGTAATTGGGAAATAATTAACGAAATAAATAAAAATACAGTAAAACATAGATGATATTAACAGGCGGTTTTCTAAAGTAAATATGCTTCCCATAGGGATACTCACAAGGTTTAGTGGTTCCTGTTTCTATTTGAGTTTGACACCATTGGTCTAGAGAACTGGTCTCAGAAGTAGGAAAACTTAGGTTTAAATTCTGCCTCTGACACATGTGGGCTAAGTGACTTTGGGCAAGTTGCTTAACATCTCAGTGTTTTAGGAAACTCTTTAAGAAGATGAGTTGCCATGTTCACTGGCATTAGGAAAGGGAGTTTTCTCATTCAAGAGTTCTCAAGAATGATATAACTACAGGTCCTAGACCATCCTTAAAGGAAAGGAAAGCTGTATCTATATTCTTCTTGTGATGTAATACATCTTTCACAATGTTATTCTCTCTTCACCCTCCCATATATTCCACCTCCCCAACACAAACACAAATCACCTGGCATAAACTGCTTATGAGAAAATGTTTTATAAAGAAATATAAATAACAACATAAACATTTCTTGAATTAAGGAATGAATGAACATAGAAATATTAAAATTTGAGGCAGGAATTTGCACTAATTTTTTGTGCATATGTCTTTGGGGAACTCCCAGACATAAAATATATATTGTCATAATGGATAATAGATATCAATTATATACCTGCTTGAAAATTATCTGTCTTTGTGAAATTTTGTGTCTTGTGTCTTCTCAAAATAGATAATTGATATCTATTATGGTCATTATATCTATTATATGACAGTTATTTATTACATTAATAGATATATCAGTTATCCATGTGATAGTGTGTCTGGAGCTTCCCAGCTGTCTGTATGACTCTCTACACCCCCCCCCCCCCCATGTCAAGAGAATTCCCAGTAGAGAGAATCTAATGCCAAAGAACTGGCCTTCCCCTCTCTTCTATAAAAAACAAAAAAACAAGCAAACAGACAAGAAAATCCCAAAATCCCAGGAAAAACTCAAACAGGGTGGTTAGGTGGTACAGTGAATAGAGCACCGGCCCTGGAGTCAGGAGGACCTGAGTTCAAATGTGATCTCAGACACTTGACACACTTACTAGCCGTGTGACTTTGGGCAAATCACTTAACCCCAATTCCCCTCCAAAAAGAAAAAAAGAAAAAAAAAAAGAAGAAAATCTCAAACCCTAAACTGTGTACATGAATGTATGAAGATAAGCAAGCAATTTACTATTTTATTTCTAATCAGGCCTTAGCAGTGATTGAAAATTCAGAATAATTCTTAATTTAGCAGAAAATAATTGGCCAATGTGTTCCATGAGAAGAAATGGAAACTCTTCTGTTTGCATAAGCTTAACAAAAAATGAAATATTTCTTGTAAAAATGAA